>CM039619.1:50316432-51516432 GCA_022457165.1 Juglans mandshurica
CCACGTTTTAGAGGATCGAAAAGTTTCGGTCCGGTCCACAGTCCACGTTTTAAATATGTTATTAATACTTGTTAATATTCTATAAATTAACAATATTATATATATATATATATATCTTCATCTAACCTAATACCTATCACTATTAACAATATAAAATTTTAAATATGTTATTAACATTTGTTAATATTCTATGAATTAACTAATATATAATATCAATTAGTTAATTATATAGTTATTATATAAATTAATAATATAATTTTCATCTAATTTATTATCATTGACCATATAAAATATTTTTTTATTGAGTTTGTTACATAATCCACATTAATAAATCACTTAATTTAATTTAGTATTTTAAATAAAAAATTTTATTAAATGATTTTAAAAAATAAAAAAAAATTAGGCCGGACTAAATGGACCGACCGAACCGATAGCTACCGATTCGGTCTAGAAAAATGATGGACCGAAAATATTCAATCCATCGCCGGACAAAACTGGACCGGACCGGACCATTTGCGCCCCTATTAGCAATGGTATGGAAAAGGCGGGCATCCACTTTCCATCGTCTCACTAGCACGTGTTGTATAATATCATCTCAGTCCAACCCGTCCGCATAAAGATAATATGTTGACATATGATAAAATATTGTAATTGTTTGTAAAATATGTTGAGTAGAGTCTAGGTTGAAATTGAAAGAGAAAGTGCTCAGATTGCAAATTCGCAATAACTAAGGAGATCAACCTATCTAGAATATATCGGTCATAACTTTTGATTTCTATATCGGATTGAGGTGATCTCATGGTCATGTTAGAAAGCTAACTCAATTATATATAAATTTATTTTTAACAAGGAAGAATTTCGACAGAAAGTTCACTTTTTGTATAAAATATTCGCAATTATATACAGAAAGTTCACTCGACACTTGCTCAATAGTTTACTCGAGCAAGAATTTCGAGATTCACTTTTTCATTAGGGTTTGAACTATATAAATGGTCTATCCAAGCTTTAAGTATATATAGAATAATATATATGACTTTTAGGTCGTGTAGAGATGTCAGAATTGTCGTATTCATTGTATTCTTAAAAGAAGATTCTATAGAGATCCATTGCACATTGAAATTTGATTCTCTCTTGATAAATAGGCCTCCATAATATTATGCTCATGTTTGAGTACTATTGAATTCATTGGTCTGGACGTGTTCTTTGGCCAGAAGAATTTTTGAAGCTACCGTTGATGCAAAGATCATGTTGGGGCTCAGGGTTAAACTATAAAAAGGTCAATGGTGAAAAGCTGCCAGTGTGCAAAAATCAAGTGGAATACTCATAGTATTGCAAGTAAGATTTAGTTATTTCAAGGATCTTGTAAGTATTTCTAAATTGGTTGTAACGAATTCAATTTCTGTAGGGGATTTTAGGTGGTCACTCATACCCTGAGTGGTTTTAGATTTTGAAGAGACGTTCTTCAAATAAGTTTCCACTTCGTTATCAAAATTGTTGTATTGATTAGTTTTTGTTATTTGATTCATTAATTGGTTGATTATTAATTTAAATAACCAATTAAATTTAGAAAACACCTATTCACCCACTCTAGATGTATTTGGGATATGAACCACAAGTTTTTCCCAACCAATATATGAGTTTTATTTCCCTCGTACAAAATATGTTAAAATAATGGAAGAATAAAATAAATTCTTTAATTGTATTTGGTTGAAGAGAGACAGAGAGAGAGATATGAACATTTATATTAAATTTATGACTGCACAAAAAATACAATTAATTAGCACGAACTCATAATTTAAAAAGTATTTATCTTCTTAATATATAAATGAGGATATTCGAGATAAAAATAAATAAATACACTTGTGGTAACAAAAATAAATGACATTCTCATTGATAATGTCATATCTCATTCAAATGCAAATAATTAGTAGAAAGAGAGAATCACTACAACAGAATGTGTCTTTTGTGACAGAGAAAACTGTAAAAAAAAATGGCAAACCGTCGCTAAAGATATTTGGTGACGGTTTGAAACCGTCACTACGACCATCACCTAAAGTGCGTTACAGAAAACATTAGATAACGATTTACTGTTCAACCGTCACAAAAAATAATTTTAGTGACGGTTGGAAGTGTTCCGTTCGGTACAACGTTCAAACGTTCCTTTTTTGTGACGGTTGAGAACTGTCACAGAAAGTCACGATCGGACGTTAACCCGACCGATTGGCGTTCGAATGAGAAAATTTGACGTTCGTTGATTATCGTTCGAACGTATCATATTTACGTTCGAATGTTAATGCGTCCGAACGTTAATTACAATAAACGTTCGAATATTTGATTGAACGTAAACGTAAATGTTCAAACGTAACGTGTTTAAAGTTCAGACGTTATTTCGAATGTAAACGAATGAGCGTTCGAATGCAAGTTCTTTATTCGAACGTTAATCGCTTTATCGTTCAAACGGTTTGTTCGTTTTAGTGTGAGGACGATCCAATTTATGCATTTACGTTCGAACGTTTGTTAGAATGTGAACCAACATTCGAACGATTTTTATTTACATTCGAACGTACAGATCAGAAATACTAATTTCATAAAATTTAAAAATATAATACCAATTGTATCATCTTACATACCATCAATTAACAAGTAACAATGTCTTATAAAAGCACAAAATTAGATATTAAAATTAGCCAGAAATACAAATAAAATTTATTTCTTCTTTTTCCCTCACCCACCACGATTCTGTTGCAACGATATAACACGCTCCATTTGCACCATCATCTCCCGTTGCACTTGCTCTTGCACTTCACTGCGTTTTCCTCTTGGTCTCTCTGTCGTTTTAAGAAAGACTCTAACTCTTGCTGTCTCGACCTCATATACTCATTCTCACGCCGTGCAGCTTCTAAATCTGTCGTAAGATTATTAATTTGTGAAGTCGATGAGGTTGAGGAGGATGAACATCTATGCTTGATAGATCGTCCCAAACCTCTTGCCATACTAGACTGCGGCCCGAGCACTTGCGTAAATATGTCTATGTACTAGGAGAGGATTCCTCAGAAGCTGACTGCATCTCCATTATTTTTTCCTGCAATTTAAAAGGTAATGATCGTAAATAATTAGTAACGTATTAAAAGAAATAGAAATAAGAAATAAACTATTCAAATGTTATATAAATAATTTATTTAACAAAATTAACACTGCTTGCATAATTATCTGCAGCGACAGGATCCATCCACTCACTATGCTCATTAGTGTGAGGAGCAGCATAGACATGAATGAGAAAAAAGTTTTCAGGATCATCACGTTTCTAACAAAGCGACATTAGCAATTTTAAAAAGATAATATTAGTACTTAAATAAAAGAATATCAAGAAAATAAATGAATTCTATAATTTTTTAATTACCATTTTTTCAGCAAGACGATGGAATGACCTTGAACCGGCACGATGGTGGACAGTCAGAGTGGATCTATTATGTGCATTTGTAGAACTCAAGTGCTACAAAATATATTAAAAATGTTAATTGTAATATGTATACATATAATATATAGAACAAATATGAATGTAAATAATTAAAAGATATAAATGTAAAATAATTGATAATCTGGAGATGCGAAAAGGTCAGAACACTTTCTCCAATCATCTAACTTCATCTGCTGAAAATGAGACAACGCAGCCTCTTCCAACGTCTCAAACTTCTTGAAGTGGTCATGACATCGTCCTTTGTGACATCGGAATAGTGTAGCCATCAACTCAATCTTGGTTCTCAAATCCTCGCTACGGCCAAAGTCAAGGTCGAATTCATCCTAACAAGGGAATCAAGTCAAAAATATAATATACTAATCTAGGTGAAAAAAATGTACTGAAAAGTAAACTCACCAGCACACGACTTCGAATATGCTCATTAATCTCATTCGAAACATCTCGTCATGAGCGCACATAAAATGGAGCATAAGCTCGAACTACTGTGCCAATATAGGAGGAAAGCGCTGATGTACTATCATCCACTCCTCCAATGGAATTATCAGGAATTGTGATCTTCAGTTTTTCGTGCCTTCTATTTTTTTAAGAGAGACTCCACATGTATAGCCACGACCACGACGTGCAGATGCATCAACTACATGACAATAGATAGTATAATTATAATTATATAGTCATTGAGACAAAAATATTAACTATATATATAATTATCAACGACAACATTTCCTTACTAGTAGATGTCGACAGGCTGTTGTTCTATTCTGTGTTAGCTTGATCTTCAGGAACAGATTCCTCGAGTGGGGAGTCCGTAATGGATTCAAGACTTGAACTTGGCGAAGGCACATTTCTTCATTGTCGTTTTGGCGGCATTCTTGAAAATAATTAATTATATCAAAGAAAATTAATTAGAAGAAATTATGAAAATTCAAGATATTTTATAGTCACCTATATGAATAAAATATTTAGTACTTTTATTCTTCATCTTCAGATGAATTTTTCATGCTTGTTTCATAATCTCCATCAATAACATCTTCATCATCATCATGCACCTCTTCTTCATCGTCCTTATCCACCTCCTGCCTGGATTCTAATTCGTCTTCATTTTCTGACTCTTCTTCTTCTTCTTCCTCCTCCTCACTTACTTGAATTGAATGATCATTTAATACAGACGGGTCGAGATGGATGGGTGGGACATCATCTCTACACAAGGGGAGCAACTCGAGTGCTCCGAGGTCAACAAACAAGTTAATACCCTCTTCATCTTCCTGGTATGCCTCTACAATCGGAATGTCATCTTCATCTCCACTATTCTCGTAATCTGCACTCGTTCCTGCTTCATATATATTTCGAGAAACAAAATTTTGTACAACTCGCCAAGTTATCTCTCTATTATCTTCATCAGCACTTTTCATTGGATCAATCAAATAATAGACTTTGGTAGCTTAACAAGCCAATACGAATAGATCATCTTCATACCATTTAGATGCAGTATTGACACTCGTAAAGTGATTATCCCTATGTATCGAAATTCGACCACCGCCTAGATCCAACCAATCACATTTAAAGACATATGTTACAGACCCACCCAGAATTTCAATTTGATAATATCACGTATGACACCATAATAGTCAATATCATCTGTTCCATGACTCCCCTCGACCAACACACCACAGTTTTAAGACTTTCTATTACGTTCACGGTCCAAAGTATGGAATCTATTACCTCGAACCGTGCATGCAGTGTATCGAAGTGCTCTATTTGAGGGACTACGAGCCAATGCATACAATTCAGAAGAAATTAATCCGGGATCACGAGCACTTTGTTCCAAAATCTAACAATTGAAATAGTATATGTTTATTATTTCAATGTCCAGAGTTAAAAATTTCAAAATATAACATATATATAATTTTAGTTCATACACGTTCTTCAAACCATCTGGGAAATTCTTCCTCATGTCTTGTCTCTATATTTTCTATGTCTTTCGTCCTAAGTTTGTCCATGTGCTCACTGTTATATTCACTTTCGCACGTAAATCAAATACGGTCGGACGTTTAATTATAACGTCCGAACGTAGTGATTTTCTATTTTATTCATACTTCGACGTTCAGACGTTCATATTTACGTTCACACGTAAAACAAATACGTTCGAACGTATAACATAAAAGTCTGAACGTACGTCAACCAATATTTATTTACTGCTTATATTCGAACGTCTATGTTTTACATTCGAACGTATATGTTTTACGTTCGAACATAAATTTATTTACATTATTTTACGTGCAAACGTATAAATAAACGTCTGAACGTATTATCTTTAACGTTTGAACATTTATTTTGCTATATTTGAATGTTAATGCAGAGCAGCTTAAAATTAACACAAAAAAATGCATTAATGTAAATAATTTTTTTTCCTTTTTTATTTTAAAGATATGGCTCTTCCACTGCATACTAAGAAATGAGGGAGGGAAGGAGCCACGTCGGACACTGCTCGTATCGGAGCTCGTACTGTTATGGTAGAGCGAGAGGTTCTGATTAATGAGTTCGACAAACTCTGGTGGCAGCAGATGAACCTGAGAGATGTTTTCCTCAGTAGAGGGGAAGGTATACTCCTCAATGGTTCAGGAATTCTATATGGGGATGTGTGACATGCCTCAGGATGCATCATCTCACACCGTGACTGTAAGCGATGTTTCCATTGAGGTATCACCAGATGTCATCGGCGAGCACCACAGGATTCGTCGAGAAGTTGAGACATTTGCAGACTCAACACCCCGTGAGGATGTAGGCACTTCTACATCATCTACTGGCTGCCCATTTGAGCCAGCAGGCCAGTCACAGGTTGAGGATACTGGCGTCGAGGCTCGGGATGATGAACGAGACGAGGATTTCTACATCCTCACCGGGAGGGACCGCATGCAGATCAAGCGGAAGAACACCTTCAACCAGAACCATCTGCTGTATTTCTTCCGCATGTTGCACCTTATTGTTGCAACAAATGTCGATCTTGTGGCACATAAAACCACATTTTGTCAGCTTCGGGCACAATTTTTTTTACGAATGGCACGTGGAGATCCTATAGATTTGCCACTACACATTTTTGAGAGGATCCGTTACGTGGCGAGCATCGTCTCTACGGATAATCTCTCATACAGTGTCCTAATCAGCCGACTATTACTTGCACGAGGAGTGCCGACCCGGCCAGAGGAGCGGGTCAAAGATCAGATGAGCCCCCTCGACATGACCACACATCGACGTAGCATTGGACAGGTGAGGGGAAGTCAGCTACCCCCTGTAGAGGATCTAGTTCCTCCAACGCAGCTTGAGTCAAGTCATGTGGGGAGTAATAGTCAGCATACGCCGAGTACATCTGCAGGACATGTGCAACCTGCTTGGGTTGATGCGATCATCTCACAACTGACTGCGCATATCGATCATAAGATCGATCGATCGCTCGAGGCTATATCGGCGTCTGTTGCCGAACTCACCCATCGTGTAACTATCCTCAACGACAATGTTGATACCTTGACTAAGGAGACACTGAATTCGACTTTCGAGGACAACGTTATCATCTTACTGTTGTTTACTACATTCTATCAAATTTTATATTTTATTTTTAATATTTGTAAAGAAAAATATTATTGAATATTTCTATCGTTTTTTAATTTCAATTTTTAATCTTCTTTGATGTTATATTTTCCAACTTTAATACTAAATCACTGCATTTCAAATATATATAAACATAAATATATATTTATATATTACAAATTGTGTATATATAAATATATACAAGTCAATTTTTTAGACTTGTTCACAAATTATGCACAATAAAAACCACATAATTTTTAAATTAAAGTCATATTTAATTTAAATTTATAATGAATGTTCGAACGTTATTAATTAACGTTCGAACATTGGCGCAAATATTTCACGTTCGAACGTTAATTAATAACGTTCAAACGGTTGCATCAAAACATTTCACGTTCGAACGTAAACAGCCACAACGTTCGAACGTATATGTGACGTTCGAACATAAATTTCTTATACGTTAGAACGTAAAAAAAATCTCATCTATCTTTAGTGACGGTTTCCAGAAACTGTCACAGAAAATGTCTTTTAGTGACGGTTTAAGGACTGTCATAATTTTTCAATCGTTACTAAAAAATAATTGTGTTGTAGTGAATATACATAAACACCTAATTATTGCAATTTGCAAAGCTAACTTGTGTACCCCACAAGCTAGTTTTTTAATTTCGAATTTCGTCTTTGCCATTACACGTACGTAGGGGTAGAAATTCTAGAGCTACACGACTCACTCTAAGAGAAATTATACTTTTAATCCTGAGTGCGCAAGTGCTGTGCAGTCATTTTAAAAAAAGTAAATAAATATATAACTTACACGAAAAAAAAAATTTAATTTTTTAATAATAGACCTTATTTTTTTTAAAATAACTATACAATACTTACGCACTCCACAACTATACGTATCATTTCTCCCTACTCAAATAGCTCAAAGCATAAGTATTTTGACCAAGTTGATCAGAAAACGTACGCCAACAGGATGAGACTTTTCTGACCTTAATTTCTACGAGCTAGCCAATTAAAGCTTCATGTCTTGAACCGTACGTTTTCCTTGTATCTTCTTTCGGTCTTATTCCACTTGTTCTGTCTTTTTGTACTAGTAAATATATAGTTATTTCCATGAAGTGGGCGTTTTTAACTTTTGTCTGTTATAAGCTGCACGCGTTTGTAAAGAAAAAGATGGATCGATAGACAAAATAAAAAAGAAGAGGTATGCTGGGCAGCCGGATACTGAATATGGATCGTTAATTAATATAAGATGTAAAATCAATACCAAACCGACCAGTTTGTACTAATTATATATTAGCATATAATCCATGCATGCATGGCTGGCTGGCTCTAACTTTGAGTTCCCTAATCATGTAAACGTTTACGCGCGAGTTTAGAATTCATAGATACGATGGAACGTCTTGCAAAGATAGGTGCATGGCTGGCACCCAGATTGGGCGTGTCACTCGGAATACCCTAAAACATATATATCAGGATTCCAGTACTACTACTTACCGCTACTTACTGTCCCCCACCTTCGCTTTCTTCACCGGTTCGATTAGGCTGACTTAGGTTACGCGCTTTGAGGTTGAGATAAATTGAATTGAGTTGAGTTATAAATAATAATATTCTGTAAATTTGATTAAAAATGAAATTATTTTTTTTAAGTTGAAATAGTTTAACTTTTTTTAAGTTAAAATATATGGAGTAGATTGAGATAAATTTAATTTTTTCATGAAAAGTTGAGATAAACACAACCTTAATTAGAATCAACTAAAAGTGATTTAAAATTTTGTTTTTTTAATTATATTTTATTAATTTCCCGTATCATATCATTTTTTTTTTAGTAGTGCTACTAGGTTTGACTATTGGACATGCCCCTAATGTAAATTGTACCCTTTTTTTTTTACTTTTTTTTAATATTTTTTAAACATTTTTAAATATTTTTTTAAAAAAATATCAATAGAAAAATAGTCACTTCTTTAACTATTAAATAAAAAAAATTAAATTAAATTAAAATGAAATATATAAACAGTCAAATTGAGGAGGTAAACTCAGATTGTATAGTATTATTTTTCTTTATTTTTAGTAGGTGCGTAAGTTGAAACCGGTAAACCGGAAAACCGGTCCGAACCGGATCGGACCGGACCGGTTTTACCGGTTTTGAACCAGTCCGGTCCAGGACCGGTTCTTAGAAAGTGAAAACCGGCCGGTTCCGGTCCGGTTCCGGTTTTAAGATTTTTCGGACCGAACCGGACCGGACCGGTTGATAAAAAAAAATATAAAAAAATACTTATATTATTGTATATATAAGTTTTATACAAATTATTATATATATATATATATATTAATATATATAAGTTTTTTATTTTATGTATAATTATAATTTTTTATGTGAAAGTTTTATATATAATTATATATATTTATATATGAAATAATTTCTTATTATAATTTATAAATTATTACATAAAATGTTAATACTAAATCACTAAAAGTTTATAACTAGTACTAATATTAAATATATAGTTTATAACTAATACTAATATATAACTTATAATAAAAGTATAAAACAATATTTTTTAAATTAGTTTTTTTTTTTTTTTATAAACAAATTTATGATGATAAATTGTGAAATTTACATTTTAAAAAAACCAAAAAACCGGACCGGACCGGTCCGGAAACCGGTAAAACCGGAAGTACCGGTTTAGGAGGGTAACCGGTGCGTAATCGGTTTTGAAAAATACAAAACCGGTACATACCGGTTCGGTCCTAGATTTTGTCCAAAACCGGACCGGACCGGACCGGTTACACCCCTAATTTTTAGTCTTTAGTCGAACCTCTTTTGACTTTTATGATCTTTTCTAGACATCATGAAGAGGTTCTTATTACTTCAGATTAATTAACTAGTTCTATTAAATATGAGATCAATAAAAAAACAAAAAAACAAGCTGGTCTTAAAAGGAAAAAAATTAGGACATTAATTAAGATCACTAAATTGAAAACACAACAACAAATTAAGCTATACATGAAGTGTAGCTAGCTACAACAGCAAGTCCCATCAAGTTTGCTCAATATATTAATCACTATATTGATGCATAAAGATGAGAAGGATCGACAGAAATATTAGGTACCTAGCAGAAATAGTACTGAGTATCGATCGATCCTTGTGATGATCAACCGATCGATCGAATTGGGATCTCCTAGACTATTTACAAAATTAATACATATTGGCAAAAATATTGATCATGGTACTATTTTTGCTAATTCTCACAAGAGAAAAATACTCTAATTACAAAAGAATTACATAAAAATAATCTTACAAATTAATGTGATTTAATATGATTTATTTAATTATAAAATTATTTTTATTGTAGAATAGATCTAACAAATAATATAAAATTACGTCAGTTTATAAAATTATTTTAGATAATCTCTTTGTATCTATAATATTCTTCTTTTCAAAATATTATATCATGCGAATTTTCTTACTTTTTTTTATTTGTTTACATCTACGTATTCTAGAATCTGATCGTTATTTTCTCCTACTATACGTATGTGGCGCCCCCGACCCCCACGTACGGAAATTCGAGAATCGAGACGTCTGGATGTTGACAACACGGTCACGCATCCCAACGATAAGTGTCAAGTGTGTGTACATGCAACAGTGTACAATAAAAAAAGTAGCGAATAATTTAAGTAAGTCGACTAAGTACCAGAATTGTTTAATACAAATTTACTTAAATAAAACATTTAATAGAGTAATACAGTTATCCTATAAAAACATAATAATTCCAAAATACATAATTCAGCAAGCGGGAAACAAATCTCAAACACGAGCGAGTGATCCCAAATCACTACTCCGGTGGAGCCAAATCCTAAGTCTCAATATCATCATCATCTGGATTAAAATCTGCGATACCATAAAACGGTACCGCAGGTAAGTAATAATCCAAACAATCCACAAGATAAAAATGCATTAATGTAACCAACAATTATGCATGCATATGATGAAATATGCACAAGGAAAATGATTATTTCCTTGAAAATGATTATTTTCCAATGCACAGCAGAATCCCATTTTGCCCCAAAACATTTCATTAAAACATTTCCCACTATTTTCTCCGAAAATGGCCCAAAACAATAATCCATCATTTTTCCAGAAAATGATTTACAAAAAATCCTTTTATCACACGCTATTTTACCAGAAAATAGCTCATTAATCCATTTTTTACCATATGCACTATGATTTCCCCTAGGGACCATCCGCACACCCTGACTCCCTTCCTCACACCACGGGAAACGACAGTGCCAGTGACTTCATAACGAGCGATGCCCAATTCCGCGCCCAGCGTATTCGTGGCCAAGTATCCTCTAACGCTTGCCAGCAAGAGGGGTCACGGCGTCGGCACGAGAGCATTATCATCCCGTTCGATCCCATTGTCGCCCTGCGACAACCCAGAGGACGTCACTCAGTATATTTCGCTGCTGAGTGACCAGAGGAGCTCCACCGAAATAATACCTCATCTTGGCTTGGGGTTGTGATACACACGCACCCAAAAACCATTTCTCACATGAAAATCCAGTTTTCAAATATACGCATGAACATGTATGCAATTATGCGAAAACTCAGTTTTCATTTACAAACATGATCATGCGTGCAAATATGCAATGTACATGACACGACACAAATATCCAACAACCAACAACTCCCCACATAACCCAATCAAACAACAACTCCATCCTCCTATCCAAATGATCACGAAGGTGCTAGAATTGGCAGCACATCAATGTAACAGTGAAAAATGGACAAGGGTCGTAGGTCTCAAAACCCAACTTTTGAAAGGGGACAAATAAAGACTTGGGATGGCTAGGGAATGGCTTAGGGGTGTTGGTTAAGCTACTGGTAGTGGTAGTTGGTCGTGGGTGGCGGTTGAAAGCCAAAAATTCAAATCGGAAAATGAGTTAGAAGAGCTTCAAAGGTGGTGGATCGGGGTTGAGCTTGGGTGGGTTAGGTAGCTGGGAGGCCACCGGTGCTGTGGTGAAAAGATGGTGACCATTGGCAGCGCGACGGCAGCGCTGGATCGAAAGAGGGCCGCGGCTTGAAGCACGCGTGGGGGCGATTGGCGGCGAGGGAGGAGCTGAAAATGGATGGGTGAGGTCTTCGACCGGTCGGGAGAAGAATTGGAAGGGCGGTGTCGCACACGGACGGTGCTGTGTGAGGATGAAGCAAACCGATGGGAGAGAAGGGAGTTGTCGCGTGCGCGGGAGAAAAAAGCAGAGGAAAATAAGGAGAAATAGGAAAATAAGGAAAAAGAGAAGAGGAGAGAAAAATGGGAAAAGAAAAGTGAAGGAAAGAAATGAGGTTCAATCCTCACAACTTGGGTCACAAAATTGATCGAACGAAAAGAATTTCAAAACAGTGAGTTGGATAAAATAATTTAAATGCAGTGACTAGTTAAAATAAAATAATAATAAAAATTCAACAATACAATAATTTTAAAGTCCAACTTTAAACTGATGTAAAGTAAAGAGCAATTTAAATGTAAAACAATAATTAATATTAAGAAAACATATTAAAATAAATTTCACAACTTAAAATTCATAAAAATAAACCAACGAGAAATCCGATAAATTTAAAACAAGGGAATCAACATTTAAATTAATTAAAATACTCATTCAATTAAAATACACTAAAATACGGGGTATCACAACGTACATTCTAGCAACAACTAAAAAACGCTCGCTAGTACAAAGTTTATATACATACGACGCGTCAAATAACAGGCTCAACAAATCTATCATTATTATATTAAAATATTAATTTTAGACTTTTCATTTATTTTATGATTTTATTTTCGGTTACGATTGCAACAACGAGAACCCGCAGGAAATAAAATGCAATAGGCTATTGAGAATCAGCACTTTGGAAATAAAAAATGCCCAAACATCACAAACCAGATTTCCACATTCATGAAAATAACATCTTCATCCACATTCCATTCTCGGGGGAAAAAAACAGAGACAAAGAAAAAAGGAAAAGAAAAAAAAAAAAAAAAAAAAGAAGGTTCGGCCAGGAGGCGATGGTTAAGATTTGAATTTATTGAGCCCAAAGTTCTCTAATATCACTATCTCTAATATCACTATCGGCCCGCTATGCAGTTTGACCTTAGAAATGTTGATCGACCTATCCGCGTTTCTTCATTGACCCCTGTACGTACGGTGTACCTACCAGGTACGAATACGATAGTCTTGCGAAACTTTGACGAAACCCGTCTTATTATAAGGCCAACTGCATACGGTTTTGACCCAAACATTGCACCCCCGTTTGACTTTTTTATCTTTTTATTTTTTTTGGATTGACTTTTGCTTTCTGTTTCACTGATCCCTCTCGGCTCTCATCATTCTCCTCAATATTAAATACAAAACTCTATTCAATTTGATCGAAACAAATAAATTGAATTTCATAATTCTTCTAATTAATTAACATAATAAATACAATTTAAAGTCCAGAACCTTTCCTTCTCATCCATTCACTACTGATTATTATTATTATAAATCCCAAACTTAAAAACCGTAAAATTTAATATTAAATTACGGTTTTCACTCATTTTCAACTCTTAATTCAGAGGGATTAATTAAAAAACCCTCATTTTTAATTTCGACTCTTTAAGTTCTAAGTACATATTTTGAGAAATTTTATATGCATCCCTCACAATTCACTTTCACATCCAACAGCTACCTAAAACGTCGTCGTGTTCCCGCCCAGTTTTTTTTTGAGCAAACCGTCCAGTTGATTGTTTGTCCGGTCATCAAAGCTCATTCATTATTCTTCTAAGCTCGTCCTCCGTAAACAAATCCCATAGCTCCTCTTCCATGCTGCTCTCTCCGACAGCATTAATCTCTGTCTCGCTCGTTGTCTCCGTTTTATTCGACTCGTTCGCTACGTTTGGCATCTGCTCGCGAGCTTCTTCATGTTCTGCACTTTGCCCTTTCTCTGTATTGTAGTCTGACACTGGGAAGTTCAGCTTGGCTCTGGTTCCCCGGAATTCTATGGCAGCTCTGTCGTAAGCCCTTGCGGCTTGCTCCGCCGTCGCGAACGTGCCGAGCCACACCCTCACTGCTCGCCTCGGGTCCCGAATCTCGGCCGCCCATTTCCCCCACGGCCTCTGCCTCACTCCCCTGTAGTTCCTCTTCTCCTTCTTCTTCTTCTTTGTCGTCTTCTTCTCCGACGTATGGATGTTCGAATTGCAGCCCGAACAGCCGTTGGAATTGCAAACCGGGCACGGGACGCCGTTGGAGAGTGGTAACATTCGGTTGGTACAGTTGGTCCAGCTGGTCGAAGGGAACGAGGATGATGTGGCAGTCAGGGAGGAGGCTGCAGGTAGTAGTCGTTGAAGCTGTAGCTCTCTGGTCACATCATCAATGCCGCCGCCGCTGATCACGTGCTTGAGAGCTGATACCATGATCTCGTGCTCCACTTCCAAAGACACACTACACGGTATCGCAGGAGAGGGCATGCTCGTATGAATCCGATCCAGTCTGGAGGTCGTCAAAGAATTTCTCATCATTCTGTTGGGTCCGCTCGCGAAAGGAAAATAAACAACAGAAAAGAGAAGTACGAGGAATTTGTGAATGGTAGGAATTTGGAAGGCTCCGAAAAGAAGATCGAAAGTATTTATACGAGGAGGTCAGGGCGTCCAACGGGTGCCAGCTGCTACGGCGTTTACACGCGGTCTTATGCCAAGGTTCTAGATGTTTCGGAGTGAAATCGCTCTGAGACTGTGCTGACCCGCTTGATTTTACTGCCACGTATGACATTGAAGAGTTTATGGCTTACGTACTGACGTGACACGCGGCATCTTCGACGGGTCTTAATCCCACATCATGGCTTGTCCTTCTCAATCGTCGTGGCTACACTGAAGCTTTACAGCGCAACTTTTCTCAACTGTCTGAAACAGTCAAACGCCTTATTGGATAACGACATTTAGATAAAATATCTACTTGCATGATTGTTTTCATACCCAACGTATTATGTTTGAATACACAATTATCTGATATCGTCTGATTATCATTATAATTTTTTTAAATTTTTATATAAAATATAATAAATAATTTAATTTTTTTAAATATCAAAATAAAAATTATATTAAAAAATTATATTTTAGTAATATATTATTTAACTTTCAACAAAACATCTAATCTCATCTGATCTGAATTGCGTAACCAAACGAGGCCGAAAAGAGAATTGTTGTAAAAAGTATTATATAAAAGTAAATTTATAAATTGACGTGACTTTACGTGATGTGTTATATTTATTTTATATTAAAAATAACTTTACAATTTGACGTATTGCATATCTCATATTAGTTTGTAAATTTACTTTTATATAATCTTTTCGTAGCTAAAGTATTTCTCTTACCCGTTTGGATACAGAAATGGTTTCATTTCATCTCATCTCACTTTTCTAAATTTTCACACAAAATATAATAAACAATTCGACTTTTTCAAATTTCAAAATAATAATAATCTTAAAAAATAATATTTTAACAATATTTTATTCAACTTTCCAACTTTCATCTAAAGTAAATTAAATAATAAAAAAAAAAAACCAGTCCTAATTTAACATTCTTTTAATTATTAGACATTTTAAAACAAATAATGTGTTAACATACAGGACTTACAAAAAAAAAAACTTAAACAAAAGAGATTCTTTCGCATTTCTTTTACAATTAATAATTTTAAACTAAAGAGGAAGAATATTCTTTCAACGATTTTTATAATTTTATAGAATATAAACTAAGGAATATTTAATGTTTGGGTTAATTACACTTTACCCCATCGAACTTTCACTCAATTCATAATATACCTCTGAAACTAATAATTGCATCAAAATGGACTCTCGAACTTTCAAAACTTCTCAATTCCCCATTCCATCTACTAGCAGCGTTAAATCTAACAGAAATTCACTGCACGTGTTACTCATGTGCATAACATTCATTGTAAAAATGTAATTTTCATCTAATTTATTATCATTAACTATATAAAATATAAAATAATGTGTTATCAATTAATAATAAATCACAAATCATTAAATAATTTTTTTATTAATTTATATATGGTTAATGAATATCAAATAATTTCATTCTTTACATAGATTATTCATACTTACTTGCAACTTAGGTATAAAATAATTTTATATATGATTAATGATTAATGATTTATTATTAATTGATAGCATATATTATTTTATATTTTATATGGTCAATGACAATAAATTAGATGAAAATTATATTTTTGTAGTGAATTTCCGTTAGATTTGACGCTGCTGGTAGACGAAACGGGGGATTGAGAAGTTTTGAAAGTTCGAGGGTCCAATTTAATACAATTATTAGTTTCAGAGGTACATTGTAAATTGAGTGAAAGTTCGATGATGCAAAGTGTAATTAACCCTTAAATGTTTTAAATGAAATGACACTATCATAATGGTTTATTATAAAATAATTGTAGAAATGCCATTACCTTTTTTAGACAAAAGAAATGCCATAAATAAAACACAAAATAATTTATAAAATTATGTAATAATATTATTTGTGATACCATGGTCCATAAGTATAACACTCACTACACATCATACATTAATCATAAAATGTCTAAAATTTTGAAAGTTATACCAGAACCTTCAATTCATATATATATATATACTGAACAATGATATTCATCATTCTTCTATTTATCTATGTCTCATTATATAATAATGTGAAACCAAATAATAAAAAATTACATGTTATATTCTACTAATAAATTGATCTCATATCATGAGATGTTGAACTATGATAGGTAAAAGGATAATAATTAGTATTATTTTGCAGATGATACCTCGTTGTTCATGTTATTAGCTAATGCACTATTTCTCCTAAAAATATTGAAAATTTTGGTGGATTTGAATACAAGAAGTGTTTCATCTCATCTCATCATTACATCTTTTTTAAATTTACATACAAAATATAAGAAACAATTCAATTTTTTTAAATCTCAAAACAATAATAATATTAAAAAATAATATTCTAATAATATTTTATTTAACTTTTAACTTTCATATCAATTTATCTCATCTCATCTCATCTCAGCTTAATTTAACTCAGCTCAACTTAACTAAACTCAATATCCAACCGTAATTTTATCGTTGAACTTCATATTTAATTACTTCATACGGGTCTTTTTCGAGCATTATCTTTGCGATCAACCCAAATATGCGACAGCTGTATATAAAATTGATAAGTGGCGCGTGTCCACTTCCTTAGATTCCTTAAATCTGTTTGTTCATCCACTTCCTCAGGTGGCGCGTGTCCTGCACACGCCGCCATTGCCTGTGTTGATCTGGCGCCAGCGACTCAGTTTAGATATCAGCTGCTACTCTATGTTATCGTTTTTCCTAACCAGTGATCTTGTACGAGGGATCGTGGACTTCTCCAAAAATCATCTTCAGACAATATATGACGGTGCATCCGCCACCTTTACCACTTTCAACGGAGGTTCCATCGTCTTCAGCAGTAGTTCTATTGTTTGCATTTTTGCGAACATATTTCCTTCTTTTTATAAGATAGTATCTTTTTATAAGATATGGATAGGGACCAAGAAATTAGTCTCAAATAAACTCGTTTACTATTCTGTACTATTTTCTATTAGTTTTTAGGATGATTTTTGGATAATCCCACCCCCTCCTAACTTTTTGAGATGATTGTTGGGGAAGCCACCCCTCATCTAACACTTTTTTAGTTTAATGAATTAACTGGAGAGAATGCTTTGACTTTGAGATGAGCGAGACCAAGTCAGACCGCGGAGGCAAAGGGCCAAAGGCGAATCGCCGCATCTAAAGCTGCCATGCCGCCCAAAGCTTAAAAAGTGAACATGAGCTGTCGCCTAAGTGGATGGGGATGACAAGGACATGTTGTGAAGTGTAGGTAAAATATTTGTTGTGGTCGCAGATGGGCTTTTTGTAATTAATGGGCTGTCCCCAAACTCTTTGGGAGGATGACGCAACGGCTGAGCTATTATAGATATGATTGGATGTCCAAAGTGTCAAAATCACAGAAAAGTTCAAACCTCAGTTCGCAAAACCAAGCGTGAACGTACGCGTTCCTCCATGCATACCCTAACTAGTTGGTTTTACCAGACAGCTTGCCAAATTGATTGCCGCCCTCGTTTTTTCTATGTTCCATTTATGCACTTCCAGTCTGGATAAAGCTCTCATCTCTAATGTTTCCATTCCATGACCCAGTCTGATCAGATACCCAAAACTTTCATCGTCCGATTAGAGACCGACCAAATTTGGGTTTTTGGATATGGCATCCGCCTTTGTATATAGCACCTGTTGCTAGCAGCATTAGGCCACCATGCCATGATTCGAAACAAGTATGCCTTCTCTCGGTTTTTTTTCAAAAGAAAAAATCTTTACTTTTTTTTTTTTTGTTATTTTAAAAAGAAAATAAAATCTCAATTTTATTGATAAGCTCTCACTTATAGCAGAAGAATACCGTGGCTACAACCTGATACTTAGAGGTTACAAATAAAAAAACCAAACTCAAGCATGCAAAATTCACTATAAATAAACGAAAGAACAAATTCAATTACAAATACAAAACCTTAATAAAAAAAGACTAAACCTAAAGAAAGACAAACCATGTAAATAACCTGCACTTATTTCCTTCTCAAATATGGCAAACTGCCCTCATCAAGTCTTAGGAAACCTTTGGCCGTCCGTGTAAGATCCAACGTAGAAGAATAAATAATATTACTTCCTTTAGTACCAGATTTAGCCAGAATGTCAGTAACCGCATTACACTTCCAATAGATGTCTCTACAAGTGAAACGAATCCAACCAAGAAAGCTCATGCCTCAATCTCAATAGCATCAAAACCCATACGTCTAGCATGCCTCAAACCATAAAGCAAACCCATAACCTCAGCATGGTTATTAGAACAACAACCAATAGGAGCAGAAAAATCCAAAGGCAACTCCCCATCATCTTGATTATATATTAAAACATCTTGAAAATATAATCCAAAAATAATAAAAAAAAATTAATTATTAAATGGGTTGACTGAGTAGTGTTGTGTCACCATATATAAAACTATTAATTAAAGAAGTCGGATCGAATTTTAGGATCGATCTAATTCGTTTAATTAATCGATTCAGATTTATATTGATCCATATAATCTAATACTCATGAAACGATACGACTCAAAAACTTTCTGTGAACACGAATTTGTTGGAAATATTTTCAAAATAATTAATTATATATTATATTTATTAATAATATTTGGGTTGATTTTAGAAGTTGTGAATTATTTTAAAAAGAGATAAGTTACGGAAAGTGTATGAGGCTTATAGCATTTTGTGTTTATTCATATTCCATAAGAACATTAAATGGCTTAGTGGTATTGAAGCTCTAAATTTGCCCTAAGGTTTGAGATTCGGTTCACCCCCATGATCAAGATGGGTTTATTTATATTTATTGTGCGGCAACTGAGGCCATCGAAGGGTGTGCTTGCACGCTGCAACGCTTGGGGCTCAAGGGACGTGCTGCTTGAAGCCAACGCATGGGCATGAGGAACGCGCCAGAGGCACAATCAGTGAAGTGCTGCAATGCTTGGAAAAAATAAAACCTACAAAATGCGCCTTCCGTGGTTCGAACTGGTGCCAACTAGTTGGAGAAGAAACAAGGCAACAATTGGAATAAGTCCAACAATTCATATGGCAACAGACACAATATATATACCTATTCCGAATAGTTTCAAAAAAATAAAAAGTAATAACTTTTTGTTCACAACTTTTGACCATCTATAAATAGACTCATTGGCCTGCCATTTGAGGATCCTAGAATTGAATTTCGAATTCTCTCTTTCAACCAAAATTTTCATTTCTTCAAAACTTGTTAGAACTTGTTAGAATTTGTTTGTTCTCGAGAGAACAGATTTCTAATTTCTTGGTTGAATAGCAAAATTTGAGAGTATTCGGGGTCTAATTTCGTGTGTATATAAAGTAGTTAGCCAAACAGATTTATTCTGGATTTCATTATATCTTGGAGGCAAATTTGCTTGTAACCCGTATGCTTACCGTTATTGGTGGGGGCAAATATTATCTTAAGAAAAGTGACATTCTAACGCGCATTGAAGCAAACTTTTCTTTCACTATTGTCTCTTTTGTAGCCCCTTTTTTTAGCAACAGAATTGCCACTTGTTAAAGAGAAAATCCATGTGTATTTCCCATTTTCCAATTGTTTTCGTTCCATATCTTTAGACCTCACTTAATCAGCATCAGTCCGCTAGCTTCCAGCTGCTGCTTAGAAAAGTTGTCTGATTGGAAATTGCATAATTAAAAATAAATTGAAGGAAATTATGTCAGTATTATTTTACTTTTAATGACATGATCACCCTGATTCATTTGCATTTTTCTTGGCAATTTCTTCGTATTTGAAGGAAATTTCACTAGTACTACATGATGAAGCATCAGCCAACGATTAATGCCAATAATCCAACCATCACACACCAAAACACAGTTCATAATATAATTAGAATTAGCTAAATGCAAAGAAAATAAAGCATTATTAGAGTTGGGAATTTATAAATCTCCAAAATTCAGTTATTTGGACTTTCTTATGGACATTAACGCACCATGGCTTCACTCATTGAATTGGGAAAAATGTGTTCGGAGGTCGGATCGAGAGTACGCGATGATGATTTGTCAACATAAGCTGGAAGTTTGTGGGCTTGGCCCATTTTATTTGTCTTGTTAATAGTCCTATTAATAATCTCATTTGTCTTGCAGTCGGTTGGGGTAATCGCGGCACAATCAGCATCCACGTGGGAACAAATGAAACAGTTTGTTTCATTCAAAAAAGCCAAACAATGTGTTTTCCATCTTCTTCTCCCTGAGGCTTACTCTCTCTCTCTCTCTCTCTCTCTCTCTCTCTCTCTCTCTCCCCCTGCATTTTCCCCCATCTTCTCTCATTCCTTCTTCGAATCAAACCTTCTCCCCTTCGTGTACCCCACCTCTTCAAGGCTTGATCTCCTTCATTTGTTTCGACTGATTGGCCTACGTTTTCTCCCTGTACTATTTCTATTTCTTCGATTTACCCAACTGAGATTTTCACTCTGTGTTCAGCTGCACAAATTCATTCGAATCTTCAAGATCTCCGCATTCAACTGCATGGATTCATTCATTTGAATCTTTGAATTTTCCCCTTTCGACCCTAAGTCTAACCGTAATCGTAACCCTAACCCTGACCTAGCCCTTCCCTGATATCTCGACCTTCTCATTACAGACCCCTTCTCCTTCATTGCGAATGGGCACTGGGCAAATGACTAGCCGAGGAGCTGAAAGCTTGGTAAGCTCTCTCACACAATTCTGAAAAGTAATGATTTTTAATCTAGTAAGCTCTCTGATTTATATGACCACTCTTAAAAGTTTCACAACTCACATCTGATGATTCATTGTTTCATTTGTAGGTTTGAGTGTGCAAGATCTTTAAAGTAAATCAGTTTTGTCTGGTTTGGACTGTCACCATATTGTCTTCTAATTTAATGAAGCATCCAATTTTTGCATGTTCTGATTCAAGTTAGCTACTATTAGATTGTTCTGTTTATATTCTTGATTATGAACTCACATTTTGGCAGTCTAAATTAATAGAAAGTTGGTTGAGGTTGTAATTTTCATTAATGCAAGGAAAGCCTCTGCCTAATTGGTCCTTGTAGACTTTAATACATGGGAGCTCTGTCCTTGGGAATCCGCTTTGATTGGCTCTTTTGTTGTATTATTAATATGTATAATTTTCAAAAAATACATTCCATATATACTATTTTATGCATGCAGTTTCTTAGAACTCTTAATACATTGCATATAAAGGCCATGAGCAATAATATCATGGCCTATAGAGATGTCTCTGCTATGTTGTCAAAATGGGCAGTGAATAAAGATGTTTATTTTGTTTTTTTAATTTTTGATGCACATACATTCAATTTATATAACCATCTTGGATTCTTATGTTTAGTTTGTTGGATTGATATGGACTCAAATTGTGCCATGTAAATTTCTATGTGGGTTTAGGTGTGAACGTTGGTTTGTAAAATATCTGTTTGGTTTTTTTCTTATGTTTAGATTCTTGGAATGTGAGTAAAATATTTTTTTTCTATTGTTTAGATTATTTTATTGTGAACTTGGTTTTGGTTATAATGTCGTCATCATCATCAATGTCTTCTTCATCTTTCGTTAAACGTACTTCTGTGAGGTTGAAGGTATACTAAGATACTCAAATACTGCAAAAAATCCTGGATGAGCCTTCTTAGGATACTAAAGTGCAAAACAAAAGTAACTACAACATCTGTTAAACGTTTAAGATATGTGTTCATAGTCCCACTCAATATTATGTACATCTAACATTTTCCTTATATGTATAAAATGATTAGAGATTACCATACTACAAATATTTCAAGTGGGCAGATAATCAAGACATAGAGCAAAAACTTCTGAAAAGAAAAAATGAACTGTTAAGGAAGGAAAGAGGGAGCTCAGCTCCGAATGAGAGCAGAAGAGATCGAAAAGAGAGAGATGGTGTTATCCAATAGAAACGAGCAAATTGTGAAAAAGTTGGTGCTTCTTCTGCAACAAGCTGAAATACGGTGTTCACACACACTACTCTGAGTGTATTGAGTTATTGTCATTGTTGTTTCATGTTATTGATAGTGTCTAAGTGATTTACCATTGTATCAGAAGTTATGTGATAGTATTTAGGTTATTTCATAGTATCTAAGTTATTAGTCTAAGTTAGTCAAAGTAGTGTCCTTTCAAACTTGTATACTATTATTGTCATTACTATGCCTTCCCAAAATTGGCAATGAAATTATTTGAGAAAGTAAACTAAAAAAAAAAAACCTTGAACATAGTATAAGGGAATATGACATACTTTTTTTTATATATAACGAAAAAAAATAAGACGTAAAAATTGTTTGAGAGAAGATGATTGGTTAACAATGTGAAAAAAATCATTACACTTTCTTGAGTCTCAATCACTGCTTCTCGAAGCTACATTCCATTAATGTCAAAAGCTGAGCTATCTAGCACAGTCTAGAGATAAAAAAAAAAAAATCCAAATATCTATCTAATGTTCACAATGTCTATCAATTACTTCTTCCATAGCCAAACAACAAATCAAATATAAGTAAAAAAGATTATATACTAATATTTGCATGCCTTTACACTTGTTTTGTAAATTAACGAAGTTCAATATGTGTTAATATACCTGCACGTGTTTAACATTGCACCTATCTATCTCTAATAGGTTGAATCAAGTTACAAAGCCAATTTTTATTAATAAAATATACATATACATATATATATATATATATATTGTATACATTTAATATTATGAGTAACAATTATTAAAAATGTGCACCTGTTTACATTTCCCCTTTGCAGCTGCTTTCTTCTTCTTGGCTTTAACCTCCAGCATGTCTTTCTCCATCTTGGAATCCTGGATGCTCTCCTCATAGATAAGGGTCTGCCTTTTCCTCTCACGACAAGTGAACTAAGTACTTGTTTTGAGCTCCCAACTGTAGTTGTGTCAATTGTCGTACAACCCACATTGGAACCCATTCAAGTCATTGATGGGGGTTGTTGATTGGTGCGATATAAGTCAATCATTACATATAACTTTTGAGCTATATCCTCACTATGCTCATTGGAACCCCCTGCATGTGTTATCATCTCATAACATATATTCAATAGACGTGAATATATATTAAAATATAGCCTATGATTCCCCACATCATAGCTACTACGGATTAAAATGTATCTCTTTTTAATGTCCTTCTTCCATCGATCTAAAATGTACCTATCTAGTAATGATTTTATTTGATTAGCTTTCAATATGGCTAGAATATGTCTACTCAATATGTCCCTCATTTGAAATAACCTGCTTGAATACTTTGTATCGTAGTTGTTCTCATTAAAGTCCACATAATGTGTAACTGTTTTAGTGAATTCTACAACACGAACTTCATCATCTACCAGATAGGTTTTTATTCCACCATCCCTTTTAAGCAGAGCTAGATCTATATCAAGCACACCATGACTTGCTGCTGAACTTTCCTAAATTTAGCGTTTGTATACAACTCTTGAAATCTATTTTCAATTGGAGATCTAGATATGCAGAGAATGGTGACATTAAATGAGTGGAAGTCAGCGCTATTTTCATTCTCAACTTTCTTCCTCAACTCCCTCAAATTTGTCCTCGCATGAACATATCTATCAAAAAAAGCATTTATGCTCTCGTTTCGCTGGATTGTACTCATTCCAGCCCAAAAGAACTCTTTTAGAAATACCAGTACCCAATGTCCACACTCAGCATATAAACTTTGCAACCAGGCATTCTCATGCAAGTTATAGTACGTGTCAATTAACCCTTCCCAACAACGCTCAAACTCTTCAATAGTTTAAGTGTCATACATACAGTTCATCAACTGATTTTTCAGTCCACTTTTGTAGGCACCATGGGAGCCAAGCATCTTGGGGACTTCTTTTAGTATATGCCACAAGCAAAATTTATATCGACTTTTTGAAAAGACAATAGCAATTACATTTTTCATTGTTGTCTTGATCTATGATAATTGCTTTCGGAGGTATACCATCCATACACTGCAACCAGGTCTAGAATAACCATGTAAATGTCTATGTATCCTCACTAGAAATCAACCATGCTCCTAAAAGAATTGACTGTTCATGGTGGTTTACACCAATAAAGGATGCAAAGGGCATCCCATATCTATTCGTTAGGTATGTGGTGTCAAAAGTTATCACATCACCAAAATATTGGTAGACTGTCCTACTACGTGCATCTGCCAAAAAGACATTCTTTAACTTCACGTCATCATCTAAATCTATTAGTACAAAAGCCATCATTATTTTACTACATCTTACAAAAATACTATCAAAGCGCTCCAACATCACATTTCCCATGTCATAGATGTCGTACCTTATAGATGTAATTGCTACAATCATTTTTCAAAAATAGGAGATTTTCAAATCCACCATGCCAACGACAAGAAAGTCAAAACTCTTATTCATTTGGATGTCAACCAAGTCGCTTGTAATTTGGACTTTTTTTACGGACTCACTCACTTCTTTATTATATCGAAAGAATCGAAATTTCTGTGGATTTAGGTCGTGATTATGGGTATGATGAACTGTGTTCAACAGAAGAATTCCCTCAACTTTTAAGACCTTTATCTTTGCCTTACAATCCATCTTTCCTATCGGACGTGGTTTGGTGACATTTAACGTCCAATTCCAGGCCTTCCCACCACGGGCACAACCAATGGCGACATATTTGACACTTTTATCCTCTCTCCTCTCTCTCTTTCATGTCATCACCCCAAATCTACATTTCTTAGCATATCACTTATAATAACTCATTAATTCTTCAAAAGAATTAGACTGCATTCCCAACTTTGGCTCATCAATCATATTAGCCCCATCCACTTGCACAATGTGAGGTGTCTTGACACTGCAATCGTCTGTTTTTCTAGAATCTGATCTATCCTCTTTACTTTCTTCAACAACTCTAGAGGAGGTACATGACGCTTCAGTTTCCTTACAATTGAGTGTAACCTCTTTACTGACTCTAGAGGAGTCGGAGGTCTCATTCCATATTGAAATGGGTAACCAACATTTTGCTTAAAGCTCAAAAAATCTGCAATTAAATTTTCAAATAATTCCATTGCTAAAAACAAAAACAGAAACAGAAAAATGCTTCTAATTTTCATCAGGTAATGGAAGTACAAAAAATGCAAGCTTATAAAAAAATACCAATAGAGTTGCATCACCTGGATGTTTCTTGGATATGGGTTGCCATCTGCATATGGCACAAAAGGCGTTGACTAGGGGTGTAAGTTGAAACCGGAAAACCGGACCGGTTTTGAACCAGTCCGGTCCGGGACCGGTTCTTAGAATGTGAAAACCGGCCGGTTCCGGTTTTAAGATTTTTCGGATCGGACCGGTTGATAAAAAAAAATATAAAAAAAAATATTTATATTATTGTATATATAAGTTTTATACAAATTATTATATATATATTAATATATATATAAGTTTTATATATTATGTATAATTATAATTTTTTATGTGAAAGTTTTATATATAATTATATATATTTATATATGAAATAATTTCTTATTATAATTTATAAATTATTACATAAAATGTTAATACTAAATCACTAAAAATTTATAACTAATACTAATATTAAATATATATTTTATAACTAATACTAATATATAACTTATAATAAAAGTATAAAACAATATTTTTTAAATTAGTTTTTTTTTTTATAAACAAATTTATGATGACAAATTGTGAAACTTACATTTTAAAAAAACTGGAAAACCGGACCGGAAACCGGTAAAACCGGAAGTACCGGTTTAGGAGGGTAACCGGTACGTAATCGGTTTTGAAAAATACAAAACCGGTACATACCGGTTCGGTCCTAGATTTTGTCCAAAACTGGACCGGACCGGACCGGTTACACCCCTAGCGTTGACCATGCAGGCACTGGTCTATAGTAACCATGCATGTAATTTGCGAAGTTTTGACAAGTTATTGGTATGTCCTAACATAAAAACAATAACGATAATTAACAAGCACGAGGTTGATGTATTCTAGAAATAAACGTCAACTCAACACATTCTGATACTCACCAATTAATGCTTCCAAGTATAAAAGCAAGTTTAAATGCAAAAGGAGCTTCCAAGGTCATCTCCACAGGGACAACTTTGTCAACGCATTCAATCAAGCAAAAGTTCAAATGGAAAGTAGTAGAAAAATGAATATATATATATAGAGTTTCTTGTTGAGTGAATTTAGGTTATTTACTGAGAAAATAGTATGGATTATGTGCACTAAATTTATACAAAATGTGGGATGAATTTGTAGTTTGTCATCATAAGTGAGGAACTGTAATTACTCTAGAAACATTAATTCAAATTAACATGAAAAACATGTATCTGCAACTTTTAGTTCCTAGTAAGTGGGTTGATAAACAAAAGCAAATAGCACTAAAAATAGTTTTAAAGCTTAAGAATTGAGAATGTAATTGTTAAGAAAATAAACACTTGGGGTACAGGGTTAGGGTTTCCTCGACCATCGAGTTGTTTGTCACGAGGTGCATCTGCTTGTGTGAAACCAGTCAAGATATTAACACTTAAACTCAAACAAACATTCA
Source organism: Juglans mandshurica (assembly GCA_022457165.1). NCBI lineage: Eukaryota > Viridiplantae > Streptophyta > Magnoliopsida > Fagales > Juglandaceae > Juglans > Juglans mandshurica. Next base: position 50,343,747 of record CM039619.1, read on the forward strand.
TACTCAAATTATAGCACTAGTAAGAAAAATAAATCCCTCAATATAGTAATCATCATTTTCTTTTCAAGACTCTTAGGTTGAGGGATCCTTGATTATTTCAATGTCATGTTATGCCGTGAGTCTACAATAGGTCAAGAACAAGAGATCCTTTCAAAACAAATAATAAATCGTGAATGAAAATATAGAGACAGGTTTATGCTAAACATCGCAGCAACCAACAACATTAAAAAAGGGTGAAGAAAACCTCATTCCCTGCAACCCTAGTTGTAAAAATTAGCCTTGAATCATCCTATAAAAGATGATTCCAAGACTCTATCAAAACCCTAACAAAACAATGTTTATAGCAGAAACAAAATAAAATGAAGAACACTAAAACTGATGCAAAAACGATCCTCCTCATCCTCGCACCTCAACTCCTTTTATCCCCTCTTAACTTCATCATCTCTCTCTCTCTCTTCTAACCGTCGTTTTTCCCTTTCTCCATTCTGCCTTCCAGAATAACACATTTTTCTCAAGATAACCCTTCGCCTTTTTTTTTCCCTTCGACAAGTGCAGAAAGTGGTAGAAGGTTCTCGTGCAATGAGGCCTGGTTGGGAGTTGAGCTTCACGATAGAATTAGGCATCAAGTTTAATTGGGCTTTCAAGTGTAGAGTTGGGCTTTCAGCACCTACATGTTTAAACCATTTGTTAGCCCATGAAAAAGGTAATCAAATAGTGAAATATAACTCCTAAACTCACAACCCATGAGACAAGGTCCATTTTCTTATAATATATATACAACTAATCAGCCTCTAACTTACTCACTTTAAACAGGTATTTTAATCAAAATATCTTGGCAATCACATTCCAACAAATTTTTTAAATAATATAATATTTTTTAAATAATATAACATATTTGGGTTGGTGGATTTGAGCTAGATGATTTAGGAGAGATGTGTGTTCTTCCCCTTTTCCCATGGTGACAATCCCAATAAGAGCTATATATACAAACAGTACAACAACCAACTGAATGAGTTTTCCAAATGATTTTGCATTTGGTAAAGATAATTTCCAAAATGATCACCAATGCAATATTTCAGTCTACCTATATATAGCTAGATTAATGAAGCATTTGCATACAGCAACTAAGCATGGCAAGAAGAAATATTTTAGATCGTTTATGCATTATTTTTCATGACGAAGTGATCATATTAATTAATATATATGAGATAAAATATAAAAGGGATTTATATATATATATATAGGAGCATATGAAACTTCACAATCGAGGATATTAAATTAGCTTTTAAAATTAAGAAAAAATGTTTGGAATGGCTAAAGAGACTTCTACTCTGTTAAGAAAATCTATTTGGAATGAGCACTTGCAACTAGCATTGGATAGATATGATATCCCTATCACTGCAATATTTTCGACACGGATCAGTGAATAGATGTTTGAACAACTTAAATGTTGCACTCAATTTTCTTTTTCTTCCAGTATTAAACAACCTGGATCAGCCCTTTTGGTTTGACTAACAACAATCATACTCTGGTCCCTATAAAATATTATATATCTCTTAAATACTAATCCATTTTCTTTTTTATCATCATCCTCTTAAATAATTTTCAACTATTTGATACCGCATAAAAGAATATTAAAAAGATGATGAGTATCATTTCTTTCAGTCAAAAGCTGGAACTCCCAGGAAACTTTAGCTACAAAAGCAGGCAGATTTTCATCCAAAAAGATAGCAGCCATAGCAATTAGCATCTAAGAAAAGCAGGCAAAAGCAGGAAACTTTAGCAACAAAAGCATGCAAAATACGCAAAATCAAAAACAACGATTGCCCGAACTCCCAACAAAATTCAGATTGATTATATTCACAGCAATGAAGCAACCTACCAACGTTAATGAATAGATCCAAACATCAGAAGTAAAGAAAATTTTTACCCAACCGAGAGAGAGAGAGGAAGTGCAGCAGATTGATTATGCACAGATCTGTTCCAAAATTTTCGTGGCTTAAATGTGGAAGAACCCACCTACGACAAGCTACATGAAGTTGTCAGTTACGAAGACGAAGAGAAGCTCAAGCTGGTAGGAAGACGAAGAGAAGCTCAAGCTCCACCCATGTGGACGAAGCGAGCTCTGCATATGTTTTCTATTTCTATTTTCTTCAAATTTTTAATTAAATCTATTGACGTGGCATTGTGCCATGTCAATGGATTGCACCACAATTATGCATGGCGACTATGCGTAAAAGAACTGATAAACAAATAAAACCCATTTTTTAAAATTAAAAAAATAAATAAATAGAAAATACAAGAAGGATAAAAATAACAAACAAAAAGTATTATTAAAAAATTAAAACAAAAATAAAATTCTAAATTTTAAAATTACGAAACAATTTAAAAAAAAAACTTGTAAATCTTATATGTCAAAATTGTAGAATGTGAATCTACGTGATCAATAAATATACGGATAATACTTTATCTACCGACAAAAGCCGGTGGCTACCGATTGATTTTTTTTTTTTTTTTTTTTACTTAATAAGTATTTTTTAATAATATTGTAATTTTTTTAAAATATTTAAAAGTATGAAAAAAAATATATGAAAAATTTTTTAAAAAAAAAGTCATTTGACCTTATCTACGACATGTCTCGTGCTACACCGACAGACACGACTCTAAATAAATAAATAAATATATATATATATATATACACTAAGGGTGGCACATTTGCCCAGAGATTAAACCAAAAAGATTCTGCTTAAGAAACAAGGCAACTCATCATTACTGAATATCATGATCACGTACGTCGTACCTCATCACTACTACACCTGATCTCGATCATTAATGATGTTATCTTCCAATAAAAATTATGCTAAACATGTTGCATGTCTCACCCAGATCAAACTAATCAATACCCTTCATCCAATCAGAATCTCAAATTTTCTAATTTTTATTTCTTTGTTAATTAATTATATCATTGAAGGCCAGCCTTGTACTCAATATGCATGCTTTTATATTATTAGATTAATTAATACGACTATATAATATTTAAGACTCGAGAGCTTTCAAGGTCATTGTCATAATCTTGCCAAATAAAAGTAAAATTTTAAAATAATAATAATTTGAAAAAAAATTAAAGGGTTTGTATCATCAAAATTAATAATAATTTGTTCATGTGAAGGTCCAGGCAAGATCCTTCACACAAATGTAATCAAGAGAAAATCCTGGTGAATGGTGACATTACTGCATGCATTGGTGTGTGTATATATATATATATATATATATATATATATATAATTAGCTATATATATATATAATTAAAGATATTTTTCCCAATTTGATTTTATATAATATTTTCTTACTTTATATTCTATTCAGTTTTTCCCCAAAAAAAAAAAGAATTTACTATAATTTATTAATAACAAGTCGTTAGATATTTTTTCAGATGAGAAATTGTAATATATAGCAACATATATTATTTTTTTTAGTAATTTTATGGTGATTTTATTATTTTTTTTCCCTCACTTTTTCTCTTTCTCCTTTGGCCCGATTCATCCTCACGACCCATTCTCCTTCAGCCCAGCCCGGTGCCGTCATGTGCGGGCCAGCCTCACCGCCACCACTGGCGAGTCCCTCTCACGCCGACGACCAACCCAGACACCACCGATATCTCCTACGCGCAACCCTATCTCTCCCCCGCGAAAACCCATCCGAAATGAGTTTCTCCCATTTATCTCAACCTACGCCGCCGTACGCGGCCCCCCAGCGTCACGACCACTGTCGGCGACTCCCCCTCACGCCAGCGACCAACCCAGCCACCACCGATGCCCCTCACGCGCAGCCCTCCCTCTCCCCCGTGGAAACCCAACCAGAATGGGTTTCACCCATTTGTGTCCAGTTGCGCAGCCGTACACGACCACCCAGGCCACCGCACTTCCACCACTTCACACCGACGACAACCTTTACCAGACCCAGCCACCACGAACCTCCCTTTCCCTCTCCATCGCACACTGGCATTCACACGCACACGACAAACCTCTCTCCCCCTCTCTTCAAACCAAAAAGAAACGAAGAAGAAAGAAAACAAAGATGCGAAAAGAAATCTGAAACGAAGAAGAAATCATACGGGGAAGAAGGGAAACGAAAAAGAAATATATTTCTGTTGTTAAGCCGTAGAAAGAAAACAAACATGTGAGAAAGAGAAAAATAAAAACAAGCTGTGGAAGTGAAATTAGAAGAATTTTGCATACCAACAGCGAGAAGATGAATCCTCAAACATCACAAGAGAATTTGTTTCTTCCTCCACTTGAGTCTAAAAGGTCTGCAGATGCTGGAAGACCACAAGACGTATCTGCACTCCATCCCTTCTATCAATTACACTTTAACGTAAACAATAATTACTGTTCACGTTATACACGCTTTTAAGATATATGAAGATATATATATATATATATATATATATATATATATGTATGTGTGTGTGTATATATTTATATATGTGTGTGTGTTTGTTTATGCCGGTCTAATGCATGTTTTGGCGAATATTATATTTGCTTTCATCTTGCAAAAAATACAAATCGATCAAAGACGGCAAGTACAGCCAAATTAAAGCATCTCATCTACTCTCTCATTATTTATTTATAATTTATTTGGTGCGATGAGAAATCAATTACACATCTGAGCTGAGACCCTCGAAACAAATATGCATCGATCGATTATTTAATATTGTAGGCACTTTTTATAACTCGCAAGACTCGGTCTGCCACTTCATGCCCAAACTGCTTCGGCATGCTAGAGCTCAAGTCCATCTCTATCGCCTTTCTCTTTATTAGCATGTCCCTCTTCTCCAGCTCTGCTCTCTGTTCTATCTCCGAAACCTCTCTACCCCCACCATCAACACACATATCCACCCAAATTCCCATAACCTCGTTCGCAATGGGACCGACATATTCACCTATGATTTCTTCCACACGTTCTGTTCCTGTTCCACCATCCTCGCATTTTATGCCAACCAAGATTCCGGTGGACGATACGACGCGACGGAAGTAGAGGGACGACGAGAAGTAGGGTTGCACTTCGGGGAGTCGAGCCAATCGTTGCCTGCATGCTTCGAGTTGGGTGTCTTCGTAGAAGGTTTTGAGGTAGTTGGGATGAAGAACAGTGTCCTTGCGAGGGATTAAGTCGAGGAAGAGGATGAGAAAGGTGGGGCTGCATTGCACAAGTTCGAATTGGAAGTGCGGAATGTCTGTTGATGATTTGAGGTAGCCGGCGATGTTGGTTATCTCCAAGGCACCACCACCGGATGGTTGCTCCAAGTGTAGCCAACTTGCCAATATGAAATCAATCTGCCGGAAACCATGCATTATAAAAGAGATCTTGTTCACAACTCCTTATGGCAGATATATATATCTTCTTCGTGAGCATATAATATACACACACACTTTAGAAGTATGGATATCCAAAATTACAAATGTCATAATGATATGACATGTTTCCTCTATCCAATCACATAAGCACTAAAGTTTAAAAATATTTCAACATAATGTGAAATGACCGAAATATCTTATATATACGTCTGGTTCTATTAATACTCATTTTTCTGGTCAAATTTATTTATAGGCCAAGTGGGATGCATTTTAGGCCTCAAGGGTCATTTCAAAAGGTGACAAGGAATTTCTTATAAAAAAAAAAAGGTGACAAGGAAAAGAGAATTGCAGTTTTACACGTTTAATTTCAGGGTTCAGCCATGGCATATCCCAATTATATTATATATACCAATATTGCCACCAAGTCAAGTAAATTTGAGAGGGACACGACAGACGTGGCAGTCAATTCTAGATCATTCAGTTTTGTCCTTGTTTTTCCCTTATGGGCCTTATCTATTCATTCAGCTAGCATTGCCAATTTATCTGAAGAGTTCCTGATATTCTAGCTTGCAGGAATCATTACTCTGGAATTCTAAGAACATACATACATACATACAATATATATATATATATTAATCTGATGAAAGGAGAACCGGAAGTATAATTTTTAGATAAATGTACAAATGAAGCAATACGACATGCATGCACCCCAAAGAGAATAAAAGCCACACAAAATAATTAGATATGTTCGTTTCCCCAAGCCCCAAAAACTAACAGAACTAGTAAAGGCATATCCTTCTGGATCTAATTAGCAAAAAATAAACAAACAAACAAAAAAATCCAAAAAAAATCATATCATAAATGGTATAAAATGAGAAAACTTGGGAGAAAAATTAAAGTAAAATTAAGTTGTGGAGATGTAGAAGGTAGTTAAAATTAAGTACCTGCATATGATAATATGAACAATTATTGGGAGCAACACCCATCCATGGCTTGCCAATTACCCAAGAATACGGAAAAATTGACACTTTTGGGGATATATAAGCCCTGAGATTAACTTTAAAAGGTTAAGATCCCAGGAAGATGTTTAATTTATCTAGTCATGTAGTAAAATGCAACAAAACAAGAGTAAAATGGCAGATTTGTGCTTTATGTAACAACTACAGACATAAATATTTTGTGTGGATGAAAGAGAGAGAGAGAGAGAGTACAGGAGAGGTGTCGACGCCGCATCTAATTGAAAGAGTGCCCTGAGAAGTACCACTTTCATTCTGGTAGTATTCAACATCGGAGGGAACAGAAGAAGGAAGAAGATGGTTGCCGAGGCGATTCTCTATGACCGAGATAAGGCCGAGCATCGTGTCTCTGTGTGGGGCTAATAGGTGCGGGAACTCCATAAGTTTCGACGCTCTTGTCGACATCATGATCTGTTGCTGCATACGAGACGGTATTAATGGTGGTGTTGGAAAGGCAGAAAAAGAAGAAGATGAAGGGCAAGGACAGGGAGGACCTGCTCCTGATAACCTCAGGGGAAAAGTAAAAGCCATTCAGAAATTCTCTCTCCTAGTCCCACGCATATGATAGTTTTCCTTTCTGGTATACTCACAAAGTCCAAAAGGCGATGCGGACCCTTATCCACAATTATTTGCCTCAAATGCTAGGAGGAACAGAAATTACATTTGTAGTTTAGATTGTGTGATTTGTTTAACGATTATTCTAAAATATACAGTCAAATATATTACACCAAACTTACCGGTGCTACACCCACAAAGAGATTATACAAAAATAATTTTACAAACTGACGTGACTTCATGTAAATTGTCAGATAAGTAACTTTATAATCTGACAGATCACATCAAGATACATCAGTTTGTAAGATTAATTTTAGATAATCACTTTGTGGCTAAAATATTTCTCTTTGTAAATTGGAGTTATTTTTAATAGAATGATAAAATTATATTAATTATTTTTAAATTAGTAATTGTAAAATAGTTATAAAGAAAAAAAAATGTAATTTTAATGCTTCTCTAAAGTCAGTAGTTTTGATATATAATCACCTCCCAAAAGATAAAAAAATAAAAAAAAAATTGCCAAAAGTCCACAAAGATTGCCATATATGAATGATCTTGATGGTTCCGTAACTCAGAAACTACAGAGATTACAATTAATTATTATACATAGAAACTACAAACATTGCTACAAGAAGAAATCTACAGTTTTGCAGGTACACAATTATATATGCTGATTAACCATGACGCTGAAGGAAAGCAAATTGTATTGTACGTAACCTTCCAACCATATTCCACGACAACTATTATTTTAATTATCTTAATTACATAGAATGAAGAAAAAAGAGATGTGCCGTCGAGAGTTGTCTAGCTTAAAAACAAGCAACGCTGCTAGCCTGAAGGCGGTGCACCAGGGCCTTATCCTACGCACCCCGCCGTCTCCCTACGTACGTTGCTTCGTTAATTACAAACCTTCATTTCCTTCGCTTCGGACCTACCAAAACCCATTTTCTCATCGCGCCCCCTCTTCCTCCCATTTCCTTTCAACCAAACACCGAACAGTTTCAAACTCTCCTCCTTTTGTTCAATCCTATTATTTTCGTCGTCATCTTCTTCGTCGGAATCAACTCTGTTGATCCCACCAACCAATCCATCGCGGCTGGACCCACTTATTCCTTGCCGCATTATGCGATTGATTTGATCGGGCCCCACCTTCAAATACCCAGTCAGAAACGCTACCAACTCCTCGCACTGCTGCTTCATCAGTGCCAGCTCCGAGCTCAGAATTTCGTTGTCCTTCCTCAATTTCTCGTTCTCGCCGGACAAATCGCTCACCTGCACTGTTGTTGTCGTCTCCAACGACCCCGGGTTCTTCGAATCCGGGGAAGAAGTGGAGGTGGACCCCAAGTCCTCGCCAGAGTTTGACGCCGAAGAGGGACCATCGCCTGTGGATTTAACCCCAGCAGGATCAGGTGACGGAGCTGAATTCACGGTCTTCCGACGTCGGATCTGAGAGAGGAGCTCCTTCTGCCCTCGCTTGAAATTCTCGTTTGCGAACTCCCACTTATCCGGCACGATCTTACGGAAGCCCTGCATCCACATTCAAGAATCAGTTAATTATTCATTTTATTTTTATTTAATAATTTATGGTGTCGCATCAATTTGAAATTCGCATGTAAATTTAGTAGCCGTCGTATTTACCTATTCTCTCCACACATCCACTCAAATTTTATTTTATTTTTTTTATAAAATTTAGTAGCCGTCGTATTTACCTATTCTCTCCACACATCCACTCAAATTTTATTTTATTTTTTTTATAAAATTTAGTAGCCGTCGTATTGGAAAAAAACAGATCCAAAATAAATAATACACGTGTGGGAGTATCCGAATCTGTACGAAACTACCCGAATAAAAATGCCTTGCCCATTTTTATTTTTTTCCTTTTATAAAATGAATTTAATTTTATAAAAATTATCTTCTTTAAATTAATTTTTATAAAATTAAATTAAATTTTAAATTTAATCTGAATTCAAAAGACTGAAACGGAAAAAAAAAAAAAAAAAAAACGGATATTAGGATATAGGGTTTATTACGGTTTTAATAATCCTTCCAGAAATTTCTCCATGGAGTGGGGTCCGGCAGATTAGCTGTACCTCCAATCGTACAGTAGCATAGACCAAAGGACTGATATGGCCCTCAACAACCGACCTATTTGCACGCAGAATAAGGACAAGATCGTCTTATCAAATCGAGTGTGAACCTACTACTACCTAAGAACCTTCTGGGAGTAATTTCTTTTTCTCGTCCTCCCACGGCATATCTACTCAAGGGGCGTGAATTGACAATATATTTCAGAACCCTCGACGGGATATGATTTCAGAAAATTAAAATACCTCATATTAACATAATCATGAAGATAAATCGATGTTTGTTTATAAACTGAATGGATAGAAAGATTGGTGTTTTAAATTTTTTATTTAAATTCAGAGATATCGATGCAATATATATTATTCTGGGCAATATTAGTATGAGAGTAATAAAAATGAAAAGAAGAATTGTTGAGAATCTGATAAATGGGAAAGACGGGAATTAGGAGGATGTGATTGTGAACACTTACGTATGTGTTAAGCTGGCGGACGAAGCTGGAGAAATTGTTGTGCTTGAAATATTTAGGCAGCAAATCCTTGGCGAAATCTGCAGTCTTCCATACCACAAAAGTGGTGCCGCTTTCTCCCCACGATACCACATCGTCCGTCTCCGGATCATCCACCAACTGATACGTCTTCGTCAGGAACGGCGCCGGTACACACCTTTGCGCCATTTCTCTCCGATTTGTCCCCCCTCAACGAGCGTCAACAACCACCCAAACTAATTGATGCTCCTTATTTTTAATCTAACAGAAAGAAAGAAAGAAAGAAAGAAAGCAAGCAAATCTGAAAAAAAAAAAAAAAAAAATCAAACGAAACGATCGATCGGTTAATTCTTTTCAGCAACTGAAGAGCAAGAGAGCGGTCAAGAATTCCCAGCCCCAGCAGTAGAAACCGGAGAGAAAGAACCGAAAGTGAACCGGATTATTGCTCCGATCAGTTTCCATTAGTCAACACGGAAACCGGTTGTCGTGGTTGATGAGTAGAGAAAAATACCATAACTTCCTGTGAAAGACTAGGGATAGTATTCCTCTTTAAAGTTCTGGGAAGCTACACATTTATATAAAAAAAAGGGGAAGAGACGACGTCACGGAGGAGAAAGACGTACGTGGGTTCTAGAAATCTTGAGAAACATCAATACAAAAAAGAAACCCCACTGGTTTATTAGTCGCCTTTCAAAGCTAAAGAAAAAGGAACGAGTAAATCCACACGCTATTATTATAGAAATAAATACAATAACTTTTTTCTTTTCTTTCCCAGACGAAAATGATGATGGGAGAATGAGAAAGAAAAGGAGGTTTTGTAATGGGATTGGTGGAATTTATGATTTGGTCTTTTCTCTCTGGTGGTGGGGAAGCTTCTAATACATTTCAACCGCACAGCAGGGAGCGTTATAAACGCGTGGATTTCAAAACACCACCCCAAGAAGAAAGAAGAAGAAACCCTACCACCTACCTTCCATATTTTCTTCAATTGCTTCTTTTCATCGTCACTTGAAGAAGATGAATCTGCCCTTTCAGCCGACACCACAGCTCCCTACAATTTAGCCCCCCTTGGATCGATCTTTATTAGGGACGCAAGCTCGAAGCTGGCTGCCCCATCGCTCTTTAGTCTTTGACTTCGGCTTACCCTTTCCCACCACCCCAAACTTTTTTTTTCTAATATTTTATTTTCCTCGACCCGATTTTTAGTATGTAATTTGAGATGAACAAAAAACAAATCAAAACCAAATTGTACTTCAACCTCTAGTTAATCAATTTAAAGAGAGAATAAAATTATAAAATTAGGACTCATAAATAATATGTTCTTTTAAGGTTTGTTTGGATTCAGAAATGAGTTGAATAAAATATTATTTTTTAATATTATTATTATTTTAAAATTTGAAAAAGTTGAATTGTTTATTATATTTTGTGTGGAAATTGGTAAAAGTTGTAACGATAAGATGAGATGAGTTTAGTTGAGATGAGATGAGGTGAGTTTTCAATCCAAACGGGGCCTAATGTTTTAACTTATTATTTTTATTCAACTTTTTTCTCTCATTTTCCAAAATCTCATAAAATATCTTAACTCAAATAATTTCACTACTGTTCACAAATTATATCACTATTATTTACAGATTTCTCCACTCATCTCATATTGTCTTATCTGTCCAACCAAACAAAGTCTTAATAAATGTTATTTTCTCATTCTATACTAGGGGTGGGCAGCAAGGCCCTACACCTTGTCTACTCGCCCTCCAACGACCAACCCCACCTGGGCAGCGCGAGTTACCCAATCATCAGATGTAGGGGAGGGGTGTCCCGCCCACATTTGTGGTGAACCAAGCGAAGGCTAGGAGCGGGCTTGGCCCAAGCTTGCTCACACAATACCATACACCCCAGCCTAGCGCATATATTAAAAATAATAATTTTTGTTAATAAAACGACTTCGTTTTAAAACAAAATATTTATCTTAAAAAAATAGAGTTTTATTTTAAATTGGGGTTTTTTTTTATTAAAATCCATATTTTTAATGAAAAAGTATAATAGGTTGAGATAAATAGTTTTGTATATTTGAGAAAGAAGTTGGGAATTTTTTTTTTCTTTTTTAACCGTAGATGAAAAATAACTCCATTGTAGTCCCGTAGGTTTTCCAAGCTCACCATGATGGCCTTTTTCTATGTAAGAGTAAGCTGCGTTTGGACGACGTGTCTCCTTTCCAATTCCCGTAGAAAGATTTGCAATGCCTTTCTTTATAATATAGTTTGAAATTCAAAGTTTTTGGTCGTTAAAATTAGGCCTAAATTTGGTCCAAACCTAAATTCAATCTTTAATTTATGATCTAAGTGATGGTTTAAATTTGGAAGGTCTAAGGTCTCGTTTGGATGTTGAGATGGTCTATATCATCTTATCTCATCTCATATCAACATGATTCAAACACCACCTAAACATAAACATTTTTTCAATGTAAAATTTTTAACTTTTTCATTTAATCACTACCTAATCGTTTAAATGAGACATAAACCCAAGTCCTTTCCTCTACATTCAACCGACCATCAAAATGTACTACCAACATAAATAAAAAGGTATCTTTAGGAAAGTGCTTAAAAAAAAAAGGCATCTTTAGGAAAGTATATTTATGTTGAATTAATGCTAGATATACCACCTACTGTTTTAAGTAGTTGGCTATGTTTAGAATCAGCCATCTTAACTAGGTGATTATTATTACTATTATAGTCCATATATGGGGAGATCTAGATTCAACAAATTTAAGGGAATTTTCTGTGTACTTGTTTGGAGGTACAAATTTTAGGTATGTAGATCTTGTGGAAGGCTCGTTTTTTTGTAAAAAAATGGATTTTAATCTTAAAAAATTAATTAATTTTTTTTTATACTTTTCTATTGTATGACTCACATTTTATAAGTATATACGCTTATATTCTTGAGATTTGTACAAATTATTAGTCTTATTTTTTACCACCCTAAATTAGCTTGAATATAAATATTATTAAAATATCAAAAATTTTGTTGACTTTCTCGAATGTCAAGTATTGCGAAATCATCGAGAAATATTCTAAATATAATTTCAAGGAGTGTGATCATCTGTATATTTTTTAGAATGTTATTCTCTTTATGATGATGGTTTTTATTGGAATAATGGTTGAAAAAATATTAAGAGATACTGTTATTTGTTAAGAGAAATGATACTTGCAGTTGTGAGTGTGCAAGCGTCGTGCGGTCATTTTGAAAAAATTGAATAAATATGAGACCCACATGAAAAGAAATTAATTTTTTAATAGTGGACTCCACTCTTTTTCAAAATTACTGCACGACATTTACGCATTTCATAACTGTATGTAGCATTATTCATTTGCTAATAGTTGTGCTCCTTGCCAATAAGTACCTAATGATCTATAAATAATGACTATTTGTATACAATTAATACACTTGAATTTGTTTTTGTCCATCACTAACTTATGAGATAGATAATTTCACGAGTGTCATCATATTTTCAAAATTTCTTCCATATTTCACTACAAGAAAATTGTTTATTTGTGGCCATTTAATTCCAGCGAAATGACTATTTACAGCCAAAATGAGTCTGTTTTGGTCACAAATAACATTTTCGCCGCAATTAAATGGCCACAAAAGCCCATTTTTCTTGTAGTGTTTGTTTTATAAAATTCTACATGTAGTTTAATATATATGTATATATATATAATATGCTAAAGCCATACATGGGCTCAGAAATTTTATTTTATTTTATTTATTACTTAATAATTAAATAAGTATTTTTTTTTTTTGATATTATAAAAGTGTTAAAATAAATAAATAAATAAAACAAAACAAAACAAAAATTACACTGTCGGGTTCCCCCACGTGTGGCTACAGAGCCAATCTCAACGCGGCTTTCGTTTTCTCGAAATAAAAAATATCTTTATAGGTGTCGTGAACCCAAGGCAACCTCCTCCCTCGTTTCCATATTCGTGCCTTCTCGCTGGACGTTGAAAATTTAGCCTAGTTTGATTGTACAGAGTCCAGACTATATGAAATAATAAATAAATAATAATAAAATAATTTATAAATAATAGTGAAATAATTTAAATAATATAATTTATAAAATTTTAAATAAAAAATAAAAATTGAATAAAAATATTATAAAATTAAAATATTATTATAATATAATTTTTATTTTGAGATATTTAAAAATGCTGAATTTTATTTTGTATTTTATTTAGAAGTTAATAAAAATTATAATGATTAAGTAATGATTAAAGGAGAAAATTAAAAGTTTTAAAATTTAGAATTAAAAAGTATTTATATTTGAATAATATTTAAATGCTGATATAACATGAGATGAAATGAGATATGTCGAGATCATCTGTTAAACCAAACGAGCTCTCAATCATCTGTAATCAATCACGCCAATGTCAATTTTTAACGTCATGTTTCGCACACCTTTGGGTCAACTTCGGACAACTCAGATCTTCGAAAGCAAGCCCTGCACAAGGTAAAAAAATTCTATAGCTTTGAGAGGATCCTTGGGGCTGAGGAGCTTCCGATATCAAAATTAGTAAATATTATTGAAGTGTAGTAAATAAGTAAAAAAATCTATAGATCAGAGAGAGTTTTTCAATACTTAGGATTTACTATTTATATCGTGTATGGAGAGGGTGCAGATAGTCTTTTCCTATGAAGTTCAAGCTTCTCTTTTGGTGTCTGCTATCAGATTTTTTTTAATGTGAAGTAGCTCTTTGTCGGCTTCATGATTATAACGTATGGTTTAATTAGCAGCGCCGTTAATATGGAGTAGTTTTTTGAGCCCTGGTTCAATTTATATGAGTCATAGATGATTTATAAATGAGTTTTGTTATATACAAGCAAGTTTGCGTACTAATCTATGTATTAATATTCTTGTCTTTATATTCTAAATTTAAATTAGCACTATTTTCAATAAAATCTACTCTCTGACCAATCATATTGAATGGATGCGTGTATTAATGTGCAGAATCGTTTACAACTAGATTTTTCTTTTATAAATAGGGTCTTCTGTATTCTTTGTGTTCCGTGCTTATTCTATTCCCAAAGACGGCTACAGTGTCTCTTGTCGATCAGTCGGCATCTTCCCTAGTTGTCGTTCCATTCTTTATTTGGATAAGAGACCCCCACTGGTCTAAGTTCCTGGGCCGAGGCCCCATGGGGCTTTCCAAGGGAAAATTCCCCTTAAACCAATCATCTTGACTTTTGGAACGTAGTCATTTTTATAAATTTCTATACGATATTATTTTTTAAACATTGGATGTTTTTAACTTTTTACAAGACAGTCAGTTCGGAGCATGACCGTCCCTAGAATCCTAATCGTCTAATTTACCCATTTCAAATTCAATAAAGTAATGCATTATATAGTCGTAAAATACGAAAATGTCATGCAGTCGTTTTGAAAAAGAATGAAATTTACTATTAAAAAATTAATTTTTTTTAATATGGATCTCATATTTATTCACTTTTTTCAAAACAATTGCACGGCATTTGCACACTCACAACTACAAGTATCATTCTTTTTATCCATATCCTACTTATATATTCGTACTACACTCAATTTTAGACTGTGTTCTATTTATATACACAAAAATAAATAATGTTAAATATAGTTTTAGGGTGTGCAAGTATTGCGCATTCATTTTAAAAAAAGTAAGATCTACCATTAGAAAAATAATTTTTTCATGTGAATCTTAAATTTTATCATTTTTTCTAATAAAAATACGCGAGATTTATACATCTTAAAATTATAAATATCATTTCTCCGTAAAAATCATCACGAGAAATATAAGGTAATCACATTAATTATTTATATTCGCCATAATTTCTTCTTCCTATCTTCTTAATTACTTGGTTATCTTAATAGTAAGGCTTGTCTTTTCTTTTTTTCTTTTGTTGATAATAATTAATGTGACTAGGAGTTTTAGAACATTTATTTGTGACTAGTTATTTTCTGTAAAAGTAACTATTTTTTATTAAAATAAGTTTATTTTTATCACAAATCATCTGTCACAAATATTAATTTTTCTTATAGTGTATATCATTACTTGATCGATCTTAATAGTAAGGCTTGTCTATTGTTTTTCTTTTGTTGATAATATATACGTAACTAGTAGTTTTAGAACACTTTTGCCTGATTTAGATAAAGAAATGCTTTCATATCATTTTAATTTTTAAATACTATAAATATAAACATTTTTTAATTTTTAATTTTTGATTTAAAAATTAATGTAAGCAGGCTCGATCAGCTCCACGTACGATAGCTAACAAACGGTCTTAAACAAGAGGTACTTGACAAATACAAATAATTCAAAACTAAAAAAATAATTACTTAAATTAGTTGGAATCATTAGAATTAAGTGTGTCATTAATACGATCCGCCGGCTGGGAATCGCGTACCGACTTATTCCTGAAGCACACATCTCATGATGATCATGAAGAGTGAAAAATGATCTGTCTTCATTTTCTTCTCAGTTTTTGTTGAATCCAAGCTTCAGATCATGCGTTTAATATTATAGAGTCAGAATCATTGAAAAGTTGACCAAATCGACCATTTATGTTTTTATATACTTGTCCAGACATTCACTGTTATATCTTTAGTTGAATAGCCATGGCATGCCTAATAAGGGAGCCTACCGACAAGAAAAACGAGTCTATTAATGTTAGGTAGAAATTTGAAATAGATAATTTTTATATAAATCTTTTATAAAAAATAAATTTTATTAATAAATAATACTTTATATATATATATATATATATTTTTTTTAAGTAGGGTCTATTTTTTTATAAAAACTTATATGAAAGTTATCTATTTAGTATTTGTATAAATTATTTTTCTTATTATAAATAATTTTCTTATTGCAAATATATGGACATGAATTTTAGGCATATACTCAAATTTTATATGAAAAAATCTAGACAATGATATGGTTTAATGTAAAGAGTATATCTCCAAACACTATGTATCATTATATATTTAATGTAGATTTAATGAATATGTATGTCAATCCACATTACCAGAAAAATAAATATTTATGATAAATTATTTGTGATAATAATAATTATTTATGACGAAAATATACTTATTTTGACAATAAATAATCATTTTAACATAAGAAAACTTATAATAAATAAACAATTTTTTTGTATTGTCTTATCTGTTAATTAATATTCATACAAATTTAATCATGTATTGCCAGGATCTATATTTGAACTGATCTAATTTATAAAAAAAGAAATTTTATAATATGATAAATCAGGCATTTTGTAAAGTTCTTTGGATAAGGTTTATCTTTCAGATTGAGTAGACTACACATATACACATAAATTCTTTGGATAAGAGAGAGCGAGACCGAGTCTTCCATGTATTATTGATTGACTAGAATGCACATATATACATAAATTTGTTAAAAAAAGATTTATTTCAGGAGTAATTCTATATACAATTGTAAATTATGCAACCGCCACGTAATAACTTTAAAAATTAGTAGGATTCACAATTAAAATATTAATTTTTTTCATATGGATCTCATATTTTATTTATTTTTTTCAAAATAATTATGCGATAGTTACACAATTTACGGTTGTAAATATCTTTTCTCTTCCTCCAGCAAACGATGTTATTTGGTTTATTTTCTTTGGTTGTCTAGTTCTACAGGATGATCGTTTTCAAATTTGCAAGATGAATGAGTCCGATCAGAAGGTGGCTATAAAAAAATGTTTTATCGATTATATAAATAAATTAACAAATTAACGGCCGGGTCTTGATGTTGTACTACTTTTATTATAAAATATATATTATAGTATATAAAACATTTTAATTTACAAATTTACTTTTATAAAAACCGTATCTATTCTCTTTAGAATATTCTATTTGTTTCATTCTTCTCCTCTTGACAGAGAAATTAGCCTGGTTTGGTTTAGTTTGGTAAACGAGATTATTTCATTTCTTATAATTATTATAATTTTTTTAAAATTTTTAAATAAAATATAATAAATGATTTATTTTTTTAATTTTTAAATAAAAATTATATTAAAAATTATATTTTAATAATATTTTATTTAATTTTTAATTATATTTCATATAATTTTATTTGCATAACCAAATCAGAGATCGCGAGCAAAAGACAAACACGTACCTCCCACATCATCGTGACTTAACTAGTTTGAAAAATAATAGTTGCAGTCGTGAGTGTGTAAATGCCGTGCAGTCATTTTGAAAAAAATGAATAAATATGAGATGCACATGAAAAGAAATTAATTTTTTAATAATAGATTTCACTCTTTTTTAAAACAATTATACGACGTTTGCGCATTCCATATGTATCATTATTCAGCTAGCTTTACCTGCCAGCCCTTTCCTACGAACTGACGGACGTACTTACGACTCTCGGTTTATCTCATGCTGTGAGATATTATGCGTTTACATAGATCCATCTACATTCTCTTCTTCTGTTTCAATGCTACGACTTCAACGATCTTAGTAAAAGATTCTTTAGAAGCACGCGGATAAAAAAATATGTTGATTAATATATATATAGTTTTTTTTAATGAAGAATTATATTCCCTTCAAACTATAACTTCTTTAATTTCCAAAATGTCCATCAAATTGTCAAAAATATTATTATCCTACTTGTCATTTTGCCTACCTTCAAGCCATCAAGTCCATTGCAATTTGTGGATCAAATCATAAAATTATGTTCCAAATTGGAGGTACTTGTTGATCAACATCCTTCACTCCAAAGATTCGTCACATATTGTTGATATATTATACTAAGGCTGTATTTGGTTACAAAACTCAGTTGATCTCAGTCTAATTTTAAGTTGAGTCTAACATCCAAACACCCAACTCTCAAATTACTAAACTCATTTGAACTCAAAATCTCTTTACACGTGAGACCCACAAGTCACAACCTTTTTTAACTTAATACATTTTTATACGTGAGATCCACAACTTTTTTCAACTTCTCATAAAAGGTATTAAACTCGTCTTAACATCGAAATACACTTTAAACTCAGTTTAAATAGATCCTACATAACTCTATCTACTACTCAACTTATTACTATTAATAAAGAACTGAGTTCAGCTGAATTGAACTCAACATCTAAATACAGTTTAAATAAATCATTAACTCTTGGAAATAATCCAAGTGATTAGAAAGAGCGATCATACATTTAAAGGAGATTGTGATGTGCATGGGGATTGAACCCAGAACAAGACCTTTACTGTTATTATGGTGAATCTGGCCTCATTTGTTTTCGTAATAAATATGAAATGAGTTGAGATAAAAATTTAATAAAATTTTATTAGAATATATTTTATAATATTATTTTTATTTTGATATTTAAAAAAATTAAATTATTTATTTTATTTTATATGAGAATTTGATAAAATTATAATAATCAGATGAAATGAGATAAATTTTTTTATAAAAGTGAACTAGGCCAAAAGCAGGCCAAATATTTAAACTGCTGGCAATGCATTTCTTCTCACTCTCTCTCTCTCTCTGTGAATACATTGTTGCATGTTTCTTGAAGCTGCTGGCTATGTTATGCATTTCTTCAAGCACGTTCTAGTACATAATAAATCATCAAAATGAAGTGTGCATCTCTTGGTTTAAGGTCACAACGGCCATCCAATCATGAGTTTGGAAATTCAGATAAATTAATCCCATTAAACTACTAATTTAGAAGTGACTGGAAACTTAAAGAATTAATGGAAGAATATAAAAAAGTAGAGACTAGGCATTGAAAACAACATATATTTGAAAAGCATCGAGTACTGTAGGGTCCAAACCCGTCCAATTAATTGGGCAATGGAACTACGTAGTCTTTGATGTGAGAACGATTAAAAAAAAAAAACAGAGGAACAATTAAAAAATATGGACTGCTTGTTTGTATATCCCACTGTCAATCACACATATGTATCATCTTTTTTCTATATTTAATATATGATGTTTATTATTAAAAGAGCAATGTTAGGTACGGTTCCCATTTGGGATTGCAATGTAAGTTTAGGCTATTTTAGCTTTAAAATTTTTTAAAATTATAAAACTATCCCTCTTAAAATGATATTTTTTCTCATTTAATAAAAAAATTGCACATACAGTCTCCAAGTGAGGATTGTAAATAAAATTTCTGTTCGTTCTTAAAAATATGTACACATGAAATGCGCGCGCACAAAAATTTACAACTGGTTTTGGTCCGCTGTAGGCGTAGCTGGACCCCATTTAGTGACAAGAGGCCGGCCCCATGACTTACAAGGGCAACAGCCCGCAATCATGCAGCCCAACAAATGGGGTCTATACTTCGGTCCCTCATTCTACAATCACAAAAGTGATGCCCTGTTCAAAATAGTGGGAGCAGTGTGTTGGGCACATGCAAGCTTTGGTCGGTGAGAAATGATATTTGCAATTCGGTGCGAACGGCAAAATTTTTATATTATTTACGTGATATGATTTGATTTGTATGATTAAATCTTATTATATAAATGAAATATGTGAATGATGTGTTCTTCGCACCAACTTGCAAATAGAATTACTTGTCATGAAAATGTTGTTTGGAGCGTCTCGCTCCTCCTCTTATACCATCTTGATTTAAAAATAAAAAATAAAAATCTCTAGCTCTTGACCATTTAAAAAGGTATCATAATGCTTGGCAGAAGTTAATTATAATATCATGGGTCCGACCTATAATTTTGAGCACTGGTACTGTTTTACTTGAGTTGTTTAATTTGATCTTTCCAACCCAATAAAAGTAAAACAGGAAAGAAAGAGTCTTGGAAGGCACCTCTAGCTACCTCTTTTTATACGCGTAATCCCACTTGATTTAAATTAAATTAATTTAAATTATACGACTCCTTTTGTTATTCGGATCAGGAAGTGTTCCAAGTGTTGATTATTTCTATATATATATATGCAATCATGTATTCTTTTCAAAATCAAAACTTCTTCCAGCATCATTATATCTAACCTTGGATTACACTCAAGTGCCTTTCCTTTTCACGAAAGGAATTAATAAGTTCTATCCCATGAAAGAAAACGAGCTGTAGCCATTAAGAAAGGTGATTCTTATTCCACAGTCCAGACAAAAAGCTTTACCAACATTGAGAGAGGGAGAGAGAGAGAGCTTTTGTTGTATTTCCTTAACCTAAACTTCCCGGCCAAACAGACGGAAATTACAAAACCTGGCCTATTCAATCAGACACAAGTATCTTACTTTTCATGACGACCCTTTTATACCTAGAGTTCAGACAAAGAAATCTAGCTACCAATCCACCAAAACCAAGTGAAAAGATCAGAAGACAGCTGGGCACTAGCAAATTAACAACACCACCGAATACAACCAATTAAAGCAACAAAAAAAAAAAAAAAAAAAACGAGTCAAACAGTACAAGTTGGTTTCCATTTAAAAGGGTTTTCGTTCACATTTACTTTCATAATCTCGCTAATTAAAAATAACTAAAACAAGCAAAGAGTCGGTAGGGGATCGAAGAGAATCATATCAAGTTGGTTCACGTTGGTGTCTGGTTACTTTGACAACTCTGGTTTGGTTTGCACTTAAACCTCATACAATATCGATATATATCATTCATTCATTAGCTTGAACATTGCCGCACAGAACAAGCAACCACCTGCGCCCACTGTTTCAACCTTGTCTTCACCGTCTGAGGATTATCACCTTCACAGATCGATTTCCCGAAAAGAACATGAATAAGATTTCAGCACCACATAAATATATAAACATATATGTTTCTAATAAGGAGATCTATGCATTGCTATATATATACAAACAAATAGCTATAAGCCTATATGATCATTGAGCTAATCTCACGTGTAGTAACTGAAACGTTGAGATGAAACAGATAGTAAATCTAATTAATTGGTATAACATGAAGGAATTCATATTCATGGAATCAAAAGTTTTTGGTTAAAAATGATGCTTTGAAGTTAAGGGAACAAAAAATATATGGAGGAATTCATGAATACATGATATTTACCGGGGCCGAAGAGGTTGAGGGGACTACCGAGGGGAGACGGAGTGCTGTCGCACTCCGAAGCCGTGGACGAAGACGGCGGCGTGGTGGTTGACTTGGAAACGGTGTCGTTGTATTGCTTGTTGACGGCGTAATAGAGGCCCAGAGCGGGCAAAGTATCAGACAAGCGCTTATAATCCACCTCGGGCGAAGGCGAGTCTTCGAAGCCGAATCCCAACTCGATGCAGGCCTTGAGTTCGTCGAGATCCTCGTCTGTCACGCTCTTGCTCCGGCGGTTCTTGCTGTTTCCTTTGCGCCGGAGCCAAGCCTCGTCGCGATAGGCGTCCGGGGACCACGAGTGCTGCTTGTAAAGAGGAGATATCATCGGCGGTTGAGCCAGCGACGGCTTTTTCGATGGTTGATGTGGCGGTGGCGCGTGTGGCCGAGACATGGGGGCGGCGGAGACCTCGAGCACAGCCCCTAGGGCGGGCATGTGCGGAGGTCTGAGGACCTCGGGCGCTGGGTCTGAGAGCGCTATGGCTTTTTCCTTATTCTGATGAAATGGTTGGGCATTGGAATATATGGAACTATGGAAGGGGATGCGTTCTAAAGGGCAGGTTGTAACTTGTGGTGTGAATGGCAGTGGGCCAGTGGAGCCGGGTATGACTTAGCTGTGGTTGGTCCGAGTCATCATGATCTGTCGATTTAGCTTTGCTTCAGTTTTTCTTTACTTTCTTTTTTCCTGGAAAGTTATATATATATTCCGTTTGCTTGCCAAGAAAAATTAGGACAGAAATGATTTAATTATACACGTCATAATTTAGGAGTCTTCTGGAAGTTAATAGGTGGGAGAATTGGCTGTACAGTCGTAGCCAGACATTTATCAACACAGAGTTTCATAATATCTACTGCATGTGTAATTAATTAAACTCGACAAAAAGTAGCTAAATTTAGTGCAGTTGAGATCAGGACTTGTTGGTTTTGAATATAAAATCATAGATATTTTCTTAGTTGCCAAACAGAAGACGTATATATAAGTTACTGCATGCACTGTAATTTTCCAAGGCTTCGTGGTGAAGAGAAATCCAGTCAAAGAAATTAAGAGAATGAAGACTTTTTGCAGGTGATGACAGATCAAAGACAGATCCGCTGAATAAGAAATACAAAGACATCATAAAACGACCCTACATGATCAATCAAAATTGAGTTGAAAATTGAAGATATTAATGGACTTCTAAATTTCCTTTTAATAAAGCATATACCGTATTGATGCTTGGGTTCCATGTACAAAATAATCAAAGATAATGGGGGTGATGCCGTCACGAGTCTTCTTATCATCTACTACGGCTATTTTTGGTTCTCAAAGTGATACTAATCTATATCAATCCAATAATTAATTAATGTGATTTATTACTTTTTTTAATTTTTCTTAAAAAGTTAAATTCATTTTAACTTATTTCTTATATTAAAACTTATATATCAACCTGTTTATATTTAAATACATCTCAATATAATATATAAAATATTACTATTTATAAATTAATTCAAATAAATTGAAATCATCTCAACATATAAATGTAGCTTAAATTAATAAAGTTACGTACACCACCACAAGTATTGTGTCCCAATCTGAGGTGGCGGCTAGCTTGCTGTTGCTGCTTTCCTGGGACATATTTATTAGTTCTTGTTTACTCGACAGCTTGACAAAACATGCTTCCTTTTATTGCAAAACAGGGATTTTTTTGTTTGGGATTGCTCTCTTCTCTTTCTTCTAAGGAAATGATATGATATCTTTCTTTCTTGAAGGGAATGATCGATATCATATGTACAAGGCAAGGCAAGTTACGTGCATGTTGCAATATGAGACCAGGTCAAGGCTGCCAATATTGGAACTCCAATACATTTCACGATCTTCCCCATCTTTAATTCATATATAGAAACAACTGTTGACACATCTTTAATTTGCATCGTGTCTACATTTATTGTGCTTCCCTCTACTCCACTACTCATGTAGTCACTTTCTCTATTAGCCAATAACTCTCGCTACTTTATAATATGACAAACCACATATTCAAGCGGCCATATCAATTTGTGAGATTTTTTTTGTGTAATCTCTTTATGATTAAGGTATTTTTCTAACTCTAGTATTACATTTTTCCTCTTTTCTTCTTGTTGTAAGTTACAAATATGGAAAAATGAAATTGACCACTGGTTTTTGCATCCATTCTTTGTTATTGAGTACTATCTACCAAATAGATAAAAAATAATACTAGATATAGTTTTAAGGTACGCAAACTCGCACATTTCTTTTGAAAAAATTGGGGTTCACCATGAAAAAGCTTATTCTTTCATGTGCATATCAAATTTCTCTACTTTTTTAAAGAGGATACATAGAATTTGCACACTTTAGAACTATATAAATCGTTTCACCTAGATAAATTTGTTTGCATGTATTACTACTTTTAATGTTGTGTTTTGTATGACTTTGGGCCGGGTTCTCGCAACTCAGGTCTTGGGTCTTTCACCTACAAACTAAAGAAAATACGAAGAGTGGGGGGCATTGGTAGGAGCTGGAGAGTCTCCGATGCTTAAGTCAGTATCTTTTTAGTAGTTTGTGCAAGAGCTTAGAGGACTCATAGAGAATTCTTCGTACTTGGAGATCGGCTTTTATACTAGGTTTCTGGGTAGGGATAGCCTATACCTGACCTCAGGGAGTTCATTTCACTTCAACTATTCACTTAGTCAGAATCCTTTAATGCATCGTGGCTCTTGGGGCGGCGTCATTAATACGGCATAGAGTCCGGGGAGAGGCGCCATTAATGCGGCGTGGCTCGCTGACTCACTTTACCCTACGGGCGTTCCTTATCAACCATCTCTATGCCTATTGTCAGGAGATCAAGGGTTCCCCGTATCTCCTGCCCAGGATTGGGTGTAAACGAGGGGTGTCAAGGCGGCCAGTCCCATCTACCCCTTACCATCTGCTTTTTCCACTCGTGGATTGCTTCATGGGCGGGTTTTGCTCATGGGCCTAGTGTTCTGTAGAGGCCCACAAACTCCTTTTAGAGGAGAGTTGTTGGGCCTTGGTCAGGCTTTGTGACTCACTCCCATAGATCCCTCAAGGGCTTGCCATAAGGGCCGAGAGGAGGGAAAAATCCCCTTACAATTACCCCATCAATTCCTACTGGACTGGTCCAATGGTAATTCCTTTTTGCAATTATCTTCGAGCTATTATTTTCCCTTGGGCGCAACTGTTGAGCCCTTCTTCCTTATAAATGGACAGTTATTACTCTCCCCCGGCTCTGTTACATGTTAGGCCCTTGGTTATATCCTACATGGTTTTTACATAATTTAACGGTGTCATGAGACGGTTCCTCTTCCGACTTTATGGGCATGTTTTCTGACAGTTGGATTCGGTACTTGATTGCGTCCGTTCTGTTCCCTCAGCATTGATGGTGTCAGGCGGCTCCTCCCTCCCCACATCGCATCGTACAATGCATTCTGCGGGATTCGTGTTTTCCCGTGGCTCCGTGGGGTGTATGTGTTCCCACAACTTTGGGATGCTAACCGTCATAGGGGTCTATTTAAGTTCCCCCTGGTCGTTGGAGCCTACTTTGCTCTTTCTTCCTTTCAGAGTTCTTTGCGCTTCCGTCCTTCCTCTTCAAATTTCTTTCTATGCGCGTCTTGTGCCTTTCCCTCTTCCATTTTTCCATCCACATGGCTCCCAAGAACCCTTCACGCCTTACTCCTAAAACCTCTCATCCTGCCAAGCCTTCGAGCTCCTCGCGGACTCCTGGGGGCCTGGACCCTCCTAAGGTTCGTACTGAGTTGCAGAGATTCCACTGGTTCTCGTGGCGATCGGTGGTGACTCCTGGTGAGTTGGAGTTGCTGAAGACGACCTACAAGGTGCCTGACATCATCAAGTTGGAGGTGCTGTCCCCCGATGAAGGTGTTGTAGATTCCGAAGGGTACGAGTAGAAGGTGGCCTTGTACCCCCAACATATTCCCCAACAGCCTTAGGTTGCCTTTCTGCCGTCCATTCTGCGATATGCTGGATTGTGTTTGGCACCTGCCCAACTCCACCCAAATGCATAGAGGATCCTGGTGTCGTGTTGTGTCATCTAGCGGCGAGCGCTGGTGAAGGTTGGTTTTGAGCACCCTGATCTTACTGCTCGTGAGTTTCTCCTGACCTACAACCTTCTGAAGCAAAATGGGAACACCTGCAGCTTTTGGTCCATCTAGGCGTTGGCTCAGTTAGAGCCGTAGTACAACAGGGTGAATGGGTAGAGTCAGCGCTTCCTGTTCGCGCCATCTGGGGGGTTGTGGGTGATGACAAGAGTTTCAGACGCTTGACGACTCCTGAGGCAGTCAGTCGAATCTAGAATGTTTGTGCCCGGGTGAAAGCCCATCCGAATGTTGTTTTCTCCGAGGGTTTGTTGGATGAGGGCAGCCTTCAATGATACTTGCCTCCCCCGGCCAACTTGCATTTTGCTAACCGGGTCATCTCGATGAGATGACAGTTCCTCAGGTCAGTAGGCATTCCCCTAGCTCGCCGGTGGAGGGGAAAGGGAAGAAGCCCAAGAGGGAATCTCTTGCCAAAAGTGGTTCTAACGACTTCATGCCTGTGCTTCCCCCGGGGCAATCTTTTAGAGCGGTACTCTTCCAGCAGCCCCAGCCCTTATCGAAAAGGGGAGAAGAGGTCGTATCGTCTCCTAATGTTGCGCCTTCTTTTCCTTCCCCACGAGAGGTGGGCGGTGCCGATTCCTTTCAGCGAGTTTATGTTGACCCTTCGACAGCCAGTCTTACACAGCCCCCCCGGGGGGGGAGGGGTTGCTCCCCTTGCATTTTTACTGGGTCCTTTTGGACCGTTCTGTTCAGTAGTCTCAGATAGTGCCCCCGTCTCTTGACATTGGCCACGAGATGGTTCATTTTCCCTTATCCGAGGAGCATCCTACCGGGGCGAGGATTTTCTGGATCCGGTTTCTATTTTGGAGTCTCCCATCGCTTATTCCCTTGTAGTTGAGGTTGGCTCAACCGAGCCCAATTTGGAGGGCGACGGGGGTGACGATGTTGTGTCTAGGAAGGAAATAGCAAGGGTCGTGTCATGGGCCGAGGGGGTTTTAGTGGACGTACTCGAGACTAAGTTTGTGACGATGTCGATGGAGATCAACGAAGCTTTGACTATTGATGTCGACACTGGGGCTCCATTGCCCTTCACCTACACCATCCTGGCCTTGGCCTTCGTGGAAGTTGGAGCTGGAGTTGGCGAGGTTGATGAGGTCCCAACCACTTTGGTAGACACTGGTGCTTCTTTGTCCTTCACTGACACCATCCCGAATTTGGTGTCGACTGGGGTTGGTGCCGAGGCAGGGACAAGAGCGGCCAGGGAGACTAAAGGAGAAGCTCCTATACGTGTTACGGGAGGTGAAGGCAAGGGTGAAGTCCAGGAAAGTCCATCCCCGACGAAGTTAGTGATGGGTACTGGGACGTTGGGGAGAGATGGCACCACGATCGGGGACCCCTTTGAAAATGGACTAATGTTGCTCCAAGGCCGGCTGTGGGTGAGGCTCGCCCTAACCCTATCCAGGAAATGGTTGGGAGGCTCAGGGAGCTCTTCTCCGGGGTTAGCTATCAACTCGTTACACTTTCTTTCAAGTTTTCTTGGTGCTTCTTCCTTTCATACTAACTTGAACTTTCATGGCAAAGCATGGAGCGGTTGGCGACATTCATTGTGGATGATCGAGAGGGGTTGGAAGGCGAGAATCGGGCGCTTCAGTCTATGGCGCGGTTGGCGTTGAACCGTAGCAAAGAAGAAAGAGAGAGAAAGCAGGAGTTGGAGGAAACTCACATCAAGGTGCAATTCAGTTAGCGGTGTAGGCAGAGGAGGATACTCCAACCTCGTTGACGCAACGCCCAACTTAAATCTGACCTGGCGAGGTCTCGATAGGAGGTCAGTTCGCATCGTCTTGGTATTGCACTTACTAAGGAAGAAAGGGACAACCTTCAGAAATCCCTCGACTGCCAGCAAGAGGACCTGAAAAAGCTTAAAGCAGAAAACTCGCAACCAAGACTCCGATGCCCGATCTTACAAGTGGATCGAGGGGAAGTTCGAGGACACTTCCCGGTCCCTCCAGGAAAAGGAAGATCCTCTCAAGGCCAAGTTCCGGAAGGCGAAGGACTTGGAGGCTAAAAAGGCCCTAACCTGTGCCGGGGAGGCTAGTGAGAAAAGTCGAACGGTAGAGTTAAAGACCCGACTTGCTGAGGCTGGTTGTGTGATAGCCGCCCATGAGGCTACTATCCAGGACCTGCGTTCTCACCTTGAGAGTGCCGAAACCGCCCTTCCCTGGCTGCGCGAGGAGTTGTCACACGTCCATTTGGTCCTTGACGACGCCTGGAATTACGACTACTTGGAGGGCTTGGAGAGAATGAGGGATCGCATGCTTCTAAACCTTTGAAGCAATTTGAGGGCATTGAAGGTGCAAGACCTCCCTATGGACCCGACGACCTTGAAGCGGGGTGCCTCGATAGGAAATAAGCTGATCCCGAGCGTTCTCTTAGACAACCCTACCGGTAACAACCTCGCCAACTAAATATTTTTCCTCTTGTATCGGTGTATTTCTATTTTTCTCTGTTTGTAATGTACTTCGTAATAATATTAATTGAATTCTTTGTACATGCTCTCATTTCTTCTTGGGTTCTTCTTTTTCTTCTTTGCTTTTAGTTTTTCATTTTTATGCTTTGAGGAGTGCTCTGGGCAAGGAGTGTAGGGGGTGATGCCACTTGTGTGATGAATAACCGTAAGTAGAATTTGTCCGTTATTGCGATCATAAACTTGGATTGCCTCGATTTGTTGTCGTCAGCCTGAGGGGTGGGGCTCTTCGAGAGCCTACGTTGTGTAGTGGAGAGAACGACCCATATTCCGCTGGGAGAGAGGGCGGGATGCCTTAAGCTAAGCCCTCATCTTTTGTCTCCTCGAGGGGTGTGAGTCGCTGTGTAGTTAAGGAGTTGTCTCACTATTTGCCGTAAGACAAGTAGGAGATGTTTAATAACGCTAGAAAAACTAAACAAGTTAACATAACTCATCAGCAACTACGAGTGCGAAGTTTGCAAAATTAAGTCGTTTTGCTGGAGACGTGAGGCGATATTCTGAGGTGTTACTTGTTTGGCGTTCCGTTGTTGGAGATGACGTTGTAGGAGTAGTGTCAGGTGGTTGAAACACTAAACCCATTCTCCACTAGGGGAGGGGTTAGGATGCTTCAAGCTAAGCCTGCCCCTTTGGTCCCCTCGAGGACGTAGTTTGCCGAACGACTGAGAAGCCGGTCTGCTCTTTGCTATGACGAGGGAGAGGTAAGTTGTCGGGCAACTGAGAGGTTGGACCCACTCTCCCACGTGAGGGAGTTGAGCCACTTGCTCACCTATTAACCCTCACATAGATGTAAGTTGCTGGGCAGTTTGGGACTGGACCCGCTTCTAATCGTTGACATCACATAGAATGTAACTGTTGGGTCAGGCCGGTGTTGATCCCACCCTTCATTGTGGCGGAGGTCGGGATAAGTTACCGGGCAGCCGAGAGACTGGACCCACTCTCCGTCTCTAGAGGGATGAGATGGCCTTAAGGCGCATCTCGCCCTTTATGGCCCCGTAGAGAGGTAAGTTACCGAGCAGTTTGGGACTAGACCCACTCCCCTCTGTTGACGCTCACGACGAAGGTAAATGTCAGGTAGCCGAGGGCTGGCTCGCTCTTCCTCGCGAGAGAGATCAAGCAGCCTTCAGGCATAACTCATCCCTTTGGTATCTCACGAGGAGGTAAGTGTTAAACAGTTGAGTAGCTGGTTCGCTCTTTACCATGATGGGGGTCAGGATTAGTTATCGTGCAGCCAAGAGGTTGGACCTGCTCTCCCACATGGGGGAGGTTGAGCTGCCTACCCACCTATTTGCCCTTATGGGGAGGTAAGTAGCTGGGCAGTTTGAGACTGGACCCACTCCCGCCCGTTGACACCACAGGGAAGGTAAATGTTGGGTCAGGTTGGTGCTGATCCCACTCTTCATCGTGGTAAAGGTTAGGGTAAGTTTCCGGGCAGCCGAGGGGCTGGACCCACTCTCCATCGCTGGAGGGATAAGATGGCCTTAAGGTGCATCTCGCCCTTTAGGGCCTTGCAAGGAGGTAAGTTACAGGGCAGTTTGGAACTGGACCCTCTCCCGTTTGTTGACGCACACGAGGAAGGTTAATGTCAGGCAGCCGAGGGCTGGCCCGTTCTCCGTCGCAAGAGGGATCAATCAGCCTTAGGCATAACTCATCCCTTTGGTGCCTCGCGGGGAGGTAAGTAGTCAACGATGGAGATAAAATTGATAGAGATTAAGTTGATGGAGATTGCGTTGATGGAGATTACGTCGTTGGAGTAAAGAGTCGAGATACGGCTAGGCGAGACGTGTTTTATTCCTAAAAAATCATATTTTCATTAATAAATTTTATACCATTTGCATGAAAATGTAAATTACAAGTTATAAAGTCTTTTAGCAATAAAACTTTCGCAGGTGCTCGGCGTTCCAGGGGTGTGGCAGCTCATTCCCTAAAGAGTCTCGAAGCTAATAGGAGCCCGAGCGGCTGTTGGCAATGACTACATAGGGGCCTTCCCACCGGGGGCCCAGCTTCCCTTCTTCTCAGGTAGTTATTCCCATCTGTTTTAGCACAAGGTCCCCGACCTTGAATGCCCTTAGGCATACCTGTTTATTGAAATTTCGTTCCGCCCTCCTCTTGTTGACGGCTGTCCTTACTTCAGCTTCAAGCCTAACCTCCTCCAATAAGTCAAGATGCTCTTCTAATCGCTCGTTGTTGGGGTTTTGTTCGAAGTGTTGCACCCTGTAGGTAGGGATTCCGACCTCGACCGGCAGTTGCCTCATGATCATAAGTGAGGGTGAAGGGGATTTCTCCCATCGGGGTTCTCACCATGATCTGGTACGCCCATAGCTTCTTTTTTAGTATTTCCATTAGTGTTTTGTTGGTCACCTCCACCTACCCATTGGACTAAGGATATCTCAGAGCCAAGTAGCGAAATTTGATTCCTAGTTTCCAGCACCAGTCTCGGTAGTGGTCAGAGTTAAACTATATCCCATTATTCGATATGATGACACAGAGAATGCCAAATCTACACGTAACCGTATTCCACAAGAAGCGTGTGATGCTGCTCATCGTGATTTTTGCCAACGCCTCGGCCTCGACCCACTTGCTGAAGTAGTCCACTGCCACCACTCCAAATCTCACTCCTCTTTTACTCAGAGGGAGGGGGCCTACCAGGTCAATTCCCCATTAAGCAAAGGGCCATTGCGAGGTGATTGACGTTAGTTCTTCCGGCGGGGTATGGGGCACTTTGGAGTATTATTAGCATTTATTGCACTTTTGCACGTACTATTCGGCATCTTGAAGGCCGTGAGGCCTGTAGTACCTCGCCTTCATCACTTTGCTTGCCAGCACCTTTTCTTTGGAGTGGTCGCCCTATATTCCCTCATGCACTTTCGCTAGCACGTATTGAGCTTTTTCGAACAAGATGAACTTCAGAAGAGATATGGAGTATCCCTTTCTATACAGGACTCCCTTGATCAGAGTGTAATGCGCTGCTCTGTTCCTGATCATTTTACCTTCCCACCTGTTGTCGGGTAGCTCATTGGCGATTATGTATTTGATAATATCCAACGCCCATTCTGGAGCTCCCGGCTTTACTTCTACCATATCAATTCCCATGGCGGGTATCTCAACAGTCCTGATCACCGTCAGTTCCGACAGGGGAGAATCTTGCCCGGACGCTGCTCGCGCTAATTTATCCTTCTTTTGATTCTCGACTCTTGGAACTTGTTGGATATGGAAGTATCTAAAGTTGGCGCGCTCGGCTTCTATCAGTGCTAGATACTCATTCAATTTTTCACTCTTCACAGTGAACTCCCCCATACTTGATTGGCCATTACCTGAGAATCAGCTCACACCTCCATTTCTTTGGCCCCCAAGGACCAGGCAATCACCATACCAATGAACAGTGACTCGTATTCTGCCTCGTTGTTCGTCGTTCTGAATGCCAACTTAATGGCGCAATCATGCTCCTCATCCTCTTATGTAACAATACGCACCCCTACTCCCCCTCCAGCCCAGCAGGACGAGCTATCAATGAATACCTGCCATGACTTCAGGAGAGGTGCATATTCGACCTCTTTCGAGAAGCCGGTGAATTCTGCTACAAAATCTGCCAACACTTGCCCTTTAACAGAATTTCATGGTGCGTACTCGACGTCAAACTCGCTCAGCTCCACAACCCAGTTCGTAGGCAGCCTGAAGTGTCCGATCTTTGTATAATCTTCTTCAGGGGGGTCTGGGTGAAGACCTTTATTAGATGAGTTTGGAAATACAAGTGGAGTTTTCGGGTGGTCACCACTAAGGAAAATGCGAGCTTTTCTATGCGCGGGTATCTAGCCTTTACTTCTCGATAAGCCTTGCTGGTGTAGTATACGGGCTTTTGGATCCCTCCTTCGTCTCGCACCAAGGTCGAGGAAGCCGCTTGCAGGGAGATCTATAGGTACAAGATCAAAGTTTCTTCGCATCCGAGTTGGCTGAGCAAAGGAGGGCTGGTGAGATATTTCTTGAGAGCCTTAAACGCCTGATTGCACTCGTCATTCCATTCTCGCGCCTTTCGCAATACCTTAAAAAATGGTAGGCACTTGTTGGTGGACCTCGACACGAACTTGCTAAGGGCCAATATCCGCCCGGCAACTCTCTGTACTTTGTTTATGCTTCGAGGAGGGGTCATGCAGAGTATGACTTCCACCTTCTCCAGGTCTACTTTTATCCCCCGTTTCGACATCATGAAACCCAGGAATTTCCCGAAGCCCACATCAAAGGCACACTTCATGGAGTTGAACTTCATCTAGTATTGCTCCAATACCGTAAAGGCTTCAAGGAGGTCATCTAGGTGTCGCTTGGGAGTTTCGCTCTTAACTAGCAGATCGTCCACGTCCATATTTCTCCCAATCTGACTCTTGAACATGTGGTTAACTAGTCGCTTGTAAGTGCCCCTGCATTTTTCAGCCTATACGACATGGCAAAGTAGCAGTATAATCCTCGATCGGTGATGAACGAAATCTTCTCCTCATTGTTCAGGTTTATGCGGATTTGTATATCTGGAGTATGCGTCCATAAAGTTGAGCATGCATTGAACCGCCGTGGAGTCGACCAGGGGCGAAACTAGCTATAAGGTTGGGTGCTACCGCTCCCCCCCCCCCCCCCAAAAGTTTTTTAAAACATTAATATAGTATGTAAATAAATATAATATTTCTTTATATAATTAAAATCCCCCCCCCAATACTCAGACTTTCCAAATTTTTATTAAAATTGTCCCCCAAAATCCTAATACTCACATAACTTCACTCTAACTTTTCACTTCATTTTACCTGAGTAACCTAACACACAAATTTTTGTTGCTTACCGATAAATCTTGAGAAGTGAACTCTTACAGGCAAATAACATATCACGGAGAGAGGAGAGAGGAGAGAGGAGAAAATACCAACTGGCAACTCAAGAGTCAAGTCTGGGCCGTGCATGCATGATCTTGGAAATATGGAACTTTTTACTTTCTCATCGAGGCTCATTTCCTACGGACCTGCAAGTTTCATTTTTTTTTTATTTGACCATCGAATATTAGTAAGTTTCGCCTTTCCGCATCTGCATATGCAGTGAGGTTGGAAAGTTTCTCAAATCTCAACTTTTTCGCATCTGCAGTGATTGTGAGCTTCGCCTCTTCAGTGCTTCACCTTTCAGCTGCCGTGCTTCTACTCTTCTAGTTCTTAACCTCACTGAAGTAAGTTCAGACTGTGCAGTTTTGTTTGATTTTTTTTTTTTAAATTAAAAAAAAAAAGAAAAGAAATATGGGTTCTGCCACTCAGTGCCTTGGCCCTTTATAGATTGTCCTTCGAGTTTAACTTTTGAGTATTATTATATTAAGAGGTTAAGACGGTAAGACGGAAGAAGGAAAACCAAGACCCCTTGCCTTGATGAACTAATAAAGTAAAAGAAAAAAGTCTGGAAGGTTATCGAATTTTCTTGCAAGTTGGAGAAAAGAAAAAAGTTGGGATGTGCCTTTTTTTAATTGATAAAAACAATTATTTTTTTATGAATAAAAGTAACTCATGAGTGTTTTATTTACCTTTTTTTAAATAAGAAAAAAATAGTTGGGATTTTTATTTTGATTCGTATGAAATGCTGAAAATTGAAAAAAAATAAGTTTGTTATTTTGTGTAGGTTACTCGTAAACTTTTAAGTAGTATTATCTAATTTGTCTGCATCTTTTCTATGAGTTTATTTCAGGTATCAAATGCTCATAAAAGGTACCTTAAGATCTTTGAGAGAAGGTCACGCCGCCATAGACTTCTATAAGGTACTTTATGAATTTTTCAATCCTACCAGTTTGATGATTATTCTGTTGCTGATAGCCTGATAGAACATTTGCATCTAGTTTTTTTTGTTCACTTTAATAAATACAAACTATACAAAAAAAATCTAACAACTTTATATAATTACTTATTAGGTACGTCTCAGGTTTATTCTTGATCTATAAATTTTTCTTAAAGTATAGAAAAATATGAGCAAACTAAGAACAATTGATTCTTTTTTAAAAAAGAAAGACGTGGACAATTCAGAGAGTAATATACATTTAGAGAGCTCGGTAACAACGGAACGTGATACTTCTATCACTAACGAGTGTCTCTCTAAAACTTCAAGAATCCAACCTGAAGAGATGGATGCTACCTCTTTGGAAGATGATCCAGGATTACATCCACAAATATGGAAATTTTCTACTAAACTACAAGATGAGATCCGAGGTGCCTATCTTAAAGTTTGTCCATATCAACCTAAACTTTTAGAATATCCATTTTCAGGAATAGGTAATCAACGTCATCGATTTCAATTTTCTTGGTTTCAAATATATTCAAATTGGTTGGAGTACTCACCATCGAAGAATGCTATATTTTGTCTTCCACGCTACATTTTTGCTAAGAAATCAACAGGCCGTCCAGGATCAAATGTATTTACCATTAAAGGTTTTGACAATTGAAAAAAAAAAGATTGATAGAATGAATTGTCCTTTAATAGGACATGTGGGGAGAGATCCAAATTCACCACATAAAAATGCTATAAAATGTTATGAGATTCTAATGAATCAGTCAAGACATATTGACAAGTTAGTTGAAAAATAAGTATCACAAGAGATGGAGAATAATCGTTTGCGGCTCAAAATTTCGATAGAGAGTGTTCGATGTCTTATGTTCCAAGCTTATACCTTATACCTTTAGAGGTCATAATGAAAGCTCTGACTCAAAAAATCAAGGTAACTTTATTGAACTGATAAAACTTTTGGGAAGTTATAATGATCAAGTTAATGGAGTTGTCATGGAAAATGCTCCACAAAATTCCAAATATAAATCACCCGGAATTCAAAAGGAAATTTTGCATATATTTGTAAATAAAGTGCGAAATGTGATTCGCAAAGAAATCGGGGATGCCAAAGTTTGTATTCTTGTTGACGAAGCTCAGGATGAGTCTAAAAGAGAATAAATGGCTATCATTTTGAGGTTTGTTGATAAATATGGTTTTATTAGAGAGCGATTTTTTCATATTGTGCATGTCAAAGATACTATGACACTAACTCTAAAAAATGAGATATGTGTTCTTCTTTCTCGTTACGACTTTCAAATTGAGAATATTCGAGGTCAGGGATATGATGGAGGAAGTAATATGCGCGGTGAATGGAATGGATTACAAACTTTATTTCTTAAAGATTGTCTCTATGCATATTATGTGCATTGTTGGGCTCATAAACTACAATTAGCTTTAGTTGCAGCCTCTAGAGAAGCCAAACATGTTCATCAGTTCTTGTCCATTTGACAACCATTATCAATATTATTGTTGGTTCTTCTAAACTTCATGATGAATTACAATCTGCTCAAGCTACTGAAATTGAAAGTTTGATTGCTTCCAATGAGATTGAGACTGGAAAATGGGCAAATCAAATTGGTACGCTACAACGAGCTGGAGATACAAGATGAGGATCTCATTTTCAATCTATTTGTAGCTTGATGAGGATGTTCAGTGCTACTTGTTTAGTTATCAATGCTATCTCAAATGATGGATTAAATTATTCTCAACGTGGTGATGCTGAAGCGGCTTAAATGGTATTAATATCTTTTGAATTTATTCTGATATTACATATGATGAAAAAATAATGTGAATCACTAATGCACTTTGCCAATCTTTGCAACAAAATTCTCAAGATATTGTGAATGCCATGAGCCTAGTTTCAATAACAAAAGTACTCATTCGAAATCTGAGAGATTATGGGTGGGAGTCTTTGCTTACAGATGTTATATAATTTTGTGAAAAACACCAAATTGATATTCCTAATATGAATGGCCAATATACAAGAGCTAGGGGCAAATCTCGTTATCAAGTTGACAAGTCAATGGAGCATCATTTTAGGATTGATATATTTACTGCTACAATAGACTTCCAGTTACAAGAATTGAACAATAGATTTAACGACCATACAATGAAACTTCTCATTCTTAGTGCTGCTTTAAACCCTAAAGGTGCATATAAATCAGTTAAAATTGATGATATATGCAAATTGGTTGAGAAGTTTTATCCACAGGATTTTATTGAGCAAGAAAAATTCCTTTTGAGAATTCAATTGCAACATTATGAGCTTGATGTGCTGACGCATCTAGATTTTCAAGATATGTCTATATTATCTAAGCTATGCAGAGGACTAGCAATTTCAGAAAAGTCAAAGATTTATTATTTGATTAACATGTTAATTCGTCTAGTATTAACTCTTCTTGTTTATACTGCTACTACTGAGCTAGCATTTTCTGCCATGAAACTTATAAAAACTAGATTGCGTAGATGATAATGGATGAATTGTATTCCATGAAAGATCGTCGTCGAGCTTAATTTGATGGGAAATCCTAAGTTGATATTTCATTTTTCTTTCTTTTTATAATGGTCTCTAGCAAATTATGGAAATCCTAAGGAAAATTATTTTATAAAATGATTTATAGACATGTATTTTTTGTATGCAATTTTATGACGTATGATTATTATTTTTTATATAGTCACGTGTAAAAATACATATTACTCATACTCACACATACCACACACTTTGTCAATCGCCCCCCCAAAATCAAATCTTAGTTCCGCCCCTGGAGTCGACGATCAGGTCGATGCGGGGTAGTGGGAAACTGTTTTTTGGATAGGCCTTATTTAAGTAGGTGAAGCCAATGCACATTCTCCACTTGTCGTTTTGCTTCTTTACTAACACCACATTGGACAACCAGTTAGGGTAATAAGCGTCCCGTATGAAGCCCGCTGTGAGTAATCGATAAACTTCTATGGCGATGGCAGCATTGAAACTGCCTTACCCCCTTAGCTTTTGAGTCCATGCTCAGGTGGTGTTGCATGACCTTTGGGTCGATTCCAGGCATGTCCTTTTGACTCCATACGAAGACATCCTGGTGCTGCGTGAGGAGCTGCTGCATGGTGCTCCGCATTTCGAGCATCATCCCACTACCAATATTGGCAGCGGCTTCCGGGAGGATCGGGTTCAAGGGGACTAACTCCAGTGGCTCATTCGACTCTACCTTCCTAAGTATCTGTTCATCTCGGATTTTTCTATCTGTCGTGGTATGTTCAGGCGGGGGCGGACGCACGTGGTCATTGCCTAGGGGGGGGGGGGGGTGTACCATATGCACCTTGCCATCTCTGGGTTTCAATTCCTCTACGTAACACTCTCATGCCAGTATATGCTTTCCTTAGATCTCGCCCACTCCCCAAGGAGTCAGGAACTTCATCTTCAAGTGGTAGGTCGATGTCACCGCCCTTAAATTGTTGAGGGTAGGTCTGCCGATTATGGTGGGACATCTTCTTCTTATGTTCGCCATAACTGTGTAAGGAACAGGCGGGCCAGTTCCCCAAAGCTGTTTATGGGCCCGAAGCATACTCTCACCAATCCCTTCAAAGTTAGCGGGAAAGCTTTGCAAGCCATCTCCCCTGGGAAGCCATGCAAGGTCATGTGGGTTTTGAAGGTCTCCAGGTGTTCGAGGGGGTCTCTGGCCCCATCGTCCATGTCCTTGAATGGAACATGGAACTTCAGTGGTAGGGGCACAACCATCACCTCCTCACTATAGGGTAAGCCAGTGGTGGTGAGCAATTGGTCTATTGATGATGATGTGCCCATCTTTTCGCTATCTCTTCGTACTTCCCTTTAAGATTACGCATCTTGTCCTGCATGTTTTTTCTTTCTTCTTCCGCGTCACCTCCCCCCTCTTGCATTTCTGGACTTTACATGTTCACTGTTGCTCAGTCCTGCATCATTCTCCAGTCTGTTGGTGGCTACTCTGAGTGTCTTGTTCTGCTTTTAAAGGGTGGTCTTTACTTCAGTAGTTTGCTTTCCTACTAGTTGTTCCATCGCCTACCATGTTCACTAATGTCGCTTCTTCTGGTCCCCAAGTCGTCTGAGAACAAGTTATCGCAAGCATACGAAGGACACGTGAAGTTTCTAGGAATTCCACAGATGACTCAATTGTTAACGTCGTGTTTTGTACACCTTCGAGCCGAGTTCTCGTAACTCGGGTCTTGGGTCTTTCACCTACACACTAAAGAAAACACGGAGAGTGGGGGGGCTTGGTGGGAGCTGGGGAGTCTCCGATACTTAAGTCAGTATCTCCTTAGTAGCTTGTGCAAGAGCTTAGAGGAATCATAAATAGTTCTTTGTACCTAGAGGTCAGCTTTTATACTAGGTTTCTGGGTGGGGACAGCCCATACCTGGTCTCAGGGAATTCATGTCGTTTCAATTGTTTACTTAGTCAAAATTCTTTAATGCGGTGTGGCTCCTAGAGCAGCGTCATTAATGTGGCGTAAAGTCCAGGGAGTGACACCATTAATATGGCGTGGCTCCCTTACTCATTTTAGCCTGCGGATGTTCCTTATAAACCATCTTCATGCCTATTGTTAAGAGATCAAGGGTTCCCCATATCTCCCACCCACTTACGTGCACAGGTTTTCGAGGGTTAGGTGTCAATGGAGAGTGTTAGGGTGGGGAGTCTCATCTATCCCTTATCGTCTGCTTTTCCCACTCATGGGTTGCTTTATGGGCGGGTTTTACTCATGGGCCGAATGTTCTACAGGGGCCAACGAACTCCTTTCTGAGAGGGGTTGTTGGGTCTTAGTTGGGATCTCTGACTCACTCCCTAGAGATCTCTCATGGACTTGCCATAAGGGTTGAGAGGATGGGAAAATCCCCTTCCAGCTACAATGCTCATTACAAATTTGTTTTTGGATTTCGAAAACGAAGACTACCATTTGCTAAAATCTTTGTTGAACATATGCCTACATCCCTTCAATATGGTAGATGCGTTATTTTTGGAATTAAGGGTCCGTTTGGCAACACACTATTCTCAAGTATTATCATATATTTTCAGATATTTCATTCTCGAACATCATTAAAATACAAAACACTTTCAATTTTTAATTTTTAATTTTTTCATCTAATCATTACTTAACAATTAAAAGTTTTTCAAACTTCCATTCCAAATAAAACAGAAAAACAATACTACTTTTCAAATTATTTTAAAAAAATATTATTAAAATATTATATTCAAATAAATTTTTAACATTATAATATTCTTATTCAATTTTTTTCTCTCAATATTTATCAAAACTTAATAAAATATTTTAATTCAAATAATTTCATTACTATTAACAAATACACTGAAGTATTCTAAGCGTAGGTATATTGGATCTAAACTTTAGTGAAACTCATGTAAATACCGCTAGGTGACTTTTTGTGTTTTAGAATTTTGCAAGAGGGAAGATATGGGCCTATTACTACCCAAAGGCAGCCCACTTTAGACGGATCCAATCGAATTGTGACATGGACGGTCCAGATTCAAAGTTGACCCACATTCATCGAGATCGAGGAAGCCGGGTACAAGACACTGTGCATTGCGCTCACTCCAAAAAAAGCGCGCTAGGGTTTCGTTTCACCCAGCGAATAACGTAATCGTAATTGACTCGAGGCACAGAGAGAGAGAGAGCGAAGATGTGGCACGAGGCGAGGAGGTCGGAGAGGAAGGTGCACGACATGATGGACGCGGCTCGGAAGCGAGCGCAGAGACGAGCCGTGTTCTTAGCTAAGCGGCGTGGCGATCCTCAGCAATCGATCCAGGCCATTGGCGCTCGCTCGCGAGTGTACCGGGATGATGCCCTCTACCAAGCCACTCAGGACCAGCAAGGCCTGTAAGATTCATAGTAAAATTGCCTTTTCCCAATTCAAATATTGTAGGGATTATGGTGCGATTTGGAATCGACTACGACTCTTCGAAATCAGATTATTGCGTGTTTCTTATGACAATAATACAAGCTTTAGATCATAATTATATTTTTAGACGGATCGGAAGAAACAAATTTGGAGTTTTTTTTTTTTTAGATTGAACTTAGATTTTGCCATTAAATTTTAGGTTTATTCTATATTTATATTTTATACATACTGATCAGTTAGAAATCAGAATACCGAAGGTTCACAACGGTTTCTGTTTGATGAAAGTTGAATAAGAGTCAAAATGGCGCACTTTTGTTTTCCCTTCAATTCTCAAGTTGCATAATATTTTTGGTTAATTATCATTAATGCCATCTATTCTAAAGTTCTATATACCTTCTATCACAGGATACCTTGGAATGGGAAACAGGAAATTTTGATTGATAGGTGCGATGTTTCTCCTTCGTTGTTTTCTTTTTGGGCTAAAACTCATCTTTCTGCTGTCACTTCTCTTGACCGATAAATTAATATTGGATGCTACTTCTTTATAAGCAGATTTGATGGCCGTGCACTTCTGGATTTCATTCGGGAGTCTGGGTCCCGACATTTTCGGGTTCAGGAGAAGTCTGAAGAAGAAGAAGAAGTAGAAGAGTTTGTTAATTTTGAGCGTTATCGGGATTTAATTAAGCACCGGCGTAGAGGATGTCGGTACTTTTTTATTTTTTATTTTTTGATGATGTCTTAAATTCTGTAACATTTTGAATATATTTCTCAGTTTATACTTCTTGTTTAATGAAAAGGAAGTACAATAATATCATCTGTCTTTTGGATTGAATCATCTGACTAGGGTTTAAGTTTCAAACTTATTTGACAAGAGAAACTTTGTAAATTGACAGTTACCGATGAGGAGGGTTTGCAACATGTAAACCAGGAGATGGAAGCGAAGGTTGTGGCTCCATTTATGTCAGACAGGTTTGCCTCTACTATTTTTTTACCCCATTTTTTGTTGTCAGTTAATTCTTGCTTTCTATATTTTCATGTAAGTAATTAGTGCTATGTACGGTTAATAATTAAGTAATATGAGGCATGAAACTATGGAATAAACTGAGACCAGCGTGTATAATATGTTCTAACGCTGAATTAAATATTGACTACGTATCACTGATCAAAAAGAAAAAATATTGGCTTCATCGTATAGGTTTCTGATTAATTCTTATGTTTTTATAATAATAGTATGATGTTAAACACGTGCCAATATGTGATTATCTAGCGTTAGAGAAGTTTTCTCTAGTTTGTTAAAGGTGTTAACATGTTGGAAAAAAATTGAAGACTCTGTTTCTCAAACAATATTGCCTCCCCCAAAAATATTTTCATTCATCATTAGTGGTCACCACCGCTTAATTAAACCCCCAAAAAAGTTAAAAACACTTTTGCAAAACCTCAAAGAAACACTCACAAAAGTTTTATACTTGAAGTGTACCCCACCAGTTTCACAAACGGATAAAATACACATCTCAATCATTTTTCTTTCTAAAGATCTTTTCAATGGGTCACACCACTCCCACAAACTCAAGCATAAAACCACTTTAAATTTTCAAAATTCGTGATATGTGGACATGCTCAAAATTTTATTTGGGCTTGAGTTTTCACGGAGATTTAGAAAAATGAGTTGTGCTGATTTCTCAAGATACATTTCATTGATGTTGCCAATTGAATTCTTATTTTTGTCTGTTTAAGTTGTCCGGGCACCCAAATCATTTAAAATAAAAATGATTTGGATACCTTAGCAATGGCTTGCATTTCTCCTTTTTAAAACTTCCGAGTCGTTTTTTTCTTCTGCTGGCATGGTATTCTAGACAGAGGTTGGAGGTTACTTCTGTGGTGTTCTGTGTGGGTTATTCATGGTCAAATTGCTTCTGTTTGTTTTTTAAGCCTAGATTTGAATTGATGAAGTTTCCTAAGCTGTTTTCATCACTTTGTTAAGATGTGCTTTATTTCTAGTGTCCCATTCGGAAATGTGGTGGACAGTGTTTCAAGATATATTGTCTTCATTACTTTGTGAAGCTGTGAACACTTATGCTTAGACATTTTTTTCTTTTGTTGTTTTGGGGGCTGAGGGGTGGAGATTATATTATTTTTGTATCTGTTCTCTTTTCATGCAGATCTCAACCGCAACCTCCTGCAAGCAAAGGCTCTTATTCGCAGGTGGGATTTTCTTATGAGGGGGAGGGGAAAGAGGAAGCCCATCTTTCTGATGCTGATGATAATGAGGATGATGATGAGGATGAAGACGACGAAGATTTCAACAGTGATGATAGCAATGACGAAGGGATGGATATTATAGCAAAAGAATTTGGTGTAAAAAGGTATGGATGGCTTGTTTACATGGATAAAAAGGCTAAGGAGGAAGAGAAAAGGCAAAAGGAAGTTATCAAAGGTGATCCTGCAATTGTAAGTTTTGCACAAGCCACATGGGCTGTTGAAGGAATACATATTATTTTATACTGGCATGCATTTTATGGTTTTGAATCTAAAATGCTTGACGTCTCTAGAGGAAGCTGAGCCGCAAGGAAAGAAGGAAGGTTTCTCAAATAGAAAGGGAGAGAGAAAGAGAAGTTGCACGAGTGACTGGTGCCAGAGTGCTCCATCATGATCCATACCGGTAGAAAGTTTTTTCTGACTTCTGTTTCCTAGTGTTGCAAATGGTGACGCAGTTATGCTTTTTATAGCAGTGTTTTCTCTATTAATGCAGGGAGCCTAGACGAAGTCCAACTTATGAAGCTTATCCTCGCTCTAGAAGGCATGCTCTTAGAGTTCTGTTTGGAAGTTGAATTTCTGGTTTAATTTCATGTAAAAGGAATAGTTTACACACTTGATTCTAATTATTGTGTCTGCAGATCAAGATCACGGTCGTATTCCCCATCATATTCAAGGCGCTATTCTCGTGGAGGGCATTCTGATGATGTTCATCGAAGCAAACCAAGGACACCAAAAATAGAATACATTACTGAATTTGGGGGCTCCGGTGATGGGGATGAACTGAAGCTTGAACGATTTTCTCCACCCCCATCTCCACCATCTCAGGCTGACATGTTGAACCGGTCGGCGCACTCGACCTTTAATTCTTGCAAAGATAGATTCGACAATCTTTACTCTGCTGCAGCTTATCCCCCTTTAGTTGCCCGAGGCAAACTTTTCTGGTTTAGAATAGATCAGGCTTAGGGTTATCAGCGTACTGCCAGAGGAAGAGAGAAGGAAGCTTCCTTTTTGAAGCTTATTGCTTTCCCTGAAATGGATTGTTTTAGAAAATCTTCTGACTTGCATGGAACCAGTGATTTGGGTGTCCCTAATACTACTACTTTTGTGCAGGCCATCATCCGGTCGCATACTTGAGGCATTGCATGTTGATCCTGCATCTAATGTGTCTCTTGATAAGGAAAAGAGTGCTAAAGTTTTGAAACCAGCAGTAAGGTATCTCATGGTGTCCGAGATAAGATTTCTTTATTTTCATATTTTGGCAGTGTCTTGAGGAGTTCAAGTAGATAAGCATCATGTCCATTAGGAGGTTTCATAACTTTGTGATTCTTTGTGCTCCATAGTTTCTCATTTATGTTTTATATTTACATAAATTTAGAATTATCAGTCTTCTAAACTTGTTTTGTTTCCTTTTCACAGCACAACTTCAGCAATAGCGAAGTTAAGTAAGGCAAGTACCTCTGGGGGGACTTTAAAACAACAACAGGGGGAGAAGAAGGAAACTCCTCAAGAACGACTTAAAAGGATTATGAGCAGGCAGCTGAACAAACAAAGTATGAGCCAGATTATCTTAATCTATGCCATCAGACAGACACTGGTAGACAAAAACAAAAATTCGTCAAAAAGTTATTAACTATTGTGTAACAAATTCCTTTTGTAGTTAAAAAAGATACTGCTGCTGAAATGGCTAAAAAACGTGAACAAGAGCGCCAGAGGCTTGAAAAGCTTGCAGAAACAAGTCGCTTAGGTCGATATGGGCATCGGAGCCGCAGCCGCAGCCGCAGCTACAGCCGTTCTCCTTCAAGGTAGTTAAATTTATAGTATACTGTGCATGCGGGACCTATGCTTTTTTAAATTAAATGTCACTTATGGAGACTGCCTAATCTTCTTTTCGTTTTATTATAGTAAGTGTGGCTAATGTTGCAAGTACCATAAAGCATAGACTTCTCTCCTTCTCAAACTTGATAAATTCACCTTAGATTAATTTTGCTTTGGGGTTGATGAGGATGCCTGAAATTGCAGTTTCTAGCAAGAGTAATGCTATCCATAATCTCTTTTACCATCATCCTCTAGGCATCCGATAATGTGGTATTAAATGATTAGAAATTATTTGTTATGCTTTACTTTGCCATTAAATGATTAGAAATTATTTGTTATGCTTTACTTTGCCAATCATTTGATATTTACATTAATG
This sequence comes from Juglans mandshurica, assembly GCA_022457165.1. Taxonomy (NCBI): domain Eukaryota; kingdom Viridiplantae; phylum Streptophyta; class Magnoliopsida; order Fagales; family Juglandaceae; genus Juglans; species Juglans mandshurica. The sequence continues at coordinate 50,388,045 of CM039619.1, forward strand.
GATGTTGAGAGGATGATAACAAGGATTATGAATATAATTGTTTGAGGATTAGAGATGCCTTTTATGCTTACTACCTCTGGTTGGTTTGAACATGCATATGCAAGTATTATTATGGACAAATGCCCTGTGTACTGCAGAAGATACAGGCATAGTAGAAGTCCAAGTAGAAGCAGGAGTTCACGAAGATATTATTCCCGTTCCCGCTCTCGTTCCCATTCCCCCACCCGTTCCCGTTCCCGTTCCCACTCTTACTCCCGTTCTCCAAGGTTAACACTGTTATCCTGTTACCTTGCAAACTAGACTTGTTTGTACAATTTATGGTGCCTGATTCCGAGAGCTAATATTGCAGGGTAAGAAGCCGTTCAAGATACCGATAGAGATATTTCTGTAAAGATGGCAGTCAAGGATTTAGATATTATTGTGCATGGAGGCTTTTGTATCCTCAAGAATGTAACTAATGGACAGCATTTCCCTGGTGCTTAAATTGTTGGGTCTTGTTAATGTGAGGGAAGATTAGGTAGCATGAATACTCGACTCATTCACAATCTCTTCCTTTTTTTTTCAGCCTTCTATTGATTGGTTTGCTAAAATAACGTGTATATAATAACATCGATAACAAGTAATTTTGATGTGCTGTGCTGTATTTCACGCTGAAATCGAAGGCCTTTATGGAAAACCCAGAGGTGCTCATATACCACGTGCTCCGAACCTTGCACAAAATGCGACACCTCGTTCGAATCCTGATAGAGATTCTGATTAAAGCCAGTTTGGAACTTTATTATAGGGGTGTGGTAAAGACATGATGGTGGTGGGATAGACGTGGTTGCTGAGTGGGAACACTCAGAAGACACCAGTGCTGGTCTGGCTGCCTTAGTTGCTGCAGTGCCGCCTAGAGTGTAGCCTTCCTGTTCAAGACCATAACTTTGTCGATAAATGAGTTGTGGTGGAGTATCATTATTCAATGACTAAACCCGTCGAACAGATTGATAGGACTGGGCTCAAGGTAGGAAACATGAAAAAAATTGGCGGTCTTTTGCGCGTTGCAGTGGAATAGCCTAAACGAGTTTTGTCCTCATCATTTTTATACATCATATATATATTTTTTTTAATTCCTTCTAATTGGACTCTTTTATTTATGATTTATACACTACATTTGTCAAAAGAAAAAAAATAAAAAAAATTATATGTGCGGTGTGATACGAGGATGATTTAATGCTTAATTGATAGCAAAGGAGCCGAAAAGGCAGTGGGGTGGATCCATTTTTGTGTTCAATAAACAAAAATTCATATTCGGTGGACTGTTACAGGACAAAGCCAGTGCCATATTTTTTGGGTATTTAGCTAACATTTCTATAATTTGGAGAAAAATAGACATAAAACAGTTTGTCTATGCTGCGGCAGCATCCAACGCAATTGCTATGTGGAAGTGGATACAGTATAAGACTTCTAGGAAACAGTAATAAACAGTAAAAAAACAACTTTTGACTAATTCCGTATAAATCCCATGAATACTCTCGTGTCTCTGTCCAAACTCTTACACGAGAGTTAATGGTTATGCGTGTGTGTGTTTTATCGATAGACAGATACGTACGTAGCAGAGATCAGGTAGCCTCAAAACACGGAAAGAAAAATGTTACGGTTCGATGACAGTACTGCTACTCGGACATGGCCTCAGTCTCAGAGCAATTCTTCTTTCTTTGAGCTTAGATTGGAGATAATAGGATTGGGAAACGATATAGTTTACCGTCTTCTGCAACACATCCTTCAATCTTTCATTGGACATCCACCATCACTAATGGATTTATGGTGGCAGGGAATTCAAGTACCAATGAATTTGGTGGATGCTTTATGTCAGAGATGAACTTTCTCATTCCATAAACCAAAGACATGTAATTTGTTTATTGGACGCTTGAATGTCGAGTTCATCATGTTGAGTCACATCTTCAACAATCTCAATGTTTGATTATTCTTTGAATGTGTAGTCTGCATCCTCTAAAAGATGCAATTATTATTATTTGCTCATGAACTATCTTTTGGACAAGAAAATTTGATAAAGAATAAAGCTAAGATAGGCTTGGATTAATGTATGAATTATCTGTTTGCCTAAAAAAAAAGTATAATAATAATGTGATAATTCATTACTGCAGGCCCCAATCGTATCAGGAGGAAAGAGGACCCTTTGAAGCAACATTATTGACACAAAAAAAAAAAAAAGGTTCTTTTGTTTGTGGGTGTGTTTTGCCATTGGCTGGTTGTTTGAAAACTCGATCATATTTTCCATCTGTGGAAATTAGCAAAAAAGCTGAAAAATTATGTTTCAAGCCGCCTGATCATCAGTGCTGGCTACTGTAGTAGGATGTGGAAGTGATAGCTAGGCCATGGTTTTTCCATTCTACCTTATATGGTATTATGATATCCTTGTCAACCCACACTACATGATTAATACCAAAAAAGTCATAATTGTTTCTTAGATTTTCTGCCTAAGCTAAATTTGGTAAAGTAAAATTATTCTTATTAATCACTATTTATCATTTTATACTGCATATTTTATAAAAGATACTCTTATATTTTATGAAAAAATAATAAATATGAGATATGAAAGTAAATAGTCTGATGGCGTTTGAATCAACAGAAATGAGAATGAATCTAAGCATTAGTTCGAGCCCAAAAATTTTCGATTTATCTAGAAAATAACTGCAAAAAAAGGGGGTTTTGAATCAAGCGCTTGAGTTCCTTCAATGCGACGAATGATTCAGAAAAGACCATAAAGAGCAGACTGACAGAGACGGAAAAGGTTAATAAAATCTGGAAAACTAGCTGCAAATGATCAAAGGACGCCTAGTTGCAATAATATTAAATCTTTCTTTTAGGGAGGGGTGCCTTTTTAATCTTTTTGCAGCTCTTTGGCATCGCTTGAAGCTCAAGGTATATATATCTTTCTTTACGTTCCAGGTTCTTTTAAAGCTGCAAAACCCATCAAATTTACATATAGAAAAACCCCACTTTATTCCATTATCCGTATTGCACGCACGCATCTCATGTCTCCATGAAAGCGATGGATGTTCCTCGATCACTCTGCCTTTAGCCCTGCCCTAGCCTATACATTATCACCTTTAACTTATTCCTCTGCCTCGCTCTTTCCTACTGATCATACAGAGATCTGAAAGTAATCTTATAAAATGTTGTTACCACTACACGAGCGGCCGGCGCCGATCGACTTTATAGCTAACGTTTAGTTTCACAAGTGGGATTCTAAAAATTTAAAATAGTTAGATTTAAATCTAACTTATAAATTTATATTATTTGTTGTATAGATCTATTTTATAATAAAAAAAATTTATATATTATATTAACTCACGTTAATTCATTTTTTTTTTATTCTTTCAAAGAAGAGATCGTCTCAGCTAACCAAAAGAAAACGGTGGGATGTTTGAACTTTGAACCACAGATATGGTCCTCGTTCACTTTGCTTGATAATGCAGGCTGCATGCAGTTAGGCAGATATTAGAGTGGACCTCATGATCTCTAATTAAAATGGCTTTAGCCGAAAGATTCCACAATGTGTATTCGGCAAATAAGCACATGATTCTTTTGCAATATTCTCGCTAATCCCAGGATAAACTAAGAAGAAATCAATCCATTTCTTAACAATTATGCATGTTTTAGGCTTGACCAACCTAATATTCCTAGAAACCTATATAGCAAAACCCACTTATTTTTAAGGAAGAAGAATTTATATATATATATATATATATATATATAAATGTTGGATCGAAGGTAAATGAATGAATCACATGGGATGGAGCGTTTTTATATCCTAGCTGCTTCCTGGTTATTATATAAAACTTTCAATCCAAGAGTCTATATTTAATTAAGATGAGAGTTAGCTAGCTAGGTTAGATCCTTACCCTACAAAATGATTTTATTCTTCTAAGCATGCGTTTTATCTTTAATTTATAACCGCTTCTATATTATATTTTCATCATAATCACCTTTGATAATCACTTTCAAAATTCTCTTCATTTCTTTAATTATCCCTGTCCGGTGATCTATATTTGAGGCTAGATCTTAGTTCCAATATGATATTCTACTAGTACTTTGATCTCTCTCTCTCTCTCTCTCTCTCTCTCAAACATCATTGTGACATCACCTTAATTTGTTCCTACCAAAATTTGAGTCAACTGGAGGATCATGCCAAAACATTGCCAACAAATTATAATTGGAGCCTCTCTCTCTAGAGTAGGAGTGACAATATGTGACGCAACCTGTGAACTCAATACAAACATGACACAAAATTAACAAATTTGAGTTTGATGTTAACGGATCGAGTCAAAACAGGTTGACCCGTTAAAACGATTTATAAATGAATCAATAACGGATCAACCAGCTTAACTTGGAACCAATCCATTTTGACCCATTTAGATTTTATTTCAAAATTACAATTTTATAGTTGTTAAGTTATAATTTGATATTTCTCAGTATGTTTATGTTTTTATTGTTATGATTATAATTCTAGACCTATAATCATATATGTTATTGTATGGTTTGTAATATTGGTTTTATTATACGTTAAATTTTAAAAAATATTGATATATATATAATTTTTAAGATATTGTAGATACTAATAAATATATATTATAACTTTTATGTGAAACTATGTTAATTAGATCAAATGAGTTATGTGTATTAGTCCAACCTATTTACATGAAATGAGTTTAAATAAGTCGTGTCGTATTAACGTATTTCTTATAATTAATTATTAAACGGATCAAAACGGGTGACACGGCACGACTCACTATCTAAATGGATTGGGTTAGGGTTGGAAAATTTGACTTGTTTAGTTTAACGAGTCGGATTCGAGTTAATTTATATAGTCAAATGTTCATAATTTAACATGATACGAATGCGATCCGAAAATACGAATCGTCACCCCTACTCTAGAGCACCCAAAAAAAATGTGAATTTTATTGGGTTAAGTAACTCTGTACCCCCGTAAACTATCCCCTTTTTTTTTAATACTTTTTATTACCATAAAGTATTAAAACTAACACATTACATCTACCAACTACCGTCGAGTACTATTAAAATATACCACCCTCCATTTTAATGCGAGCAACCATCAATATGATCCAGCGCTAGAGCTACAAAAATCTCCAAGAACTATATATGTTAAACTCTATGGGACGATCATTATTTCTTTATTTAGAACTTAGTATCAATGAGGAAGTGGAACTTTTCTTACATGGGTAAGTCATATTCATCTGTTGGTGGTACGTATTTGGTGCATTATTGATGCCGACCTCGAGATATCTCTCAAGCTAGGGTCATGAGATCCGAAGTTTGAATCCGCCATTAATCGGCCTATCATCTAGAAAGAAAATGAAGTGTCATATTCATTCATTTTCTTTAGCAATTCAAAATTTCCTCCAACCGATTAATGAAGCGTACGTACGTGTGTGTGCGATTGATCTTTGAATAGGGCATGCACCTAACTGAATTTATGATGAAAGCTTTACATATCATTACAAAAGCCGACCCCGCCATGCATGCGATTCTCCTACATATATGTCATGTCCCTCTTCTACATGCAAGAGCCAAAGAGAAGAGGATTGATTGCCTTGACTAATCAGTGTTAATTAGAGGAACATAAATGTTGGATTGAGGAAGACAAGCAAGCAAAGTTGCCCACTACGTTCAATAAGAGAATATTCATCCGGCCATTTTGTTAATTAATGTTAAATATATATGGACCCCTCCAACACCTTTGCCCACCAATGTTCCTAACTATATATACAAAAGACAATGGCATATATCCAATTACGCGGTACGTATATCTATGGAGGAGAACTGATGCCCCAACTGGTTCCTCGTCGACACAACCATTTGGTGACATTTCCTAGAATTGCGTTACCTATGATTTGGATTGGAGAGACCGTGCTGTTTAATTTGTTCATGCACGCATGCATGCACCCAACCAAATCTAATCCATTTTTGATTTGTAGCTCTTGTTGCGAGTTAATAGACCATGCATGCATGCTTCTCATCAGCTTGGTCCATCCAAAGCCCCACCAATCTTAGCAGAAGTCTCTCTCTTTCTCAAGAGCTACTAGCGGCCTTCTTAAATAATTAATGGTACTGGAAAAATGGTTGGATTGAAAATAGGTGCATGAGGGTGGTGGTGGTGGTGGTCCAATAATCTCATATCACTTTCACAGAGTTTGGTGGTAAATAGTTATTGGGATTGAATCTTGGGGATAGCATTATCTGGACTGCTCATGATCTGCAGCCTTAGCCTGAATTCCCCATTCTGATAATTCCCGGCTAGGATAAGATCAATTTTTCTAGCACAAGTTACTCCATTCTTTATTTTCTTTAAAAAAAAGTGGTATATTTTTGCTTCAATTCGGAGCAATATTGCTATTCTTTATCATGAATTTGTCAGTTCAGTATAACGATTTGATGTGAAAATGACTATTTTCTCACAAAATAAGTCTGTTTTAATCGCAAATAGTTATTTTCATCTTCTAAAATTTATTACAAATGCTCGTTTTTCTTGTAGTCGCTTCGACGATAGTAATCAATTATGTAAAAAACTTTTAAGTGATTCCTTATGCCAACCACTCAAATGAAAAGTCAGTCAAAATGCAATATATCAACCGATATATATAAGTAAAGATGATAAAATTACGAATAAAGAATAGCGTATGATCTCTTTACTTAATTTGTAAGTTTCTATGGCATGTGCACTACAAGAAAAATGGATTTTTGTGACTAATTTATTGCAACTAAAATATTATTTGTAACTAATTTTAATTGCAAATAATTATTTCGCTGGAATTAACTGGTCGCAAATAAACAGTTTTTTTATTGGTGGTGATCTATATTGGAAACCTTGAAAAGTCTAAACAAGTCTGTACTTACTAATCGTCCATATATATATATATATATATATATAAGATTGGCCGGTGTGGAAGTTATTTCAGATATTTATATATATATATATAAATATATATAAATATATATTAATGGAGACATTGCAAGTGGATGATTCCAATTTGCTGTGACAGTTGCACTAATATGGCATGAATAGAATTCATGAACACTTCAAAGTTAATTTATAAAAATCTACCTCGCAAATGAAGATCGATATATGTTGATCACCCTTTACATCTTACAGACCTATATATCTAATAATATATATATATATATATATGAATATAGTGACCATGATAAACTTGTTTTTTTCTATGGACTACTACGTACTGTGATGAAAGACCGACGTTCAAGGTGGCCGCTCTCACATGTTAGCTTCTTTTCATTCTATTTAATTTTTGAAAGTCAATCCGACATGATCTGATAACAATTAATCTCGCGCGTGGTCAGCTCATGAAGAAGTAACACATAATTTTTGTCATAAGGTCACGTTACATATTATGTTATTTTTCATACAATAAATACATAAAATATTTTTAAAGCTATTTATTTCTTAATGTTAACCTTTTGAATTAGATTATATATATATATATATATATATATGCAAATCAATGGCATTAATGGGGTGGCGGCCTTTGCTTCCGCTCTACATTATATATTATAAATGCCCTCTTGATCATCATGAGTACATATATATTAGAACTTTTGAATCGATCGATCACTTCGGTCCAACTACTAAATATTTATTACAATGAAGCACTAAAGATTCCATTAAAATTAATTCTGAAAGAGTAAAGCTACTCTCACCGCTCCCAGTCTCGCTAGGAGTTACCACTATATTTTTTTAATATTTTTTTTACTTAATGATTAAGTAAGAGTTTTTTAATGATATTATGATTTTTTTATTTTTTAAAAAATATTTTACAATGTTAAAAAAACACATGTACAAAAATGTAAAATAAAAAATATAACATTTTACACTAACGATAACTCCCAGTGGGACTGGGAGTGGTGGCTGTAGAGCCATCCATTCTGAAAACAATAAAAGACATCAAATTTAAACCAGCTGGCCTCACATCTATTTGCTTTGTCCTTTTGATATTTTTTCATATATAAATATATATATATATATATTTATGATGAAGAGTTATACGTATCTCAAATTAAACAGATGATTATCAAATTCATAAACAGCAGCATCTCATGTTTTATTCTTTGGAAAGTACTTCAGCTTCCTCTCGTTTCCGAGCATGCATGCATTCATGATGCAGTACTACTACTACTTGACAACTGCATACATGCTGCTTTGTTTTATCGATGGAATATTCAGTACTACTAGTGCTGCTCCAGAAAAAGAGATTTTAAAATTCTTGTATATAAATCATGATGAACAAATATAAACCCATTCAAAAAGAACCTGACCATTAATTTGTAATTAGTTTTCTTATTGACACGTCCAATAAATTGCTTCCAGCCTTCAACAATAGTTAGGCTCGGTTCAGATACAAAAAGTATTTTATCTCATCTCATCTTATTATTATAATTTTTTCAAAATTTTACGTAAAATATAATAAATAAGTCAATTTTTTTAAATTTCAAAACAATATTAATAATATTTTATTCAATTTTTAACTTTCATCTCAACTCACTGTCCAAACCGCACCTAGTTAAAATAAAAAAATATTGACGTTAATTTTGACATTTGATAATTGGAATAAATCTCGCATGCATTAGGTGAATATATATTTACGAACACGTACCGATCGATTTGTAAATAATTGAGTTCAAAATACATTAATTTTAATTCGTTGGCAACGGCATGCACGTGACTACGTTCTTACAACATGAACTCTTTTCTTAAAATATGTGATCCCAATTATACTTCAATTTTGAAAAAAAAAAAAAAAACTTAGTTTTAATTTGAACATTAATGAGAGGATAGGTAGGGCGGTGTAGTTCCAACGTCCTCTCAACAAAATATAACCTTTGAGGATGGAAGCTCGGGCAGCCCGTGATGAGTCATGTCATGATCTTAGCCTTTATAAATTTTTTCATGTGATCTTAAAAAAATTTAATTTCCTCATTATCCTTTTGAAATCATATTATTTGATTGATTGTTTAAATAAATTGTAAAATAATTTATTGTTTAAATAAATTGTAAAATAATTATATTGATATGATCATTATTGTAATTGCCACGCAATTAGTGGAGTGGAACTAGCACACCGGCCTAAATATATATGGTTAAAAAAAAAAAAAAACAACCTTAATTAGCAAAAAGAAAATGTGGTGAATGGCATATAATGTACAAAGGGGTCTCTTTTCGGCCAAAAAGGGAGCAAGCTAGGGAAGACCGACATGATATTTATCGAGATGGTACTTGGGATCATGAAAAAGATGAAGCCAAGTGTACCCTAACCTCGAGGAAAAACTCCCAATGCAATCTCATTTTATCTTTGACGACCAATAATTAGTTTGATTAGCTTCTTTTCTTTTTTCTTTTTTTTTCTTTTTTTTTTTTGTATGGAGTCAAAGATAGATATATATATATATATATATCACAAGAAAAATTATTATTATCTGTTTCTATTCACCATGCATCTCACGCTCTACACTCTATAAAAAAAATGCCTACATACTCGATGAAAACACTCCTAAACCTTATGAAAAAATTATAGATATAGGATGTGAAAGTGAATAGTAACTAATACATAACATTCCTTATATCATAGAAGTGAAAAAAAAAAAAAAAAAGATGTAGTTAACGTTAGAGTACAACTATGTGGCATGATGATTGTTGTGCTTTTGCTTTATCTTGCTGTCCATCTCTACCAATGCATAATTACTTATGGGCCATACATTGCTCATACCAGACACTAAATTATTTAATAAACCATAAGCTTCTTTCATTGACTGACTGGATTAAGGAATTCCAAGACATAAATAAAATGTTAATCAGATCATGATCATGTTACTTTCACTTTCCACTTGCATCATGGTAAGTTGGCGCCACCACTGATCTATCTCGACGAGACACAATAATCCCATAACTTCTAAAAAGATTTATGGGTCTAAAAAATTAACTTGCGGATAACTCTTTACTTGACGGAATTAATATTCTCAAAGATTCAAGAGAAGTTCTTGAAAATATATATATATATATATATAAAAGATGTAAAGCTCTGTTTAAAAATTCTCATATAGAATTAATGAGGAGGGGGTAGAGTCCGAACTATTCACATTTATAAGCTATGAAAAACTAAAAAGAGCCGTTGCCCAACGACTCTAACTGTAATTAACATTAAAAAGAGAAAAACTAACTTTTGTAATTATTTTAGTCATTCAGCCAGTCAGTCAGTCAACATGGGGGTAAACTCCACTCCCAAAAGGGGTAATCAAGGGAAATTTCTCAGTACTCGGTATAACGTCTCCGTTTCCGTTTCCGATGCCCAAAATCTCAGAGTGGGCTCCAGCTTTTCCCCACCACATCCCGCCTATATATATATCTCAAGCAACCTTCCTTTCCTTTGCATGCCAGAGTAATCTCTCTCTGTCTCTCTCCAGTCTCAACCCCTTGAAAAGCACTCCGCTCTTACACTTTTTCCTGTTTCTGCTTCACAATCCCCACCCACAAACAGTTCTCTGGAAGAAAAATCTGACCCAAAAAGCACTGTACAAAACCATCTTTGGCAATATCAGAATCTCATAATAAGAAGACAAGACAAAACAAAACAAAACCAGCACAAAAATCTCTCCTTTTTTGAACGACAATGGTCGACGTTGACCGGAGAATTACCGGTCTGAATCCTGCCCATGTTGCCGGTCTCCGCCGACTCTCTGCTCGTGCCGCGGCCTCTTCTGCTACTGCGTCCCTCCCTCTCCGCAATGGTCTCCTTTCATTCTCTTCCCTGGCCGATAAGGTCATAACCCATCTTCGGAATTCCGGAATTCGGGTGCAACCCGGTCTCTCGGACGCCGAGTTTGCACGCGCAGAAGCGCAGTTCGGTTTCGCATTCCCTCCCGACCTCCGTGCCGTACTCTCTGCTGGATTGCCCGTCGGCCCAGGATTTCCTGACTGGAGAGCCTCTGGCGCTCGGCTCCATCTCCGCGCCTCGCTCGACCTCCCCATCGCAGCGATTTCCTTCCAGATCGCTAGAAACACTCTGTGGTCCAAGTCTTGGGGCCCCAGACCCGCCGACCCAGAAAAGGCTTTACGTGTTGCCCGGAATGCTCTAAAGAGAGCGCCCCTTTTGATTCCTATTTTTAACCATTGCTACATTCCTTGCAACCCGTGTTTAGCCGGAAATCCGACTTTCTTCGTCGACGAGAACCGGATCTTCTGCTGTGGTTTGGATCTCTCAGATTTCTTTGAGCGGGAATCTCTCTTTCGGAGCTCCGAATCCGATCCTCAGGTTCTAAAAAGACAACGATCCGTGAGCGAGAAATCGGCCGGATCGTCCTCGAATTTCTCACGAAGGAGCCTGGACACGGGCCTCGCATCAGCCGGAGCGAGAACACCACGATGGGTAGAGTTCTGGAGCGACGCAGCTGTCAATCGTCGCCGGAGGAACTCATCTTCGTCGTCGTCCTCATCACCGGAACGGTTCTTTGAGATGCCCAGGTCCGAAATCCCGAAATGGGTCGAGGAATACATCGAACAAATAGGATCCGTTTTGAGAGCGGGCGGGTGGAGCGAATCGGATATATCCGAAATCGCACAAGTATCAGCCTCCGGATTCTTCGAAGGAGGAGAGATGGTTTTATTAGATAATCAAGCGATTCTGGATGCTCTACTCCTGAAAGCGGACCGATTCTCCGATTTGCTCCGGAAATCCGGGTGGAGCTCCGAGGAGGTGTCTGATGCGTTGGGTTTCGATTATCGACCGGAGAAGGAGAGGAAACCGGTTAAGAAGCTGTCCCCAGAGCTGGTGGAAAGAATAGGGAAACTGGCTGAATCGGTATCCCGGTCATGAGATGAGTCATCCGGTTCTTTTCCTCTGTATCTTTTTTTCGTTTTTTGGGGGTTTTATTTTCTTTTTTCAAAAAAATTAAAGCCTCGGGATTTGGTTTTTCATCGTTGGGAGAAAAAAAAAAATACGAGGAAACGCATTGTTGTAATATGAAAATAGCGTGTAAAAGATCAAAGTGTTGTTTATTGTTATTTTTATAGCAATTTGATAATTTTTTATATGTAATATAACTTAATAAAACTAATATAATATATATATATATATATATGTTTTCATTTGTATATTCCCTTCTTTAATTTCCGTTTTGAATCGAATATAAAGGAAGCTTTAAGGACTCACTGTTGGAAGTTGGAACTCAAATAAAAAACGTTGGAGCTCTATAATTGTTATTAGTTTTCTTTTTACAAAAAATACTATGGAAATTAAAAGTGGTGGAAGATGGTGTGTTTCAGGAAATCTCTTCTTTCAAGAGAGGGATAGGGATATTTTTTATTTTTTTTTATTTTTTTTCCTTTTCTCTTCCTTGGAATTGGGGAAAAGATATAGGGGGGTTGATACTTGATATGCCAGAGGAAATCTGACACAGAAAACCTTCTCCACCTTACGATGATTTTAAGGAATTTCATCTAGTACGATGTTATAAATTAATTAAAATTAATATTTACTAAAGTAAATTACTAAATTGTATGATGAAAAAAAGATACCAAATTATTCCTATTTTAAAAATATTTAATAATTTTAAAATTCTTCTACGCAGCAATTTTAACATTATATATATAATATATATATTTCAATAGATATTTAGTAGTGTAAGGCTGTCGACTTTGGAGTGAATGTTATGGTTTATTGAAGTGGCAGTGGATGGAAATGATGTTGGGCAGGCGGGGTCCAAAGGGCAGGGTTCGTACTTAGAGATGGGGATAGTTTGGAGGGTTGTGGCCGGTTTGCAAAAGTGTGGAGGCCTTCCACACTTTTTTTTTTCTCCTGTGATTTGTTTGGTATCGGATGTGTGGGTTCTTGGATGGATTGAGTAGTACTTTGGAGATTTTATTTGTTTTGGGTTCAATCAAAGCTCTCATCTTCACCACATTTGGGGTAGGGAGAGGGAGGCATCATCTTGTTTCCACATGTGGATGTGAACTATGTGTAAATATAAAGACAGTTTTTTAAAAATTTAATGTGGGATTAGTTTAGGCTGCATCTCGACGTTGAGTTGAGTTGAGTTGAGATGATAAAATATTGTTAGAATATTATTTTTTAATATTATTATTATTTTAAAATTTTAAAAAATTAAATTGTTTATTATATTTTGTGTTAAAATTTGAAAAAATTGTAATGTTGAGATGGGTTGAGAAACCAAACCCATCCTAAATGGGTTTAAGTTAGGTTTATGGTGTGTGATTTGGCTTTCAAAGTTTAGAGAAGTTGTTAGCTTGCAATTTTAGGTTGGTTCATTGATGCAATAATGTCCTCTTTTTTGGGTAGGAACTTCAACATAACACTTCCAATGAATACAACTCCCAATAATTGAGCTGAAAGTTACGACTTCTCTGAAAATTTACCTATATTTTTTCATCTATAGGTAAGTTTCTCCCCCCTCAATGAATAATAAGAAAAGTGCACTTATACAAAATAGAACAGTGACTTTTTTTTTACACCATTTCGTATTAATTCCACAAAATGTCGGTGTTTTTATCATTTGTGAGTAGAAAAAGAGCCTGAAATATAGGGTTTCAAATATGTAAACTTCATTAGATTGATTAATTCAGGTTGATGATGACATTGGGAGTCAGTCTTCTTTGAAATGATGTATATTTTGTTCCTAAAGTCATGCATTTCATCAAGTTTGTGTGCAATAAATCCATAATAAATGAAAACGTTAAATCAATCATTTATAGATAGATATGAATTTAGATCATACATGAACAATCATAATATCTGTAAAAAGAAGTAAAACTAGTAGTTTTTTTTTTTAGATGGTATGGGACCTCAAGGTTAAAGTTAAGAGCATTGATACACGTACAATTTTTTTCATGACTTTTTATATAATGGAAAATTATATTTACAGTTTTAGAATATATAATTCTTACACACCATTTTTAAAAAATGTATGAAAATTTAAAATTATATGATGAAATTATTTTTTAATAATAGACCCAATTTTTTTTTTAAAATAAAATACGTGAGACTTGCACAACCAGCCTAAGCATGTATTCAATTCAATCTTGCTCTCATTTAAAATTTAATAAATAATTATATGTGTATCATTTACACTTGGTTTCCTAAATCACAAAAAGTTTTGAAACTCTAGAGATTCTAATGTATTATATGAGGCAGATCAATTTGTCTCTTCCGTGCAAGATTGCTGTCGGTTTGTGACCCTTTTTAATTGATGAACAGCAATAATGGGGCTGACAGAAAGCATTTTAATAAAAAGATAATTAAGATATTATTGAATAAAATATTATAAAAAATTATGTTTATTTATTATTTTTTTTAAATAATGCTACGTATAGTTGTTGAATGCGTAAATGTCGTGCAGTTGTTTTGAAAAAGAATGAGATCGATTATTAAAAAATTAATTTTTTTTATATGAATTTCATATTTATTTATTTTTTTCAAAACGATTGTAAAATACTTACACACTCACGATTGTAAAGATAATTTCTCAAAAAAATAAACAAAAAATAATAATAATAAAATTGACAGCAACAATAAATGCTGCAACGGTCACTGCCACCACCGCCCCCATCTTACCGTTACCGTTGCTCTAGTCACCACCGAATCCCACTGCCCCGCATTCACATCCTTCGATCACGTGTAGGCACCGCATCCCTGGCACGTGCCAGCGATTTATACGCATACAATATTAATGCAACATGATGGGCCCCCAGTTGGATTAAATATGGGCATGGGCTTCCCTCTTGACTCGCTGGTGTGTCTGTAGGTCTTTACATATGAGGGCGCACCTGATTGGACAGCTTTTTCAGAAGGAATTTGTGGAAGGAAAATGCGGATATGACCAGAAAACAAGTAATTCATCTTTATCTATAGAAAAAGGAAAATGATCTGTATGCTATCAGAGTATACTTTTGAAAAAAAAAAAAATCAATTTCTGAGACTATTTTTTTTTAAATGAATTGTGCAGAACTTACGTACCATAAGATTGTATATAGCATTATTCGAAAAAAACATAAAGCAATCAACACCATTGGAGTGAATCCAACTATGATCAGAAAGTATAGATTTTTTATTTTTTTTCATTACTGTAATGAGTCTGGTAACAAGTGCATTGACAGACTGAACTTGCAAACTTTTCTTTATATGATTCGAACTCAAGAAAGCTCAGGCAGGACATATAAAATATATAGAATCATAGGCTGAGATTGAGAGAGCGGGCTGTAAAAGTAGTACAAAACATTGAGGTTTGTCTTTTGTGTGGGATGAGTTGGGATGGTGGGGGCGGGCAAGGTTGTGCTGATGAAAGGGTCGGTCGTTTGTGATTGAACTCAAGAAGTGTGAGAGGAGAGGGAGGGGGGGCAGAATGTCTGTGTCTGTCTAGAAAGTGCTGCTACTTTTGTCATGCAAATGGAGACACAAGGAGCTGGGTTTGCAAGTTAATGCATGAGAGATAACAAGTGGTGGGTGATTCAAAGGTTTTTGAGGACATTTCTAAGATGACTTTGGATTGAGACCACACACGTTGACATTAAGGGAGGAAGTGTCCTGGACTCTTCTGCCACTGTTTCTGCTACAGAAAACTCTGCTGATTGTTTTAAATTTGTACATTATTATAGGGGCTAGGTGTTGCAATATTGTCAATGGAGTCACGTGGTTTGGTTTGGTATTTAGTCTTTTTATCACATGGTGATCCGAAACAAACAATCATCCATGTTGGAAAAATACAGGAAGGGAAAAAAAGGAAAAAATATGTACTGTTAGTTCATAATCAAGAGAGTAGGTAGGCAAGAGAGTACATAAAATTGATATTATCCCATAAATGAGAACCTGTTGGGGTTATTTCTCACCAAAACCAATCCAGCAAATGTTGTTATTTGTCAGTAAATATTACCCATCTTAAATACTGATGATTACAGAAAGTTGAGACCCTTTACTACTGAATTATGGCTAGAAGTTTCCTAGAAAAGGTGGGGTTGGAATCGCCATTAGAGTTTTCCTTTGTTGGGTTTCTTATTGTGATGCAACCTTAAATATCATACCTCAGTTTCTGAGACAATTGATGATTTTACATAATATCAAAACAGAAGATTTGAGCTCGAATCCTGACTCTACACTCTATTCCATTTAATTAAATATTTCACGTATTGGGTCATCCATTGAGGAGGAGTTTGGCCTACACGCAAGGGAGAGTATTAAGATATAAAATGAATAATAAAATCTACCTTTTCCCCTTAGTTTAAACTTTTGAAACAATGGGTCATTTCACACTCCATTGTCTTTCATGACCACCTATTACACAATTTTATTACTGACCTTTTTTATTCTGAACAGCATCAAGCATAATACAAGTTTATTTTTCTTTTTTCTGTCTTCTTGAGGTCCATTCGGTCGGGAACAAAGCGAGTATTGCAGTCATATCTAACAAGTGAAGAAGTACAGAGATATAAAGAAGGAGATAAAAAGAAGAAAAGAAAAGCATCTACAACACAATCACAATGTGTACAGGCAAGAAATATACGTGGTGGGGTCTCCCTAAATTATTGTCAAGCCTGTCAATTTCACAACAGTATAACGGTGGGAACTTGCCCAGGATCCAAAGACAGTAATTCATGAGTAATGCTCTCTCCACTCTGCAAATGCAGCAGATTTACATCGCAGTGCCGCTCCCAATAAATGCTGTACAATTTCTGTATAAACTAACAGAGGAACTTGAAATTTTTCATACTGTCTGCAGAAGTCCACTCTCCGCAATCTTTGGAGAAGAACTCATTACCTTAACCCGAAATGCTGCCTGCATATTACTTGGCTGGTTAGACGATAACAATAACTCAAGCATATTACTGCCACTTTAAGAAAGTAAGAGCACATTTGAAATCCAAACAACAGAATCATATGATAACAGAAGAGGGAAAAAAGCGCCTTAGACTAATTATTTTCAAAGCTGGCTTATTAGCCAGATAAACACCATGTAAAATCAATAACTTTTTTTCCCGAGAAAAATAATGAGGGCACATTAGAACCCACATTCTGCAGGGTCGAAGATCATACTTTTGATACAAATTTGAAACTGAAAGAAGATAAAAGGAGAAACAGTCACAAAGGCAAACTTGACATTTCATTTTGCAAGACCTACTTGTAATTTAACTCTCCCCAGATATTTTGGACTGATATATATACATGTGCATTTTGTGATTACATTAATATAAAACATAAGCGATAATATGCTATTTACTGTGTAAACTTGCAACAATTGTTTCTACTTCTGCCTGTAAAATGGGTGGGTATGGTTTAAATCACTTTGGCTCAGAGTGAAAAGTGGGTGGTAGAACTGAATAATGACTGATCAGTGACTGGACAAGACAAAGATTAACTATGGCTGGCAGCAGCATTCAGAGATGGGCTTGGCTTGTCTTTAGCTAATTTTGAAACTCATATAGACTGCATAAGAAACGAGATATACATAAAGCCCCCATACCCCCCCCCCCCCCCCCCCCCCCCCCCCCCCGCCCCAAAAAAAAAGGAAAAAGAAAGAAGAAGAAGAAGAAGAGCATAGATTTCATATGGAACTTCATTGGTTACGTAGTGGTCATGTCCAACATGCACCTCATCCAAATTCAACTGACATTATATTATGAGAAAATATATTTGCAACCGTAAATTGTGCAACCGCCGCGTAATCGCTTTGAAAAAATTGAATAAAACATGCTACATGAAAAAAATTAATTTTTTAATAGTGGACCCCATTTTTTTTCAAAGCGATTACGTGGCGTTTACGCACTTCACGATTGTATGTAGAATTACTCTTATATGATATTCATTAAAATTCATGCAGCAAACTCCAATACAGTGATTATTTACCACCTTCTTATCAGAACCAAACTCGATGACATCCGATGGACGGAAACGGGTAGGAAAGTTTGGAGGGAGCCGATAGCGTCTCTCCTCATTACTGCACACGTACAGAGAATAAAATCAGATATGTTGTATAAACTGATGACAAAACAAATTGTCCCCTGCTTTCCATTACTTACTCTGTGATCCAGGTACCATATTCACTTCTCAAGTCAGTCAAGAAGAAGGCACCATCCTTGTAGCTAACACGGGCATGCATTTCAGAAACCTGAAAGAAAATACTTGTTATTTAACCTTGAACACAAAAAGAGGAGGAAGCAGGTTCTTTTCCAGCTAATAAAGTAAACCAGTGAAGTAGGCAAACGGTAATGTCACCTGTGGCAAAGGTATTGCTATTGATGTCCCTGGAAAGTCCTCACGTGCTACGCTCCTGCAACCAAAATAATACATAAGAACGATTGACATTTAGGAGGAGAAAAGATTAGTATATCATGGGAAATAGAAGATAGAAGAGAATATAACAAAAAAAAAGTTAGTGCACGGGGTAGGATTGTCTATAAATGATATGATTCATACTTAATTCAAGAACTGGAAAAGTAGCTCAACTGATGAGGACTTGTATTTGATACATACGAAGACCAGGTTTTATCATCAAATAAAAGATAAATAGGTTTCATCCAAAAGCTTCATACCCAATAATGCAAGGCCTGTTCTCATCTCTGCTTAAACAAATAGGCTGTGAAGGGCCATTTTGATTTCCACATGGTAACAAAAACCACCTGCAAACAAAGATGATGAACATGAACCCCAATGATCAATGCATATATGCATCAAGAAGAAGATATGTCAAGGAATGAAATTCATAAATACTAGGGTTTTGGACATACTCTCCATTAATGGCCCGCTCCAATGCCTCATCATCTGAAAACCATCTGCGTAACTGGTCATTTGCCTTCACAAAAGATTAACCACATATCAGTATCCAGATGATGACAGAATCCATTGCTTTTGATCACAAAATGGAATGGGATAGAGTTGTTTATGAAGTGACACAAAGTGACGAAGTACACAATACTGTCACTTAAGCAACATACTTTGTCTGAAAGTCTGCAACATGCCGGTCTTCCTTCAAGTTTTGAGCTGCAAAAGAAAATATCGTTTGTTGAAAATGAGATGATACAGAGAAAATTTCCATTGCAGCAACTCAAAGGTCGTTTTTATAAATCATGTTTCTTATTCTCCGGTTAAATTGAAATTTGAACTGTGGAAATTTGGAAATGCACTTTTTTTTCAGTGCTTACGATGGTCAGTATTCCCTTATGCTTACCATCAGCCTTGATTTCTAGCGTGCATATCATATATATGCATTGAGTATGGAAGTTTCAAAGTTGGAACAAGTGTGTATATAATAAATTAATAATCCCCCGAAAAATTATTTTGTGACATCAAAAACTTAGGAAGAATCTGCATAAAACAATAGATTTAATATGTGGAATTACTATTTTTTTAAAACAAGGAAACAGCTTGAGCATAGTAGAAGACACGGTTTTAGATCTTACCTGTTACCACCTAAGACCCAACTTAACATCAAGGGCATTGCCAAGTCAATAAAAAATCTCCCACCAACTCTCCCTGGATGTGGAATCCTAAACTTTGTCAAAAACTGCAAATAGGTTTGTAAGCATTGTGAATATCCACACAGCATACCAACCGCAACATCAAGCTCATTTTGGTTTTTGTTGTTAGTTGTGAGACTGAATAGAAAGCCTACCGATAATGGACCAAGTCCTACACCCAGATAAGCCTTGTAAGTTGTAGCCATCAATGCAGCCATTCTCGCCATTCCATGAATAATGGCAACTCGTAACCTTCTAGATTCCTCATATCTAGGGGACCCAAAAAAGGGCGGTGTGACATAAAAAAGAGTACGTCATTCGATTTAAATGTTATCTAAGAAACTATATGCCAGCCAAAATTTAAACAACAAATATTAAGATCAATAAAATTTTTCCTGTGAATAATTCTGATATGATGGGCGTTTTATTAAGTCAACTCAACTCGACTCAACTAAACAAAAACACAACAGTGTGATTTCAAGCATTTTGCGGTTTATCCCAAATGGGTAGCACAGTAGCCAAGAACGACGACTTCATGAAGATAAGATCACTAGTTAGACTCCTATCCTCCCCCTTTACTCATGGGGTCATTCATCCACTTAAAAAATTGGGTTCCGCCTATACCTGTTTTAGAGTTTCATCATTCACTTTTGAAAATTTTGCTAGGAAAATGGCATACTACCTCTTTAGAGAAGAAACAATATCAATTGGAGTTCCTTGTTCAATGCTTTGTCTCCATGCTTTATCGAGTTCCAATGCGAGTTGATAACTATCCTGTCATAATGACATAAATGGTTTAAACAAATCTTATCTCACCCTTCATATGGATTCACATAAAATAGGCCCCATGTCCATTTGAGGAACTAATAAAAGCTTAATGATATTGTTTATTTAAATATTCTACAATTAAGAAAATCTGAAAAAATTTAGAAAATGAAAAAGAGGAAGGACAAGAAGAAAATGCTTATTATCTCACATGATATAGACAATACAAAGCTCCAGCTGATGAATTGTGATATAACTCTAACCCAGGATAATCATTAACCGAAATTGGATCAAAATGTACCAAATCAAAGATAGCAAGGAATACCTCAATGGCCATGCATCCCCCTTGACCCAAATTTGGCTGCATAGCATGTACAGAATCCCCAAGCAAGGTCACACGACCCTTTCCCCAAGTTAAAATTGGTGTGCGATCATATATGTCACGTCGAAGAATTGCATCTTCATCTGTGGCAAGTATCAGATCTATCACATTATCACACCAGCCCCCAAATATTTCAAGCAATCTTTCCTTTTTACCTGCACGTTGTACAACACTAAGAATTAGCAAGTAAAACAAAGTTTTCTGTACCCTTTTTTCCTCCCCTTTTCTGGTAAATGATCAGTAATAATCCCTCCACTCAATAAATATGAAAGTTCACAAATGAGACCAGGGAGACTAGGTTCGATTTTGAATAATGCAGGATCAAGTTTAAGTAGAATACCGGAAGCTAAATGAACAAATGCTTATATTTTTGGTAGACAGACCAAAAAAGAAAAACCTCTTATTTATTATGAGACACAGGGAGACTTAAATTGCATAATTCCAGCCTATTTATTCCCCCACCATCTAAGGTTGGTCACTGGTTATAGCAGAATTTTCTTGATAAGACCTATTTTCAGGGCATGATTCTGCGTTATCATTTTGTGAGCTTCAATGCACCTCATACCTATATGGGTCACGCTATTATAAATGATACTAAACTAACACGTACCTTAAAGCATTACTAAGTACAATTGAATAATTAACACGGAAGGACAAGGAAGATTGGGGGGATCCTCCACCAACCACATTGATGATATGACATGGAAACTAACTAGACAAACACTTGGTAATTTATTACTAATTTATATATTTACTGCAAACACATTCATTTGTGGGTATTCTCTTTTTGGTGTGATTACAAAAAAGTCAGTTCATTTATATGCATGAAAATTCCCTGTTCACAACCACACAGATTGCTATACTTTCACTTCTATTTCCTGATTAGTCTGAAGAGCTCAAGTATCTAAAGAATATATACCACGAGCGCCATCAACACCACCAGGTGGCTCCTTGTAAAATCCATACCACTGCATCTTTCCTGCACCCACATCTGAAGAAACGAAGTATTGTTTGTGTCCCAGAAATACTCGGTACCTTCAGAGGAGAAGGATAACTATAAGCCTCTATGCATGATACAAATTTATAAAAAAAAAATACAACAAAAAATGGTCTTAATGCATGTTTTAATCATTAAAAGGTATAACTAAATGAACTAGTATAGAGAGCAAACATGTAATTCAAATAAAATGAAACATACCCAACGGATTCAATGTCAGCAGGCACAAAATCTGCAATACCAGTATAACAAGTGTAGCCTGAGTAAATCGCTTCCGTGGATCCAAATAAGTTCTTTCTCACCTATTGAAAAGAAAAATGTTATCTACAATGTTGACCATCAGACTTCCAACCAGTGGTGCAAATAACGTGTCCCAATGTTTGGAGTAGAAATTAACCTTTTAAGAGCACTCTCATTGGATTAGCCAAAGTTAAAGGACAGTTTTGATGAATGTAAGAGAAATTTGACTTTTGACTATTTCATTCACATAAATCTCTACATTGGAATAGCTATTTTTTCATTATATAATAATAAAATAATATAAGATGAATTTGGTTTTGGTTATTCACATCAAATCTCCACATTAGATTATATATTGATTCATTATATGGTAATGAATAACTAATAATTTCAAAAATATTTAATTTTTTTAATTATTAATTTATTTAATTTTATCATATTTTACTATTCTACTTATTATATGTTAATTAATAATCATGTTCTTATTAAATTAATATATCATTAAGTCAAATTAATATATTAATTGTGATAAAATATGTGATAGAAAGAAAGTGAGAGAAAAATAATTAATAAAATATATATTTGATGTATGTATAGTAACCTTCAAATTTGGAAAAACTTTTGAAAGTCACTGTAGCTAAATTCCAAATATTTGGAATTTGACTAATCCAATGTGAGCATATTTTACTCTTTAATAGCTAAATACTCATTGGATTTAGCTTTTAGCTAATCCAATGAGAGTGCTCTAAGGAGCTGGTAGTGACACCAGAAATCACCAGAAAAATTTCATGGGCCAGGTGATTGTGACCAATTGGTAACTGAGCTTTTACAATAAGATATCTTGCCATACATCTTGACAGATATCATGATCTCTTTGAAAATAATATACTTCCTTTTATATTACTATTTATAAAAAGGACTATATTTAAAGGAAGAGAGAGTGCATTATACTAAACAATGCCTAATAAATGAAGAGGCTTTACATACAGGGTGCAGAATGCTACCTTCGACCATATCCCATCAGCTCCAACCAGAAGATCACCTTCATGACACTGTCCATTCTCAAGAACCACAGTGACCTAAACTTGGGATTCAGAGCGAGAAAACAATAAAATGTCAACATCTAAGATATGGAAGAAACAGTAGTATGTAGGCATCTATTGATCATATGCATATCCCATAAAGAAAAGAACTAAAAACTGGAAAATAACTTTCTATTTAACATATTTCTTGATAAGATTACAAGCAAAGCACAATCTCCAGCCAGTTAACAGCTAATTACCTTATCTCCATTATCCTCAAATTTGACAACATTGCTGTCATTTATAATGACATCTTCCCCAACCGCACGAGCAAGAATTTGTTGCAAGGTCATTCGGCTTATAACTCTCGTGACAGGAAGCCCCCGTTCTGCTGCAGGAGTGAATGTGTCAAACTTGATGTACCTGATACCCAACTTCATATTAGTTCATGCAAGAAAATTTGGAAGTTTCTCACAATAGTAATCTCGAAAACTACAATTATCCTACATATACAACAAATTAAGTTAAATTGAAAACTCATACTTCAGGATTATATTGGAACCAATCACTAATCTGACTGAGCATTAGAGCATTCAAGTATGTCTCTGTGCAAGGTATGCTTTCAACTACTTTATTTCACCAATGTTGGATTGGTCCAATGTAAAGATCATTTTCTGCCCAGGTGTTTTTTTTCTTCTCCTAAATGCAGTTCAACCATATCATGAGTGCTACTCCTTTCAGGTACAACGTATGCTTCCTTTTTCCTCTCTTGGGTACAGGTCATGGAATATCAAACTGTTTTGAGAGGAGAACTCTAAATTTAGTTCTCCAAGAACACATAACATTTGATATTGTCAAGAGAATTTACATGTTTTTATTTATATATTTTTTTTACAATAACTACGTTGGGCAACAAATACATCGTAGTGCTTGCTGGCTGTTAAATAATCATCAGGACTCACCCAACTAGTTTGCTGCATTATATTCGCATGGATTAAATTATCCATGAAACGCCTTTCCATACAAACAGGTGCAGTTGCAGGTAACTGATCTGAGGCATGAACTTCAGTTCCATAGCTTCATTAATTAAATTTGTGAGAATGCCTATGTTAACAGATTGCGATGATCCAACAAGCTACACAATGAACTATCTGAAAAATACTCGTGAAAAAGGTTTTAAAAGTACAGCATATATACATGGTTTACGATCACTTCAAACCAGAAGTGCAGCCTGCAAAATCACTATCTACTGCATCAATTACGCCACCCATTTAATCTAACCCAACCCTTTGAACTGCCTGTACATCACAAAATTACAAGAAATTCAAGCACTTCCATGTAGATTGTAGCTTGAATAGAGAAATAAATATGCTATAATAACTCTGGTTCTCAGAAACATTATAGCACCCGCGAGCCTTTAGGGCTCATGGAACCTAAACTCCCGAGGAGACTAGCATAGCAACCTACCGCCAGAGTCTCCCACTTAAATTGCAGTTTGATCCAAGGGAGAATCCAACCTGTGACATGGGTTCATGCAAAGTAACTTGGAACGCTAAGGGTCCAGTCTACATCTTATGCAAAGCCACATCCGTGGACCCCCTGTTTTATAAGTTTCTGAAACCAAACAATCACCGAAAGTAGCTAAGAAGTTAAAAGAAATGAATTTTGTTCTGAGAGTCCAATACTTCATGAACATGCAATAACTTTTCAAATTCTTTTGATAGACAAAAACTACTCACTACACAAACTTTAAGAATCGAACATATAACACTAGAAAGTAAAAACTACATTCAAACCCATAGTTTTAAACAGCTTACCAATTGCCAGAAATCCCATCAACCAGTCCATTAATTCTATCCCCAGTGATGCATCCAACCTTCATAACCTCGTCAGCAACCTCCAAATCAATAGCTTCCAAAGCAGCCAATGCATTACTCTGTACCTGAATTGGACCTCTGTACTGTCCCTCTCCTCTAATAGCACTCAAATCCTTCTCAAACACCACCACCTCAAACCCCTTCCTCTTCGCCGCCAACGCAAAAACTAGGCCACCGATCCCACCTCCAGCCACAAGTATCCGAAGCTTCTTTCGTGGCTCGCCATCTCTTTGTATTGGAGGTGACACAGTGGGGGCCTCTGCCACTTTGGCTTTCACCAGATCCAGCTTCTGCTTGCGCTTTCTGGTATTGAAGTAATAGTTACAGTGCGTATCAGGAGGGAATTCTACTGGAAAGTCCTTGGAAACCAGAACCGGGAAGTTGGTTCTTGAGAAAACTGAGGTGGAGGGGTTGACGGAGTTATAAAGCAAAGTGGAAGCCATTGTTTCTTGGGAAAGAAAGACTTGAGGTCTGTGTCTGTGTTTGAGAACAGAGAAACAAGCAGTGGAATGAGGACCGAAGAGAGGGGGAGAGTCGAGAGAGTATGTGAGCGAGCGCACGCGTGTGGGGTAGCAACGATTAGGAGCCAATCCCAGAATTTAACGCAAAGAATCATGGTGTGCCAATAGTGGAGGATTCGAAAGCCAGGTGGCTGTTCTTGGTCCCCTTGCCCCCGCTGTATAAATCTGCTGTGGAGGAAAAATCTTGCCAGATTTCTGTGGTGGAGTGCGGCTTTTTTTTTTTTTTTGGCAAGCTTTCATATCTTAAGGAAAGATTCTCTGATAAAATATTCAAGAAGTCAGTATAGCAGTATACACTTTACACTCACTATATGACTGTTTCTAATTTTCTATTTCTTTTTTTTAAACTGGAGAGATGTTTGGTCTATATGATGTCACATCATGTGTGCAAAATGGTTACTCTCAACAGTAGCTTCTATCTATATTTATTCAAATATTTAATGTTACTTTCATTTCTCACAATTTATTATCCAATTTATCCTATATATATTTTAGTTATAAAAATAAATTACTTAACTTAATGTGATACATTAAATTATAAAATTACTTTTATTATAAAATAGATCTAACGTATCATATATAGTCATATAAGTAAGTTTATAAATTTATTAGTAGAACCCACTTTTTTACAAAAATTTTACACAAAATTTGTCTATTTAAAACTCCTACCTAGCATTACTTATTACTAAAATACCTAATCATATTTACAAAATGTGTCACATTCATTGTATAATTAAACAAATAGAATACAAAATAAAAAGTAGCGTTGTTGTTATTACTTGGGTTTTTAAAAAAATAAAATGTGGCTCATGGGTTTTGTTTTGGTTTTTGCATTAAAAAGAAAGGCAACAATAAGTTCGTATCCTATTTAAAGGTGATCATAATAATATCTTATATTTGACCACAACATTTCACATACACGGATTTGAGCCATACCCTATTCTTTTCCTCACTAAAATGTAATGGGCCTAGTGGTATTAAGTGATAGATAAAGATAGCATAAATACATCAATTTATAAATTTATTTTTATGATATCTTTTTATAAACAAATTATTTCTCTAATAATCAATATCAATCATCTTGTAAAAAAAATCGAGATGGTTGTCATATTTTAAGTTAATTTGGATCCCTAAAAGATGTGCATAAATAATTGGAAGGACCGAGTGATATCACTAAAAAGAGTGGGCATTGACTAGATCAAGCACAAGTTCATGATCAATACATTTTATAAAAGAGAATTGTTAGAGATACAAGGAGATTATACAAAAGTAAACTTACAAACTGATGAGACTTTACGTAATGCATTAGATCTATTTTATATTTAAAATAATTTTACAATTTGACGTACTGTATCAAGTCATGTCAGTTTGTAAACTTACTTTTGTGTAATTATTTTGTGATTAAAGTCTATGTCTTTTACAAAACATCACATCCAACAGAAAACTTCACATATCAGTGTCAATCGTGAATGACTAAAATCCTATATATATAATGTAGTCAATAATTTAAGGAACATATAACATGTCTTGCTTTGTAGCAATTTGGTATTCATTTCATGATTCATCACAAAACATTGAACCAAGTATGTTTTGCTTTTAAAGGGCGGTGGTGGAAATGTTATCAGCCAGTGATAGTGTTGAGCCCAAAAAAGGACAATTTGATTGGTTACAGTTGGACCCAATTAGGTCAGACTTTTAGAATTTTCCTAATACGTGGCATGTGCTAGGGGTTTAATAGCCTTTCCCGCCTTATCCATATTCAGGTGCCCTTGTGACCAATAAAATAAAAATAAATAAATGGTGGGCTTTGTTGCTATTGACGTGTTGAACTTCCTGAGTCTGAACTCCACTAATTCTGATTGTTGTAATACGTGTCCAGTCCTAGCACTTTTAATTTCCAAGATGATGAGTGCCATTCACACTAACGTTGGAGGAAGGGCTGAAGAAGCAACCTATACTCGTCACAAAATATCAAGATCACTATCAAATATCGAGAGATTATTCTGTGGTTACAATGAATTAATTTTTCAGATGAATGATTGGAATATATGATCATTTAAAGACAAATAATTTGACTTTATCCCGTTTGGATGTTGAGTTAAGTTGAGATGTGTTTAAATGTTAAGATGAGTTTAGATATATTTATATGAATTGGAAAAAGGTTGTGAATCTCACGTGTAAATAAGTTTTGAGCTGAGACGTATTTAGTGATTTGAGAGTTGAATGTTTAGATGTTCGATTCAGCTTAAAATTAGACTGAACTAAATTGATGTCAACTCAGTCTAAATTTCAAATTGGGCCTAAGTAAATTCCATCAAAAAAAGAAAAATAGTTGAGAGGGAGTTTTAAACAGAACGAAGCCAAGTATACCCTTTTTTTTTTTTAGAAGAAAATTAAGTTATTATTAATTACAAAAATATTTGATCCGTAGATTAAGATAAGAAACAAAATAAGAATAAAATAGGTTGGGCATAAAGCCTAATGGAAGTGCTGTATCAAAGCTGGGCTAAAAGGCCTGGAGGGGAAGATATTGCATGAGACAATTGGCTAAAGGCCCTATTGGAAGAGGGTTGCAAACAAAGGTACAAACTACAAACTGTGGGCAGTTCATTCTATTCGAGGTCCTGATTGCTGTAGCCAATCGTCCATATTCTTTTGTCATTTACACTGATATATTAATGATAATATTATATATAAATTTTCATATAAACTCTATTACCCAATATATTTATCAATTTAATGATCATATGATGCGTCCATTTATACAGTGAGATGTCATAAATTTCAAATAATTATTTTTTCATCTTCAAATTTCAATTAAGAATTCTGCCATTCACTTTCAAAGTTGTGATTGTGACAAGAGAGAGCAAAAATGAGTAAATGAAAGATTGAAAAAATTCAATAGTAATGGGTTAATATTTTGTGTGTGTGGACTTTCAAAAAAAGATCTTGACAAAAGTCTTCAACTCTTAAATTTTGGAAATGGGGTTAATTTTTTCTTTATTGGGGTTTAAAGGAATTTTTAGAAGGGAGGGGGAAGAAAGATAATTTTCAATATTTTTGGGCGGCCGCCGTAAAATTATTACTTATTAGATAAAAAATAGAATCAAAGTTTGAACTCCAAACCTATATTATGATATTATGTGAAATTATAATTTATCTTAAAAATTTAAATTGATAGAAAGATATAAATTTAATTATTTATATTTTCGAGAATAAAGAAGAGTGCGACGAATATCGGGACAAGGAATGCCCCCATAAGGAAGGAAGGAGAGGTTTTCCAAGGAAGGGGGAGGGCCCCTCCCGGAGGGGGGACCAGACTTGGGAGGCGGAGAAGCTCATCGGCAATCACATGATGATCATTATGCATGGGGGAAGTCCATAACCATATGCCGCTCTCTGCATGATAATGAATTCCATGTGACTCTTTTTTTTGTAGTTTTCCTTGTATCACAAGAAACATTGCATGTTATTTGTTCAGATAATCATGGTTGACTGGTTGGACGCTCTGCTACTTGGAATTTATTCATCACAGGTGCTTGAACCTTGAACATGACCCTGTCCGACATGCACTTATTGAGTTGTTTGGATAAATGTTAAGCTGAGTTGAGATGAGTTGAGTTATTTATGAACAATATTGAGTTGAGATGGTTGAGTGAATTTTATAGGGCCTACCTAAGATAAGTTTAGATGTGTTTAGATATTAAGATGAGTTTATATGTATTTATAAAAAATTAAAAAAGTTGTGTATTCTGCGAGTAAAAAGATGTCGAGTTAAAAAAAGTTGTAGGTCCCACGTGTAAAAATGTTTTGAGTTGAGATGAGTTTAGTGATTTAAAAGTTATGTATTTAAATGTTAAATTCAACTTAAAATTTGACTGAATTGAATTAATCTCAATTCAATCAAACTTACAAACGGGCTTATACTCGTGCTTCACTAGATGCAAATATCTCTTGAGTAATTCTACATGTAATTGTGAAGTGTGTAGATATCGTATAATCACTTTAAAAAAGAGTAAGATTTATTATTAAAAAATTTAATTTTTTTAATGTGATTCGAGAGAGAGAGAGAGAGAGAGAGGAGAGAGAGAAGAAAAAGAAGACAAAAGAGCAGAAAATGTAATCAGATAATACTCATGGTCAAACTCATGGTCATTGGTACTGATGAGTAAAAGACCAACTGTTTTACTGAAATTGACTAAACAAGAGACCAGGCATCCAAAGCCTTCCTCAATCCCTATCACATTACCTCATGGCTTGTACACTACTACACTTTTTCTTTCCCCCACCTCATAAATATTTTTTATTTACCCCCAACTGATCCCAACTATTTTCATGTGTCACCAACTGTACATTCACATTCATCTCTTTAACTGCTGGGCCATCCATGTACTATATAAAAAGCCTTCTTTCCACTTCCTAAAAGTAAATGACAGCCATTATATTTACACAAAATAATTACTCAGATGGTGGAATTCATATTCATCACATAGAGCCATAGAGCCCATTATGTTGCGGCAGAAAGCAAGAATATTTATGTTTTCGACAAATTTTAATTATTTTGGTGTGGAAGATAGGCAAAGAATGTGACCATTTATATCACAAACCATCTCTAAAATCTCTCCAAATGAAAAAATCTTCTTATAAGCGATTTTGCGTACCCCACGACCTCTGAATTAGCGTCTTAGGTCGTGTTTGGATACCGATATATTTTATAAATAATAATAAAAAAATAATGATAGAATATTAAATAAAAATAATAAATAAATAAATAATAATAATAAATAATAATGAAGTATTATCTGAATATCCGAAAATATCTGAATTAGCATTTAACCAAGTACCCCACGACCTCACAGTGAGGTACGTGCACACACTTTATCCTACAAATACCAAGCGGTTCGTAAATTAGCCATGCATGGAAATCCTTGAAAATAGGTACCACTTTGTATTCGTGGTCTTTTGTTTATGATATACAGGACATAGGCGTGATGATATTGTTGGAATTCTGTATCTTCACAAAACGATAAAATTGTCCGTCTGTCGACGGACAGAGATTGAAAACAGAACATGTAACTACAAAAGCTTATGACTATGCTTTCGAGCCACGTTCGGTGTGTTTTGTGTGAAGTTCGTCGACTACGTTGCTTCTGATACTTTGATTTGATCCAAAATATGGCAGTATGCGACTGAGGGACCTTCAAGAGTGTTGCAGTGGTCCAAATTCAATCAAAACTATGGCAAAAAATGTCATAAGCTACAGCTGTATTAGATACGAGTGCGTATAAGATTTGTTCCCAAGTTAAAGGTTTTCTTCTTGTTCAATGATTTTCAATGTGAGTTGAGCTTATAGGAAGAGACCTGCTTCACTATTAGGCATAGACAACCAGAGCTGAAATCAGAAAACCATGAAGAAAGCTTCTATTTCTCCCCACAATCTGGGTGTATTGCAAAGCCCGGGGGCTCCTAGTTACCGTGACAAAAATGCCGGGAGCCAAAGGGGTTGGAGCTCTGAACGAGTGCCATTGACAGGTAAAAGCAGCCGGAGGCATTTAAGTGCTGCTTCTTTGATGCCATTCAATAGTGGAAGGGCATTGCCTTCAAAGTGGGACGATGCTGAGAGGTGGATTTGCAGCCCAATTTCAGGTCAGAGTAATGGTCAAGTTACATATTCCCAGCCTCATAAGCGGCCAAAGTCCAAGAGTGGTCCGATTGTGCCTCCAGGGGTTGGGTGTTCTTCCAATTATTCGCCTGCAATGCAGGGGCTTGACGGCAGCAGCCTGAGGAGTTTCCTTGTGGGTTCTCCTTTATCAGCAGGAGTATTGGCTGCTGATGGTCTCTTTGTTCAATATGGTAATGTTGGTGTAGGACAGTCTTTTGTAGTGGATGTTGAGAACAGTGTCGCGTATTCGGGTTGTTTGCCTGGATGGTCCGAGCTGTTGAGTGAGCCTTCATCTCCCAGCTCTCAAGGTATGATTTCCTTTGCTTTTTTTTTTTTTTTTTGTATGTATTGTTTTAAAACAAGAACATTGTTGAGAATGAATTCAACCTGATTATGATCTTAGGCTAGAACGCTAAATTCATTCAACAGGGTTGAAAGCCTCTGTGGATGGGTTATCATTCGGTCAGTCAGATATCCATTAACCAGTGGTAGCCTAACCAAAAGATGAGGGGTTTTCGTTCCAAGTTTTACCTTAGCCACCCAATTCAGCTTGCGAGGATCACCTCTCAGACAAATTCACAGATTTAGGCAGTAATTAGAGTTAAGGGATTTATTAAGGGCCTTCCACCTGCTATAGGTAATTGGGATAAAATCGATCTGTTTCTGAATATTCTGTGGAGGAGATCATCAGGGAAGTATAGTTAGACATAACTGTGGAACCTGCCCGGAAGAAACCAGAGAATTGCCTGTAACCGAGTTCCAAGCTTCTGTCATAATTTTTGTCATATGAGGTCGAGATAGTGACATCCTACAAAGCTTGAACAAAGAAAAAATTTGAATAAACTCATTTAAATACTATCTCAAACACAATGGAGAACAAGTAATTTCGTTTCCACAGTAATCTAAATGCCTTATACAGTTCACTGCAGAATAATGCATTTTTAATCCACTTAGAAGTCTTTATTTGTAAGCTTGTATCTGTTACATCATATATGTAATTATGTACAGATGAGAAACTGGATGGAACTGAGGAAACCATGGACTCTCGTGCTGTTTCGCGAAGAGATATGGCCACACAAATGAGCCCTGAGGGCGGTATCAACTCATCTCCTAGAGCGAATTCTTCGTTTTCTTCAACTCCTCCATCTTTCACATCTATTGTGGAAACACAAGCTCGAAGTTCTACTAAAGTAGAAGTTAAGGATGTGCAGGTTGACAAACGAGCCACTGTTATTAATTGGTCTAAAAAACATATAGCCAATATGACTAAGAAGAGGTCGCCCCATGTTGAAGACTTCAATAATGATAAGGAAACACGAACTGCATCTTGGGATATTGCAGAGGCAGAAATGAACATTTCAAAGTATGTTTTTCTCTATATTATTTCTTGAAACTCTCCTGCATCGTCCATTAGAAATACTATTTCCCAACAACTTGAACTTATATTTTATGTTTTTAGGTAATTTGTGGAGAACCACAAATCTTTAAACCAGCTTTCTC
This sequence comes from Juglans mandshurica, assembly GCA_022457165.1. NCBI lineage: Eukaryota > Viridiplantae > Streptophyta > Magnoliopsida > Fagales > Juglandaceae > Juglans > Juglans mandshurica. Next base: position 50,420,563 of record CM039619.1, read on the forward strand.
CCTTCATTGCATTGGTTAGGACATATAACGAGTAAAACTGAATTTGTCCATAAAACTGAGCAATCAATGATCTGCCTTTCTTTTTTTGGCTGAATCAATGATCTGCCTTTCACTCCATGAATGAGGGAACCAATTTATTCCTTATAAAAAAAAAAAGTTCTTTCTGAGCTATTGCTCTCGAAAATTTGGACCAGAAACAACTGATTTTCTTAGTAGACTAGAGAAAACCTCTCTGTTTGGTAACAAATGGAGAAGTATGAATACGAGTATAGAGAAATAATCTCACGTTGCCTGTAGACAAGGTCTTGGGCATGTTTATAAGAAATGAACAATCCTCTCTTATAGAACTGGTTTTATGAGAGAGTTAGGCCCGTGAATTTCTTACCGAGAAACTTCTAGTGAAGCCAGTTGGTGGCAGATATATGGTCCTGTGTAAAAGGACTTGCCGAAATATTTCTATGGTCTCGTGCAGGCTGCAAAGAGAGGAAGCCAAAATCGCCGCGTGGGAAAGCTTGCAGAAAGCAAAAGCCGAAGCAGAAATACGGAAACTTGAGGTTAATTCACTTCTAGCATTACAACTTATATACCATCTCAGCTACATTTTGACATTTTGTTCTTGCAACACTGACAAAAATGCTGAGATGCCTTGAAGGATCCGTCTCTAACTTCTTATTTGAAAAATCTATCATTCTTTTTAATCCTGTTTTACTGACTACAAAGCTCTTGGCTCAGATGAAATTAGAGAAGAAGAGGTCATCATCAATGGATAAGATCTTAAGCAAGCTGAGCATGGCACAGATGAAAGCACAAAAAATGAGAAGCGCAGTGTCAGTCCAAGAAGGCGATCAGGACCCCAAGACTTTCTACAAGGTTGTTTCTTTCAGAAAGTTTGTGCGAATGGGTTCTTTCCGTAGTTGCTTTACCTCCCATGACTTCTAAATCCACATTCAGCGCTCTCCTCTAATTTACCCTTACACCAGGTAATGCATGCACGGAATTTCTGTCTTCAAAGCAAAGTTATTCAATTTCTATAAAGTTGGTTTTTAGCACGACATTTTAAAATCAAACATCAGAGATTGTAATTTGTACATAACTGCTTCTACATTGGATTCTCCATTGCCTTCAGGTAAGAGGACAGCGTAGACCAGCCAGTATGCGGATTTGCGTAGTACTGCAGTAATTTTGCGGCGTTTTTGTCATTCTTCTGAACAATAGAAGCTCTTCAATCTTCATATGATCATCGTGCCTTTCAATATGTTTCTGGAGTCCCTTTTGTGGCATTGTACAGGGATACATCATGTGTTCAAGGACTAAGAATTTGGATGACTACATAGTACAAACTCTTCAGTTCTTGTATTTATACAGCTTATTGATTGTGGATAAAAACCTTCTTTTGCATGTTTTGCTAATCATGCTTTCTGTAAATCTTTGGTCAAATACATCTTATGGCAACAGGAAAGCTCCTTGTTATTGCAGCATCAATCAATCAGCCTCATGCAGTTTCAAAATGCAGGGGTGCAACCTTCAAGAACAAAGGGACAGTTCCGTGTCTCTCGGGCTTTTAACATTAGAATAAAAAAGACATCCAACACTAACGTGTTTTTTTTTTTTTTTTTTTTCTAAACACGAGAACTATATTGTATAAACATTCCAATGTACAAAAACTAAAAGCTCAGATCCCTACAATCACCTTATTTTTGTTCATTTCAATGAATATAATTGAATTGGGTGCAAGGTCTAGTTTTTTGTAATTTGTGGGTATAACGTGTAAAGTCTTAATACAGAGTGCAATGTGTCAATTTGTAATGCAGTGTGCAAAACAATGCAAAGTGCATTTATCCCTAGAAAAAAAATGCTTCAGGAGGGAAAATTTGGCAAATGAAATGATCCACGTCACTTTTTTTTTAAACTAGTAGACTATAATATGGGCCAATAAAATGGCCAGCTCAAGGGTGGTTTGAATGCACTGTCCAGTGTTAGAGCATTGGCAATGGTCTAGCCATTGCCAAGTCTAAAGTTTAGCTAGAATATTAACTTTTGGCTATAACATCAATTTTTGACTAGTTGAGTCCACATTGGACTAGCCATTATAAAGTTAAAATAATAATATAATATTATTTTTTTTATTTTTATTTTTTGCAAATAAAATTTATATATTTCTTAGATCTTCATGCTTTGTAGAAATAATGTGTCTACTCTATCAATCAATAGAAATAATGTGCATGTCATGCATGTTTTACCATTCAAAGAGAGAGGGAAGTAATGAAATAATTAAATATTGCTTTCCATTGTAAATAGTAGCTAGCCATGTTTGGAGATGACTTAAGATTTACTATTCATCAAGTCTTAAGCTTTGGACCATTGGCTAGTCCAATGTGGAAGTTTTTTCTCACATCTTGCTAAAGTTTAGACTTGCATTGGCATTTGGCTAGTCCATTGCCAATGCTCTAAGCACTGCCAAGAATGGCCAAATTACTAAGGAAAAAAGAAAAAATAAAGAGATCAAAGGGTTGGTAAAAGAATTTAATCAAATGTGAAGCAAAGAAAACCGAATCGGGATTGAATAATGATATCCACATGATACATTTCACAATATATTTTACAACATATTGTAAAATAATGATATTTTTTGTAAAATAACGATAGTTTTATAAGGTATTTTACAAAATTATCTCTCATTTTAAAACATTATTATGTAAAATATTATGAAAAGTTACTTTTGTTTATCATTCCCTAAGCCCCGCAGGCCATACCAGCTCTGCAATGGAAGGGAAATGTCACAATTCAAACCCAGAATGATGACAACCCCACCCCAACTGTTTTTACATGACTTGGGATACAAAACACACATCCGAGTTATGATGAGGCAATGCAAAATTGAATTAAAAAATAAAATTAATTAGTTACAGTAGCCATGTTTGTTTTTTGAGATGAGTTTAGATAAAAGTTGAATAAAATATTATCAAAATATATTTTTTTAATATTATTTTTATTTTGAGATTTGAAAAAATTGAATTAAGATTTAAAAAATATGAATTGTTTATTATATTTTGTGTAGAAATTTAAAAAAATTATAATGATTAGATGAGATGAATTTAGATAAGTTGAGATAAACTGTGAAAACAAACGAGTCCATGTGGCAGCACAATAATGGCTCCTGAGTAATGCATATTAGTGAGAAGGAGGCTGAATGCATCCCATAACAGACTAACTCACTAATAATGTTTCCAACCTCTGACTGAAACATGACTTATTGAACTGTTTTGAGTTGGGAACCAAGTATCAAAAAGCCATCCTACCAATAAATTTTAAGTGATAGTTAATAGACTGCAATACATTCTTTCTGACATCCCCATATGACATCAGACGCAATTTCACGTCCCCCCAGAGGCCAAGACTCTTTAGTATGGCCTGTACCTCCAATCTGCTCTTGATGGTCTCCCCCCACTGCCGATTCCATAACCCCACTGGAAAACAAAGATGGCATCATGTAAGCGAACATCATAAAATCATATCGAGAAGAGACATAAAAAGCAGCGAGGATTTCATTTATTAATTGCTGATGAGAAGCAGGTTCTACAAATACAGTCTTCTCATTCCAAAGATAAGTATCAACAGAAGTCAATTACTAGATCTGCCATTGTGAAACATTATGCATATACTCACATCATCAAAATCCAGGCTTCCATACATCCTGCCATAGGTTCGCATTGGACCACCATACCCGCCAAAGGATTCCGCAGGATTCATCATAAAACTTCCACTGGGAGGACCAGCATCTTCAAGAGGTGTGGCTGAATCTATCGCAACCTACAGAGCAAGTCAATGAATTAAATTCAAAACTTTTTTTATAAGTGAATTAAAGTCGATACTTCTCGACTAATCATAGTTGAAAAATGGTTGCATGACATCATGCAAATAACACTTGGTAGAATCGCAAAATGGTCACTGTTGAAAAAGCCTAACCTACTAACCTGACGTCACAGGAAGAAGGAAATAGAAAAAGAAGGGGGAGGGGCGGGGTATTGGCATAGAGCCGTGCTACCCATAAGCCTCACACCCTGCACACCTATTTAAAAACATGTTATTTTATCTTTTTATCCTATTTTACTTACAAACATATCTGGAATCATTTTCATTACATGGATAAAAAAGTAAAATGACATGTTTTTAAGTGGATGTGCAGGGTGTGAAGCTTATGTCTAGAATTTTTCATTGGTAACGATGGTTAGAATTGAAAGATAAAAGACATTCATTTTAATACCTGATGTCCGCAGATCTCATGAGGTCTTCGAGATACACGATCTGCTACACCATCATCAGCAAAAGTTACAAAACCAAAACCTCGGTGGCCAGTCCTCTTAGAGTCCTATATCATAAGCATTTTACATGAGTATCAGTACCTTGAATCAAACATCTGCTAATATAATATGTATCTATCTTACCCTTGGAACATAGACATCTAATATACGGCCAAATCTACCAAAATACTGGCGGAGATCTTCAGAGCTTGCCTCCTGAGGAAGCCTCCCGACAAAAATCTTCTTGCCCATTCCTCGACTGGACTCACCCCCTAATTCAACATAATGAGGAAAAAATGAATGCATATTAATATTAATGGCATATACTTGACATATGGTTTCAAAGGTACTTACTCCCATAAACTGAGCCGGGATGATCATATAAAGTAGGAGCACCAAGGGCTGCATATCTAGTTGCTGCAGAAATATAAGCATTGTATGCACCATATCCACCCTGTGCCGTTCTGGCCATTGGCCTGAAGTCATCTTCCTGAAATATATCATATCACATAGCTGAAATAAAAAATATAGTGTTTTGAAAAAAATCCATATATAGGAAAAAAAAATAGGACTTTCTTCTTTGAGGAGGGGTAAAAGGTGCAACAAAAAGAAAAAAGGCTAGGCGTGCTGTAACTTGCCTTTGGTGTTGCTCGATCAACAACTACAGCAGAACCACCCAATTCATGAGTTTCGGCCATCAAATTGTCCACAGAATCTGCAAGACCACAAACAGATAATTACAACAATTTACTGCTAACCTTGGCTATGATTGCTGTAATTTTTATCAAAAAAAAAAAGTAAAGCTTTTGATTTTCTGGGTTCTGAGAGTTAAAAACAAGGATGCTAACAAAATTACTTGAAAGATGCATGTGTTTCTGCTATACAGAATCAATTAATTCCTTCTCTTTTTGGGTTGGGTGGGGTAACAGGGTGTACTTTGCTTAAGCATGATCCCGTCAGACCAAAAGAATAGAGATGGAAAAGGAAAACAGAATAAGAGCTTTTGAGGATTTCCCATGCAGATAGATCGAACTTCCATATGTCAGCACACTCGTAAATGCGTATGGGATGGACTCAAAAGAAGAGAACATGATAGAAAGGCATCTCCTCTTCAGTTAGACGGTAGTTATTGGGGAGAGAAAAGGCAAGATGATGGCATCCAAATTGCCAATGTCATGCAAAAGCTAGATGCATAGCACCAAAACGAAGAAAGATGGTCTGACCTGCACTTGCAAAGGTGATAAACCCAATTCCACGATGAATTTTTGAGCCTTGATCCTTCACAGCACAAGGACAAAATTGCACCATGTTAATTCCACTAAAGCAATCGTTGCCATGTATAAATTTGATTTTGTAGTTTTGCATGTATGTAAAAAATGTACATCCAGATATCTAAGACATATATATACACACTCCTGTGTACTTGGGCTATGTCTATTTCTATCAATAAAATTTGTTTACCAATTAAAGACATATATACAAACATATGGAGAGAGAGAGAGAGAACCTTGGGCATGTACAAATCTGTTATATCGCCATATTGCTCGAAATGACTAAAAAACCAAAAACAAAAGTGAAAAAACATTAGATCACCATGCTTATTCATCATTATTCATAAATTATGTCTGGAGATTCCCAGAATGTACAAAAATATATAAAGTATTATGATAACATAAAAATCATTACAATAGTGTAGAAATCAGAACTATACCTTCGAAAGGTTTCTTCTGTCACAGATTGTGGGATTCTAGCAACAAATATCCGGGTAACTTTCTTTGCAGGTGCTCTCATTTCCTCCTGCCAATAGAAAACATTACATATAATTCTCAGCTCAAAACTTAGATTTCTAAAAATTACTTCTTCATTTTGTGGGACAAGAGTGAAAGACAGGAAAATTATAACAAACATATAAAATGGATGATAAAGCGTCTACTGTTTTATATTTTTATAACAGAACCTTCGGGGTAGCCACTTTAACTTCCAGCATTCGGTTTCCAAGAAAGTGCTCGCCTGACAATGCGTTCTACAGCAAGAAATATTTCATGCATCGAAAATGAGGAAATACATTATAAAGATTTAAAATTGTACAACCCAAATAGTTATCTCATCGGATAAAATCTCCCAAAATGTCACGCTACATAAAGAATAAAACCTGAATTCCAATGAATGTAAATCCGCACATACCTTAGCATCTTCAACTGATGCAAATGTTACATAACCAAAACCACGAGATCGGCCAGTTGACCTCTCCTAAATCATGGAAACAAATAAGGTTATATAGGCCTTCAAAAAGTACTTCAGCGTAATATCAAAACAATTAAACGTATGCATTCTGCCCAAGGAATCCAAATATTCGATTATTGTTGAAAATGCAGTCGCTGATGTACAAACAAATTACAACTAAATAATTGAACCCCTAGAGATTCGCTCAAGTGGTAAGAGCCTTGGTCTTAGTGGTATGCTCCCTTTAGGTCTAAGTTTGGATACTTGGGTGAAAAAATTTATAGGGTCCATCAGACATTTGGGGGTTGGGGGGGGGGTTAAAAAAATAATTAGAGAAGTAACAAGGCATTATCTTGTAGAGACTCAAGAAGCCTCATAAAGGTCCAACTCCAGCCTTCACTTCAAAACCCAAAGGCTCAGCTATGTACTGATCAATGCCACATAAACATCCATTTACATTAATCCAGCAAGGAAAACAGTGGTTTAATCCCTAGTTCTATGAAAATTTTTCAATCTATGTCAAGGTTATGAGAAGGTGCTAGAAACCAACTACAGAAACCATAAATTTCATTCACTGAAATGTACTAGAAAATGTTATGGGCTTATAGCATTGCCTTACATGATTGTCAAAATGTAAGGGTAAAATGAATTTGATATTAAAAATAATACAGAAAAAATATAATTTGAAGAGAGATCTTCTACTCGATTCTTCAATAGTTCAAGAGGATCGAGGCAAGGGGATCACTTGTCTCCTTTCCTATTTATTCTTGTCATGGATGCTTTGAGTAGAATGATTGATACTGCTGTTGTTGGGAGCTTTTTGTCAGGTTTTTCGGAGGGTGGGAACTCTCCTAGCAACTTAAAGGTCTCGCACCTCCTTTTTGCTGACGATTCCCTTATTTTCAATGACCCTAATCAACACCATCTTCGATTTTTGAGGGCCCTTTTGCTTTGCTTTGAATCTGTTTCTGGGCTAGAGTCAATTTATCTAAGTCAGAAATAGTCCCAGTGGGTCCTGTCTCAAACACTTTGGATTTGGCCAACATTTTAGGTTGTAAGATCCCATCCCTCCATATTGAGATATCTAGGCTTCCTTTAGGTGCCCCTCACAAATCCTCGTTGATTTGGGATGGTGTGATTGAGAAAATAGAGATGATGTTGGCTGGTTGGAAAAGAATTTATTTGTCTAAAGAGGGAGGAATTACTCTGATTAAAAGTGCGTTATTTAATCTTCCAACATTTTTTTTTATATCGGGGAACCTCTCCAAGGCAGGGCCCTTCGGACCCACCCCTGTAGAGTAAACCCCGGTCCCGTGCACCGCACCCTCGGAAGTTTCCCTACACGGAACTAGTTAAATAGCTGGTTTTTCACCAAGGGGTGTGGCCCCCTAGAGATTGTTTGCACCCAAGGCCTTTACCACTTGAGCCAACCCCTAGGGGTTCCAACATATTTTCTTTCCCTCTTTCCTTTACCCGCTGGGGTGTGGCTTGTCGAATTGAGAGAATCTTCCGTAATTTTTTGTGGGGTGGTCTTGGTGAGGATAGGAGGTCCCATTTAGTAAATTGGGATAAAGTTTGCTCACCGGTTGCTTGTGGAGGTTTGGGGATTCTTAATTTGAGGCCTTTTAATAAAGCCCTTCTTGGGAAATGGCTTTAGAGATATCAATTAGAGAAGGTGGCGTTATGGAGAATAATTATCAATGCTAAATATGGGAGGGCTTGTGGGAGTTGGTGCTCTAAAGAGGTTAGAGTGTGTATGGTGTGGGCTTGTGGAAATATATCGGGAATAGCTGGGGGGAATTCCTTAATCGTTTCATATAAGGTTGGTGGTGGAGAAAAAATTTGATTTTGGCATGATCTTTGGTGCGAGGATTTGGTGCTTAAGAATGCATTTGCTTCGCTTTTTAGGATTGCAAGGGACAAAGAAGTCACCCTGGTTGATTCTGTATTTTTTCCTAACAATTTCCCTCAATGGAATGTGAGTTTCATAAGAAACTTACATGATTGGGAAGTTTCCGTTGTTTCAGCTTTCTTCAGTAGGCTTTATGATATGAAAATATGAAAATTGTGCAAGGAGGGGAAGACAAATTGGTATGGCAAAATGCTAGAAATTCCATTTTACTGTCAGCTCTTATAATAAATCATTGACTTTTTATTGTGTCAATCAATTCCCTTGGCAGTGTATTTGTAGATCAAAGGTGCCCAGTAAAGTTGCTTTCTTCTGTTTGTTGGTGTCTCTTGGGAAGATTTTGACTGCAGATAATTTGAGAAAACAAGGTATAATCTGTCTTGATTAGTGTTATTTGTGTAAGAACGATGGTGAATCAGTTGACCATTTGCTTCTGCATTGTAAGGTGGCTAAGACATTTTGGGACGAGATTTTCAGCAGATCGGGTATTGCTTGGGTGATGCCCAAGAGGGTGGTAGACCTCTTGGCTTGCTGGAATGGTTTTATTGGTTCTCATCGCATTGCTGCTATTTGGAAGATGATTCCTTTATGCTTGATGTGGTGCCTATGGCTGGAAAGGAATGGGCAGTGTTTTGATGATAGAGAATGATCGTTGGTAGAATTCAGAGAGTTTTCCTTTTGAACTCTGTCTTTGGGTAAAAAAATTTCTTTCAGCTTTTCTTAGCTCTTAGCTCCTACTTCCTAGCCTGTATTTAGGTGTTTTAGCTTGTATACTTCCTGTGTACTTGGGTTACACCTTTTTGCTTCCATTAATAAAATCTCTTATTACTTATAAAAAAAAATTAATATATTCATTGGCTACTTCCGTTTAGAGAGTGGACTCTTGGAGTTAGATTTGGAGTTCAATATGCCGTTTGCTGTATTTAGATCAATATAACCTTTCACCCTGAAAATACAATTGAAATATTTCACAGGATTATTTTGCACAAATTTCTTCACGGCAGGAACCGATTTTATCCCCATTTTTTTCCATACATAAACTAAGCGCAAACATTAATTGGAAACTAAAAACTGCAGAAACTGATCAAGCAGGTCTAATGAGAGAAGAAAAAAGGAGAAGTATCAATTATGCTACTGTGGAATTAAGCTACGGTGGTGCGAACACACGCATATATAGTTGCATCAAGTTGACAGGCAGTGAATCGTGTGCGTTAAGATCTACGGGAGGGCTAACCTTCATGACAATGCAATCCTCCAATTCCCCAAATTTGCTCATATAATCTCTCAGCCCCTCCGTATCCACATCCCAAGGAATACCCAGAACCTAGAAATACAAATATTTTACCGTACATAATTAAGAAAATAAGATTCAAAAACTAAAATTTTATATCCTACAATTCTAAATTCAAGCAAAAAGAAATAAAATCAATAAATCTTTAAAAGAAGGACAAAAAAAAACTAACCACAAGCTTACGGTCCATGATAAATTTGGAGAAGGCTTCGCTGTAACAAAACGGTAGCGAGAAACCCTAAATCTCTCACACAAATATATATCTCTCTCGTCTCTCTAAATCTCTCACACTCTCTGGCCCCTGCACATGGTAAGCACACCTCTTTCTCACACACAATTGTCAAATACCAAATCAGACTCACCATTTTCACCTTTCTTCAAAAAAGAATAATTTGATTCCCGATCCTTCAATTTGCGAGTCAAACAACTCCAAGAAAACGAAAAATTACAGCAAAAAATATCCTTTGTTTATGAATATACGCGCTCACTGACCTTTTTCGAAATACCTGCGGGATTTTGAAAACCCTAAACACAGAGGTCTTCCCCTCTCTTAGTTCTCTTACCTCTCTTCCTCTCGCTCGCTCGCTCGCTCGCTCGGACGCCGCTCCGCTCAGGCCCCTTTCTCGAATTTGAGGATTTGGAGACGGTACCGTCCTTGTATAGCGAGGCTTCGCAAACGAGAAAGAATCGTATGATTCTCAGACCACCGTATCTGGCTTCATTTTTTTTTTTTAACCCATTTATCTGGCTTCACTAATTAATCACCTGTTAACCTTTTCATTATGTTTTGATATACATCAAATTAAATCCTCGGACTTTTTAATCTAAGACTATGTTTGAATAGTGAAAATATTTCATCTTATCTCATCTTATTATTATAATTTTTTAAGAAATTCTATTTACAGTCCTCAAGTGGGGACTGCATGTACAGGCACATTATTAAATGAGAGAAAACATAATTTTATGAAAGATAATTTTGTAATTTTAAAAAATTTTAAAGTTAAAATAGTCTATGCTTGCATTGCAGTCTCCATTTGGGGATCATACCTAGCATTGCTCTAATTTTTTTAAATTTGTACACAAAATATAATAAATAATTTACTTTTTCAAATCTCAAAACAATAATAATATTAAAAAATAATATTCTAACAATATTTTATTCAACTTTCAACTTTCATTTAAAACTATCTCATATCATCTCATTATCCAAACCACATCTTAATTGAAATTATCAAAGTATCCTTGTAACACAGAGGAAATATTTACCAATTCATTCAACAAATTGGTTAGTTGACAATTATGCAATTAATTTATTAATTAAGTAATAATATAAAATAAACGAAATGCGAAACATCAAGATTGGTATAGAATGGAAACCCTTTAAAAAACTATTTAAAGGTAAAACTCTACAAGATAGCCAAACCCAGAAAAGTCAATTTTATTATTTGAAAATCAATTACAAAACCTTTGTCAATTGACACTCTTACTTGACCAGACAAATGACTCATTTGTCTTATACCGCAGTAGCAACCAGAACCTCTGACGATCTTCAAATATTAGTTTTTCTCCTGAAACTCTAGTGGCTAAAACTCGACTAATCAATTCTCCAACATGGAATATGCACGCACTAAAAAATAGAGATAAAACACTAGAAAAGCTAATGTTTGAATATTAGCTCAAGTACCACTCTCTGAGAGAAACAGTATGAAAATTCTTCAATGAATTTTCTCACCAAAATATGCACTGAAAAGTACTCTAGAAAATATGCAAATCTAAATCTCTATTGACCCTAACTAATATGATTCCTTAAATAAACAATCTGAAAATCAATTCTAATTGAAGTAGGATTCTGCTGACGGAACAAATTTGATAGGAGTTTGATTTGCAGTAGGACTTTGCTGACGGAATGAGTCTGATAGGAATTTGATCTGCAGTAGGACTCTATTGACGGTCGCGAAGTCATTTCCTGACAGAATGCTGACATTTCGTGATAACTTTTCACTGTAGTAATAGATTTCAGATCAGCCTCTTCTCCGGATAAGTGCAGATTCCTTGGGACTCGATTTTTCCGTTTATGACTTATCTAAACAACCTCTAAAACCTCCTAGATAAAATTAATATTGTTATAGATAAAGTCAATAAATAATTTCTATTCATAAAAAATTACCAACTTAATGATAGAATAAACTCTATCATTTTAATAAGCTAATCATATACAAACTTATCAATTTAATCATCTAGTCCTGACCAAGTTTTTACATCTACATTAATTATCTATAAATAATTTTTATAAAATGAAATTTAAAAATTAATTTAACTTAATACATACGACAGATCTATTTTACAATTTAAAAACTTTACAACTTAATATATTATATCAAGTTATATCTGCTTGAAAACTTATTTTTATAAGACTTTTATGTAAGTAAAATATTTTCATTTATGTGTCGTTTGGATAGTAAATTGAGATTAGTTAAGTTAAGATGAAATTTGAAATTTGAATAACATATTGTTAGAATATTATTTGTTAATATGATTATTATTTTGAAATTTAAAAAAGTTGAATCGAAAAAGTTAAATAGTTTATTAATATTTATAAAAAAATCTATTTATCATATTATCTTCTCAATATTCTTTGATATAGAGTCGAATGATTGATTCCTAAATAGAGTATAACAAATAGCCTCTAATCATTTTGTTTGCATGCACAGCGGAAAAATACCTCAAATTCAGCTTATAAAATTGCTTCACAAGTTTCTCTAAATTGATAAATCCCAAGCGTTTTCTCTTAGTGGCGAAGTGTACTACGTAGTATAAAACTAGAGTAACACTTAACAAATCCACAATCTAAATATATTATCAAGAGAGATCAAAAAGAGAGAGAGCTTCTATGTATTTCAAATGATTCCCAAAAAACAATTGAGGAATATAGTCCTCCTCCACACGGCTGGCCTTAAAGGCCAGCCTTTACACTGCAGTCGTTGCAGTTGTAACGTATGGCTTTACAAGTCAAGTAACGTAAAGCCATACGTTACTTTGAGGCATAAAGGGAGGGGGTCAGCCCACGTGGGCGCCCCTCCTTACCTCTTGCTAACATCTCACACTCGCACACAGTGGGCATGACCCTAGGTCTGCATCTCTCTAATGTTATCAATCTTGTTCATACAAGTAAATAGGTCGTGCGACCACCAAGCACATCTATAGAAAGGTGGGAGTACATACACCAAATCTCTCTCAGTGAAGACCAGCATAGTAACATCCCTAAAGTGTCTGGTAATGTGTTAGACTCATTCAATCGCATCAAGATCAAACATTTTCGAACCCTCTTGAGTTTAAAAAACTCAGAACAATGATTGACTACCTCCAAATTATTTCAATAGTTCACAACCTTTAGCCATTACCAAGATGTAGCGTTATTGTTTGATGTCAGCAAACACTATCGAAGATACGATATCGAAGAGTCTTCCCTTTGCACTCATATCAATTAGTTTTGGTCGAACTGCTTTCCCAACAATGCCTTTAGACCGTATCAATCGTCTGGGTTCTTTTTTAATGGGCCTGGGCCTCACGGCCCATTAGTTTTTTTTAAAACCAAATAAATTTAGGTTGGGCTGGCCCTTCTGTGTTTATTAAAAAAAAATTGTGTCTGGGCCATTTTTTGAAGTCCAACCTTGTTTGAGCCCATTTTTTTTAAACAAAAAATAAAAGAAGATAAAAAAGACACCAGGCAAATCTCAAGCACATGCGAGAAAAAGTCATAAACTGGAAGCAACTATAAAAGCTCTGATACCAATGTTAGAATGCACAGCGAAAAAATACCTCAAACTCAGCTTATAAAATTACTCCACAAGTTTCTCCAAATTGATAAATCTCAAGCGTTTCCTCTTAGTGGCGAAGTGTACTACGTAGTATAAAACTAGAGTAATACTTAACAAATCCACAACCTAAATATCTTATCAAGAAAGAACAAAAAGATAGAGAGCTTCTATGTATTTCAGATAATTCCCAAAAAACAATTGAGTAGTAGTCCTCCTCCTCCACACGGCTGGCCTTAAAAGCCAACCTTTACACTGCAGCCGTTGCAGTCGTAACGTATGGCTTTACAAGTCAAGTAATGTATAACTTAATGCCATATGTTACTTTGAGGCATAAAGGGATGGGGTCAGCCAACGTGGGCTCCTTACCTCTTGCTAACACATTTAACACCACATAATATTTAAATAATTATAACAAAAGGATGGGGAATAGCATTATTTATATTTAAAATAATGATAATTATCATTTTTCATTTTCTATATAATCAAGTTACTATTATTTTAGATTAATTATAAATCATACCTAATCAAAATAATAATTAAAAGTTGTACAAACATCACTTTATCATCATTATTAAGAAATACCTTTTAAAACACCTATAGAATGGGTTTTAAAATGTTTCTTAGTCCCAACCAAAAGTCATTGTACTCGAGCTATGACATTTGCAATAAGAATAGGCTTCCTAAAAGGAAATATTTATCTTTGAGGTTCTTAAATGAAGAAGAATTAATTGAAAATTGTAAAAAGGATGGTTTTGTGAAGGTTCTAAAAGAAGGGAAAACTTGAAAATGGTATGTACCGATATGGCCTATGGGTTCCCTTCTTTTACGACATATGACTAATACAGGACAGAGGGATGGTTAGCCATGTTGTAAGTGTGACTAACGCTGTTATCAAGACGTGATAATTACCTCAATGGAACTTTGGTTTATTTTGTAGAATAGAAAAGGCAATTAAGCATTTTAATAGCTTTTAGGAAAAATGATTTAAACGTTCAAGTCTTGTTTACTCCATTTATAAAAATTAGGAAAAACATTAGACCCGCATGAAAATTTAACTTTTGCATGGTGGACTTCATTTTTTTAAAAGAATTCTCAGAACTTGTATACTCTATAAATGTATCTAACATTAATAAGTAATAATGTCAACAACCTCACAACTTATTATTTGGATAGATGAAAAATGAAAAATATTTGTAAAGAATTGACCAAAAATCAACTTCCAAATAGAAAGAGAGAAAACAAATATAGGAAATCTCTATTACATCAAGTTGCCTAAGTATTTTTCAAGACGATCGAATATAAGCTAATCTGAATCTATTTATACAAATAATTATTATCAAAATCAAATAGTTACATGTCAATTGGCAATAGAAAAATTATTCAGATCAGCTACTGTTTACCATTCCATACTTCACACCCTATGAAAAATACCCATACATTATGAAAAATACCCCCACGTCCTATGAAAAGGTATATGTGTGGGGTGTGTGATGTGAACAGTGACTGATTTATAGCAAAACTCAAAAAATTATATTCATAAACCTCACACACCACATTTTTTATTATTTTTTTAATTTTTTTCTCTTATCAAATGTGTGTTGTATGAATGATGAGTAGAAGAATTCAATTATTTTAAGAAGAATAAAACAAAAAAAAATTAAAAAAATTAAAAATTAAAAAAAAAAAATTGTGATGTGTAGAATTTTTTCTTGGCAATAACCCACGTTTCAAACCCAAGAACGGACCCTATTTACAATTCAGCTCAATCAAATAGTCAGGCCCACATAAATTCAGGACTTCAGCCCATGAAAGTCAAATTTTAGAACAGCCCATTTCATCTTGAACTTTAACATCATTGGTCCACTTAGCCCCTTTGCCAATGCCAATCACCAACAATAAAAATAAATAAATAAATAACACCGCATTATTACAAAGAACAACCAAATACAGTTATTGGGGAGTAAGGCTGTGTTTGGTTAATGTTGAACCAAACTCAAATTATCTCAAATTAATTATTGATGTGATTCACTACTTTTTCAACTTCTCATAAAAAAATTAAACTCAGCTCAACATATTTCATACATTTTAAACTAAAAAGTTAAAACTCATCGATCTCGACCTAAAAAACTTAAACTCATTTCAATGGGATCTACAAAAAATTACTATTTACAACTCAACTTAATTCATCTAAACATCTAAATGAAATTCGTTTGTTTTTGTTTTTAGAATTTGGACAGCTAATTAGGTATGGACAGTAATAATGCAGTAAAATCAAGCTTTTCCAACATGATTTGTTTTGTTGAGAGTATTATCATGCATATATAATATGGTGTCGGAGGATATATATGATTGATTATGATTGCCACTGGCCTGCGATTGCTTCGCCTTATAGCATTAGATCACATTCTTAGAAATAAAATTGTCGTCCAAAGAGTGAATTTCGGGGCAAGTCAAGATCAGTACCTTAATTTCAAATGTACGTACATCAAAATATATGTTCCATCGAGTAAAGCATAAAGTAATTTCTCCAAGATCTAATATAAGTTAATCTTTTAGAGAATATATCACTTATGTGTTAGTTTTTTGAAATCAGCATTGCCTTCAAATAGAGGTGAGGACCTGCAGACTATTCTATGACTTGGGTTGGATTTTTTGCAACATGCAGGAATTATGGCTAATTTCTTAATAAATTATTGTGTATTTTTTAACACCACTCTCAATTCAGCACTCACTCAGACAATTTGTGGTAATTTGAAGGTAATTCAATATCTATTTCCAACTTCATGATATCTTGCAAAGAAGCAGACATGAATCTGTTTCAATACTGATGTGCCTGCATTAATATATATTATCATTATTCTCCTGAAAATTGGTGCATTACTACTGAGTTTGAACTGCAAAGTCAGTGGCTTCCATGTGATTATTTTTTCTCTCTTCATTGGAATTAGTTCACTAGGTTTTATTAGTGGCAAAATTGCATCTCCTGAAACTAGGTTTTATCTTTCAAATTAAGGTTGTTGCCATTTTCTATGTAAGTTCAGCCCAGTTTACATGTAGATACTTTAGTTCTTAAAGTTTTTTATATTGTTTTTATGGTATAATCAGACCAAATGGTATTTGATAGCATACTAGTTGGAATTATCTCTTGTTTGGAAACTATTTCCATGTAATGTATATATATGATGTTTAGTGATTAAAGTAATTAGTTTGAAGTTAATAAGTTATGTTTGTCCAATGGAAGGTCTTGACTGAAATAGGTTTTATTATATATAAGGGTCTCTAATATGAATTATAACTTGGATATAATTCATTAGGATTAATTTTGTAAATTTTTTTTAAAATTATTTTGTGAAATATCTTTTATGGCTAGTAAAATTTGTCGGAAATAATTTTTTCGCATATTAAACTTATTTTCGGCGATCGTATATCGTTGGAAATAGTTTTTATTGACGATTTTTACTGGCGAAATCAATTCATGTTTTCGCAAAAAGTTTTCCCAACGATTTAATTAGGCAAACCGAACGAGTATTTGCAGCGTTTTATTTGGAATTTGCGGCAAAAAAAAAAAAATCGCTGAAAAAGATAACCTTTTAATAGTGATTTTTGGCTTCCATTGGAGTGGATCAAAAGTGGAAGAATAATACCGGCAAACATGCAGCGAGGTGTAAATCATTGGGAAAAGTCAATGACGGCGATTTATAGGACTTTTTCCAGCGATAAAGTCACTTCCAAACTAATTTTATGGAAGAAATATTAATGAAGCCAGACAAATAAATAATAAGCTAATTCTAATATTAATGGAGGCATTCATACAGCAATATGACCGATTCGTGACGGAGCAGTACTGATCGAGTGATCATTTACATAAAATATTATAGTACTGCACACACTTAATTCCAAACATGGGATCGATCGATTTCCAGTTTCCAAGCTAAAACTTCATTTAATACCATGATCTCATCCTTAATTAGATCAAACCACACACCAAATTATAATGCAATACTACATCATGAGGACAAGCTAACAACGCCAGCCATGATAACAACTCCTAAAACTGTGTTGGGCATGCAGTCATGTTTTCATGAACTACTTTTGATTGGTTTTCTGGGTCCTTGGGACGTGGGAGAAATAAGTCAGAGGGTCCCAATCGAGTGGCATTTACATAATCTTGTGGGCAATGAGGTGGTATTCCTGGAATTATCAAACCAATTACCCTAAATATTTTGAGGAGTGAGCTTTCTCTGTACTCCGGTCCCCTTGTATACTTGATTGTAAAGCTTCTGAACAGCTCCCGAAATGCAGTTAGCACCATAGGAATGGCTCCCGGGGGTGAGAAATAGTTCTTGTTTGGTTCCTCAGAAACAATCTGCAATATTAAAAAAAAAAAAACCAAAAAAAAATTTAATTAATTACACATGAATGAGCGATATGTATAATATAGTTCATTTATCATGATTTTGATCTATGCATGCATATATGCATTGAATCACCCGATCGATCGATCGTCTCAATTAAAAAGCTGATCCATTACCTTTCCTTCGTATGCTGTATTATAGTAGAGGCATGTCCCAAAGTGCTTGAACATCAGTGTTTTGTCATCGTAGGGCAACCTAGGCACCATATCATTGCTGTAAACAAACCTAAAATAACGTATGTTGTACTCCGCCAAATGTTTTTCCATAAACTTCCCAAAGTTTTCATCTCCAACCCTAGGCTGCCCATACGTATAAACGCCATCCAACCGCTCTAGCAACAATTTCTCGTCGTGTATTAACAATATTGCCGGAAAGAGAATTGCTAGAGACCCACCCATACTGTGGCCCGTCAATATATACCTTGCCTGGTCGTTTTGTTTCAAAAGTTCTTTTAACAGGTCTCTAATGGCATAGTACGCTAATAATTTTGGGGGGCTGTCGTCTTGTTTACCTAATTCCTTAGGCCAGCCAACATTCTTCTGCAACCCTAGGGATTTCATGAAGCCGCCATGGATTCTTCCGATTCCAGGAAGTTCATACCAGGAGATGTCAAAGTCAGAACACCATGCATCTGAATCAAAGGGTTCGGTTCCTCTAAAGGCCACAACAATAGTATCCTGCCCTTCGTTTTTATCTCGAAGCACAAAGGCTTGTGTCGTGGCTTTTTCTTGATAATCTGCCTCACAAAATTTATAAGAATCAATTATGTAAGATGTTATTTCTTATCATGAATCTGCATACATAAGTAGTAGTAGCACATGCAGATTATATGAAAATTGCGTATCTGAATTATATATTACCGTTCCAGAAATCATAAGAGTCCACGAACTCCATCTGCGCATGCATGCAAGACACGAACGAACGTACATATCAAGGCCTTAATCCATTAACAAATAAAATTACAGCTTAATTACATGAATTTAAGATAAAGATCTATACCTTCCATTGATCCTTGACCGTAGCTTCGAGATAGGATCTGTTCTCATACGATGCTTTAGAGGCCATCATAGACAGTGCCGCATGATACTTACCATCTCCACACTTGATGCTACAGTCCAACTCCAATCGCTTGTCCAAATTACCAATAAACGACAAGAAATTTGCTGATGATTTATCCGGTTTTTGCACACTCCCTGCATGCACAAGTACATGATTAAATGCCAGCACCTAAAACCACGCAATACTTAGTTAATTCACCAACAGATCGATCTATTGTCGAAGAATTTTCTTCATCTGATCATTTGAGATATTGAATATTATTCATTTGGAATAAAACATATATATTTAATTATTTAAAATGATTAGATTAATAAAATAAAAAGGACGAAAGAATCTCATACTTTTAACTAAAGGAATAGCATCCATTTTATCATTATATTCTGACGAGGGACACGTTGATCTGAAAGGTGGTAGTACTTCCACTTCAACGTATACGTACGCAACAAATTACCAATTCGGCAGAAGTAAATTAAAGAAATTAATAAAGAACTATAACATAGGACCCATTAAAGATGAAAATAAATATGTTGGAGCTCCTTTTTCTTTTTTTTAAAAAAAGAACATCATGATGATATCGATGGTGCGAGAATAATTGTCCTCATAATTAATTTATGTTTATGTGCCATATAAGAAAAGAAAAGAAAAATGGGGTAGTACCGATCACCAAATAAGAAGGCCTTGGAATATATATTATTATATATATATATATGAGTTATAATTTTAGAAATTACAAGTCTCGCGTATCTTTTTGAAAAAAAATATAATTTATTATTAAAAAATAATTTTTCTTAATTTACCTATTTTTTTCAAATGCACAAGATCACTTATACAATTAAATTAAATACAAATATAATTTATCTATATATATAATAGAACGCACCTTATGAGTTATAAGTCTGTCCTCTTTGCCCAACTACCACAATATATATTATATATATATATAGATATGTATGTATATGTATATGCATGCATATTAATGCATTGACATTAATTAATTTGTGTAACCCACCATCATGAAATAATTAATAGGTACGACTACTACTGCTTCGACCTTATCTTTTAATTTGGAATCCAGTGCTCCAGCTCAAATCAATGATCAGACCTGCTTTGGTACTACTACTCCTCCGAATGCCCTGAGAATCCAATCCCACGGAGATCAGGATTTATTCACCTCATGGCCTCAACTTTTCCCTTTCCCTTTCCCTTTCCCTAATTTCTCTTTCTCGATCTTTCTCTCAAACAAACGAGGCACGAAGGACAAAAACAACACACCAATACTCGTAATTTGAAATGTAGTAAATGGCAATGGATTCATCGATTTTCCATGCACAAATGCATACGCAGATTAGTTGCAGATATGACTAGTACTATACTGCTGATACCCTTTATATCAATCATCAACAGGCGCGGATATGTTATTTACTACAATATTATTTTTTTGCGTCCTAAACATGACTTCTATAGAAATATATGTATCTCGTAGAATGTTTATAAAGGAGACTGGCTAGCAAGGAATTAATAGCACAGCATGAGGAGGACTGACCTTGAAAGAGATTTAGGAAAAGCCTACCCAAGCCGCGATTACTTGAAACAAGGTTCAGCCACGTCTCAATCACCGATCCAACAAATCCCAGCGGCTTCGCCACAAATTGCAGGAATTTCTGGGCAACTATGGAGACGAATATGAGCCACCTCCGATGAAAGCTTTCCTCCGTGCCATCAGGGCCAGAGCTGTCCACAAAGTCCCTTTTCCCTATGTCACTGGAAAACAGTATGTGAATGAGATCGAAGAAACGCACTTCCTCTGGTTTCAGTATCATATAACTGCAAGAGAAGCCCTTGTCGCAAGTAGCGGCCGCCATGGCCATGGCTATGCGCTGTATCTGCTAATTACAGATCGAAGCAAAATAAAGTGATCTTGTGCTTTATATTTGGATGTCCCTTCAATTATGGTTTCAAACCATATATATATAATGGATAGAAAAAGCAGATGATGTTGGCCGCTTACCTATATTATGAAAAACAATTATAATATATTTTCATCATTATTTCCTGATCAGAGATGATATATTTTAAAGTGTTCATTAAAGCGTTTTGATCAATGCTAAAATATATAGATCGATGGACGACAATCAGTACTGATTCTTTTGTTAAATTGAAAGGTAGTCTTTGCCATTGTAGGGTCATTCTTGCTGTGCAGTACAACTCATCGTTTATACATTTATGGTCACAATCATGTGCTATTTCGCGATCCTTTTCCATATTTTTTTAATTTACTTGGGATCTGCATTAATAATTAAAAAATGTTCATAGCATCATTGTACACTACCAAAAATTATCATGACGTCATAAATTCACTTATTTGTATAATATATATTACCATGATATATATATATATATATATATTAGGAAAATGCTAGATGCACAGCTAGGGGCTCCCGCTAGGCATCTAGCATTTTTTAATGTGTTTTTTTAATTATTTTAAATATTTTAAAAAAATAAAATAAAAATTACAATATTATAAAAAATATTTTTTTAATCACAAAGTAGAATAAAAAATAATATTTATTCTACTTCGTGATTAAGGAAGTATTTTTTAATGATTTTTTTTTTACTTTCTGATTAAGGAAGTGTTTTTTGTTGATATTTTAAATTTATTTTATTTTTTAAAAATATTTAAAAGTGTGAAAAAAATCTATATAAAAAATAAATTAAAAAAATAAACATAGAAAAGTACATGCTAAGCCTAATGGGAGCCCCCAGCAGGGATTTTAGCATGACCATTTTAAATATTTTTTAAAAAAAAAAATCATAATATTATTAAAAAATATTTTTTTAATCATGAAGTAAAATATTTTACTTCGTAATTAATAAAATATTTTTTAATATATATTTTTTACTTTCTAATTAAGAAAGTATTTTCTTAATAATATTTTAAATTTATTTTATTTTTTAAAAATATTTTAAAATATTAAAAAATTTATATAAAAAATTATTTAAATAAAATCCATGTAAAATAATATTTCACTTCAGCAAAAACTCCCAGCGGGAGCCCAGTGGTGGCTCCCAAGCGGGAGCGGTGGCTCTATCATTCTCAAGGAAAACGCGTCTTTGTTTCCCGAGGAAAGTGAGTGATCAGAAAAGCATGCACTCGAGGATCGTGATTATTGTTGAAGTCCTGTCCATCGATCTTTCTTAAGGTCAACATGATGAAAAAAATCTACACAACATTTGACTGTTCACACAACTTTCATACACTACCCCATTTTTTTTATTAAATATTAAATATATAAATAATAAATAAAAGAATTAAATTAATTTAAAAAAATTAAATTAAAAAAAATATGATAGGTAGAAGTTGAGAATGTGTACGTATTTATGTTGAACGTACGACATACAGTATTCAAGCTACAGACAATGTAGCACGTACAACTTAGGCATAATTTGTTTTCACAAAATTATTATAATTATTTTAAATTTTTATATAAAATAAAATAAATAATTTAAATTTTAAAATTTTAAAATAAGAATAATATTAAAAAATATATTTTAATAATATTTTATTCAATTTTTAATTTTAACTTCAATTCATTTCATCTCATCTACAAAACCAAAACAAAAAACTCTTAATTTGATGTTTATTTATTTAACTTAAATATTGTTGGGCTTTGAAATATATATATAGCGGTCTCCATATGTTCCAAAAATGATATATATAACAACAAAATACAAGATCAATATCCGATAATTAACCATAGCGCACGGTGAAAAATACTTAAAGTTATGGTCATTTAATTATATATATATATATATATATATATATATATTTTTGCCAATATCTTAAAAGTGCCTATAACATCTACAGTAATGAACAGTGGATTCAGTGGATTCAGCGTCGTCTTCTTCTATCGTTCATTTCCTTCCTATCTTATTTCATTTCGGTCACATTTTTACATCTTAGTTAAATGTTAAACATCTGATTAGCTCTTCTTCTGACAGTCCAAAATATCTAGTCTTGATAGAAGGGATGGAATGCAAAATATTTTCTACAATCTGCAGACGTTTCGTACTTGAGTGGAAGAAGAAATATTTCTTGATGTGCTATTTGAGAGTTTTATTCTCGCCATTTGGTATGCAAAAATTTCTAATTTTACTTATGTATCTTATTTTTCATCTTCTCTTTCTCGCATATTTATTTTCTTTCTACGACTCAATCGCTTTTTCTTTCTTCGGCTCAACATCATAGGTATATTTCTTCTTCTTCTTCTTCGTTTCCATTCTTTCCCGTATGATTTATTTCTTCACTTCAGATGTATTTTCGCATCTCTGTTTTGTTTCTTCTGTGTTTCTTTTTGGTTTGATGAGAGGAAGAGAGAGTTGTTGTGTGCGTCTGAATGGTAGTGTGCGACGGAGAGAAAAAGGGAAGTTCGTGGTGGCTGGGTCTAGTAGAAATTGTCGCCGGTGTGAAGTGGTGGAGGTGTGGTGGCCTGGGTGGCCGCCTACGGCTACACTGGTTGAGAGAAATGGGAGAAACCCATTTCGGATGGGTTTCCGCGGGGGACAGATAGGGCTGCGCGTTGGGGACATTAGTGGTGGCTGGGTTGGTTGCCGGCGTGAGGGGGAGTCGCCTGTGGTGGTCGTGACGGTAGGTGGCCGCATACGGCGGCGCTGATTGAGAGAAATGAGAGAAACCCATTTCGGATGGGTTTTCGCGGGAGACAGATAGGGCTGCGCGTGGGGGACATTGGTGGTGGCTAGGTTGGTCGCCGGCATGAGGGGGAGTCGCCTGTGGTGGTCGTGACGGTAGGTGGCTGCGTATGGCGGCGCCGGTTGAGAGAAATGGAAGAAATCCATTTTGGATGGGTTTCCGCGGGGAGACCTAGGGCTATGCGTGGAGGACATCGATGGTGCCTCGGGTGGTCGTCGGTATGAGAGGGACTCCCCGATGGTGGCGGTGAGACTGGCCGGCGCACGGCGGCGTTGGGCTGGGCTGGGCTGAAGGAGAACTGACCATGAGGAAGAATCGGACCACAGAGAGAGACAACGTGAGGAAAAAAAATTATAATAAAATCATTATAAATTCACTACAAAAAAACAATATATGTTGAAAAATATCTAATTATTTGTTATTAATAAATAATAGTCAATTCTTCTTCTTCTTTTTTTTTTTTTTTTTGCATAAAACTGAATATATAATATAATGTGGGTAGAAATGTTTAGATAGAAAATAGAACTAGATGGAAAATTCAGTAATGTCCCTAATAACATCAGTATCACAGTAGACAAATAAATATAAAAGAATTATCTGCATGTCAACTATTTTGAAACAAATAAAATTTCCAGCATGCTCATCTTAAATAGATTCATTTCCAATACCCAGGAATCAAACGGAATACAAAATAAATTTTGCAGATGTGGCAAACGTTACCACCGCTTGTATATAATATAAACCCCAATATTCTAGTTTTTTACATAATAAAATTATCTTGTTAACTTTTTTAAACACTTTTTTTTAATCTTTTTGCTATTGGTTATATCTTTTATATATTCCAAAAAAAACTATCTTTTATAGGGTCTAAGGAGTAAGATCAGTAGTACCTAATCACAGGGCTTTAAAGTTTAATATGGATTCCAATATTTAAATAGATTTCCAATTTTAAAGTTTTGAAAAAATCGGTAGGGTTATATCCATTTATATTTAAAAAATGCTTGTTGCAAGCGCCTAGGGTAAACAGCGTGTAAACGTAGTTGATGTGGAGACACTTGATGAGAGAGAGACCGAGCTAATGGAGCTGATGAGAGAGAGACAGAGCTGATAAGAGAGGAAGAATTCATTTTAAATTTGATGTGACATGGACAACTGCACGCCGATTGTATCTAACAACTGTATATAGAATAACTGTTTATATTTAGTTGATCTCGCCTTTTTATAATTTCTTTTGTTCTGTTTTTGACTCATTGTCGTTTAGGCCATTCATATAATTAATACAGTGATCTCCCTCATTTTAATAATTATACCCACGTCCCAATTTTAAATATCTTATTTAAAAAAAAAATAGTCCAAAAGATGCGCTCAAGAATTCTCAAATTAGTGGAAGTTCTTAGTTAATTCTTCAATTAATTTGTATTTATCTTTACGTTAGCTAGCTAGAGAACAAATAATATTAAAATTAGAACTTGCAGGAATTCTCAAAATAATACATATGTTTTTCATGAAATTATATATGATCTATCTTTGTCACATTTTTCCAAACATAGAAAAAATTTCCCATATATATATAGAAACCAAACTTATTATATATGTATCAGATTATATATTATTCTACTAAATATATAGAGGCTAAATCCAATTTATAAATTATAGGCTCGTTTGGATAGTGAGATGAGATAGTTTTAGATGAGTTAAATAAAATATTATTAGAATATTAAATTTTAATATGATTATAGTTTTGAGATTTGAACAAATTGAATTATTTATTATATTTTGTGTAAAAATTTAAAAAAATTATAATGATGAGATGAAATGAGGTGATGTAGTTTCTGTATCAAAACGAACCAATTAATTTTTCCAAACATTTTTACTTTTTCTTTGGTTTTTGAAATCCTTAATTCCAATTCCCAAATTAAAAGCTGTAAGTAGGTTCTTATGTACATTGAGGATAATCATCATGTACTTAATGTACTGTATAATATCTTGCAAGCGAAGAAATAAATTATGTCAACATCTTTTCAAAATTTCTTATATATGCGCCCATTAGGTAGGAAAAGACGTTAATGACCATCTTGCTAATTTCCAATTAACTTTTCGTGCCCACGTGATTGGCCTTGCATATATTCATTGCTTATAAAATGATGTTTTGCTTTCATCCATGATGTGATCTATGGTCAGAGTCATTCGTCATTATTTTCTGTAAGAATTTTTTTTTTTTTTTTGAGTAAACGGATGTTAACTTTCGTTAAGAGAGGATTTATAAAGTTGATTTGAAAAATAAATCAATTACAATCGTTAATATCTTTTCAGTATACTTTCGTGACTGACATAGTCTAATCCAGATAGTAAATCTCTAAAAACTTAGATTTTTAGAGGAAATACCACCTCTGTCCACGACAGAAATTACAAAGCCCCATAACCTATCTAAGCAGGTAAACCAAAAATAATTTTAAAGGAAGAAAAAATAGAGTTATGATTAGCACTATACAAAAATAATGGAACGATCGATAATTATGAATAATAATAAAAACAAACAGATCAGACATAGAGATTTTTAACGAAGTTTTGTACGTGGCCCCTTTTTTAGTGTTTCAATTAATTTTGATTTTCGTCATAAATGATAAATTACATTATTTTTCATATTTAAAACAAGCATAACATAATAATTTAAAATATCAAATCTATATATTTTAAGAGAGAAGATACTTGCAACAATAAATTATACAATTACCACATAATCGTTTTGAAAAAAAATGAATAAAATATAAAGTCACATGCAAAAAATTAATTTTTAATAGTGAATCTTACTTTTTTTCAAAACGATTACGTGATATTTACGTTCTTCCCATTTATATATAGAATTATTCATATAAAATATATATATAAGAAATATTTTAGCCACAAATAAATTACATAAAAGTAATCTCACAAATTGATGTGGTTTCATTTGGTTCGTCGGATTATAAAGTTACTTCTATTGTAAAGTAAATCTAATGGATCACATGAAACCACGTCAGTTTGTAAAATTATTTTTGTGTAATCTCTTTGTGGCTATAATAACTTTATATATAATATATATATATATATATATATATATATATATACTTTTTATCTTTTTAAGTCAAAAGGGTGCAATTAAATAATTGATAGATCACCTACATCAATCAGGAACGAGACATAGTTATGGACCAAACATAATGTACGTGTCCCGATCAACGTTATTAATTATTTGTTTGAATAGTAATTCTTGCCCTTAATTTCTTTCATCATTAATGTTGGCTAACTTGTCCTCCAATGTCGTTCGTTTGCTCAAATCATTGACCCACCAATACTCGTGAAAAACATGGGTCTGAAAAATACTTGAAATGGTTTCTATATTAAATTTTATTGTTTTTAATTTAATATCATAATTTTTAATAAAGCATATTACTATAATTAAGTTATAAAGTTATTTAAAATGTATTATATCAATCCATATATTAAATACGATAAAATACAAGATAAAAATTTAAACTATTTTATTAAAAGATATTCTGTAATAATTTGATCAGAAATTAAAGCAATAGTTCAGCTTTCCACTATATATTGTGAGGAATAGTCATTGGTCATCTCACGTGGAAGAAGAATAAATAAAAAAGAATATCATAGTCAAAGTGGGGTTGGGTTCGTGACTAGACATAAAGATGATAATCCAGCTGGATATTGGACAAAAACAAAAAATAAAAACAATAAAATATTCTAACGACCAATTTCTCTACCAAAAACAGTTGTTTGAAAAAATTTCCCTTCGGGCACAGTATATATGCTAATGATTTCAGTTTTCTCTATAAACTATTGATTCCATTAATTTTTTTAGCATGTGATCTGTGCGTCTTTATATTCTTTTAGGTTAGGTTTGATATTGAGCTTAGTTGAGATGAATTGAACTTTTTTATGAATATGAATAAGTTGAGATGGAGTAAGTTTTGTGTAGATCACCTACGATGAATTTATATATATTTAAATATTAAGATGATTTTATATCTATTTATTGGAAGTAGAAAAAGATAGTGGATCCCGAGTATAAATAGGTGTTGAATTGAAAAAATTATAGATATCACGTGTAAATAAGTTTTGAGTAGAAATGAGTTGGATGTTTAGATGTTAAACTCAGTTTAAATTTTGATTAAACTGAATTGAGTTGATATCAATTTCATCCAAATTTCAAATGGAACCTTATTTCTGTAAAAAATATGTCTTAAAAAATTGTTATATATCTTATTATTGTTAGGGAAAATTCTAATTGAACTTATAAAAGTGACCGATTAATTTTTTTATTTATTGATTAAGAAAGTGAATATTAATGAATTAATATATTTTTATTTTTTAAAAAATGTTTAAAAATATATAAAAAATGATTAAAAAAAGAAGAAAAAAATGAAAAAATAAATACATTTGCGTTTAAATCTTTGGTTCTAATAGGTGGGGTGGGGTTTGGACAATTAGATGTGATGAGATGGTTTAAGTTAAAAGTTGAATAAAATATTGTTAAAATATATTTTTTAATATTATTATCATTTTGGTATTTGAAAAAATTGAATTTTTTATTATATTTTATGTAAAAATTTGTAAAAATTATAATGATAAATTGAGATGAGATGTGCTAATTTTTACGGACACTTTAGAGATTTTTTTTTTCTTTTATAATTTTTTAGTTGGTCGTACTCGTACAGACATGTTATTGTTACTGCAGCTTCTGCTCTGCCTTTGTATTGTTGTTTTGTAATTATGGGCCAAAATTGGGCCGAAAATCATACGGCACATTCCACTATGGACCGAAGCTCCATCTGGTCTATTCAGTTTGAGTTTGGGTCGAGAAGGTTTGAAACGATGGAGCCCATCCTAATGTGGGTTGGGGGTATATATAGGTTGGGCAGCTCCTCTCATTTTGCATATACAAATTACAGAACCTTGCATGGTCCATGGGCTGCTTTTAGGGCCCATTGCAACAGAAAAAATAAAAATAAAATGAAATGTCGTTTTATAGTGGTGGGATTTCATCTGCACTCTCTCGCGAGACATGTCTTCGAATTTCCATACCTTTAAATCCTAATTAAAAGAAATAAATAAAGATGATGAAACCTGTATAAACTCTTATTCAGTAACTAAATGAGATCAGAGAAAAAAAAAACAATTAGAATAAAATATTTTAATACAAATTAGTAAGAAAAATGCAATAAAATGATAATTGACACAAATGTGAACTCTTGTCAATATATATATATATATATATTAGTCGATTGACCATCCTACCCCCCCGCTATCTTCGTTTTATTTCACTTTTTTCTCAGCCAAGGGCGAAAAAGATCAGATCAGTATTATGTTGTGAAGCTTGCTGGACATCATGATGTTATATCTTCTCCTTCACATACCGATCGATCACATAAAAAAAGAAGAAGAAAAAAAACTTATATCAATTTAATATATATCCACTAGTATTGATTTTGTGAGCTTAAGCTTTTTAGGCAATATTTGATGATTTGATGATGATATATATTCAGGAACTCATTCATTTTTAAGTTAAATTCACGATCATTAATTAATTCCTGTTGGTTTAATTAAACTCTCAAAACATGTCATAATTAATTTTGTGCTGATCATGATGATCAGGAGGACAAATAATTAAGCTACTAGGCTGCATTTAGATGTTGAACTGAGTTGAGTTGATCTTTATGAATATTAATGAGTTGAGATGATAGAGTGAGTTTTGTAGAGTCCACCTAAGATGAATTTAAATGTGTTTGGATGTTAATATGAGTTTAGAGGTATTTATGAGAAGTTGAAAAAGGTTGTGAGTCCCAAGTGTAAATAAATGCTGAATTGAAAAAGGTTTTGGGTCACACGTATAAAATGGTTTTGAGTTAAGATAAATTTAATAATTTAAAAATTATGTATTTAGATATTAAACTTAACTTAAAATTAAACTAAACTGAATTAAACTCAAATGAATTTAAGAAAGTAAGTCGAACTCAACAATCGAGATGTGAAAAAATTAATAATAAATCCTTTTTAATTATTCACAAAGGGATCAATTGAGAATTATTTTATCCAATCAGTCATAAAAGAAGAGGATGCGGTCCATGCGGATAGGTGTCAGTAAATAAGAAGTAGACAATGAATGAACTTTACGACTTGAGAGACCAAAATATATAATATGCAACTGCATGCGTGTCTTAGTGTATATATAGAGATTTATAATAATCCTAGCAACAATTTGAAAAAAAAATATAAAGATTTATGAAAATGTTATGTCATCCTCACACCACATATCATATATGCATAATTAATTTTATATTTTTATATTTTTCTTTAGTATATGGAAAAAAAGTAAAATAAATCAATTAGTTTAAAAATAATAAAAAAA
Source organism: Juglans mandshurica (assembly GCA_022457165.1). Taxonomy (NCBI): domain Eukaryota; kingdom Viridiplantae; phylum Streptophyta; class Magnoliopsida; order Fagales; family Juglandaceae; genus Juglans; species Juglans mandshurica. The sequence continues at coordinate 50,450,693 of CM039619.1, forward strand.
TAAAAAAAGATGAGATACGTGGTGTGTGGATATAACGAGTAGCTAGCAAAACTCTTCTATTTTCATCCTTCACCAACGATTATATCAACTCCTAATTTTTAGATTGATAAATTTAATATTTGGTAAATAATGTCATATGATCATCATATAATAAGATAAGATTAGGATAAGAGTAAGAGTATTGGTGTTGCTCATGTGAATATGCATGAGAGGAGGTCTAGCACCTAATTAATTATAATCAAAGCTTCGATCTTTGGGTACGTATATGTACGTACTTGAGACAAAGAAGTTATATATATATATATATATATATATATATATATATATATATATCTGCCTATACTTAAAAGAGCGTATAACTGTTACTGTTCATTACTGTTCATCGTGAACAGTAAATCTAAATCAACTTTTGTTTTTAACTGTTCATCGACAGTATGATGAACAGTAATGAACAATATTTTTTTTATTTAAAATCCGTGTGAATGTCAATGTGCGACGTAATACTGCAATCGTGCGTTGGGAATGAGAGAGAGAAAGAAAGAAAAAGTGGAAAAAATATTAATTTTACTGTACATTTTTAAGAGAAAAAAACTATCTAATTAATTTAAATTTTTAATATAATTTAAATTTCATAATAAATGATGAACATAAATAAATAATAATTTTATTCTTATACATTAGACCATTTTAATATTTGAAATTACACTTTATTTTTTTCTTCAATTTGACAGATGTGACAAACGTGCTTTTTTTATCAATTAGAAAATCTTACGTCATACAGGATTTTACACAAGTACCACTAATTTCAAAATAATCAAGACATTTATAAAATACTAATATTTCATCATTAAATACATAATAAAATTTTGTTAAATATTTTTAAAAAATTATAACTATATAAAAAATTAAAATTTTAACATAATTTAAATATGATAATATTCTTAATTAACTAAAGAGAACTGCTACAACTAATAAAAAAGTAACCTGAAAATATTTCATGAATGTGTATTTCATTTTTTTATTTTTCTTTTCTTTTTTTCATGTATTTTTTTAATCATCATAAACATTTTTAAAAAAATAAAAAATTTACAACATTATTGGGTCAGGAGGGACTGAATATCTATCACTACTATTAATACATCGATCCAAATCATATATAAAGATATGATGTCTACGTATGTTGTTTTTTGAAGGACAAGGCTACTGCTGGTACATTAAAATTTCTAAGATTTAAATCCAACCCTTCATTTTACCACTTCTCATTTTTTTTTCTTCGGTTGGATTGCTTTGATTAAGCAGTGAAGTACTATCACTATCACAAAATTCTCCACATCTCTTTTCACTTGTTAGGTGCAGAAATTGAGTTCATAAAAAATTCTACTTATTTTACTTATGATTACGTTTTTTTTTTTTTTAACTCAAAATATATTTATATTTTACAAAATAAGTTATTTTTCAACCGGGCAAATGTGCCTCGCACATTACCCAACCGCTAGTGTATATATATATATATATATATATATATATATGTATGTATGTCATGATATAGTCTTTTATTTGTGCTAGATGCGGTTTGACCATAATATAATTTTATATTTTATTCTTCTTATGTTTTGATTGTTTTGGAGGATAATTAAGAAAAGTGGCTAGCTTTAATTGGTAATTAATGATCAGCTAGGCATGCATGATCCCTTGAGACATATGAACACTTGTGTTATCCGACCCTGCTTCGGGAGCCAACCTACCTCTCCCAGCCCCAGTATCAAAATGAGATGAAAAAAAAAAAAAAAAAATTAAGCAATCGAAAAGTACCCAAGAAAAAGCTAAATTAAAAAATATATATAGGAAAATTTTATACACCACTCTATTATCACATCTTATATAGTAGAATCAAAGTGATCGAGATGGTAGTTAATGTGGTGTATAGCATTAGTCATATATATAATATAAATATAGGAATAAAAATGAAAAATAAGTGAATGCATGGTTGTTGTTAGTTTTTTTTTTCTAATGCAAAGGTCCCATTAATGATCCTTTTTAGCTTCTATAATCATTGTAGTAATCCTAGATATAGTCATAATAAGATGTACAAGTCTCGCATACTCTCTTTGAAAAATATTAAGGTCTATTATTCAAAAAATGATTTTTCATACGAGTCTCAAATTTATCAACTTTTTTTCATAATAAGTCCGCAAAAATATTTAGGCACCTTAAAACTATAACTATCATTTCTCATAATTTTACCAACCTCTTAATCTGATCAGCATGTTAATTTCCTTGCGCCATGCATGTGAGGATAATAATTTAACTGATCACGTAGTACTACTCCTCATCAAGAATTTAAAGCTGAGATTAATTAACGATGATCAACAACATGAATGCATTCATTAGAGAATATTATATTAATGCTCCTTGATACAGTAATAAGTAAGAATATAATTAGGAAGAAACCAACAGTATTTTCTTTACATGAATCCCACCAAGTCCCTCTCATGACCGAGCTGCTGGGCATTTGGATAGAGTACCCCAGCACCATTTGAGCAGGCTGCTTTCGCCAAACTAGAGTAACTCACAACATTGGCATTCTTCATTCCAACTGGAAAACCAACACCCAGTGCTGTCCTTTTTGTCCCGGCTTGTTCCAACGTTTGCACTTGTTTCTTCAAGAACTTCACGTAATGTATGGCTTCATCCAACATCGAAGCCGTATCCATCTTTGTTCCTCCAGGAACCAGTCTTTGCAGAATCCTCATCCTCTCGCTTATCCTTTCCCTTCTGTGCCTCGCTGCCACGCTCTGTGGATCCTTAGAGATCTTCACGTTCCTGCGCTTGGGCGGCTTTATGGATTCTGGGTCTATGTGAATAGGTTGCATCGCTGCTATCCGGAAAATCATCTCTCTCATTGCTACCATTGACGAGTTCTTCTGATCATGATATGAATTATTCGGAAGCGATAATATTGCAGTACCGGAAGAAGCAATTTTGTTCCTGAATCTCTGATCGGGCACTACATGGGTTTGAATAGGTGGTCTCAGACTCAGGGGCTCGTGGATGGTTGGACTTCCCACGAATGGTATGGATGCAGGTGGGTTTTCCAATGTGGGTGGAGCCATATTATTTGGGGAGCTGTGAAAAATGGGTGGCGTGGTGGCAACGCTGCTGGTGCTTCCATCGGAGAACTCGATTTCAGCTGGGTATGTGGGAGTGTCATGGAAAGCGTCGCAGAACTCGGGAAGCTTTTCCATTTGCATCATCATTGTCATCATGTCCATGTGATCCCCTGCCGATGATCTTAGCATGTCAACATCCATGGTTAATTTCTCACACGCCCTTTTGTGCACCGAACAGAGAGAGAGAGAGAGAGAGCTACAGAGGTATGGGGGAGCACTAGGAGAATGGACTGCAAGAGAGTTAGGGTTTTATCTGTTATATACAGAGACAAGGAGCAGGAACGAATAAAATAGTAATATATAGAAAGTGTGGGATTATCTCGATCCGGAACCGACCACCAATCTAGGAGGCCGCTCGCTGTAAGTGGAAGGGCTTTCTATAGCAAGTTGTGACCAGTATTTTACTAATGGAAACATGGAAAAGTCTCGAATTCATTTAAGAATGTATTTATGATCTCTGATAAGGACCGCCCATAGTTGTGCGCCAGCATCTGATCACCATAATATTACATACAGTCATAAATGTCGTGCAGTCGTTTTGAAAAATAGTAGAATCTATTATTAAAAAATTAATTTCTTTTCACATGGGTCTTATATTTATTCACTTTTTTCAAAATGACTGTACGGTACTTGCACACTCACGACTGCAAGTATCATTTCTCTATCTTAATTTTAAAGGGTCATATTGGATATTATATTGTGAAATTATTATTTGTCTCAATAGTAAGTGTAGTCTAGAATTTTTTTAAATGAGTAGTCCCATTACATAAAATATTTAATTAAATCGAGTAAAGTTTAAATTCAAAATTTAAACTTAAGACCAATTTCTCTCTGATACTTATATATCGTTATAATATCACGTAAAATTACTATTTATTTTAAAATTTAAGTAGGTGAAAATAACAAATTAGATATTCAGATCACTGAGGGAGTAGATGAATGAATAGGTGCATGAACCACTTGTCATCAAAGCTACGCGGTATGATTCTTTTGACCGAAACTTTATATTTGATTTTGCCTTGAAATTTTACTTTCTGATCATAAAAAGAACATGCATGCAACCCCACAATCACGTGACATTTGTCAGATCCACCTCCACCAAAGCTGTTGCTGCCGGCGGTGAGATATTCCGGCGGGTCAGTGGCTTTATGGGATATATAGTGAAGGAGTGGAGGTTGGGGACCAAACATACATCAAAGTATTATTCCAGCTTTTGTTAGATCCCAATGATGAACTCACAAGTCACTATCACGTTTGATTATCTCATTGCTCCATTGGTACGTTTCTCGATGTGGATTAGGAGCTGGCGGTGTGCTGACCGGTCCCCTAGACTCTACAAAATGTCTTTTGATCAGTTTTGACCGGATGAAATCGGCCCCTTTGATCCGATTTTAGATATATTTTAGAACGATATAATATTAATTTTGAAATTTGAACAATCGATATCGTTGTATTCCTAAATCAATATTTCTGATTTTAATGGTAAAGAAAGTTTACAATATTGGTCTTTTCAATTTGATCAGTCTTCGTGAAAACATATCAAGAGAGCATGATTTTTTTTTTAAGAAAAAAAAAAAACAAATTAAGGACTTGTGAACATGTAATTAATTTATATACGTTAAATTTCTACTTACCTAAAAATTTAAAGGGATGGAACGAGGTAAATTTTATTCTTTAATTTATGAGAAATGATATTTGAGGTTATATAGTGCGCAAGTAACGCGCACTTACTCATGGTTTTGACCTGTACTGTGTTTTTGTTTCTGGATGGTTTAGTTTTTTGGATGCCTGGGTTTTGGTTTTCATGAAAACTTGTATCCCTTAGGTGTTTGGTTGTAACCACGGTTTTCTTCTACCATAAAAGTGAGGGTAACTAATAAAATTGGGGTACCGTCCTCTTCTAAAAAAAAAAAAGTAACGCGCACTTTTTTTGAAAAAAAAAAGTAATATAGAACCTACATGAAAAAATTAAATTTTTAATGATAGACCTCACTCTTTCTCAAAATAAGTGTGCGGCGCTAATACAAGTCATGATTGTATCTAGTATTTCTCTTAATTTATTATATCTTAATACTCCAACTCACATCTAAGTCAGACTCTTCCTCAACGAGTGAGCTAAACATGCAGAATATTTTAATTAAAGGGTTTGATCTCAAAATCTCTTTTATGATACTATTTGAAATTAGTACTTATTTCAAAAATTTAAACTGATGAAAAGATATAAATTTTATTATTTGATTTATATATTAACAATATTGATAATGAACATTTCGCTCTCCAAAATAAATTATATTCTTGTTACCACTCATATAATAATGAGCAATGCATTCCCCCAATAGTACATCAAGAACAAGCATGGGAATTAGTCAGATCTTTTTTCACCATATAATATCAGTTTTATACGGAGGCAAGTATAACGCAACAACTGATAACGCTATAACAGCTAGCTCCAAAAATATTAGCCATTGTTCTATGCATATGTATATTTTTTTCTAAAATCAATTTATATATATATATATTGTAATTAGCATCTACTACATACATTTGACACTAATAATACAAATACAATAATAAAAAATATAATTTTTTTATATATTATATTAAAAATATAATAAAATGAAAAAAAATATATTATATATTATATTATAATAATAAAATAAATGTGCAGGTGAAGGTTTGTTGTGTTGTTGAACAAGGGAGAAGATGAAAGGATTGTGAGAGAGAGAGTGGGAGGATAGAGAAATAATTAGTAAAATAACATTTGAAGATTAAGTAGTAGATTTGTATAGACATTATTCATAACTATGCAAAAATATAGAGATGCAAATTTTAATGTGGATGAATTTAAGCTCATATTATATAAATATGACTTTGCATATGTATATTGTTGAGAATATCACTCATCAATCACATTCTTCCCATGCATGGTGATTGTAGGATATTTGTTTCTATATTGTTTCCTTTATAATTGTACAGCAATTGATTTATATTACGGTTACATAATTTGTAAAGTAATATATAAAGCAATACAACTCACCTCTAAATGTAAGGAGGATTTCAAATACTCTCATGGTATTAAGAGCAAAATTGGTTTAGCAAACCACCGATCCTTTCTTTTTTCTCATGGCTTCTAAAACCTCTCCCACCCTTCTCCCATTCAACACCTTAATCCATATGATTACTATCAAACTTTCTTCTTCAAATTATCTCCTCTGGAAAAGCCAACTCCTCCATCTTCTTGAGAGTCAAGAATTATTGGGCTATGTTGATGGCACCCTTGTGCCGCCCCCAAGATTTGAAACTGCCGACTCTCTTACACCAAGTGACAAACACCTGGGGTGGAAGGCTATTGATCAATGCCTTCTTAGTCTCTTGCTTTTCTCCCTCACCGAGGAAGCCATGGCTGAGGTGGTTAGTCTCTCCACTGCACACGACTATGGCTTACACTAGAGAACACGTTCAGCCATCGATCGAAGGCTCGAGAGTTACGCCTCAAAGATGACTTACAGTTGATGAAACGAGGCACCAGATCCGTCGTCGAGTATGCTCGTGCTTTCAAAGCACTTTGTGACCAACTCCATGCGATTGGTCGTCTCGTCGATGGCACCGAAAAGGTGCACTGGTTCCTCCATGGGCTTGGTAGCGATTTCTCATCTACAGCACAGATGGACTCTTTTCCCTCCTCTGCTGCGGCCTTTACAACTACCCCCACATTCCACCCATCATGGTGGTTCTTCCTGCAACCATCGAGGTCGCACAAATGGGCATGGCAGCGAACAAGGACGCTTCAACTCAGGCCAAGGGTGTCGTCCTCCACGGTACCAAATTTGTAGGCTTGAAGGCCATTACGCCGATTGCTACCGCCAACGCTATGCTCGGAGTGAGCCATCTGCTCAACTTGCCGAGGTATCCACAAGCTCTTGCTCTCTCAATAAAGATATGAGCCCTGACTGGTTTGTGGATACAGGGGCCTCAGCCCATATGACCATGGTTCATTCAATTGGACCAGTCCACAAATTACATGGGTAAGGATTGTGCAGTTGTTAGGAATGGTGAGTCACTACCCATTACCCACACCGGTAAAATTTCTCCTACCCCAAATCTCCATATTCTTGATGTCCTAGTTGTACGTCACCTCACCAAAAATTTGCTTTCCATTAGTAAATTAACAACATCTGATTTTCCATTATCTATTACATTTACTAAAAATTTGTTCACTGTTCAGAATCGCAAAACAGGAATGATGGTGGCAACCGGCAAGCGTGATGAAAGCTTATATGTGCTCGAGCCAGGCAATTTTGTTTTTATTTTTGTCCTTAAAAATAAATCACTTCATGCATCATATGATTTATGGCATGCACGACTTGGGCATGCCAATCATTCTATTATTTCTCTATTAAATAAAAAAAGATAGCTTTATCTTACCTCTTTGTTGCCTTCTCCTGCTTTACGTAACACATGTCAAATTGTAAAAAGTCATCGCTTTTCTTATTCTCGTAATGGATAAGATCAAGCACTTTAGGATTTGCCTATTATGTTCATTTTATTGATGACTATTCTCGTTTCACATGGCTCTATCATTTGAAATTGAAATCTGACTTTTATAATGTTTTTGTTCAATTTAAAAAATTTGTGAAAAATCAATATTATACTCGTATCAAAGTTTTCCAAAGTGAGGGAGGTACCAAATTTACCAGTAATTTCTTTCAAGATCATCTTCATTCTTCTGGCATTCACCATCAGCTCTCACGTCCATACACACCCACCCAATATGGTCGTAACGAAAGAAAACACTGCCATGTGACTGAGATAGGATTAGCACTTCTTTTTCATTCTCACATTTCTCCTCGTTTTTGGGTTGACGCTTTCAACACTGCAACCTACATCATCAACCGCTTGCCCACACCGCTTCTTGGAGGTAAATCACTTTTTGAGATTTTGTATGGTAACTCTCCGAATTACGAAAACTTTCATCCTTTTGGTTGTCGTGTTTACCCTTGTTTACGTGATTATTTGCCTAACAAACTTTCTCCTCGCAGCATCCTGTGTATTTTTTGGGTTACAGTTCTTCTCACAAAGGGTTTCGTTGCCTCGATCCCACTACCTTTAGGCTCTATATCACCCGCCATGCTCAATTTGATGAAACTCATTTTTCTTCCCTTGCTACCTCTCAAGCCCAACCTATATCCTCACTTCATTTTTCTAATTTCCTCGAACCCAATCTCATCCATATCGATTCCCCTCCTTCTTCCTCTGACACTAATTCCCCACATATTACTCAATCTGGGTCTAATTCATGTATTATGTGTACTGATCCAATGAATGAGTCCTTGTAGGTTCCTGATTCCCTTGCAGGTCCTCCTTTGCAGCACTCAGCTCCCAGTCCATCTCCTCCTGAGCCTAGTACAGATCCCACACCTGCTGCAATGGTTTCGTTGGGCACTTACTCTATGCTTACGAGAGCTAAAGCTAACATTTTCAAGACTTGTCATTTGGCAAATCTTAGTTTCTTGGGTACTTCTAGTCTTCTTTCAGCTCTCCTTGCATCGACTGAGCCTAAAGGCTTCAGATATGCTGCTAAGAATCCTGCTTGGCTTGCTGCCATGAATGAAGAAATTCATGCACTGAAGAATAATCATACCTGGGTTTTGGTCCCTCGGCCTGCCAACACCAACATTATGGGCTCCAAATGGGTTTTTCGGACCAAATACTTGCTTGATGGATCTGTTGAGCGCCTCAAAACCTATTTTGTTGCCAAGGGTTATACGCAGGTACCTGGTCTTGACTACATTGATACTTTCAATCCTGTAATCAAGGCTACTATTGTTCTGGTTGTGCTCTCTCTTGCTGTGACACAGAAATGGTCTCTTCGTCAACTTGATGTCAAGAACGCGTTGCTCAATAGTACTCTCATTGATCAAGTTTATATGGAGCAGCCTCTAGGGTACATTGATCCTCACTTCCCAAACCATGTTTGCCAGTTGAAGAAAGCCCTTTATGGTCTCAAGCAAGCCCTCCGTGCCTGGTTTCAGCGCTTTAGCTCTTTTCTCATTCACCTTGATTTTTCTTGCAGCCGTGCTGACACATCTCTTTTTTTCTATCATTAGAAGTCGAATATTATCTATTTGTTTATTTATGTTGATGACATCATTATTGCTTTACAAGCAACAATTCTTCACTTCTTGACAGTTTCACTTGTAAACTCAATTCTGAGTTTGCCACTAAGGACTTGGGCACTCTCAACCATTTTCTTGGTCTTGAAGCTACTCCAACTTCTGATGGTCTCTTCATCAGTCAGCTCAAATATACACAGGATATTCTTTCTCGAGCTCAGTTACTTGACAGTAAGCCTATCCACACTCCCATGGTTGTTTCTCAGCATCTGTCCGCCGATGGCTCTCTATTTTCCGACCCTACTCTCTATAGATCTCTCGTCGGGGCACTTCAGTACTTGACCATCACACGGCCCGACATTGCTCATGTTGTTAACTCTGTCAGCCAATTCTTGCATGCCCCCACTGAAGACCACTTTCTGGATGTTAAGCGCATCCTCTGTTATGTTAAAGGTACCATTCACTTTGGCTTAACTTCTCGCCCCTCATCTTCTCCTGGTGCTCTCGTTGCCTATTATGATGCTGATTGGGCCGGCTACCCTGATACTTGCTGTTCGACCTATGGTTATTCTATCTATCTAGGTGATAACTTGGTTTCTTGGAATGCTAAGAAACAGCCGACTGTCTCTCGTTCCAGCTATGAATTTGAGTATCGTGCCCTTGCTTTTATTGCCGCTGAACTCATTTGGCTCACACATCTCCTACGTGATCTCCAGGTACCCATGCCTCAGCAGCCTTTTCTTTTATGTGACAACAAAGGTGTCATTTTTTTGAGCTCCAATCCAGTTTCACACAAACGGACTAAGCATGTTGAATTGGACTATCACTTTCTCCGTGAACTTGTTGTAGCTGGCAACTTCGCACCCAACATGTCCCCTCTCATTTACAGGTTGCTGATATTTTTACTAAGAGTGTTTCTCATCCTCTATTTGAATTCTTTCGATTCAAATTACACATCCGATCCAATCTGACGCTTCGCTTGCTCCGCGCGGGGGGGTGTTGAGGAAATCACTCCTCAATCACATTCTTCCCATACATGTCAAAGTTGACCAACATAATTGTAGGAGATTTGTTTCTTTATTGTTTCCTTTTTAATTTTACAACAATTGATTTATATTACGGTTACACAATTAGTAAAGTAATATATAAAGCAATACAACTCACCTGTGAATGTAAGGAAGATTTCAAATACTCTCACATATATATATATATACTCTCACATATATCTGCCTATAACTTAAAAGCGTCTATAACATCTACAGTAATGAACAGTAACAGTAAACAGTAATTATCCTCCTCACGTCCCTCTCTGCCTCCGCCTCCCTCTCTATCCTCATAGAAACCCACGGCAAAATCATCACCACAAAAACTCGGCAAAATCATCACAAAAACTCACAGCAAATCACCACACAAATAGCACAAAATCAAAAAATCACCTCCCAAATCACCAAATCAACACAGAAAAATCATCACAAAAACTCACGACAAATCACTACACAAATATCACAAAATCAAAAAATCACCGCACGAATCACCAAATCAACGCACGGGGAGAAACCAAATCACCACAAAATACCAAAAAAATACAACAAAATCAAAAAATCACCACACAAATCACCAAATCAACATACAAATTTCCACACAAATCACAAATCAACACACGGGGAGAAACCCGTGCGTGTAGAGGAAGAGAGAAGGCTATGCGCTTCGACCTGTTGTGGCGGGAGAGAGAGAGGTCTGTGGGGACGAGCTCGGCGGGCTGCTGGTGGTGGTACTGTGCCGTAGGGGTGGCTAACGGCGGCCGTACGGGGAGAAACCCGTGCGTGTAGAGGAAGAGAGGGAGCTACGAGCTTCGGCCTGTTGCGGGGGCAGAGAGAGAGGTCGTTGGGCACGAGATCGGCGTGGGGAAGGTCGCTGGTCACTGGGCTTGGTGGTGGCGCGGTAGCGGCGGCCGGTTGCGCTGGGCGGAGCCGAGGAGAAGACATCGAGAGGGAGAGAGCCGTGCGGCTGGAGGGAGGGAGGAGAGAGAGGGAAGAATGAAAATGAAATAAAAAGTTAGGGTTTTGAGATTTTAAATCTCAACCATTCATTTTCAATCCTCATTGATCCAACAGTGAAGATTAAAACATTAAAAATAAACTATGAAGATTAAAACATTAAAAATAAACTAACTTAAAATAGATAATTACAATATAAATTCAACTTTAATTTATAAAATATTAATATTTTATCATTAAATAAATGATAGAGTTTTGTTAAATATTTTTAAAAGAGTAAAATCATATAAATAATTAGAATTTTTAATATAATTTAAATCTCATAATATTTTTAATTAATTAAAATCATTTAAATAAAAGAATTTTCTACCATTATAATATTTTTGAAGTTTCCAAAATAGAAGAGACTTACTTTAGTGATGAAAAAATATGAGAACAATATAGAAATAAAAGACTCTGTATTTTTTTAGTGCTCTCCGAGTCATTGAGTAGTATGGTTGAATTCTACAATTCATATATTGCAAGTGAGGGGAAAAGAAAACTTTTTGGAATTTAAATCTAACATTTCATCATAACTCTCCAAATTAAATCAAATGATGAAAATTTAAATACTGATTTAAATTAATTTAAAATATATAATTAACATATAAATATCATATTATAAATAAATTATCAAATTTAATTTATAAAATACTAATCTTTCATCATTAAATAAATGATAAAATTTTGTTAAATATTTTTAAAAAAGTAAAACTATATAAATAATTAAAATTTTAACATAATTTAAATATGATAATATTCTTAATTAACTAAAAGGAACTGTTACAGCTATCGAAAAAGTAGCCCGAAAATGTGTCCTGAATATGTATTTCACTTTTTTATTTTTCTTTTCTTTTTTTTTATGTATATTTTTAATCATCATAAATATTTTTTAAAAAAATAAAAAATTTACAATATCATTAAAAAATACTTTTTTAATCACTAGGTTAAAAAAAAAAAATATTTGGCAAACGTCCCTTGGACGTTACACTACCGCTATATATATATATATATATATATATATATATATATATATATATATATAATCCAATCTGAATGCTCAAGCTGAAGAAACCAAAAAGAAAAATCAATGCCATAATAGCCGACCTCGACAAAGTACATGATTTGAAGCGCACATGGAGGACTGATCAGCACAGAAGATGACCAAGATAATTTTCACCCTGATCTGCTCAGGGACCCCCGGCCCGGCCCCCATATGAAAATGAAAGAAAAGCTTTCAAATCCTTTATAGAATCCTATAACGAATAATGATCGGGAAGCACAAGCAAGAGATAAATGCAAAGCTGCAAGCTCAGAGGGTGGTGGTCCCAGTTATCTCTGTCGACTCTCTTATTTATATAAATAAACATCATATTCTTCAATCTTCAATTATTCCAATTGGTTGGTTTTTCTTTTCTGTAATTTACCTCTGATCTAGTACTGCTTCCTGCACAATCCAACAGCAAAAAGAGAATCCAATCTTCAGATTGTCTGCATACATATATCTTTCGATCGGCTTATAAGATGATGTCATATTAAATAATAAGTTAATAAATAAAATATAATAAATAATTTTTAATCATCTAATATTATATTATAAAATAATAAAAAATTAAGATGATAAGTAATATTAATCTTAACAAAATATTAATTATTTCCGTTTCAGACAGCGTTGCATGCTTTGGTTTGCATGATAGTACTATCATATCATCGATCAGAGCTAAAGCAACTTTTACGTTATCAATGCAAATATAAAGAAAGCTAAAATTTAATTCTAGGAAGCACTAAAATGGAAGATCGTAATTATATATTGATCAATGAACTTGGAGTCGTTTGTATTTAAAATCTACTTCAATTTATTTTATTTTATTTTTATAATTTTTTTAAATTTTTATATAAAATATAATAAATAATTTATTTTTTTTAAATCTCTAAATAATTTTTTTAAATTTTCACATAAAATATAATAAATAATTTAATTTTTATTCTCAAATCATCTTAATTCATATATGAATCGAAATCACTATATAATTCAACGAATGCGCAGAGTCAACTCTGCAAATTTTAATGGTTGGCGGTGCAGTCAGTCTTTTACCAATTAAAATTTAATAGCTCAAGAAATTAATAATTATCGTCGCAGCTAGCTAGCGTCGATCGATGGATAGCCAAAATTGTTACATCTTGATGCACCCATTTTCCCTCTTTTAATACTGTTTGGCTAAAAGAGGAACACGAGAAATTGACCACAACAAAATCGAATTAATGTTTGGTTTACGAACAGAACTACAAAGAGTTATTATAGAAATTCATGAAGTCATGGTTTAATAGTCTATTATATTAAATTATAAAATTATTTTTATTCACTACAAGAAAATTTAAGTATTTATGAAGAGTTATTTACGACGAAAATGACGATTTGTAATAAGAATAGACTCATTTTAATAAAAAATAATTATTTTTTATATGAAATAACTGACAGTAAATAAATAATTTTTTTTGTAGCACTGATTATAAGTTATGCATGACATGACATCATGTCAAGCCTTTAGGTTAGCTTAATCATCTTTTGTAAACTTTAACACTTATCTTTAATTCTCACGTTATTTATCAAGTCTAATGGATAGGATAAAGTTAATTTAGATCGGGTTGGCTTCTTGTTGTAGAGATTGCACTAATAATATAGCCTGCAGGGCCAAAACCTTTATGACTTTGTGCCATGAACCCCATGCAATGCATAGAAGGGATATATAGTACTTGGGAATCTGAGACAAATAAGAACAACCAAAAACTGGACCACAACAGCTTGAAGTTTGTCATTATCTTTTAATAAAAGCTATGGCATCGCCACTGATTAGGCACGAAAACGCATTACTACATGACACATATGACATAGACGTTGTCCAAATTTCGTTAGAGAATCCGAGGGGAAGGAAAACTATTTAAGGACTCCAAATGCCTTATTTTCTCAGCAGAAACCTTTAACTCTGAACCATATATATAAACTCATGATCAAGTCACACCTGCTAGGCTTTTTAAAGAAGAAAAATCTTGAGAGAGAAAAGATCATCTATCTCACGAAAATAATTTTTGTTTTCAATTCGTACCGTTTAATTAAACGAATGCCTTATATATCAGTATCGATATGCAGTTTGGTGAGCAAACTCGCTTGCAATAAGACTTTTCCCTATAATAAAGCCATCAAATGCCAGCTCCCTTTCTTTGGCATGTCCTGAACTCTTCACCTTTTATGCTTCGCAAGTTAAATATATATCTAAGCCTCGGGGAATTGAACTTTGTTAGATTTTTAACCAAAGTGTTGGATTTGTGGATCTTGGTCTATTCTTGTGACAGCTCAATCTGATGACTCGGCTTGACAAGGATGTGTTATCGTTTTTGTGCGCATTTTCAATGAGGCTAGGCCATGGAGTGCTGCAGGCTTGGGTTGAAAATTTTTTATCCTGTTTGTGACTCGAGAATTGCCAGGCAGAGAGTTCGCTCGACGATCGCACGCGCAACAGGTCGCTCGACCAAAGCTCAGGCAGAGAGTTTGCGCAACAAGTCGCTCAAGCAAACTTCAGATAAGGAGTTCGCTCGAAACTTTCTCAACACCTCGCTCAAAGCGAATAATCCAGAAATTGTGAAATTAAGATTTTCGTAGTACAACCCTATAAATAAAATACTTAATGACTATTTGGAACAGTATATTTTCACCTCCAAAGTGTATTTTATCATTCTTCAAGATAATAAAATCATCTTCAGTTTCGTGGACATAAACACGTTATCGAACTATGTAAATTTTTGTATCGTATAATTATTTTATTTGTTTACTTTTACTTTTGTTTTCACAACTAAATGTGTCTTGCATTGTTCTCTTGGCGCCTACAAAGATAAATTAAAGAACAGACCTATGTGGGCTATGCTCCTCTCAGTTGCAAGGTTCCTTGTAAAAGTATTTTCCTGAAATGTGCATTTCACTGATAAAAGTGAACAGTAAATACAAAACTATGTCAATCAGGAGTCAAATCTCTCTTCCCTATGTAAGAAGTATATTGTGCCCAACACTTCAGCCCAACCTAAGGAGCCCTTTAAGAATTAAGCATTTTGGGCTGAGATCAGACTTGCCCAAAGCTCAAAACCAAGTACAGAAATCCATCTCGAATATGTGTACAGATTGCCCAAGTCCCTGAACCGAAGGGTCGAAACTCTAATCAGCCAGGTTGCAAAAAGAGCTCGGTTCAAAACTCCTTTGTCTAATCTGTCAGGTTCCAACAGCTGCATGTCAAAACAGTTGCCCCATTTGCATTGGGCTCATTCTAATTTTCTTTTGCTTAATAATCCCCCAAAATAAAACTCTATGATTTCCTATTTCCTTTTTTTTAGTAAAACTGTACCGTGCTTATAACAAAAAAATAAGCATAAAACTAACGAGGAGCTATGGAATTTGTGGAATGCAATGCAAAGATGCTTGTTAAAGGGTGTCGTATATTAATTATCACAAATCATATTTGTAATCTTAAGGTACTAAAAAAGGAATAAATTTTGAATTCACATGAAAAAATTATTTTTTTAATAATAAATTCTCTTTTTTTTTTTTTTTAAATGAGTATGTGAGAATTGTACACTATATCTAGTATTAGATAAAGAACAAACAAAGACTTACAGCTGAGAATAGAAAAAATCTCTTCATCATTATTTTTCTCATCATTTATTATCTCATGATATGATATTAGATTATAAGTTTACAAGTAAAATATAATAAATAGTCTTCAATTATCTAATACCATATCATAAAATAATAAAAAGATAAAAAAAATTAAAATGATGAGAGCATTAATCATGAAAAAATCACTATTTCCCAGCGGTAATTTATGCAATTCATTATCACGACCACAGGGCATGAGCTATCAAAATATATTATTAAAAAAATGATATTTACAGTAATAAAATAAAGCTTAATCCTAATTCCTAAAGGTAAATGGAGTGGGACATTCCCTAATCGGATCGGACGTGTTAAGGGAAGAGAGAAACAAAGGTTTCACGGTGAACGAGGTAAACAACGCGCCGTATCCGCAGCATTGATGACGCACAGCTGTAGCCTAATCAATTTCTCTCACCTTTCCCTCACAGCTGCATGTGACTGATCCCTTTGTCCCCTCCTCCACTCTCTCTGCTTTCCTTCTACCGACGCATGCTTCTCCATCCACTCTCTCTCTCACCCCCCTCTTCCTCTTACTCTCTGGATGTCCATGGCGTCCCCAACTCTTCCCAAACTTCTCATTCTCTTCTTACTCTTTGTTCTGGTCAATTTGGGTCCCTCTGCTCGGGCTCAGCTCGAGGAGACGAGCTTGAAGCTGATGACGGACGCGTTTGAGTGGCCGACGACAATGCCATCACTCTACGACGAGTTCGAAGACGAGGGGGATGATGAGGACGGCATGGACAGTGGGTCGTCTGGCCGTAGGTCTCTGTTCTGGCGAAGAGTTATGAAGTACTACATTTCGTACGGCGCGCTCTCCGCCGACAGAATCCCATGCCCACCCCGCTCTGGGAGATCCTACTACACCCACAACTGCTTCAAGGCCAGGGGCCCTGTTTTCCCTTACACCCGAGGCTGCTCTAGAATTACGCGCTGCAGGAGATGAGTGATCGACGAGGTATATTTGGGTGCTAAAATGCTTAATTAATTATGGATTCTATTTATGTTCATGGTTATGTGAGTTTTTGTTTCTGGGGTTGGGCTCCGAATGTTGATTTAGCAGTTTGAGTAGTGTGAACTTTGGGTATTTACTAGGTGAGTTAGTGGATGGCATGGGTTCGATGCTTCGAGACCATATATATATATGCATTTGTATTATTCTCCAAAGTGTGTAAGTCTTATATGTGCTTAGACGCTTGAATGTGTATGGAAATTAAACCTGGTTATTGCTTATAAATTGAGGCATTTTCGTATTATCGATCTGTGCTAATAATTTGGGAATTATATGTATAATTTTTGTAACTGAGTGGTTAAGTAGCATATGATATCTCTGTTGTGTTGACTTCTAGACGTGGCCGGTGCAGATAATTGCTTGGTTCATTGAGGTATTTTGTTGGCCAAGAGTCTTTTTATTGTAATTATGTTTGTTTTTATGCATTTTTATTGTATGTTAACATGAGCACTTAGTCCCTGGGCAGATAAATACGATTAATAGTAAAGGTATCATTACGGATGGCTTCAACTATCCCAACTACTCTCCAACAACTTACTAGGACTGTCACCTACCTTCATTCATGAAGACTTTACTGGCTGGAGAGCAATTCTAAATTTCTATTTTTTTTTAGAGTAGTATTTTTTTTTTTTTTTTTGGATAACCGTAGGTGTCTGGGCCAGCTTGCACGCAATTCGACTAATCCCATGAGGCCCTAAAGTTAACGACTAGGTAAACTTCCAATGGACCTAAGGGGACTCAAACTAGTGACCATTGTGGAGCAGACCCAAGGCCGGACCAGCTGAGCTACCCCTCAGGGTTTACATGGTGCACCTGCTAGCCCCAAGATATCTCTAATTAACGTAGTTGATTGCTGAAAACTTAGAGCTTTTTCTGGATAGAACTCAATTGCATAATAGTTCAAGTTCTTTTTGTTCTGAAACATTTTGTTACTCTAATGCTTTAGTTATAAAAATAAAGGTTTAGCACTGAGTCCTGAATCTCTACAAGGGCTTCGAGAGTGAAAGCTGTGATGGGCTTGGCCGGAAAATATGTCCCTATTCATTGGAAGTCTAACAGTTTTTATTTTGTTATCTAGGTGGTGTTTTTGAATTTTATTTAGGATTCTTTGGTCCAACTCCCATATTTTGGTCTACCTTCCTAATTATTTTAGGAACAACCCATGAGCTATGTTGAAGTGAGGAAGGGGGTCCATTAGCTTTTAAGTTGTTATTTTCTCTTTTGAATCCTTGGCCTCTAGAGCTTAAAGTGAGAGAGGGACAGACATATAATGTAGATCTCACAATATTTATTGAGCATTTAATATTGTTTGAAAAATCCATTATTTAAACAGCAATTGCTAAAGAAGTGTTATACATATCTTTTGAACCATCATCATTTCATTATCTCTTTCTTGGTGTGGGTATCAAATAATTGAAAAACTAGATTTTTTATCTTTTACTTGTCTCTGAGCATTTGATGCACATCAAGAGATGATGATTAAAATTATAATGAATGGTATTTTCCTAAATGCTATGGGGTGTACCAGTGTCAAATATTTGAGCAACAATAGAATACAATGCGCACATTAATAATTCATGCAGATCTTAGTAAATAAAGCAACTTTGAGCCTTGCAGAAGTTATTCATATTCTGTTCCTGTGTACCTTAAGGCTTGATTCACCATTTTGTTCATATGCTGATCTTAGTAAATAGGCTCTATGTTTCTACTCCAAATTGCACTATTATAAATTTGCTTGCTGTTTTGATAGTTTTATCATTTTGTTATGATCAATCATCCAAAGCATAATTGAAGTCATTCTTATCAATCATCTATTGGTGAGTGGATGATCATCTTAGTAGATATTCTAATGCATGCAGCTTTTAGGGCTGGATTGGTTATACAAAACCAAACTTATCTCATCTTATATAATCATTATAACTTTTTCAAATTTTTGCATAAAATATAATAAATAATTCAATTTTTTCAAATTTTAAAATAAATATTATATTATAATAATATTTTATTCAAATTTTAATAAAACATCTCATTTCTCTGTAACCAAATGTGCCCTAATTAACAACTAGATGTGGCAGAAGTTCGGATCCTTTCCTCAGCTTTCTTCTGGCGAGAGAACGGCTAAA
The DNA here is from genome assembly GCA_022457165.1 of Juglans mandshurica. Classification (NCBI taxonomy): domain Eukaryota; kingdom Viridiplantae; phylum Streptophyta; class Magnoliopsida; order Fagales; family Juglandaceae; genus Juglans; species Juglans mandshurica. The sequence goes on from CM039619.1 coordinate 50,469,843, forward strand.
GGCCCAAATGAATGAATGGTCGATTTTGATAGAAAATATAATATAATAAAAAAGAACATGAAGAAGGGAGAAAAACTTTTAAGGTTATTATTCAAATCAAATCACTTGATAATTATGAAAGTTATATTAGAATAATAATTAAATCAAATTCTTGATTTGGTATTATTATCTCCAGACTTCTTAACTTTTTATAAAGAAATTAATACCTTTATATGTGTTGGCCTATTTTGTTCTTAAAATCTCATTATTGTTTCCACGATTGTGTATACATATTTTATAAAAAATAAATAAATCGTGAAAAAGGGTTTTTTTTTTTCTTTTTGAAAAAAAGAAAAGAAAAGAAAAGAAGTTGAGATTGGTTAAGAAATTAGTTGATACCGACCAAAAAAAAAAAAAAAAAAAGAACAACCAGTCGAAATGTCAAACAGCTCCTTAAGCATTTATTTAATTTTATTAATCCCCTAGAAATGACGCACATACCACTCTTGGATGACGTAGGAGAAGATATTTCTTCTCTATTTTGGATAAACACAACGCAACGCAACACAACACATGGCTTGAGGCTTGAGCTGTGAGTGTTGACTTATATTGAAGGGATCGATCTTTATACGATGATCTCCTTAGCCACACACACAGACACACATGATGTACAGAAGAAGAGCAATATTATATGGTTCTCTCCTAACGATGCTTCCTTCACCTTCCTGGAAAATCTGGGCAATGAACTTGGACTCATTTGAACAGTTTCCAGATATTGGCTATAAAGTTAACCTGGACCAATTTCTTCATTTCCCTCATGTCATGAGCCACCATGACCTAATCCAACGGACGGCTGCATCAATTTCAACACATTTTGCTTTCTTTTCTGTTTTTTCTTTTATTCATCAACCAAAATGAAAGGAAATCAACTTTACTGTGGCTCCCACCGGTCCATGCAGCTTAGCATTTTGCTCTGATTATAGCCGAAAGCAAAGAAAGAATTGAAATAAAAAACGGCTGGCTAGTGGGCCATTACTCAGATCTTTGAAGCCCGCCCACATGAGCCTGAGCCTGCGCCTGAGGACTGGGACCCGCCCACATTGTACATAGACCCTCGCACTGTTGGTGGAACCCCATAAACGGCTCGTTTTCTTTTGTTGTGGAGCGTAGGTTCATGCATGTGTTTCGAGAGTTAATTTGGTCCGCCACCGTTGTCTGCGCGCATAACATAACTCTCATGTAGTCAGTCCCCAAGCAAAATTGACGCCAGCCCCATTTTCTGGGGTTCAACTTGTAAGAATAAAAAAACGAATATTTGGATTTTTTTTTTAAATGCTACGTGTAATTTAAAATTTTTTTAAATTAATTCTCGAGTTATTTGTTTGTTTTAAAAAGATATTTCTGCCCAAATTTCATTAATCTAGTAATGAAAAATGCCCAAGTGGTACATATATGATATATGTCATGCATAATTTTTTTAATTTAAACTTGTAATATATATATATATATATATATATATATACACACACACACACACATGCTAACTATGTATACATATATATCACACGTGTCCTCTTCTAATTTGTTATAAAATGACGAGTAATGATACTCATAGCACATGTTGAAAAATAAGGGTATTTTGATAAAATGGTGTTATTTTTACAAGTTAATTTACAAAATTAACATTTATTTTAAAACATTGTTGTGTAAAATGCTGTGAAAGTGATGTGTGTTTAATTATTTTAAAGTTAATTAAGATAATAATATTATATATATATATTAACAGAATAAATTTCTTTCATCAGTTTTTTTGAAAAATAATAATTTGGCGTACGTGATGTCAAAATAAAAGTTCTAAATTCAAATCGCGAATTCATGCTTTCTCCAAATGATAATTTAACAATGTGATTCAATTCATCTCGTACGTTGGAGAGACAAGACAAGTAATTGTGAAAAGTAGCCCAAGATATCCTTTTCATTTGACGTCGAAACAAAGAATTTTTGTCAAGTTTGCAACATTAGTAACGGTTCATGAAGGTAAACGTGTTTAAGAATAAAGCAAGAGTGGTAGGAATTATAAGGTACATGTCACAACTCATCACAATCTATCTTGGTTGGTAAGAAGTGACCGTTAAGAGAGAAACATATCTCCACGTTAACGATTTAGGCTAATGACACACGAAACTCGTACATGCATGGACGAAGATATGAAAAGTATCATTCACGCCTCCTGTGTTTTGACAGATAAAATGATAGGAAATGAGATAAAAATGAGAATGATTATGAAAACAAATGAAGCCTTAGTGTGACATGTTGTTCATATTTTTTATTTTTTTGAGATATGGTAGGATGAGATAAAAGTAATATTTAGAGTAAATGGTAATGTTAAATATAATTCAAAGTTATAAGATATATAATTTTCATGCACTCATTTTAAAAAATGGTAAGACTTATATTAAAAAATGAAATTTTTTATACATGTATCAAATTTGTTAATTTTGTTTGAAAGATAAATATTTTAACAACAAAAAAATTCTATAAAAATAAATTCACAATGACATAACTTAATGTGATACTTTAAATTATAAAATTATCTTAATTGTGAATTAAATTTATTGTATAATATAAAATTATATATTAATTTTATTTTGATGAGATTTATTTGTGACGTAACACTATTTTTTTTTAAATAAATACGTAGCAATTACAAGTTTTAAAATTCTAGAAAATCAAGTAACTTGGACGATATCCAAGATGTTATTATAAACTCATTACAGCCTTTTTATTTTGAGGAATAAACTCATGAAATTTTTTCTTAAATGTATAGTTTAATTTGGCGGCTAGAAACAGTAGAAGTACTACTCGAAGTCTCGAACCCCCCCGGGCCACGACTACTGAGAAGTCTATGTATGTATTTAAAGGGATTAATTTATGAGTAATGATATTTTAAAAGATATTTTTATAAAATAATGTTAGTTTTATAAATTATTTTATAAAAATATTTCTTATTTAAAATATTATTATGTAAAGTATTGTATAAAGTATCGTGTATTTATATTTATTTATTTTTTAATTTATACCAATGCCGTACCCACAAAGTCAGAAAATTATTTGGATGGGCATGCAAATTGGAGAGATGAGTACCATAAATTGCGCCGTCCCCATCAGGACATTTCACGTAAGCTTCTGTGAGTAGTGTGAGGTTGTTTTGCGTGGCTTGAAAATAAGACATTAATCAAAAGGGTTGGGCTTGGCCCCCACGTCGAGGTTGTCTTCATTTGAAGTTATACTAATTAAAGACCGCAGACTTGCAGGTCCAAGTGGGCGGGCGGCGTTTCAAATAAATATTTATTTTTAAATTAGGAGCACGTGAGGCAGGCTTTGGTATTCCCACTTTTTAACGGAAAACGGCTGCTGGCAGCTGTCATTCTGCTTCCTGACTTTCTCAGCTCCACTCATCTCTCTCGTTTATTATTATTTTTATTATTTAAGTTTTTTTTCTTTACTATTTTAATTTAGATTAAAAATCTCATAATATAATTTTTATGTATAATTTAAAACAAAAATGCAATCTATAATTTAATTAAAAATAAATTTAATTTTTTAAAAATTGACTCATTTTCCTTTGAATTATACAAAAAAATAATAATAATAATTTACGACTAACTTGACTTCATATAATACGTTATATTTATTTTATACTAAATTATATTTACAATCTAACGTATCATGTGTTAATTTGAGAATTTATTTTTGTCGAATATCTTTATAATTAAAACATTTATCTAAACTTATATCTTTCATTATAAATTAGTTTTTAAAATAATAAAAAAAGTGAGAATTGTACAAAATAACTTATAAATATAAATTTATAAACTTATATAATTTGATCAAAATATTATATTTGTTTATAATAAAAATAATTTTACGTAAAAATTATTTAAGTTTTTAAAATAAAATTTTTTTAAAAAAAAACATGTGTTTAAGTGGGAAGCAAACACAGATAAATTGGTTGGTCGGTTGGGTCGGCAAAGAAGGGAAGGCTGGAAACACGGAGAAACAGAAAGAAATGAAAAGCGAGAATTCACGGCCGTGCGCCGGGGGCGGGGGAGGGTGTTGGCGATTCCCAATGAGCGTTAATATTCCTTTTCCAACTTGCATTTGCGTATTTATCTCAATCTTCTCTCTTTTCTTTTTTGAAATTCGAGCAAATCAATCTACCTTTGTGCCGTAAAGAAATTAACCCTAGGTTGGAATATAAAAAGTATTTTATTAGAACTTTCTTTTAAAGTTTTAAATTTACGCATAAGATAAAATAAATAACTTAATTTTGTAAATTTTTAAGTAATAATAACATTAAAAAATTAATATTCTATTAATATTTTATTTACTTTTTAATTTTAATATAACATTAAATATTTTAAAAGTTAAAGGGTATTATTAAATACAATACTTAATGTGCAATTCTCGAGTATTTTTTTTAGAAAAATATAATGTTCATTATTAAAAATATTTTTAATGTGGATCTGATAGGGATTTCAAATCGTGTTAAGGAGTCTTGTTCGTGTCATGTCAAGGTATGTACATTACATTTAATGGGTCAACACGAACACGACCCGTTAAGGATTTCGTATCAAAATTTCAAACTCAAGCACGACACGGTAAGATAACGGTTTGATACGACACGACCCGTTAATAAATAAGAAATAAATTGACACAGCACGACACGACCCGACCCGTTTCAACCCATTTACGTTAATGAGTTGAACATACACGATACGACACGATACGACACGACCATTTTGACCTGATTGATTTTATATAAATATTTAAATATAAACAATATCTATAAAAATAAAAAAATTAACTACAAGTCTAAAATTACAATCCAAACAAATATGATCCACACACATTATAATAATATTCATTATTAAAATTACATCCTAAATATAATAAACAAAACACACATAGTAAATATATTAATGTTACAATCTCAAATATAATAAAAATATGGATCTAAACAAATTTAGAGCTTGAAAAATGAGGTGGAGCGTCCTCCTTGCCCTTGTTGTTCTTCAACTCCATGCAAATCCTTGACAATTACATTTGAAATCCCACCAGACATCTCACTACCTATTCCAACCCCAGAGCAGGTTGGTGTGGTGCCAGAAACTCTCCTGACAATGATGTTTGCGCTTGGACAGGCAATGGCGATTCCATATTGGTCCCAACCACTCTTCACTGCAACAAGATCATCCCCACTCTCAATGTAACAGTCATCAATGCACACATTGTTGCTCGAGTCTACAAATTGGATGTTAATGCTCAATATAAGTTTCTTATGCCCTTTTGTTCTAAAAGGATTGGCAGTCCACTGCATCAGGAATATAAGAGAATGAGGAAATAAGTAAAATACCTGGATTGATACCATCAGTATTTGGTGCGTTGAGAGGAGCCAAGATTGTCATGCCTTTGATAACAACATTACTAAAACAAATAGAATAAATAGTTAGCATATCTGAAGTATAGCATATCAAAGTAGCAGGTCAGAAAACAAATCAATACTCTCTAATTTATATGAGATTACATCAAAGTATCATATCAAAGTATAACATATCAAAGTAGCATGTCAAAAAACAAAATGACAAACATATGAAAATGGCATGAGATTACAGAGAAAGCGAAGTGGGATGACACCAGCCCCCAAAATTTGTGGCACTGCAAATAAGTCAAGCCTGCAGCAGAAAATAATCCACAATCAAACTTCTAACTTGGGAATCGGAAGAAAGCATACGAACACGAAAGAAAATGCAGGCATACCTAGAAAACTCCCCTTGCTTTGAGCACCGTCATGGACAAGATTGTAATGCTCTGTCACCTGCACATTGCCCCAGTGGGAAATCTCGATCTCCCGTACCAACTCCTAAGCAATTGCAAAGGGTTGATTTGCCTCAAAGTGCTTGATTCGTTTATTTGTCACAGAAAAAAAAATGAATGAATCAAACACTTTTTCTTTGGAGATTTGATATTGTGATTAACATGTAATTAGATTTCAAACACAGTACTCACAATATAATACATGCATACATATGCGTATAAGTAAATATAGGAGCATATCAGAGTGTGTGAGGTTCAAAAACCACCAAACAAGCCCTAGATTCACGAAATAGGGTTGATTTGCCTCAAAGTGCTTGATTCGTTCATTTGTCACAGAAAAAAAATGAACGAATCAAACACTTTTTCTTTGAAGATTTGATATTGTGATTTACATATAATTAGATTTCAAACACAGTACTCACAATATAATACATGCATACATATGTGTATAAGTAAATATAGGAGCATATCAGAGTGTGTGAGATTCAAAAACCACCAAACAAGCCCTAGATTCACGAAATATGGTTGATTTGCCTCAAAGTGGTTGATTCGTTCATTTGTTACAAAAAAAAAAAATGAACGAGTCAAGCACTTTTTCTTTCAAGATTTGATATTGTGATTTACATGTAATTATTTCAAACACAGTACTCACAATATAATACATGCATACATATGCGTATAAGTAAATATAGGAGCATATCAGAGTGTTTGAGGTTCAAAAACCACCAAAAAAGCCCTAGATTCACGAAATAGATAAAATCAATGAAAATTGAAATTCTTCTAAAAAAGAAGTATAAATTTAGCGCAAGAATCAAAAAACAAAATACCAAATCAAGCATCGGATCAAATGCAAACACTGGATTCAATAATAGCAAATATAATTCTGAAAAGAAAAAAAAGAAAGAAAATGGGGTGAGGGAGGAAGATGTCTTTTACAGCACCTCATCGGAGCTACCACGTGGCTCGTGGAGGACGACGAGGCCATTAACGCCCTTGCAGAGCTCAACGGGAGGACTGGAAGAAGGCGCCGATAGATTCGCAGAAGGAGCAAAGAGACCCTTTTCACTACTCATAGATTTAGCTTGAAGTCGAAGAGAGGGTGGCGGCGTGAGAAGTTAAAAGTTTGAGAAAAAGAAAACTGAGGGGCGGCGTGGATTAAGTTTAGGGTTTTTTGAATTTTAGTTATAAGGGTATAAAGGTAAATTAAATTCTTAACGGGTCATAACAGGTTGACTTGTTAGTGACCCGTTAAGCAATCGTGTCAAAATGGGTCAACCCATTAAAATTAAACCCTAACCTGCTTTTATCGTGTCGTGTTCATATTAGATTAACGGGTCGTGTCACATATTGCCAACCCTAGTGGATCACATATTTATGCACTTCTTTAATGGGTGGTTACATAACATATCAAACTCATATAAGAAATATTTTGTTTTAGTTAATTAAGTAGGAATATCATATCGATCGGTTATAAATTAATTACGTAAATATCTTTTTCACCGTAAGTTATATATCTCTTGTACTGATCATGTGCCAGACAAATTGTTACTATAATAGCATTCTAATGTGCTTAATTCAATTTTTTTTCTCTCTCTCTGATCTCTCGCTCTCATCAGCAGAGCATCATCAATCTTATACTTGAAAGTAATGCAACAGTACATCATGCATGCATCCATTTTGTAACGTGGCAGGCCGGCCGGGTTTCCCTTGACCTTTGCAAGTACAAGCAAATAAAAAGGATAACTTTTTTTTAGCAATACTATATAACCTCTCAACCCCTGTACAGTGTACACTATATTTTTTAAAAATTTTTAAATATTTTTTTTTAAAATTTTTTTGAGTTTATTCTTTTTAAACTAATTCAATTATTATATTCATTATTCATATATTAAATATTTGATTAAAGAAAAAAATAATAAAAATTAAAAAAAAATATGGTGTGTGGAAGTTGTGTGAATAGTAGGAAGTTGCGTAGATTTTTCAACTTTTTTATGTCTCAAAATATAGAACAAGTTATATATAGCTCTATGAGTAATAATCCATGATTATCAACACATGACGCTAATCATGTGTATGGATGAAGGATTTGGGTTGGACTCTTTGTTTTACTTTGGAGAATTTCAGTGTTGATTTCCTTTAATTTGTTTTGTTTGGATTAATTAGATGATGATATTTATTTCAAAAAGTTGTTTAATTTTTTAAAATTCAAAATTGTCCAACATATATATTTCATCCAAATTGTAGGTAGCTAGTAATTTAAATAGAAAAATTATATTCAGTAGCTCTATGCCATACACTTGATCTTATTTTTTATTTTATTTTTTTTTCTTAACAGGCGTGTGGTGTAGGACTGCTATGTAGAAAAACTTAATTAAATATGATAGAATATTTATATAAGAGGTTTAAAACTTTCAACTTTCATTCTATACAGTTGATATTAATTAAGTCTTGATCACATTATCATCATCACCATTGCTAGCTAGCTTTTGGCCCCACTACCCTCACCAGCACCACCCATGATCATTAGTGATGAGAAAAAACAAACAAAATTTACTCCAGTGCTATGAGTATTGTAAATCTGATTAATTATCAGATATTTTTTTTAGAGATTCTTAAAATGAATTGCAAAAATGCAATAGAAAAACCCTTACTCCCGGACACAAGATCATCATCTCGCCCCTAGCTATTTTGAATCAAACCCCACAACCCTTGGAATATTGATACATGAATTATAACCACTACCCCACACTACAAACCATTAATTAAAACCAAGACAATTATTTAAAATATAATCCGCCAATATATGGTCAATGAGCCTACCCAAAACATTATTTTTTTTTTTACCCATTTGAAGAAATGTGTGACTCAGTTTCTGGTCACTTGCAGAGAGCGTCCGTATATATTTACTTTTAGTTTGGAAATAATTTGTAAAAGTTTTAAATAGATAAATTTCGTGCAAGTCTTTATAAAAAAGTGTGAAAAAAAACTATTATTTATTAATGAGAGCCACTTTTTTTTTACTATGAACTTGTACGAGACTTGTCTATTTAGGACTTGTACTATTACTTTTTAGAGGGATGCTACTCTGTCGCTTGAGTAACACTGCTCGTTTATACTGTTAGTTACTTTTTATGTTTTGTTTTTTTATTTTTCTTTTCACATTTTTTTAATATATTTAAATATTTTTAAAAAATAAGGAAATTATATCAATACACTTAAAATCACTTCCTTAATCACTCAGTAAAAAAAAAATTGACAGAGCGGTACTGTAGCGGTCTAAGTATGGGCGGCATACAAACTTTTCTCTACTTTTTAATTAGTCTTTTTATATATTCAGTCAACTCATCACATATTATATATATATATAATGTTTTATTTGGAAGCTATAAGGTTTTAAAACTTTCTCATGCAAATTAATTAATTTATGTGGTATTATACAAAACCCATTAGGCAACATATTTTAAAATTGCGGGGCATGCGTTTCCATCGATGTACAAATGATATACATGATTATATACACGCCTTTTGAATTGATCTGTGAGTCATTGACCACGTTGTACATTAGTAATCTTTCACATATTAATGATAAGGTTCCTACCTTCTGGTCACAATTAAGCAAGAGAAACATGACTTTAGTACTTGTATATTATTTATGCACGCATGCATGGTAATTAATTATATATATATATATATATATATATATATATAATGGACGATGGAAGACTTCATATTATTTCGTTTCTATTTCTTCAAGTAACAAACAACCACGTACGAGTCCCTCTCTCCCTAGCTAGCTACCAACCAACCTTCTTTGACAATGAGTGTTGAAAAAGAGAGGGGGACTGATATTTTTGTTTTTACATACACACGTTTACAAAGTGTCGGTTATGAAACTCGTGGGAAATTATTTTTGTTTGTTTGGATATATCTCATTTAAAATATAAATAAATTATATATTACTTAATTTCCTAACCACCTCACATTCTATATATTTTAACATATATATATATATATAGGTTATTATTTATGTTTGCAGTACATATAATAATATAAAGATCGGATGCTCTGTTAATGTCGGGCTACCTAATCAAAAAATCTGATTACCAATTATATATTATATTGAGAAATGTTACTTGCAGTTATAATTATGCAAGTGCTGTACAGTCGTTTTGAAAAAAATAAATAAATATAATACTCACATGAAAAGAAATTAATTTTTTAATAGTAGACCCTACTCTTTTTCAAAACGGCTGCACTACACTTGTGCCCTCCACGACTGTATGTAGTATTACTCTATTATATAATATATATATATGTAAAAAGTGATATTTATAATCGTGTGCAAGTCTTGCACATTCTCTTTAAAAAAAGTCGATAATATATGAGATTCATATTAAAAAATTAATTTATTAATAGTGAATATCACTATTTTTTAAATGGAGTGCGCGAAACTTATACACCTTAAAATTATATATTTGACATTACTCATACATATATATATATATATATATATTGATCATATGCTAATAAAAGTAGTGTGTATATATATACATGATAGTTCTTGTTTTAATTTCCTTTACAAGTACGCTAAACATTATTGTTTTTGAAGAAACTAATTAATTTGATGGAAAATAAAGCTATTGCATGCGGACCAAACCTAATTGGGAAAAATCTAATTAAGCAATATTGAAAGTTACCAATCGAAAAGCGAGTGTTTTGGGGGGATGGCTGGTCACTTATCAGTGTCATACTGACCTCAATCATTGGAACCAATATGCCCAATTTAATAATGATAATGATAGTGATCATTATTAATCACTATTTCATTTCCTATTTTTCAAACATGTAGTTATAACATACTTAATATTAAATTATTAATAAGTCTGACGATAATTACGCAGTTCAAATAAAATGAGATAAAATATTTTATTAAAAATTAAATAAAAATTTTATTATAATATTATTTTTTATTTTGAGATTTGAAAAAATTGAATTGTTTATTAGATTTTGTGTGGGAATTTGAAAAAATCGTAATAATTATATGAGATAAGATGAGAAGAGATAATTCTATCCCCTTAACTTGAAGCACCATCTATCCCTCATTAGTGTCAAAGGCAATTTAAATTTAGAGACTTTCAAAGAGAGAGATTAAGATTTGTTTAGGTAGAATTATCTTATATATTTCTAATTGAAAATTGATACATATCCAAATGGATTAAATAAAAATAAATTCACAAAATAACATAACTTCATGGTATTAAAATGATTTTACAATTTAAAGTATCCTATCAAATCACGACACTTTATTGATTTATTTTCATGTAATTTGTTGTGACTAAAGTATTTATGTTTCTAATTGAATGTAATTAGTCTGGTGATAGTTTTATGGCATGGGAAATCAAACCAATCCGATGATAGGTTTGAACCTAATTAATGATAATTGATAAGGTTAATGATAGTAATTAGAGGTGTGCGTTTTTGTGATGCTAACTAGATATTAGATATAGATGACATTAAAACAGATAAAGTTAAGTTGTGCATTAGAGATTGATTATATTTTAGTAGATCAAAGATGTATATAACTACAAAACTAGCATTAACTCCTCAGATTTCCGCACCAAATTAAAAATTAATATTTAACCGTCACAATCTAAATTCAAATCCAATCCGCTTATGATTTCAGTAAAAGATAATATCTCAAAAGGATGCATTGCATGGATCTCAACTTCACCCTCGTCTCTCTCTCTCTCTCTCTCTCTCTCTCTCTCTCTCTATATATATATATATAATATTCAATATAGAAGCCAAGAATATCCTCGCATATCACGTGCTTGAATCATGGCTTTAACATTAATCCTTTGAATAAAAAAATATAACAAAATTAAGGAAAGAAATCTTATTCCTTGATATAAAAGGACATCCATGCTTTTAGGCTCTTAATCGTCCAAGTTGAGGAAAACAGAGTTCAGTTGCCGCCTACGTTTCTTTCTTCCCCTGACAAAGAAAACGAGAGCAAGAAACCCTTTTGAGAGCGACCATGGAGTGGGTTCGAGGAGATCCAATCGGTCATGGAAGTTTCGCAACCGTGAGTTTGGCCATACCGAGAAACAGTTCCGCTCAAGCTCATCCGGTAATGGTCGTCAAATCTTCTGAATCATCCAACTCCGCCTCGCTAAGGAACGAGAAACAAGTGCTTCATCAGCTTTCGACTTGCCCCGAAGTCATTCGATGCTTTGGAGACGATCTCAGCTTTGAGAAAGGCGAGGAGTTCTATAATCTGTTCTTGGAGTACGCCTCTAATGGGAGTTTGGCCGATCAGGTTAATAGTCGTGGCGGCCGGTTACCAGAATCCGATGTTCGGCGATACGCGAAGTTGATACTCAAAGGGCTTCGTGATGTTCACGCGAAAGGATTCGTTCACTGCGACATAAAGCTTCAGAACATCCTTGTGTTTGCCAATGGAGCAATCAAAATCGCGGATTTTGGACTGGCAAAGAAAGCAGAGCAACAACAGAGCAGGGCCGAGATCAGAGGAACTCCTATGAATATGTCGCCGGAATCAGTTAACTGCAACGAGTACGAATCACCTGCGGATATTTGGGCTCTTGGGTGCGCGTTGGTGGAGATGCTCACCGGGAAGCCGGCGTGGGACTGTGGTCCCGAGGTGAATATGTGGAAACTTTTGCTTCGAATTGGGGATAGTGATGAAGTGCCACAAGTTCCAAAGGAGTTTTCTTTCGAAGGGAAAGATTTTCTCGGCAAGTGTTTTGTGAAGGATCCAAGAAATCGTTGGACGGCTGAAATGCTTCTGGACCATCCCTTCGTTGCTGCTGATGATAATAACGATCATGACGCTGTTCCATTGGAGGACACGGATAAATTAAAAACATCAACATCTCCGAGAAGTCCTTTCAATTTTCCAGAATGGGTTTCAGTGCAATCTTCGATTGTAGTTTCGCCGGAATCTTCACCGGAGTCCGGTAAATTGTTTGAATGGAAAGTAAATTCTGGTTTCAGTTCGTCATTCTTGTCAAGTTTTTCTTCTCCGACGGATCGACTCCGGCAGCTGGTGACCGACGAGGCACCCAATTGGTCCTTTTCCGATACTTGGTTCACGGTGAGGGGTTCAGAACCGGGTGATTTAGAGCAGAGAAGGGAAGAAAAAGTGGCCAGTAATTTTGGGAAGAGTTTCATCACATCTAACGGTTCTGATTAGATTGTGATCTTTTTGATTGTAAATATTAGGGGAGAGAGAGAGATAGAGATGTGTTTTAACAGTCTGACTCTACTCGATTCTGATTGGCCCCTCGACTTTGTACAGAAAATCTTTTATTGAGTTTAAAGTTTTGCAAGAATTAACGTGGTTTGTTTTGACAAGCATTCGTCTCATCGTTATGATTGTTTTAAATTTATACATAAAATAAAATAAATAATTTAATTTTTTTAAAATTTTTAAATAAAAAAATATATTTTAATAATATTTTATTTAACTTTTATTTCAATTCATATTATTTATAAAAATAAATAAAGAGTTTTTCAATACAATTGGCGTGTTAATCCTGTTTTCAAAGTTGAATATTTAAAAAAAACTTTATTATTTGGTCAAACTAAAGCCTTTTAACATTTGTGGTTTTCTTTTTTCTCAATGTTTAATAAATCTTATTGCAAAAAAATAGAATAATTGTAGTGGGTGTAGTCAAAATGGTCCAAGTGGTGTCTTAGGTCAGTAGGTCTTCCTCTGAATGTTTGGCAAAAGAAATTGGATTTTCTCAACACAGGAGAGAGAGGTGGCCAACAACCCAAGCTAGTGTGGGTGCAATTGGTAAATGAAGTTGATGTTATTTGGGAATATTCTCCTTTGGAAGGCCTTCAAAGGGTTTTGGCTTTAAATAATGGGTAGCAAGCAAAGTTACAAAGCAGCAGAGCAGTACAGCCAATTCTCCCAGTTTCAAAATATGCAATTTGGGACTCAATTTGTGGTTGGTTTTGTTTGTTTATCCTCCACCCACCATGTTGGAGTAAAAAGATATTCTTTTGAGATATTTTCTTATACATTAGTTCCTTCTTTGTATAATTTTCAGCATGATGCCCCATATACTTGGTTCTTAATAGGAAGTTATTCTTTTCTTTTTCTAAAAAGAGAACGGAACTTCAATTTTAATGATAATTCTCACTTGTGATAAAAGAAACTCGTGATTACAACAAGACACCTGGAGAATACATTATAAGCAAAAAACCCAAAAACCAAGCATCAAAGTTACTAAACATCCGGTTACAGAACAAATTATCAACGAAGCACAGAATAAACCAAGGCTAGACTTTGTAAAACCAACCCTAGACAATACAATTAAAACCTGCAAAATCCCTAACAAATTATTTTCTTAATGGAGTGATGATTTCATCAGTGTCTTAATATAGAAAGAAAGAAGGAAAGAAATCCAAAGGTATGTGATATCAAAGGGACTGACTTTGTATAGTTGAAGTATGGTGATTAAGATTAGCATTGAGTTGACGGCCAGAATTGGTATTTTTGTGGGGTAGGATCAAGTTTGTCTTCCAAGTTATACCAAATTATTGGAGGTTCGGTTGTTCAGACAATTTAACAAACAAGAATCATTTCGGTGCACCAAAACATCTTAGTAGTTTAAGTAAAAAAAAAAAAAAAAAAAGGCTGCTAGAAGAATTATGAACTCTATAGCAACATAAGCTCATGTACCATTAGAACTGATTTTCATGAAATAAAATATTAAACCTACAAGAAATTTCGTATTAATAATCAATCGATTCTTAAATCTATTTTTTTTTAAATATATATACAATATCATATTAATATTATAAGATAGATGTAAATGTAATATATAGCGTCCATCTAAATAAAAAAGCTATAAAATAAAGTAATTTCACAATTTGACGTACTACATCAAGTTACGTAGTTTATTTTTTTTGGATGCATATCTCAAAAGGGGAAAAAAAAAAAAAAATCCAATCCAGTTGGAGGCAAGGAACGGTGGTTCGATTCCTTTGGAGGCTGAATATAAGTGGATTTGGGTTCCTAAATATTAAGGCTACAAAAAATAAGAATTAATCTTAAAAATTAATATACAATATCATATTAATATTATGAGATAAAAATCATGAAATTCGGTTCCTTTGGAGGCTGAATATAAGTGGACTTGGGTTCCTAAGTACGATAGTGTTGGATCTGAAACAAAATTTCAAGGCCTTCTTCCCCCCACCGACCAGGCCTACCTCAATGTGAAGGAAACGTCAGTCTATGGGTTCAGACTTCATTTTTTCCAATCTACATTTAATTTCATTTTATTATTACAATTTTTTTAAAATTTTTATACAAAATATAATAAATATTTCAACTTTTTTAAATCTCAAAAAAATAATAATACTAAAAAATATTATTATAATAATATTTTATTTAACTTTCATCTCAACTCAATATCCAAACAACACCTCAAAATTTGTGAATAATAGTAAGATAGTTTGTAAATAGTAATGAAATAATTTGAATTATGAAGTTCTAGGAGATTTTGGGAAAGGAAAAATAAAATTTTGAATAAAAATATTATCAAATAAAAATATTGTTAAAATATTATTTTTTGTCTGAGATTTGAAAAAGTGAATTATTTTTTGTGATATATTTGTAAGTTTGTAAAAGTTATAATTATTAAGTAATGATTAAGTAATGATTAGATAAAAATTCTAAAAGTTTGAAATTGAAAAGTGTTTATATTTGAATGGTATTTAGATATTTAGATGAGATTGGATAAAAAAAATAATTTTAATTTTTTTTATATAGATCTCATATTTATTTATTTTTTAATTTTTTTTCAAAATGAGTGTATGACACTTAAGTACTATATGACTGCAAATATCATTTCTCAAAGTTTAAATAAGAGAGATATAGAGGTATGCAATGTGTCTATTTTTCTCTTACTCCCGTCTTTAAATCGGTACAAAAACCTTAAGTTGCATTTAGCCTTCAAAGATTTGGATTTTAATTCTCCAAGATTTATAATAATTAAAAATCAGTTTATCGGCCTCGTTTGGTTTCACAAATTTTTGAAATCATCTCATCTCAACATCCAAACATCAATCAAATACAAACATTTTTCAATTTCAAAATTTCAATTTTTTCATCTAATCATTACTTAATCATTACAAATTTTTCAAACTTTCAAACAAAATACAAAAAAGTTCAATATTTTCAAATCTCAAAATAAAAATAATATTAAAAAACTATATTCTAACCTAACTTCATTAAAATCTTAACGCAAACTATTTTATTATCATTTATAAATTATCTCACTACTATTAATAGATTTCTCATATTCATCTTATATGTGTAACTAAAAGAGGCCTCGATATAAATTCAAATCTAAGTTTTAACTTTTAATATATGATCCAAACAGGGGATTTGGATTTTAAAGGCCCACATCGAAGTGCCACTTGCTAAATCTCGCTATCCAAACGCATTAATTAAGAAATTTTGATCAATCGGTCAATAAGTTACAAGTGAAAATTGTAGTAATAATAATAATAATAATAATAACAGCAACAGTTCATTCCACCGACCAACTCCTCACTTCATATCTATGTATTTTCTCATTTTTTGCCTTAAAATCCAAACAAAAACGTTAAGGCATTATTAATCGCCAGCAAAATACATTTTAAGTGAAAAAAAAAAAAAAAAATTCATACCACCGACCAACTACTCAACTCGTGTTCCCCTATTTCCTGCCCGATAATAATAGACTTATTACTTTCTATTCTAGTGTATTTAAAATTTTTATTTTTTTATTATTTTATTTTAAGTATTTATTTAACATCTTTAATCATTAATTAAAAATTAAAAAATATAAAACTTCATTAATATTAACTTCCGTAAAAAATAATAATAATAAAAATTTAAAAAAATAAAGAGAATAATAAAAAATAATAAATCTATCATTACCTTTTCCCTGAAATCCTCTGGATTCTTAAGGTTAGTCAGCAATGAGATCCGGAACCCCTGCAGTCAACTCCTGCTTCTAAGCCGAAAAGGCTGCATTTCCGGTAATTATTTCCCCAACTATTTAATGCATAAATAAATTATTCCAAAAAAGGTTTAAAAAAAAAAAAAACTAGTTTTCATAATCAACAACAAAATACATGACCAATATATTCATCTGGGGTATTATTTTTCTTTCACTGGTGAGTGCACTTGTTCTTGAGCGAAATGGCCTTGCTCATTTTCTTTGGATCCATTATAACTGAGCACTCAACCCTCTTGTAGAACCTGGGCTTCACCAGTTTACCCAAAACATACGCTTTCGATCGAACCATGAACTTCAAAGTCAGTGGCACTGGCTCAATTGGTGCACCATTCAAGCTGCTCAAGCTTGCTCCCCCTCCATACAATGGGATATTGCTTCCTTTCAGGATCACAGATACTGATCTCTGACTCTTTCTTGATTGATAAAACTTATAAACCTGAAAATTATCAACATCCATATATTGAATAAATTATTATTATCAGAATGAAATGAAGATTTTCGAGTAAAATGAATGGAAAGAATCTTGGATGGCTTACGGTTCCAGAGGCTACAGGGAGTTGAGAATAGGAGAGATCTAAAGGCATTGATGCGACATGGACCCCGAAAAATGTTGCTGTGTTTCGAAATGTAAGCTTCACTGTGGAATTCATGGACACCATGTTCGTGGCTACTCCTGAGAAATCTGCACCCGCTTGAATCACAAACTGGTCGAATAAAATGCTCTGCAATCATGCACAAACAAATCAACACCCTCGTGATCACAAAAAAGTATATATGCTGCTTTCTGTTCAGTTAATTCTCATTGAATGTACAGATAAACAAGAAATTAATGGTATGGTAATTGGAAGATCGATGCACACCTTCATAGTAATAACGGGTTTCTGGGGACGGCTTGCACCCCAGAGGATCAAAGAAAAGAAAGAGAAAAGCACAAAGAAGCCGACAACGACGAAAGCGAGAAAGTAGCAGCGGCGAGTGAGGCCATGTGGGTTCCCATCATCATCGTTAAGAAGGCCTTCTTCAATGGCATCGAACTCCTTCCAGGCCTTCCAACCCTTCCTTTGGGAGCTGTGGTTCTTGGAGCGAGAGCCGGGCTTGAGGGAGGCGGAGAAGCGAGTGGAGGAGGACTCCCGAGAGTGGGGGCCGAGAGAGGAGTTGGAGTGGGAGTGGGGAGGGGAACCCATGGGGCTGAGCACTGGGCTGGAGTGGAAGGAGTTGGTCGTCTTCTCATCATGGGAGTCCCTGGAAGGGCTCTGGACGTAGTAGACAGGCCGGCGAGGGGACCGCGCAGGAGACGACTGGGACAGGCTACTCACCTCGGAATCGGTCTTGGCCAGCATTGACATTGTTTTGCTGAAGGTATGGTGCTGGCGTTAATGGAGGTGAGGTGGTGGTGGTGGTCAGGCTAACAGGCACAGCTAACTCGAGAGCCAAAGGGTTAGATAGATGGAAGAGGATCGTAGGAGGAGGAGTGAAAGTATAAAGAGAGCATTGACTGTTTGATTTTTGATTGAATATAATTAAATTCTTGGACAGTTATAGAATCTCCAGAACGCACGTCATGGGTACAGCACGTTATGTTTTTGCTTTCTTTATTGTTTACGAAGTCTTGTGTATGAAGGTAATTAATACCACAAGGTGGATCTCTGCACACAGGCCAGGAACCATTGCAGTTGTCTCTCGTTGCTGATTTTGGTTTATTATATTGTCTATCAAAGATATACCTGGTCAGGCAACACTACCTACATATACGTCTGATTCGAAAAATAGGTCTCTAGAATGGGGCTTGGATTGTGTAGGAATTTTACTCCTGCATAATAGAAGCACGTAGCCCATACCATCTAGGTCATCCGGCCCTACAAGTGGCTGCTACTGTCCATGGATCTACCACACGAGCAACATGGTCAAAACTCCACCTTATTTTTCGGCTCTTGTTAAAGCAAGAGCAGACTAGGTTGTGGTATGGGTTGTCCGGGTCTTGCCACATAGAAAGTAGGCGCCAAGAGTCTGAATAATATATATATATATATATATATATATAAGCTGCAATCACAATCTCCCTCATAATGACGCCAAATTTGGATTCCAAGGGCACATACTCTTAAGACTGATCATCACAGTTGTGAAAACACATTTAGCTAGATTTAAGAGCACGTGAAGATGCAGTACCGAATCGAATACTTAAAGATCAATCCGTGAAGTTTTGCAGAAAAAAGTTGTTTGGAAGCTAGCTTTCTCTGCATGACTGAATAATATGGTGGTTTATTAGGGGACCTTTAAAATACCTATAGATTTTCAACAAGGAGGGAATCCCCCACATCTGCTTTGTGGATGATCTACTTATTTTCAGTAATTAAAGGTGATATTGGGTAGATGTTCAATATAAAAGGAGTGCCTGAAAAACTTCCATAATATGTCCAAGTTGTTTCCGGATTGGGATATATGAGTGCTGTATCATATCTGAACTCGTGGGGTTTCTACGTACGGCTGTGCCTGGGATGGACCACATCCTGAATATTTTAGGATTCAAGGAGGATGAACTTCATGTCGGCACCTCGGTCCTGTGTCGTTAATCTCTTCTTGATAGCAAAAACCAGATTGTTATGCACTTACAGAGAAAATTATGACAAAGGCTGAGACTTTGGACTTGTACGGTGTTACCCTTTATTGGCAGGCTTCAAGTCATTAACTCTATCCTTTTTTTCTATCATATATATTGGTCCTCCGTAATTCTATTACTTAAAGCAGTCATCAGGCCGCAAGTGGAGCAAACACTTGTGGCTTTTATACGAAAGGAAAGTGAGCTGAAAATAGAGGGCACTGGGGTTTCTTAAAATATTGTTTGATATACTGATGGTGTCAGGAATTTGGATACTTGAAATCAGGTGGCCTTGCTTAGACTACTATGGAATATATGCACTGATAGCGATCAGTCAGTTTGATCTAGCTGTGCTAGTTCATTTAAAATCGAAGCTTCTGATATCTTATAATGTGATGGTTCTTGGATATGGAGAAAAATTCTACAACTTGGGGAATCTGCTCGGGGAAGAATGCAATTCCCCATCGATGATGGGAGACCCATTTGCCTTTGGTTTGAACATTTTTATTTGTGAACAATTTCTCCAGAAGATGATGTATTTGTATGATCTGACATTGTGTTGGTTATTCGTTCTTGTCTATATGGGGTGGCTATGTAGCTACTGTGTTGGGTTGAAGGAATTGAGTTACTCGCCTTTTTTGGCTGTTGTGTGTTGTTGTCCCTCACTTTGCTTGCAGATATCTGCTTTGTGTTCTACTTACTCACCCAATGAGTTTTGTCTTGTTTTAGTGGTGGAAATGGCTGCAGTGGTGGGCCTCTAGCTATAATGTTAATTAACTCGCTGCACTCGTGTATTTGCTGCACATGTGAACCTACTTTTGTTTGCATTGGTTTAGCCCCTGGTTTGTGCATTTGTGTAGTTGTTGAGATAAGTGGGAAATGTCATTGCCACTCTTGGTGGTAGCTTTGGTGCTGCCGCGTCTCCATCACAACTTTTTTTATTTGTTTGAGGTGGATTTTGATGATCTCAATTGTTACATGTTGCTTTGGTTGCTGCAATAAATTGAATTTCCTCTATTCGCCACTGTTCTATGTTCTTGTGTTGATGTTTATATGGAAGTGCTGGTATGATGCAATTGGTTCTGCATTTGAGGCATACTTGTATTTTGAGTTTTGGGCTTTGTCTTTCCAGATTTACAGTTTTATATCATGACTTACCCCAAAAAACCAAAAGATTTTTTTTTTTAACACTTTGAAGCTATTTCTTTGTATAATTCTACTTTAATTTATTGACTCATCACAGCTATCATTGGTCATTGCTTCATCGAGATTCACTGTTTTCAATCACTAAAACATCTGACTGTTAAAGGTCGTATACTCCTCTGACAATGGAAAGATAGAAGGGACGTGCTACGTCCACCCCGGCGGTAGCTAGCGGGAGCTACCGTTAGGTGAAATTTTTTTTAATATTTTTTAAAAAAATAAAAAAATCATAATATTATTAAAAAATATAAGAAAAAAAAATTAACAACAGTAAAATAGAACCAAAGAAATAAACAATAAGAATAGCATTTTCCAAAATAGAAAAGCTATAAAGAGAAGTAAGAAGTGAAAAGCAAAAAATTGGGGAAAAGAACTTTATATATAAATATATGCATTATTCAGAATAATTATAGCTTTGTCTTCGAAAGTGATTCCGGAACCAGACTCGTCGCCACTATTGGACTCCTCACCACATATTGACGAAGATCATCCACCCAACTAAGAGAGCCATGGATCACCACCTCCTGCAAAACTTTTGGCCCCTCCAAACTGAGCTTGTAGCTTTGCTTCTCATACTTCTGCTTAAATACCAGCTTCTCTGGCTCCACCTTCACCTTTAAACCACTCATTGCTGTTAATTTTGCAGTATAACTCGATCTCCCCTCTCTGACATTAGTCACTGTCCTCCGAAATTCTCGCACAACTTTTGTGTCCGAACCCGAATCATAATCATTGAAGAAGCCTATGAAAGATGGGTAATTAAGATCCAAAGACGAGTTCAGACAGTTGTGCGTGGACCTTGTAATGATTTTGATTTGGGTTGCCGTGTAATTCATTGCACAGAGAAGCTTTACGTAGTCCTCCACTGTTGCATCGTAGACAAGTCCAGGATCAAGTGCCTTGTTGGGATTGACGTGTCCAGCTCCTATGTCTAGAGGGCTGGCTGGCAGCTCATTGTTTGCTTTGTCTTTTATGGGGCCAAAGGTGTTGTCTAAAGAGCTTGCTGTAGTCATCAGGGCAGACCGAATGGCCGCAGGGCTCCAATCTGGGTGCACTTCTTTTATAAGTGCAGCTACTCCAGCAACATGAGGGGCAGCCATTGAGGTGCCCGACTCAAGATTGAAGTTGCTGTATAAAGGACGTGATTGAACTACAGCAACTGAAGTAGTTGGAGACCATGACCCGAGGACTAAGGATCCAGGGCCCAGAAGGTCTGGCTTTAGGACTCTAGGGCAGCTTAGAAATGGCCCTCTGGAGCTATAGCCATCCACCAGTGGTGCTGGCTTTGTACCAGTTACTGTCTTTTGATATTTCAAGCTTCCTCTTGGATTGCTGTTCTTCTTTATGTACTCTATTACTGTTTGGCCATCTCGCAGACCGATAAATGCTGTTGGAAACGAGCTTCTTGTGTAGAGTTCTGATAGAGAATAATTGGAGATGAAGATGGCTCCATAAACTCTTGCAACCTCGGCATTTTCAACCTGAGTGCTTATACTAAGATCGTCTTTGCACACAACTATCTTGTTTCTATTTTTCTTCATCTCCCCCACACTTCGGCAGCCGTCCATGAAAACAAGAGGCAGCTGTCTTAGAGAAGAATTACCTGGATACAAGGATACAAAGGTGATTTGCATACCATTTCCTAAAGATAAGACTCCGTCAAACTCACGATCAATAGTCCCGGCACCGGTGGTTAGTACCCATGGAGCTCCATTGATTAAGGTACCATACAAAGGCCCATCATTTCCTGCAGAAGCAACAACCAGTACACCATTTTCCATGGCTGCAAAAGTGGCTATTGCAATAGGATCATCTTCCAAGAAATTGTCATCCAAGGCAAAACCCAAGGACAGAGACAATATATCCACCCCATCTTGAATTGCCTGGTCTATTGCAGCAAGAACATCCGATGAGAAGACCCCATATCTCCAAGCTGCTTTGTACATAGCTATTCTAGCCCTTGGTGCCATGCCCCTTGCGGTACCATTGGCATAACCGAAATAGGATGCGCCTTTTACATAGTTGCCTGCAGCAATGGATGAGGTATGTGTTCCATGCCCGCTTGTATCACGGGGAGATTTCATGGAAATCTTTAAGTGGGGATTGTTGGAAAGTAGACCCTTGTTGTAAAACCCAGCTCCAATAAGTTTCTTGTTGCAAGATGAAGCATTGAATTGGGTGCCAGAGATGCATTTGCCTTTCCATCTAGAGGGAATCTGAGTCATTCCATCATCTTTGAAGCTCTCACTCTCTGGCCAAATTCCAGTGTCAACTAAACCAATTATGACATCCTGGCCATAATTGGAAGCTGGCCATACACCAGAAACAGAAGTCAGACCAAGGAATTGAGAAGTGTGAGTTGTGTGCAAGGTAAGAGGACGATCTCGGGTATAGGAAACATAGCCAGTGGACTTTTGTAAGGCCTCAAGCTCAGAAAGAGAGAGAGATGCACTAAAGCCGTGAATAGAGCTAGTGTAAGTGTAGATAAGTCTAGAGGCGGCAGTGGTTGGAGTTTCTTCAGAATTGTCTGATATAGAAGAAAGGGTGGCCAAGTACCAGCTCTGGTGGCCAGAGAAGGCTTTGGGAATGGATGATGAATCCATGTGAATGATATATGTGTGGGATTGTGCCAAACTGGAGCAAAGGTAGGAGACAGAAAATAGAATGGAACAAAGAAGTTGCAGAGTTAGAGTAGCCATGGAAGAAGTTGCAGAGTTAGAGCAGCCATGGCCTAGAAATACACAAAATATTCACTTTTGAAGTCTGGTCCACAAAACTAAAGTGGCAAAACTATGATTACTTGCCAATAGGAAAAGATGTTCCCACATATTAGTTGTCATACTTGGTTTCCTTTTTTCACTTATTTTGGTTAAAAAGGAGGGGAAAAGCAGGAAAATATTACTAGATTGTCCACCTCCACTACTCAATTTTAACGTTCATTTATTCCCCATGCATCACATCAGCGACAGCTTTCGCCCTCCAGAACAACATGAAACTCAATTGGAGTTGCATTAAGATAGAATACAGCTTCTTAAGGTGTTTAAAAAGTAGGCTGCTCTCGGAAAAGGTAGGCTGTCCTGTTCTGAGATTTTTAATTAGTTTTTGAAGTTGTGGTTTTTGATAGAATTTTGTTTAGAGTTTTAATAGGAAAAGGACTTTGATTTGGGGTTTTTGAAACATTCTTGTAAAAATTATTAGTCCGTCATAAGTAAGTTCATTCCAAAAAAAAATAAAAAATTATTGGGCCTAATACCAATAAACTCTAACTAGAACTTGAAGGCCCGCCTCATGTATGGGCCGATTTGATCCGTGGAGCCATTTTCTTCCCATGTCCGCCTATAACACGACCAAACGAATCAAATAAGCAACCGAGGATAAAGTTTGGTGAACCTGGTAAAGAAGGATTGGTCTCACATATGGAGACAAAGGAATCTCAACTGTTAGTATAAAAGCCTCACTTACCACGAGAGGTATGCGAAAGTCTATCTATAATGCAAAATAATTGTGCTAGAAGGAAGGCATTCTTGATATCGAGTTAATAGGTATCTTAATGATTGATAAGAGTTAGGGTTAGATCGATTTGAATATTGTCAGGTTTGATAAGAAGAGATAGAATTTGGTGTAAATCCTTCAAAACAAGCCAGATTTTAAGTTGATCAAGAGTGCTATTAACATGTTGGTTGGTTTTAAAGATCCATTTGCAGCCGATGATATTTACATGAGAATTAGAAGGGACGAAGATCCAAGTATTGTTTTCTTGTAGAGCTTACACTTCATCACACACAGCTTTCTACAAAGCTTTCATGATTAAGTTTGGCTCTTTGAGAAGATCTATGATGGTACAAAAATTTATATACTAGGGGTTGAATTTGTAAATACCAACCTCGGAGCGAGTAACTTTTTATTACTATTCAATTTTATCATTATTTTATTATTATTATTCACAGATCATCTGAAATCACCTTACTATCATAATGTAGCCTAAGAGGAGATCGAGGAAGTCAATCCACACGATGCAACGGCTACAACCATGCATATACAAATAGTTGATGTTCTTTGTCTCTATGGTATTAGTCCACCATAAGATTAATAGCTGATGTTCTTTGTGTTGATCATGATTTATGGAGTTAATTTTTTTTATACAATATTAAATACTAAATAAATATTGTGATGGTCACTTTATATATAATCTCTTTCCTTCAAGGGTCGAGACTGAGTCATTTTAGGTTGGCGTTTCCACAACGATAAGGAAATTTAGGCAAATAGGAAATTGAAAAGTCATGCAGAATAAAAATCAGATGCGTTTGACAGATTCTTGTTAATTCTTTTCATTATTTCTTTAATTAATATCTAAATATTATTTCTTTTTTTTTTATTTTGAGATTATAAAATCACAATTATATATAATTCTGTTGACTAAGATCCGAAGATGATAAGGTAAAACTAAAATTAAACGCGACATCAAAGAATGGACAACTTCTGGTCCCAGAAGGCTGCAAATTCGAGGTCACGGTCGTCCTAACATATTCACCACGTAACCTCATAGAATCCGAGAACCGGCCAGTACCTTTGTTTTCTAGAAGCGACCATCTTGTTTATTGCAGCAACTGGCGAAGGAAAATAAAAATAAAATAAAACCAGTACCAATATACTCATAGAGATAATAGTTGTGATTTTACTCTAGCGTGCTAATTAAAAAAAAAAATAGATAAATTTAAGATTTATATAAAAAATTATTTTTTTAAAAATAATAGATCAAGTTTTTTATAAAAGAGAATACACGAGACTTGCACAACTTTATAATTGGCAGATATTTTCTAGCCCACATCTATTTACATTGTTATTTAACATTTTAAAATAAAAACAAATACATATTTTAATGATTTAGGAATTTTATTATTGTTTTTATTTTATTACAACAAATCGTTAATTTAAATGCTCATATGTTTTTTGTTGGACACAATGAATATTATTTATGGTAAAATATAGCTATAATCAACCTACAAAACACATCTGTTTTTTTTTTTTCAGAAATATTATTAATTCATCGTTTAAAGCTAATCAATTAGTAATCTGGTTGTCAAAAAGCATATAGTCTGATTGTCATAACTCTCGACCCCCAAAAGAAGAGGTGTGGAGTTGGAAACCCTCCCAATTAGGGCAGGTTTGGGGCCAAAACCAAAACACAAAATTTTCATCTCATCTCATCTTATTATTACACCTTTTTCAAATCTCCATACAAAATATAATAAACAATTCAACTTTTTCAAATCCCAATACACATTTTTCAAATCCCAAAACAATAATAACACCAAAACTTAATATTTTAAACTTCAAAACAAAACACAAAATTCTCATCTCACCCCAAACCTATGTTCTCATTTCACCTTCCTGACGGCATAACCAAAGTCAATTCCTGAACCACTCCTCGATCTTTCGCTTAAAATACTTATATATAAATAGAGAGAGAGAGAGTCCCTCTCGTACAAACCAAATTTCACAATGAAGGCATATCCAATCTCCTTAATTCATCTCATTCTTACGTTCTTCTTCTGATGTTCTGATGATTCAGACGACACAATAAGCCATAAGTTCCTAACTCTGTTTTTTGTTTTTGTTTTTTTGAATGTTGCAGAGAATAAACTCCGTCTTCAATCTCCAAATTCAATGTTTGTTCATCGCAGTTTGTCTCTTCGTCTGTTCCTCCGGTCTCACGGTGTCTCCTTTATCTCTGCTGCCTGCATGAATCCTGTTTCATTCTTAATTATTTGTGTATAAATAAACCGTTTAGCTATAATTATATGCAATGTTTCTAATTATGATATGATTCCTCGTGTGACCGTGTCCTTATCCCACCCAGATCGGAGAGACATGCTCCGCCGACGGGGAATGCGACACTGGCTTACGCTGCGAAACGTGCGCTGCAAACGGGAACACCCGTTCGAGATGTGTCCGGATCCAACCACTGAACCCCACATCAAAAGTGAGCCCTTTTCATTTGTTTGTTTGCTTTTTTGTCTGTTGGTGGCTTTATTTTCTGATTAAAAAAGCATTTGGATCAGGTGAAAGGTCTGCCATTTAACCAGTATTCATGGCTGACAACTCACAACGCGTACGCTCTGTCCGGTGCAAAGTCGGCGACTGGTGCGGTTGTAATCTCACCCACCAATCAGGAAGACTCGGTTACCAGCCAACTCAATGTGAGTTTCTCTACAATATTTTCTTTTCTGGGCTTTCCTCCCGTAATTATTTCTGCTGCATGCGAGCGCTTCGTCTCAAATTCTAAGCATAGTTCTGTTTTCAAGGATTGATTTCTAGACACCGTTTTTAGACGGCAATGAGAATTTACTTCTAGACAGCATTGCATTTCATTTCATTGTTCATATTCTTTGAAACGTATTCAACAATATTGAGACGAAACGACGGTCTGCTTGACACGATTAACATTTGTAGTGCTTATGACGTGGCAATTGCTTATTGGCTAGAAGTGGAGGTCCTATATTTTTTTTTTAGGACTGCTGCATCCACAAAGGAATTACACAAAAACAATCCTATAAACTGATGTGGCTTCATCTGACCCATTAGATCTACTTTATAATAAAAGTAACTTTACAATCTGACGAATCACATCAAACCATGTCAGTTTATATGATTGCTTTTGTATAATCATTTTGTGGTTAGAATATTTTTTTTTTTTTTGGATCCATATTTAGGCGAAGACCACGTACTTGCCATCTGTTATAATTTACATTTGAATACGTATTCATGAAGGGGCTGCCACTTTACTATGCCGTTGAACCGAACAGCTAACAACAGGAACAAGTGTCTGGTCTTGAGCAGTTTGAGCATCAACAAGCTGAATGTTGATACACATATCATATAATATAAGATTAAGAGCTGTAAATCTCGTGTAATAATTACAATATTCGGGTTGGTTTAGTTACACAAAACTAAACTATCTCATTTCATTTCATATAATTATTACAATTTTTCCAAACTCCTATACAAAATATAATAAACAATTCAACTTTTTTAAATCTCAAAATAAAAATTATATTATAACAATATTTTATTCAATTTTTAACAAAATGTATCATTTCATCTCATCTCATCTCATCTAAACTGTGTAACCAAACGTAGTCTTTGAAGTTTGACATGCATTATTCAAACTAACTTGGCTGTTTTTCATTCAATTATGCTCGATCGGTGGGAACCAACCACAATAATTTTGGTGCCGAGGCCGGTGTAGTCTTTGAATTATTGTATGGATTAGGTGAAATAATTTTCATAACATAATGTGTCTGTCTTGACTCTTATCCCCTTGTAGAATGGCGTTCGAGGGCTTATGTTAGATATGTACGACTTCCAGAATGACATCTGGTTATGTCACTCTTTTAACGGCCAATGTTTTAACTCCACATCATTTGTAAGTAGGTCTTTCAATTATGCTTAATTTTGTAGAATGAGTAAAGATTTGGACTTCAAATCATTTACTCTAAATTCCATGTTAAATTATTATTTATGCTTTTATTTTGATCGATCGTGAACTTACTTTGCCTATTTCCAGCAACCGGCCATTAACGTGCTGAAAGAGATCCAAGCGTTCTTGGAAGCAAACACGTCGGAGATTGTCACCATTTTTATTGAGGATTATGTGACATCTTCACAGGGCTTGACAAAGGTCTTTAATGCATCTGGCCTTAGTAAGTACCTGTTCCCGTTATCGCGGATGCCCAAGAATGGCGGCAATTGGCCGACAGTCGATGACATGGTGGAGAAGAATCAGCGGTTGGTGATCTTTACTTCAAAATCATCCAAGGAGGCAACTGAGGGGATTGCTTATCAGTGGAACTATGTTGTAGAAAATCAATGTGAGTTTTAACTTTTCTTAACAAAGCCTGTTTCATTGTTTACTTGCTGAATAGTTTATGTCCTAACGACCAGAGATTCACAAAATTAAAGATTAATCTAGCTCAAGGAATTAAAAGTCTGCAAGGGAAAAATTTGATGGCCCCAGATCACATATTTGTCATAATAATTTTGTTTTCTGCATGCTGTTTGCATCCCTCAATTTCTTCTTCCACGGTTTCTGCTTGACAGCTAAGTTAAGCCAGAACAAATTACTTTATAAAAAATTACTTTAACTAGAGTTAAAGAATCAGTTTTGATGGTGTACTGGGATATCAGATGGAAATGATGGGATGGTAGCTGGTTCCTGTCCAAGTCGTGCTGAATCCTCACCCATGAAAACATTGTCAAAATCCCTGGTTCTTCAGAACTATTTTTCTACAAATCCCATCCAAAGTAATGCTTGTGCGGACAATTCAGCTCCATTAATCAGCATGATGACAACATGTTATGAAGCAAGCGCCAAACGGTGGCCAAACTTCATTGCTGTTGATTTTTACCAGGTATTGGCTTTATCTGCTTTATGTGCATTCTTTGTCTGTAGTTTAAGGAAAGAAACAGAATTTGAGGAATATTTTCTGAAAATATTCACATATTTGTGGCAGAGGAGTGATGGTGGAGGAGCCCCTGAAGCCGTAGATAAAGCCAATGGTCATCTGACTTGTGGGTGTGACAACATTGCCTACTGCAAGGTTTGCAACCATTACTTTTCCCACAGTTTGTTTATTATATGGCATTTCAAAACTATGTTAGTCTGGTGCAACAAAAGAATTTTAGCAAAGATTTGAACATAAGGGGAAGGCTCTAAAGTGTGACCTGTAATTTGACACTCGTTATATATGACAGGCAAATGCTACATTCGGTACATGTGATGTCCCTCCCATTGCTCCCCCTCCCCCTGCTGCTGCCGGAGGAGGATCCACAACAACATCATCCGACGTTCCTTCCAACGCTGCTTACTTGGATGGTAGACCAGTGCAACTTCGGTGGTTGTTTGGGGCAATATTGGCTACTACTGTCTTTATATGGTTGTAATTTATAGCCATCTTGCTGGTTATCTTCCTCTTCTATTCTTTGAGCGACACTGAGCATTTTTTGAATGAAATTTATGGTTTTGTCATCTCGGGTTCGATGTAACTAAGGGTAAAATAGATACAAACCATAAGGCTTGCTGGGATTGTTGAGTGCTTTGATCAATTGAGTTTTGCTTATATGCTGCATTGTCTGTTCTTCTTTCTTCTTTCTAACCTCACCTCTTTGTCGTGTATTTAAATTCCAAAAGCTAGCCTCCTTCGCAAACTTGTCAGTGTCGGTGATGCAGGTCAATGGAAACTTCCCCACCCACTTTTATAAAATTAGTCGTGTTTTTTCTTTTGACCAATATATTTTCATCTGATACATTTTTAAATTCAGACATAATTCCAATTATTTCTTGATCACATTGGCAATTTTAAAGCAAGAACAATGCTAATGGCTTCCTGAACAGAAATAATCATATTACTGTCACATGGCTACTTTTGCAAACTAGGTTGAGGGCCATACACAGGTGAGCAATACTTATAATACTTACAAAACAGGCGTAGGGACCTTCAGATTTTCTTCTTGATTTTGCCATCTTGACTCATTGGCATGCGCCCCACTTCCGGGTTCACAATCTTTCTCTTTCAACCCATCCCTTGCAGTGTCGCCACCTGAGTCTCCTCTGTCCCTTCCTACTTTACGATCCTAAAACAAGACAATCAAAACCTGATCGGTAGACAGTTACAAGAAAGAAAGATAACATCAAAGGCATAAAAAGTCACGTGTTTTACTCAATTAATTACAAAACAAACACGACCTGATAAAATTTTGCATCACATGCCGATAGTAACTAGTTCCAACCTAACCTCACTAGAAGAGCAGAGTGGAGGAAGAGGAAGTAGCAATTAAACAGTTCATGAAAATAAACAAAGAGAACTCAATAAATGTTATGCCAAAGGAAGGAATGTGAACTAATCCTAGTGCCATAAATACCAAACTATACAGTTTGTGTTGCTAAATGTTACAGCCTAAATGTCGAGCTATCGATCCTGCTTGTTAGGATGGAGATTGTGATAACGGTAATAGATTACACCTTCTTGAAAAGGAAAAAAGAAAAAAAGAGAAATTCTTATCGATCATATAACTTGAAATTTTCCGATGATTTAAGCTCCATTTCCTACCTAAGTACAGCTGGAAGCAATGCCTCATTTTATTCCACTTCTCAGTTTCCTAAACATCAGCACAAGATATTTGTTCTCAACAGAGCTGTCATACCTTGCTTTTTGAAAGTAGGACACTACTAGGACTTGTATTTTAAAAAAAAAAGAAAAATGATGAGTTGTTTGTGTGCTAATAAGTGTCACTTGAACTTGAAGTGAACTTTCTAGCAGAATTTCAAGTGCATACGTACTTCTTTGAAGGGTGCATCTTCAGCTTCAAGCATGTGTATAACGTGTCCCATTTTTGGTCTCTTCTGTGCATTAGGGTCTACACAACGTAGAGCAACAAGAAGAGCCCGCTTCAATGCCCTTGAAGTAGGCTTCTCAAGTAGTTTTGGATCCAATACTCCTTCCGCATTCCTGTTAGCGACCATATTCTTAAGCCACTCAACTAAGTTGACCTGAAATTATTGGCTTTTCAATCAAAAGAAACAGGGAAGAGGAGAGATGACAAAAGGCAAACCTAGAAGAATATTTGTTAGCTTTTTCATGTATCTTTGAAGCAAAGTGATATAGTGCAAACCTCGTCGGGAGGTCGGCTATAATCAACTGGGTTCCTTCCGGAAATTATTTCCATTATAAGAATACCAAAACTATACACATCACTTCTTTCATTCAGCATGCCCGTGCTTGCATATTCAGGTGCTACATAGCTACAAAAATAGAAACAAGGCTGTTGTGATCTCTTTTGCATTCACCCAGACACAGATACATAAACATACAGAGCTATACATACCCAAATGTCCCCATGACACGGGTTGTTATGTAGCTACTCTCGGAGCCAAGGAGCTTGGCGAGGCCAAAATCTGAAACCTTTGGATTCCATTGTTTGTCAACTAAAATGTTGCTTGATTTTATATCGCGGTGGACAACTTTGGGTTCCAACCCCTCATGAAGGTAAGTTAGCCTGCAAGATTAGTTAAGTTACAGCTATGACCAATAAATTAAGTATGTTATTCAAGTGGCCAATATACTGATGTCATGGATGAGAAGCAGAAAAAGGAATAAAGCTCAGATGTGACCAATTTGGATCATACCCTTTTGCTGTTCCACGTATGATATTCATCCGAATCTCCCAAGTAAGAGGGCTGCAAGGCCCTACATCCCCATGAAGCCACTGTTCCAAATTCCCATTGTTTACATACTCATAGACAAGCATCCTATCATAGAAGGAAACAAGCAGTTATCCCTGGTGACTTGAAGATAATCTATCAAACACCATTTATGAAAGTATAAAGCAGCTCAGTATCATCTCCATTGAAGCATTAATCAACTCTAGCGTGCAATACCAAAGACTAAATGTTCACTTAAGGATGTTGTGGTAATTAGGCAATAATTGAGTACCTATGAGCTCCTTCAGCGCAAAAACCAAGCAATCTCACCAAATTCTTATGCCGAACCCGGCCAATTGCCTCAACTTCAACTTTAAACTCCCTCTCAGCTTGTCCCCTAATGGATAACAAAACTCTAATTCATTAATTCTTTAACAATAACCAATTGGTTAATTGAAGACGAACTGAATCATAAATTCTAATAACAGGATATTGTAGCACATAACATCTCAAAAACACATGAAAATAATAATAATAGCAAGAGAGCACCTATTATTGAGCAAATTCTTGACAGCAATCTGATTGTTGTCCTCCAAAACACCATGATAAACAATCCCGTACCCACCTTGGCCGATGACATTCTCGTCGGCGAAATCATTGGTGGAGGCCTCAAGCTCTCTCAAAGTATACCAATGCCCCCACCCCAAGTGTGAAACTTCAGGAACCACCATAGCCACCTGATCAAAACCACGACCCTCCCCACTCCCAGAAGAAGACCTACAAAACCGCTCAGGGTAAGAAATCCGATGACCCTTCCCAATCTCAATAAGAATTCTCTGGTACCCCACTGGGCTCTCTTCCTCCGGAGGTGGCAGCAGCAAGGCCTGCCTTTCGATTCCGGGAACTGGGTCTGGTTCAGAAAATGGGATGGCCTGGATTTGAGTCCTGCTTGGCTTGGTCTCATGGTGGTGGTGCTTTTGAGTATGGGAATGGTCGACTCTGATCTCTTGGATCTCTTTAGAGACAAGTGGGATTGTGGGTCGGTGAGAGGCCCTGGCTTTGGAGCGCTTCGAGGCAAGCCAGCAGAGAGAGATGAGAAAGAGAAGGAGGACAAAGGCAGCTCCAACACAAACCCCAAGAACCACCCACAGTTTAAGGCCAAAGATTGAGGTCGGGTTTGATAGCTGGTCGTTCATGTGGCCTGCTTTGTTATCAGACATTGGAAGTCTTTTGTCTGCTTTGTCTGATCCTCTTTTTGTGTTTCGAAGGGAAACTAAAAACCGGAAGAGCTGGTTTGACGCCTATACATGCACTGAAAGTGGATCGATGTGTGTAAGATACAGTTGACAAAAACTTTAAACCTCTGACAGTGTGAATTTAAGTGGGTCAGTGAGCGAGGGAGTGACGGAGGAGACAGCAGTTGGCATTGATGGTACTTCTCCCAGCGGTAAGTACGGACAAATTATTACATTCTCTTCTATATTTTCTCAAATCTCATGTCAAATTGTCAATGGTTTTCTCCATGGTAAAATGTAAGGATTAATTACATTTTCTTCCCTTCAAATTTCACTAGATTTACACTGCGCTTTCGAAATTAATAATTATATTAAAATAGATTTCTTACTTTCAAAACTTACCCATCACTTATTTTTGTCTATCAACAGCATTAAATATAACAAAAATTTACTACATATGCTGCTCGCATAATATTTACTATAAATATATAATTTTCATTTAATTAATTGTTATTGATCATATCAAATATAAAATAATATATATTATTAATTAATAATAAATAATAAATTATTAACCGTATATAAAATATATGATATTATTAGTAATTATTCATACTAAACTTTAAAAAAAAATATACATACTAAAAAGTAAAGTTTAAGTTAGTAAGTAGTAACTATCAATATCATAAATATAATTATAATAAAATATTTTTTAATGTGTTAGTTACATAATTCACATTAATAATTCACTTAATTTTAATTTAATAATTTAAATAATTTTTTTTATTAATTTATATATGGTTAATGAATGTCAAATAATTTCATTGTGTACATAGATTATTCATACTTACTTGCAACTTAGATATCAAATAATTTTATATATGGTTAATGATTTATGATTTATGATTTATTATTAATTGATACCATGTATTATTTTATATTTTATATGGTCAATGATAATAAATTAGATGAAGATTACATCTTTGCAATAAATTTTCGTTACATTTAACGCTGCTGGTAGACAGAATGGGGTGATTGGTAAGTCTTGAAAGTAAGCGGGTCCACTTTGATACAATTATTAGTTTTAGAGGCACATTGTGAATTGAGTAAAAGTTCGAGAGGACATAGTATAATTAACCCAAAATATAAATACATGCTCTATAGAAAAATATAAATACACGAGATTGTAATATATATTATAAAATGTGTTGTGTAGTTATCATTACTCCTCTCTATATAATATCAGTTATATTTATGATAAATAAAATAGTCAATCTTAAATTATTTTTATCTTGGATGAAATTTATTCCCTTTTCTTTTTCTCGAACTATTGAAAAGATAAGTGTTGTCAACACAAAATAATGAAATGAAAGTAAATTTACATATAAATTCATTTTATCTACTTTATAATAAAAGTAATTTTACAATTTGGTGTACTACATTAAACCACGTCAGTTTGTAAGTTTACTTTTATATAGTTCATATATGGCTAGAGTATTTTATATTGAAAAAATGAGTTCTAAAACTTCTAATTTTTCTCTCCAACCAAACTCAATCATGACAGACAGATGAAAATGTGCCACTCCAATCAACTCTTTGGCTCTTGTTCTTTCAAAACCATTCATCCCCCATCTCATGACTACCAGCACTTGAGTATCATGTGTTGATATAGCCATTGTCCTGTTAGTGCACCATCAAAGCCCTGATCAGTCTTAATCCTATACACCATCAAATATGTCTTAAACCTATATATTTGTGAAATTGTGATTGAAAAGAAAGCAAAGTAAATATGGACCCAAGACACACGCAAGTATGATGCAGTTGATGCATGGGTTTCTCCGACTTCTTTTTTTATTATTGTGGTGGTTAGATTTTGGCACCATGCACTTTGTGTTATTCATAGCAAAGGAATCCAACAAAGAGTGTTTCTCATCTCACAATAATATGAACTTATAGTGGGTGTCACATTCTTACTTGCTACTATCCGAGTAGTCTGTCCTTTTGCGACATGCGATTTATTGTAGAGTAATATGAGTTAAGAAAAATCCTACTTTGCTGCCTCCATATTACCGCTCAAGTGTACCGTTCGGGAATTTTTTTTTTTTACTTAATGATTAAGAAATTGATTTTAAGTGTATTGATGTATTTTTAAAAAATAATATTTAAATATATTAAAAAAATTAAAAAAAAAAATTTATTGATGTACTTTGCTGCCTCCATATCAATTTGCATGATGCTCGTTAACATGATTGTATAAATTTATTGAGACTTAGAAAATTATGAACATTTAACATAAAAATTGAATGAGTAAAACTCTTATTTTACAAATTATATATATTATAAATAATCACAATTATATGTTTCTTCTTCCAGCTAAGATAACAAAATTATTATTATTAATTTTTTATTTATTTACAAGAAAGTCAGCTTATTTGATAAAAAGAGTTGGACCCACCCATTCACAGGCATTGAGTGCACTAATTAGAACATGAAAATTATATCTCATAAATCATCCTCTGACAGTAAGGAGGGAATCTAAAATCTATATCAGCACCCAACTTTTTTATGATAGCCTATGCCCTTCTGCCATTCTAATATTATACCACTTTTACACTTTAGCCAATCCCAATTACCTGGCTTTATTAGATGCTTTCTTCGGGTATGGTTTTTGACTAATGCTACGTGCAGTTACGTAAGTATCGTATAATCATTTAAAAAAAATAAATTTATTATTTTTTTGTAAATTTTGTATTTATTCACTTTTTTTAAATTGATTGTACAATATTTACACACTCACAACTACAGTTATAATTTCTTTTACTTTTTTGGATTGAAAAATTAAACTAAAAAAAAAAAAAAAAAAATCAAAAGAAGCATAAAAGTTATAAAAAAAACCACAAAAATTGAAACATATAAGAAGAAAAAATGTAGACAAATTTGATATTCATATAAAAAAAATTAATTTTTTAATTGTAAACTTCACTTTTTTCAAATAGAAGTGTACGGAATTTGTGCAGTCTAAAACTATATTTAACATTACTTTTCTTATAAATATAAAGAACCTAGTAATTTCTACTCACCTATAAGTGTAAAAACACTTTTCTAAGACGCTCCCTTTGATTTATAATTGCATTTAATTTACATGTTGCATTTGTAAAACTGCATCCTTAGCCTTTGGTTTTCCAATCAATGAATAACAAAGCTTTCCTGCAAGCAAACTATGATGCCACAAAATGACATGTAATTCAAATTGTCACAATATCGAAACGGGCCTATCTATTGACCCATGGGCCATTGTTCTATGATGTAGACCCATCCGACCCAATAGCAGACTATAACTTCCGCGCCAAAACCTTCCCGCCATTTTACGACTTCTTAAACTAATTTCCCACTTTGCCCCTTCTCGGTGATCTATCTTGTCTCTAGGTTGAGGAATAGCGGGATAGAGAATAGACATGGAGGACGAGCAGTCACTAGTCTCAGGCAGGCGCAGGAGCCGAGGCACGGAGGCGGCGGCCCGGGCCGAAGCACTCGAGCGCCTGAAAGCCCTTCGCAGAGGAGGCCGACGATCTGAGGCCGGAGGCGGCGGCGGAGGATTCCAGATCAAGCTCGAGACCCCGATCTACGACACCGTCGGTGAGGAAGAGTACGATGCTCTTGTCGCTAAGCGCCGCGAGGAGGTCCGGGGATTTATCGTCGACGACGATGGCCTCGGGTATGGCGACGAGGGCGAGGAGGAGGACTGGTCCAAGTCGGGGGTCCCTTTCTCGTCAGATGAAGAATCCGATGGCGGCGAACAAGAGAGACCGAAGAGGAAGAAGAAAATGGAAAAGAGGGATCCACAGCTAAAGAAGCCCTCCGCTTCTTCTTCTTCGCTATCTGCGGCCGCAGCAATGATGGGGAAGCAGAGGCTTTCATCGATGTTCACTTCGTCGGTGTTTTTCAAGAAGAGTAAGGATGATAAGGCCAAAGGGCTGGCATGTGATAGTATTGTCGATGATGTGATTGCGGAGTTTGCGCCGGACGAAGCTGATAGAGAGAGGCGAAGAAGGGGGCAGCCGGGTTCGGCGTCGGTTTCCAAGAGTTTCATGCCAATTGATAATGTTATGAGCGAGAGTTTATCTGTTGCGGGTGATGATTTGATGGATAGGAGCGAATTGGCAACTGGGGTTGCGATAAATGGTGGTTATTCTGGGTTGGGTTCGGAGAGAAATTGTGTGCAGGTGGAGGAGAAGGGTTTGAATAAGGAATCTGAAGGCTGGGGAGGATTAAAATCTGAGATGGGTAAGGACGTCATTTCGGGATTAGATGATTTTTCAACAGCCCAAAGAGGCGTGGTCGAGGAGAAGATAGTGAATGTTGTGGAAGTGAAAGTGGAGCCAGTGGTGAAGAAGGAAGAGGGTTTCGCTCTGAATGCGAAGATTCAAGAAGAGAAAGACCCTGCATTGAGCGCTGCTACTGCGGGATGGCAGGAAGTGAGGAGTGGAGGGAATGGGAGTATTGGTGGTGTTGCAAAGGAAGTTAGCAACGGTACGAGTATTGAAGAAAAGTTGGACTTTGATGTGGAATCGGATGGGTCGCTGCCTTTTTACATCCTTGATGCACATGAGGAGTTTTATGGTGCTAATACGGGCAACCTCTACCTGTTTGGGAAGGTAAGTGGAGTTATATTTTTTTTTTTATAAGCAATCAAGAAGTTTTATTCATAGTAATAGGCAAAGCCCAAGTACAGGAAGTATACATGTAAAATACCTTATCTATAATGTACAACAGAAAGAAGGTAAATGGAGTTATATTGATACGATTGCATATTTTAAAGGAAGCGCTTTGTATGCGAATTATGTAATATAGGTGCTGTACGTAAATTATGGGTCACTGAAGAACAAAGTAAGCCAAAAATGGCAAAGACTTCATTGTTTTTTGTAATTCTTGTAAATTGGTTTAGTTGAAAGTCTCTTTCAAGTATTCTCCCACGGGATTCTTTCCGTTTCCTCATAAAAAAAAGTGTTCTCCCACGGGATTCGTGAGTTTTATTTTTGATAAATACGATTAATGAGTTTGATTCCAAGGCAAGTGGTGCAGATTTATATTTCAGTTTTTGAAATGCATAGAGGCACAGATGTTGGAAAACATTAGCTTTTATTTTTGAACATTTCATTTTTTCCTTCCCTAATAGTTTAATTGACATGGTTTACCATTTGTTGTTTGCTGTATTATGTTATTATTGCAAATTGTTATATCTTTTATAAGCTTGAATTTTGGCATATGTTGTATCATTATGCCTAAAGGTCAACAAAGACTGCTGCTTGTTCCTTGAAGAAGTTTCTTTTTTTCTTACTTGAAAGCTTGAGAAATTGTTAACGCATCCAATCAGCAGTAGCATTCTAGCACTTGATAGCTTATTTGACCTTTTTCCCATTCAAGCATCTTGTCATGTGAGAGTTTTGTTGCTTCAATGAAATGAACTTCACTATCAACCTCTGTCATTGCAACTTAGGTCAAAGCAGGAAGTACATACCATAGTTGCTGTGTGGTGGTAAAAAACATGCAAAGATGTGTCTATGCGATTCCAAATGGCTCTGTGTTTCGCAGTGAAGAGAAGATGAATCTTGAGAAAGAGGTTGAACAATCACATATTTCTCGCACAGCTTTCCTTTCGAAGCTACAAGTAAGTTATATTTCTGTAAATATATTTCTAGGGAAAACACAGTTTGTACTCTGACTGGCAAACATTTTACACTCTGCACCTTCAACTGTTAAAACTGACAAATTGCACTCTCCAACTACCAAAAACTGATAAATTGCACTATTGTCCAATTCTAGCTGTTTCTGTACGAGAAATAGGTGCCATGGCACAATATTGACATTCAGATCTTAACGGAGTGTGAATAGTTTAATGGTGCAATGTGTCAATTTTGGTATTTTGAGTTGCAAATTGCCACATATCTAATAGCTGGAGGGGGTAAAGTGTATTTTATCCTATATTTCCTCTCGATTTCTTTAGTTGTCCTAGGTTGCTACTATTGATGTAATTATTTATTTTTTTGTTTGTTTTTCTTATTGCAGGATTTGGCTTCAGGATTGAAGAGTGAAGTCGCAAAGCGGTTAATAGATATGAATGTGCCAACTTTTAGTATGGCACCAGTTAAGGTCAGCTGATTGAATCATCCAGATGTTTCAGCAGTGCATTGTCTAACTTATATAATACAATTTTGTTGTACCACTTTTCATTTGTTTTTAGTGTTCTTCATTCCACTTTGTTGCTTATTTTGTATCCTATAAACATGTCACAGAGGAGATATGCATTTGAGCGAACTGACATACCAGTAGGGGAGAATTATGTACTTAAGATCAATTATCCATTCAAGGTATATTACTAAACCTGTGAATTGAATAGCAGGTTGGGTTAGAAAATTGAAATGCATGTTCAAAATTTTTCGTATGTCAACTATATATGCACTCATTTTAAAGAACATGGGACTCTGGAATTTATGGTTGCATTTTAGAAGTACTTAGGATGATTATATTGTCTCAGGACCCACCACTTCCAGCGGATTTAAATGGAGAATCTTTCTGTGCTCTGTTGGGAACTCATTGCAGGTTTGAGTACCGGCAGCTGGTTCTTCGTTTTCATTGTTTCATATATATATTTATCTGCATGAGTTGCTTTCTTTGATGTATTGTGACAAGTAGTTACCTCAAAGTTTGCTACTAACAATGAATTAAGTTGATCATATATTATCTGCAGTATTTTTGCCAAGCTTCATCTATTATTATATTTATCATTATTTGGTGAACTACTTAAGACTTCAGCCAAGATATAGCGGAGAACTGATGATTTCAGTAAATACAGTGCTTTGGAGCTTTTTCTTATTAAAAGGAAGATAAAGGGACCTACCTGGCTGTCAGTTTCAAAATTTTCTGCATGCCAAGCTCCGCAACGGGTGAGATATTCTTTGTCAGGGTACTTTTTTCATTTGTAAGTTCAATTAATCTTAGAGCTCTCTCTCTCTCTCTCTCTCTCCCCTCACCCTCCTTACCTCTCGTTTTCAATTTCAGCTTTAATAGCTTGGTTTTAAACTCATGCAGGTGAGCTGGTGCAAATTTGAGGTGATTGTTGACTCACCAAAAGACATACGAATTTCACCTTCATCAAAGAACACAGTAGACATTCCTCCAGTGGTCGTTACGGCAATAAATTTGAAAACTATTATCAATGAGAAGCAGAACATGAATGAAATTGTTGCTGCATCCATCTTTTGCTGTCACGAGGCCAAGGTTTGTTCTAGAGCCCTTGTTGGTAATGCTGATTTCACTGTGATTATTTTACTTTCTTAGGATGTGCAACTTTTATTGTGTTCGTAATTGTTAGCCCCTGATCTGTATATTCTTATCCCTAGATATAGTATAATTAGGTTGCATTATGGTTTATGTTTGTTGATATGATAATTAGACTTTTAATTTGGCAAAGAATTGTCAAATATTAGTTTCGGCTAGAGCCTAGCATTTCTTCTGAGAATTTGGTCTTACAGCTGATGTGAATATAACACTCACTTCATGTGTCATGGAGTGGCTGGTATTAACTTTGCTTTTCTTTTTTCTTTATACAAGTAGTTGGTGTTGTAAGTTTAGCTGAGTGGTGAAATGTCCGAATAAAGAAACATACGTATGTCGATTCCTGCGTTTGCCAATTTTTCTGATATAAGCTATTATTATGCCATGCTCCAGTAATACATCTTATGCTGTTTGACCTTTCAGATTGATACTCCCATGATGGCTTCAGAATGGAAGAGACCTGGTATATTGAGCCATTTTACTGTTGTCCGCAAGCTTGATGGGGGCATATTTCCAATGGGATTCACTAAAGAAGCTACTGATAGAAACTCAAAGGCTGGATCAAATGTTTTAAGCTTTGAAAGCAGGTAGGTTTAAACTGCCTGATATGTATTCAATTTTTTTTCTTCTTAATCCTCTCAGAAAGTATGATATTTTGATATAATAATCTTTTATTTCTATTTTGATATTTGTGTTGCAGTGAGAGGGCTTTGCTAAATCGTCTAATGATTGAATTGTACAAGTTGGATAGTGATGTTCTTGTTGGGCATAATATATCTGGGTTTGACCTCGATGTTCTTCTCCACAGAGCCCAGGTGGGAACACATTTGCAATGCTTCTTTTTTTTAATCAAAAAGAATTTAAGCATATCCATGAAAAGTTATCTTGTATGGGTGTTATTGCGTTTAGGAAGTGAGGTATTCTGAGGTATTCTGTGAATAGTATTGAAAAAGTAATGATAGAATATTGAATAGTAGCAAATAGTAGTAAAAAGTAAGTGAAAAGTAATAATAAAATAATAAATAGTAGTGAGGTATTTTTAGAATACCTGATAATACCTTGACACCCAAACTAGGTTGGCTATAAGAGAAACGGTGACTTTTTTTGTATTTATAGGAATAAATATGATAGTAGAAGCCGAAATGAAATCCGACTACAGGCCAGATGCAGTTTCCTCTTAGTAAATGTGATTTGGTCTAGCTTATGCATCTTTTTTATTAATCAGATGAAAAAAATAGTTTCAAAGCCAATGAAAGCAAGATACTAATACCTTCTTGGGAATTTGTTTTGCCAATGTCTAGTTCTTGAATTACTAAGTCATTCCAAAAATTTATCTTGAATTATTCAACGTACATTCTTCTGTTTTTGTATCCATCAGATGTGCATATAGGTAGCTGGCATCATCTCCAAAATATCTGTATCTCCTAAGTTTACCATCAGCTGAAGATGCTGCCAATATTTATTTATTTTTTTAAATGCGAGTTCTGCTGTGCCCATTGGATGCATGTATACTTGGCTGCCCTCAAAAAATGCTTGCATATTTGAATGGTACAGGTTTGCCGAGTGCCAAGCAGTATGTGGTCCAAAATAGGTCGACTGAAGCGGTCTGTAATGCCTAAGCTTGCAAAAGGAAGCTCCATCTTTGGGTCTGGAGCAAGTCAAGGCATGATGTCTTGCATCGCTGGTCGACTCTTATGTGATACATATCTGTGTTCCCGAGATCTATTAAAAGAGGTAGAACACTTGTCTGGATAACATGTGTTAATGATGTTTAGCTCATATATGCAACTGATTTTTCCAGGTCAGTTATTCTTTGACACAACTTGCAAAGACTCAGCTTAACAAAGACCGGAAGGAGATCACTCCACACGATATTCCTAGAATGTTTCAAACTTCAGAATCCCTCATGGAACTTGTATGTTCTAATTTCTTACTTTAATTCTTGTTCAGGTTTTCTTGTTTTATTAAACATCAAGATTGATAATTACCTTTTCTTTGGAAAAAAGAACAGTGTTGTAGTAATGGGTTGGTCAGGGTTGTAGGTTGACCACATTGCCTGTCAGTTAGTGACTGTGTTTTGTAAATATGATGGGATTCGTGGTTGTGAAAAACACTGAAGTAATTATAATGATGAGTTTGATTGCATTTAC
The DNA here is from genome assembly GCA_022457165.1 of Juglans mandshurica. NCBI lineage: Eukaryota > Viridiplantae > Streptophyta > Magnoliopsida > Fagales > Juglandaceae > Juglans > Juglans mandshurica. The sequence continues at coordinate 50,512,469 of CM039619.1, forward strand.
TCTTCCTGTATATGTTGTGCACCACTACCAGATTTTGACAAACCATAATGATTGTGTGTTCTTATCAAAAGAAAGAAAGAAATGATTGTGTATGTGTGTCTCAGTTTCTAGATTTGACTGAGTCATACCTTAAAGCCTGCAAAGTCAGATGAGTTCTTTTATGATGCAAATGGTGGTTCAACGTTATAACTTTGCCTTCTAGAATTGGAAAATCATGACCACTTTGTGGGTCGGCATACTATGGTTCTCAAAGTAATGTTACTTCCCCTCATTTATCCAGGTTGAGTATGGTGAGACAGATGCATGGTTGTCCATGGAACTCATGTTTCATTTGAGTGTTCTGCCTCTCACACGTCAGTTGACTAATATCAGTGGTAATCTCTGGGGAAAAACACTCCAAGTGAGTCCTTGCAATATGTTTCCTTGCACAATCTGAGAATTAAAATTTCGTGATAGGCAAATTCGATCTACACTTCACATCTCGCTTATGCCTTTTCAGGGTGCTAGGGCCCAGAGAGTAGAGTACCTTTTATTGCATGCATTTCATGCAAAGAAATATATTGTTCCAGACAAGATGTCATTTCATATGAAGGAAAGTAAATTGGCGAAACGGAGAATAAATCATGGTGTTGAGGATAGAAATGTTGACGAATTGGATATGGATGATGCGAATTTGGATAATGAAGCTTCTCATAGCGATCGTGGAAAAGGCAAAAAGGGTCCTGCCTATGCAGGTGGATTGGTGTTGGAGCCAAAGAAAGGTTTATACGACAAGTATATATTACTGTTGGATTTCAATAGTCTTTACCCTTCTATCATTCAGGTTTGTAACAATGTTCTTGCCCCCTCCCCCGGTGATACTCCCTCAAATTTCCTATTCTTTTATTATATTTTCAAGTCTCTCCTCCCATGCAAAGTGATGATTCTATTTATGGATAATTATTAAGCAGTAATGCTTAACTGATATATTACAGGAGTACAATATCTGCTTCACAACAGTTGAAAGATCTCCAGATGGATTAGCTCCCCTCTTACCATCTAGTAAAACACCAGGAGTTCTTCCGGAGGTAAATTCACCTCAGCAATGAATCCTTTGTTCTTTTCTTTTTCAGCACAGTTGAACTTTCATGATGATGCCAGTTCACTTACTGGATTATGAGGCTATATGCAAGCATGGTCTAGATATCAGTGGCCAGACTGATCTACCACCTGTCATGCATCCTGCTTGCTTTTGACAGTTAGAAAAACGAGATTAGGTGATTGGTTGTATGTGGCCAGCCTGATTTAAGTAGGGAAAGAACCCGTTTTACCTTCATTTTGGGGTTTTCAGAATATAGAAAGAATTATTGAACTTCTGATGATGTAACAGGAGAGTAGAGTGGTTACTTTACACCCCTTTTCTCTAGAACTTCTATCCAGTCTCGTTGACATTTGTCATATGATCACAATGTCCTTTATATGATTATATCCATGTTGAAATAGTATGGAGTTTTGTGCACTATACTTTGCTTCCTTTTATTAGCTAATAAGGAGGTGCAGTTTTTTATTCTCACATGTTCTTTTCTAGTTGCTAAAAAACCTGGTTCAAAGGCGGAGAATGGTGAAGTCATGGATGAAGACTGCATCTGGTCTCAAAGTCCAGCAACTAGACATTCAGCAGCAAGCACTAAAGCTCACTGCAAACAGGTTTGTATTTTTGCTGCTCCTTTTCATTTGTAATTCTCCATTCATTACTTTAGGTTTTAAAATTCTTTTCCATGGTTCTTTGTTTATATGCTCTATTATGTTTGGTAATGCAGTATGTATGGATGCCTGGGGTTTTCCAATTCACGATTTTATGCAAAGCCGCTAGCAGAGCTGATAACATTACAAGTAAGAGAAATATGTATGACTAATGCTTAAATTGTAAAAAATGTCTTGCTCTTAACAGAAATGCTGTAATTTATATTGGATGCTTCTATATAAGTATTGAGCCAGTCATAATTGTTGTGCAGGGGAGAGAGATTCTACAGAGTACTGTTGATCTTGTTCGGAATAATTTAAACTTAGAGGTAACTTCTGATATTGAATTTGGAAGTTTTTCTATGAGAAAAGTAAAAGAAAAATAAATTTGGACTATTCACTTAATGTTTTCTTCTGTATTTTCTCTATTGAAGGCTAATCTTACCTAGTAGAAGAAGCATTGCTTTGTATCCTGCAGGTAATCTATGGTGATACAGATTCAATTATGATCTACAGTGGACTCGATGATATTGCAAAAGCAAAAGCAATTGCAGGGAAAGTCATTCAAGAGGTTAGGTTATGCTTCTGAACGTGGTATTTGTAGGAGGATAATAACTAGGAATCCTGTGGTGTAAAAACTTACAATTATTATTCAAGTATTTCGTTGGGAATGTCTTCTGACCAATTGACTGGATAGCAAATTTAGAAGCAGCATCTTTATATCTGACATTAATGATATATATTTGATTCTTGTGCAAATGACTATGGCTAATTATGGTTGGATGATCAAGAGTATTGATTGTTGATATGTGATTATTCTTTTGTCATAAAGGTAGCCTGCTTTAGTTCCATCTTGGTGGTTTGTAGGTTAACAAGAAGTACAGGTGTTTAGAAATTGATCTTGACGGTTTGTACAAGAGAATGCTGCTTCTGAAGAAAAAGAAATATGCAGCCGTCAAAGTACAATTCAAGGATGGGACACCTTATGAGGTCATATAAAGGAAAAAAAACACTTCTAGTCATTCCATTGCTAGAAGAAAGGACAGTGGGTTTACCGGGTTTATATTCTTGGTGCAGGTCATTGAACGCAAGGGTCTTGATATGGTTCGTCGTGACTGGAGCTTAATATCAAAGGAGCTGGGAGATTTCTGCCTGAGTCAAATTTTGTCGGGAGGGTACATTGTTTCAACTCCCTTTTTTTTTTCTTTCTTCAACAATGTGACTTTGATTTTTTTTTTTCTAAGCTGGCAATCCAAGCTAAACAGCTGAGTTACTTGTCTTGTCACATCTATCGCTCTTATGCTCATCAGGTCATGTGAGGATGTTGTTGAATCAATACATAACTCTCTCATGAAGGTGAAGTCATTTTCTTCTCTCATTATTGTCAACATTTCTGTCTGGTAAATATTTTGGGAGACAGGGAAGGTAGCGGCAATGTTTGCCATTTTTATGTTGCTTGGGCATAGGTCTAGGATGTTGTTCAATCAGTACACTGCTAAAACTTGAGAAACCAGTTCAAGCTTTTTAAGTAGACAGGTCCAACCCAGTAAATTTGAGGACATGTCCGTCATTAATTGTATCGGAACAGAGACTTTCACCATGATATTTTGTTTAGGAAATAAACTCCCTTTTACATTTTGGCTCATGTGTATTTGATTGTGGTTGACGTGCATGAAATTATTAAGGAGTTTGGTTCTAGTGAAGTTATCCTATTTTCAACTGAAAATTGTTTGATTGAGCTCACAAATGTTTCATGGCTTGAAGTTATTGTCAATGGGAAATTAGTTAAGTGTGCATATTAAACAGGTACAAGAAGATATGAGGAGTGGACAAGTGTCACTCGAGAAATACATCATCACAAAGACATTGACTAAACCCCCTGAAGCTTACCCAGATGCCAAAAATCAACCACATGTTCAAGTGAGTTCAGTCTGACTTCTACAATTAGATAAATTTGACCTTATATATTTAATGCATTCTATCCATCTTATCTTTTGCATAATATTTCTTCTGCCAATCAATTCTAGGTGGCACAACGATTGAAGCAAAGCGGTTATTCTACTGGTTGCAATGTTGGTGATACGATCCCTTACATTATATGCTGTGAACAGGTTTGATATGCATTCATTTCTCTTGCTTGTTGAATTATTGGTAGCTGACCTCTTAACATACAGTGCTTTTGTATTTGTGATATTGATGTTTCTATAATTGTCTCTTTGTTTCATTTTTCCCTTTTCATGGATAGGGAACTAGTTCAAGTAGTTCAACAGCGATTGCTCAGCGTGCTAGACATCCTGATGAATTGAAAAGAGAAGATGGGAAATGGATGATTGACATTGATTATTACTTGTCACAGCAGGTGCTGTTTTCTTTTCAGAATCCTAATTAAATTGTTGAATAATTATGGTCATTTGTTACTTCCATGCTGTGGCTCCATTGAAGTATGGTTTCCCCTTGTAGATTCATCCTGTGGTATCACGTCTTTGTGCTTCAATTCAAGGCACAAGCCCAGAACGCTTGGCTGATTGCTTGGGGCTTGACTCATCTAAGGTAAACTGGTCCCCCCCCCACCCTCCCCCTTCCCTGGCAGACTGATATCCAGTGGTTCTTTTTCCTTACTTTAGATTCTATTCCTGACATTGTAAATTATGGTTGCTTCTAGTTCCAAAACAAATCTATTGAAGCTGTCAGCAATGAGCCTTCCAGTACGCTCTTGTTTGCTACAGATGATGAGAGGTGCGCGATGATTTCCCACTAGTTTTTCTCAATGCATGTTGTGTAACCCACTCTGACCCTTCCTTTTTTTTCTAGTTGCTAATTATTCCCAAATCATATTAAGATTTTCATCCACAGTTTCCCTAACCTTAATGATATTTTCCTATTTCTAGATTAATTCATAAAATACCAGAATTTAATCTAAAATATTTTTGAGAAAAATAAAATAATGGAGGGATGCTCACGATGACTTCACTTGCAGATATAGGGGCTGTGAGCCTTTGACTTTGTTGTGTCCCAGCTGCTCCGTTACTTTTGACTGTCCTGCAGTCTTCAGTTCCATTTGTAAGTCAATCAATGAGAACCCATCAAAGCCACAGGCAGAGGAATCCACCAACAGTTTTTGGCAAAGACTTCGTTGTCCCAAATGCCCAGAAGAAGGCACAGTGGGTAGAATATCTCCAGCAACGATTGCCAACCAGGTTTTTGCATAAACTGTAGAATCCAAGATACATGATTATGCTCGTCTTACTTTTCGTTGATTGGAAAACCTATTCTTGGGTTTTGGAATTTGGATAGAGGATTGTCATGGAATATTGATTGAAAATGCGTTCTTCATTGACAGGTCAAAAGGCAAGCGGAGGGGTTTGTGTCAAATTACTACAGGGGCCTGATGACGGTAGCGCGTCCTGCTTGCAAACTTCTACGGAAACTACTGAAGTAGTGATATCATTTTTTGTTGGTAATGAATAATTCGATTGTTTTTTGCTTTCAGTGCGATGATGAAACTTGCAAATACACCACGCGCAGTCTCAACCTCCGGCTTGTCGGTGATTCTGAGAGAGGAACAGTTTGTCCCAACTATCCACGCTGCAACGGGCGTCTTGTTAGAAAGGTTTTCATCATAAACTTGGTGAACTATGCTTGGTTAAATTTAGGCAATTATAAATTCCAGAGAATATTCTGTCATGGCCGGTGCAATGAAAAACTGTGCCCCTCGAGTTGTCCTGGCCAATAACTAAAGCTGCTCTGGCAATACTTCTCCTTTTTGCCGGATGATCTAAATAGATCCTTTACCAATTTGATGTTTTTTTTTTTTTTTTTTTTTTTTTTGTTGGATGTGGAATATACCTTCACTAGTACACGGAAGCAGATCTGTACAAGCAGCTCGCATATTTCTGCCATGTTTTGGACACTGTACGATGCTTAGAAAAGGTTGTTTCCTTGGCTTCATTTCGCACTCTGGACTCTTTTAACATTTTTGTCTAATTATGTATTTACGTGTCAAGTCTTGTGTTGCTGTTTGGCATTGCAGGTTGAGGTTAGCAATAGATTGCTGCTTGAAAAAGAGTTGGCCAAAATCCGGCCAATGCTCGATTTGGCTGCATCAACAGTTCAAAGGATACGGGATCGATGTGCCTTTGGATGGGTACAGCTGCAGGATCTTATCATCACAGTTTGAATGAATGGGAAAACGAAGCCAGATTCATTTTAATGTTAATTTAGATTGTTCCTTTTCCTGCTGCTTTTCTATATATATATATAGCGTCTGGAAAATCAGAGAGAAAGGTGCCTTGTAATGTTAAGTTGGCGTCTCAAGATTCATTGTGGTGAACATGATATTATTAATAATAACCCACACAGCTAAAGGTAGCTAGAGTTTGTCTCTTGTCTCTCTTTCCCAGTAGCATTGTAGTTATATTCCAACCAAAATATCATTGATACTAAGTGATTTTCTGAGCTGTTTTTTAATCTTTGCGGTGCGTTTTCCAACTCGTGAATAAACTTGCTTTCCCATTATGTAATATTTTCTAGAATCCTTGCATTATTCTTTGGGACTCGGTTTTAACATAACTTGGGCCGACCTTCGAAAAAGATCGTAGTGGGCCAGGCTTTACACTCAAGATCCTAGAAATGACGGGGCCTAGGTCCACTTTGCTTCCTCTTGCAAGTTACAGTCAACCCTAAATGACCTTGGGTTCACGCTCCTTCAACCTTTTTATTTTATTTTATTATTTTATGACGAATTCCCAATATCATGCGAGTTTAACATGCTTTTAATCCAATTAAATATCGGACCCATGTAACAAATCTTCATCACAACTCATTTTATATAAATTAAATTATCGACTTTGTGCTTACAAATTATTTAATCCTAAGATTCGATAGACTTGAAGGAAAGCATACCATCAAAATTAAAACCATAGCCAACCTCAATGGTCGGAGAGAATTGGGCAAAAGAATTGAGAAATGTGGGCACAAGCAATCAATGTTTTTATAAGGCTAGAAAACAAATGATTATTCGTCAATCCAATTTACATATATATATATATGATATGATTTGGATGTATTTGCTGACTATTTGAAGCTTCCGCAAATTTATTGAAATAATTATTTTGCCCTTCAATTATTCCCTCCAATCCACCTTAACATCTTTATTTACTGCAACTCCCCAACAGGTGCCTCGTTGAGCCATAGGAAATGAATGAAGTCGTAAAGCTTTCCACTTACGCTCACCTGTTTACCATTCATATATTATTGAAGTTTCAGTCGTTTCTCTTTTGAGCAATTGTAATTGCAATACTTGAAAATTTATATATATGAGAAAATTATTGAGCTTGATATATATTTATCTATTACCTTGTATGGCGTTGGGTTCAATCTCCTCATGTGGTCGGGACGCATTTGCTCAAGTTGTTGGATGCAACGTTCCCTGATTTCCTTCAGAGGTGGTAAATCTTCTCTTGGTTTACCTGCAAGAAATAAAACTCGAGGTTACCCACTAAGCGAAATGATTAATCAATCACAAGCATATAATTAAAATTATTTCCAATTAACCTGAGTTTCCAGGCCAGTAACACTTTAGAAGCTCCTCAACACGCTGTGGCACCACATATGCTCTCTTAGATTCATTGAAAGGGTGGCGACACAAGATTCTTTCTCCTACCTGCATGTTACAAGTAGACATGACAAATACAAACTTACACCATTCAATATGTGGTAAACAGTGAACTCGCACGTAAGGGCAAGCAATACAAGGGTATACAGAAAAAAAAAAACTGCACTAATGATATATAGGCGTGCTAAATTGTGGTGGATGCCCACTAAAAAATGGGTTTTTTCTGTCCACTCCTATAGGACCCTAATCAACCCACAACACAATTGCTTTCCATGGAAAAGTATTTGGAGAAATAAAGTGCCTCCTAAGGCAATTTTTTTTGCTGGGACAGTGTATGTGCAGGAAAAATGGTGAGACTGTAGATCATCTTCTACAACATTGTGAGGTCGCTAGATCACTTTGGGATGATGTTTTTAGAAGATTGGATGTAGCCTGGGTTATGCCTACGGCGGTTGAGCTCCTGGCCAATTGTAAGAATTGGGCAGAATTCCACAAATCGCAGCTGTGTGGAAGATGGTTCCTATATGCATTCTTTGGTGCCTATGAGAGGAACGAAATGATCAGATTTTTGAAGATAAGGAGCAAACATTGGAGGAGATTAGATTGTTCTTTGTGAAAACTTTGCTCCTATGGGCGGATGTTGTAGATTGCAATGGTCTAGATTTTCATGATTTTCTTGTTTCTATCTCTTCCTCTTAACTGGGTGTAAACTCTTGTGTACCCTCTGTGTCCTTGGGCTATGCCTATTTTCATTAATAAAATTTGTTACTTATCAAAAAATAATAATGATATATAGTAATCGATGGCTTGGCGACTCTGACCATCCAACACTCAACTCAAATAAACCTTAACCCAAATTATTCAGAAATCATCATAAGATGTGACTTTAGAGAGGCATTAAACCACTCAAGCCTCCTCTATCCAAAGCTTGGATTGGCTGTCTAAAAATTAAGACGTTAAACATGACACCAGAGGCCTCAGGGCCAAATTTTACATTGCAACAGATCTTGGAAGAAAAGCAACAGAAAGCCAGGAGAGAACGATTGGTTTGTTTTCAGATGACAAAGTATTGGGATTCCTGATTGTTCAGCTCTAGGGTAGTTGAAGAGCAACTACCCTAGCTTCAACTACCCTAGAGCTGGCAGCTTAGTCTTTCATTTTATTTTTCACACCAACTAAAAATCACATTTCATGTTTCAAAGGACAATGAACAGAGGCCTCTCTTCTTTTACTCCATTTTCTTATTCTTTTCTTTTTTATATATAAAAAAGGACGGTAATCCTTGGCACCATTTTCTTACTCCTTAACACCTGGTGCAACCAAAATCCACAAGCTGACATGGTGATTAAAAAACATTGCCAGCCTGTGTATTCCTAATTGTAGATAATTTGACTCATGATAGAATGACAGATATATATCGCTGAGAAAGCCCACATCTATATACCGAGGTTGGGAACTTATAGGAGCACTAAGAAAGTAGAAATGCAAGATACCTTTGGAGATGGTTCATTTTCCCCAGTCATTATGTCTACTAGGGGATAGCCTTCTTTCCCATGCAACCTGTAACACCGTTTTTTACATGGAATAGAGACCTAGAAATAAAGGAAAAACATTAGGAGACAAATAGAAAATGTCTTGTTGAGATTTTGTGACAGCATGATCAAACCTTTGAAACATCTTCAGAAAGTTTGATGCGTGGCTGATTATTTATCTCAACGAGCTTGAAAACACAACCTAAAGCAGCTTGAGCATAGCATGTAACCAAATTGGTTCCAATTCCAAATGCATCAACCTCATGACCCTGCCCAAAAAAAGCAAATTCAATAGAAAAATTGATATAATTTGAAACTAGATATGGTATCACATTTATAGGAAAGAACGAGTGATTAAGCTTTAAATTTAAGAAGAAACATGAGAGAGAGAGAGAGAGAGAGAGAGAGTCAACAACAAACAGAAGATTAATGAGAGAATATATCCCCAGATAGGAGATATGACAACAAAAGACAAACATACGAATTTCAATACATGACATTCACCTGAGCAAGTAACCAAACAGTCAGAAAGTAAATGTGGTGTGGGATTACTAGCCACCACCAATTCAGGTGAAATTAATGTGGACTTATGATGCACAGTTAAAAGAACTTGTCCTGCAGTGTTTTCCTATATGGATAGAGCCTTTTGACAAAATAAAGAAAAGATCAATTTGTTCAGTAACTATAATCTAGAATTAATAAGAGATTAAACCCATCAAACTTCACTAAAACTAGATATGTGATAACAACTTAACAAGCAACATCTGAGAGAATCAGGGCCATGAAAAAATATATGAAAATGAAATCATTAAAGAACAACAGCTAATATATCTTCATTCAGCAGCATGCTGAATGAAATAACTGCCAGGCAACACCCTGTCAAACGAGGTATCTCTGTTACTTGGTGGCATACAATCATCTTGTTTGATTGTCCTACTTGAAGCAGACTTTATTAATACTTCAATTAGACAAAGTCTCCAGGGGCTTTGAATGCATTGTACAGAAATCCTATAATAAGCAATATGGTATACACAAAATTTGGTTTAGAGTCATTACCTGTTTGTTTAAAGCATCTAAAGTCTCCTCGTTAAGGTCATTACTAGCTGTGATACTCATTTTTCCAAAGCCAGACATTCCAAATTCCTTCTCAATGGCCCTAAAAAACTTCCGGGCCTCACAAGACAAATATGCTAGGTCACCAGAGTCCAACCTGATCCCTACTGCTTTGTACCTGTACAGCACATCATCTACACTTAGTTTAATTTACAAAGGTCAGTTTATGGAAATGAAGAGTCTTCCAAATTTTATGCACATAAGGCGAATCCAAAACCTTTAGACATACCCCAAATCACTAAGTGCTAAAGCAACTGCACAAAAGTTAGGGATTCCACTCCTGATAACCTGTACAATAAATGTCAATGAGATGCTATTAAACACTTGCAATACATATAAGTAGTACCTAAATGAAGTGTGCTTAGAAATGTAATATGGTAACCATCTCTTGACATGAAAAAAGGAAAGTATAGGACACATTGAACTCCACAAAAAGCACGACCATGAACTACATGAACTGGGCCACTTGCATTGACACCATTGGTACTTCAGTTTTTTTTTTTTAAGTACATACAGAAATTCAATGCGCAGATTTTTTTGTTTTTGTTTTTTTTTGGGGGATGGAAAAAGTTCAAAATCAGAAAGAAGCCTATTTATTAATGAATGAATAGCTGTTGATGCATGACTAGGTGAACCATTAAGCCCTCACACCACAATTATCACACTAGTGTACAGTACAAAAACATTTCAAGATCACCCTCAAAAGCCCGCCTAACTTAATAGAACATTTTCTGATGTCTGTTTTTTAAGCTCTAACAGCCAAATGCAACATAGTCTAGATCTTCAAATAGAAATTGATTGGCTTGAGCACCCCGTCCGGACAAAGCATAATATGACGATATATATATATATATATCTAGAGAGAGAGGGAGGGAGAAAGGTTAAGTAAAAGCAAATGATAAAAGTGATGAGGAAACAAACATAAAGAGATAAATCATTCTCATCCACATTATTTGAACATCTTGAGATTATTTGCAAAATTTTCACTTACATCATATGTGTCCACAAGAGCTAAAAAGGTATTAGGGAATGCCAGGGCATATGACATGAATGCTGCTAGCTCGCTTTGATTGGTTTCACCGAACACGCCGCGTAATGAATTTGACCACTGCAAAGCATGCATGGGCTCAAGTATTGCCGTGATTTTAATGAATTCATAAAGGTGAAACAAAAATATTTCCAGTCACATAAGTCGGTAAAACATTCATGCATTTCAACTTATACATGCATGCATATGCAAATAGGGGCAGTATCTAAAAAAGCTGAGTCGCATATTTTTTCTGATGAGAAAGAGAATGGAAAAAATAAGCCAGAATTTATGGTCTAAGCTCAACAAAGCAAAACATTCCATCTCATTGGGTCTGGCTCAAGAAATCCTAATCAAGGGTCACATTCTTTATTAAATATAGCTCACCAGCATTTTCTCACCACCTTACAGTACAACCAATTTTTATTTTTTTAATAAGTAATAATCTTTATTGATGTGAATGAAATTAGGCGATGCCCAAGTACTTTTCCACTTTTTACTTTTCCAATTTGCATGTATTGGAAAGAAAATGAATATGTCCAAGTTTAAAGCATTTTCAAGTAATAGCTTGTGTGGTAGTTCCAAATTGTAGTATGTTAATTCAATTCTCTTGAATAAATACACAAATATAATATGGTGGACACATATTCATAAGCCATAGAATAAACAACCAAAAATATTAAAGACCTGAAAACAATACCTGAATTTTGCTTAACCATGTCTGAACTAGACTAACAAAATCCTCACAGATACTTGATCCATCTCTGCTATGAAGTGATTTATCTATGATCTCATCAGGGCTCTGCAAATCACTGAATAAATCAGATAAAGACTAGCTTCATGCACAAAGTTAGACACCAGTCAATAGCAAAGCAAGCATAATTCACCGAGCATAAACATATTATAATCAACTTTATGTACATTATATCAAATGTCATATAAAGATGGAATGAAAAACCATGCAAGAAATACAAACCATAAATGAGCTAACGAAGGCATGGGAATGTGTTCCGCGAAGTGGTATTCCAAATAACCTCCCAGCCGCAACATTGCTGTCAGACAACACAAAGAAAAGCCATGTCAAACATTGACCAAGATCTTCTTTTTTTTTTTTCATGTGTCAAACATTAAACCAGATCAACAGCAGAAGCTGAAGGATTTAAGTTGAATGAATTTTGGTGATCTAAAGTATCAGATTCTTTTTGCAAGAGACAAATCCTGATAAGTATTAAATACTCTATCTACGTTCAACTGAATTCTTTTTATCCTTTGTTTCTCAGCATACCATGCATGTTCAATACCATGTGGATGCACTAATGACCAGAATTTCAACTGAATTTTTATTATATACAGGTAACATATAAAACTAACATAGGAACAGGAAAAAATTACGTTTCCATATGAGTTCTAAGAACTACCATATCAGCAATAATAGGTGAACCTAAAGGCAAGCCTTCAAAATCCGAAGTTTTCTTTAAATAATTTGATCAGATACGTCTTCATGACTTGAAGATGCATCTTGAGTTATGGATTGAACTGATCCATTAAAGCAATAATTCATGGGAGAAAATCAAGTTATTTGGCCCCAGAGGATGAATCTAGAATGTAGAAGTGCGATGTCAAACGAGACTTAGCATAGACAAACAATACTTGCATTATCATATATACTTTAAAAAAATTTCAAAAAAAGCAGATTGCTACTAAATTCCGTCTATGGGAAACATATTGATGCAAAACATTGCAGTTGAAAATGCAACAAGTGAAACTTTCAACCAATACTACCTCGTAGCATCAAAGCCCCCAATGTAGCAGTACTTTGATGCCCCTATTCCACCATCAGGTCCCTAAATATAAAACAAAGACATCTTGTGGATGAAAATAAACACAGATAAGCACTTCAAAATAAAGAAAACAAATCAGCCACCTGAGCTCGTCGAAGCCCAAACTCAAGAAGCATTTTAGATTTTCCGGCCACAAATCGATGCCTTGCAGCATTAGTAGCAACTAACGATGGATAGTTAACAAGATTCACAAATGGAGTTTCCAGCAATTGAACCACCTGATTCGGCAATATTTGCAACATTGATTATTAGGTAGTCTTAAAAACAATCAACGATGAAACTTTTATTATGAGTATTCATGAAACCATAACATTTGTACATATCAATGAAAAGGAATGCACACACGTACATACAATCAACAACAATGAAACATGACAACAACTTTATTTCAAAGATGTCAACTTTGTAGAAAAAATAAAAATGGGGAGAAAACCCAGTTTCACGGTACTCACGGCAATCGGCCCCTCAATTCTTAGCAATGGCACCTTTGGGAAAACAACTGATCCCTCCGAAACAGAGTACACTTCAACGTCAGAACAGTCTATTCCTCTAAGATAGTCGTAGAATCCGTCCTATAGATTATGAAAAAAAAAAGGATTAGCCAACCACTTTTTTCAGGTCATGTTCACATATACACAGCAAGGAAAATATCAAAAGTGCACTTTGAAACTACATCCAGAAAGAACATGACTTTTAATTTCATTTTGAGTTATTTTCTTATCACAAGATTCACAACCAACTCACCTGATTTCACACCATCCAGAGGATAAAAACTAATAAGTAATAAAATTATGGGAAAAGGTGAAGAAAAAAACAGTTGAAAAATTAAAATAGCGCGTGGTAAAGCTACTCCTGGCCATCATTTGATTTTCATTAACCAACTGGTGGTCTACAAAGCACTGCCAAAGCAGTATGTCCCCCAAATAGCAGTGCCTACTTAGGTATTATGCAATTAATGTCACAAACTAGCATATCTTAGTTAACATAGCCTCGTAGCAAACAAAAACAAAGAAGCTTATTCAGAAACTTTTATAACCACCAGGACAGTGTTCTTCCTTCTCCCATATGATTCTGGGAGAGACATCAAGTCCAACAACTGTATGTAAGACCCATGTAATAATCTGCAAATTAGGTTTTTCACGCATAACTTTTGCAGATCTCCTCTGAATTGACAAAAGAAAAAAAAAAGCAAAATTCTTTCAGCAAATTGTTGTTGTATATTAATAGCATGTACAAGATATAAGATTGGCACAGCTGCCTTTGTATTTATTATAAAGGTTAATGTGTCTATAACAATAATTGTTCTCATTATTTAAAGAGCATTATTCCTACTTCTCTTGAACTAAAATCAGAATATTATTTCTAAAAATGAACTCTTAATAGTTTGATCTACCTCACATGAAGAAGGTAAGGATTCACGAATAAAAGAGATTTCCTCTGCTGTTAACTTGAAATTAGCAATGAATCTTATGCATTCCTCTAAACCAGCAAAGATTGTATATTCACCACCAAAGGGGTTCTTCCGAAAATATAAATCAAACCTGAAAGAAACTATGAATTAGACAACGGAAACTTCTTAAGCAAGTAGAAAGCAAAGGTGATCTCTTAAAAGATAGCTACACCATATAGAAGCAATAGAATGAGCAGCTTAGGGACAAAACATATGAGATATTACTAGGAATGTAATGGCTTAAACATTTCCGATAACAAGTTGATTAAATGACATGGTTCACATTCAAATCAATCCAGAATTAAACGGACTATTTGAGCAAGAGATTAGACATGCCTTGTCTGTTCGCTTTTTTTTTTTTATGAGTAGGAAAACACGAACTTATTTATTGCATGGCTCCATAATGACCAATTTCCCACTGACTAATTCACCCATTCGATGCCAACTTCATTAATGCGTGATGATTAAAAAATGAAAACTACATGAGGAGGTTTACATGCCACCTTCATGGGTTTTAGCAGTAAGGGACCATGGGTCAAGAAATGCTTAAATTATTTTCCATAATTACAAAACAATAATTTCTTTCCAATTTTCTAGGGAACAAGACATGTTTGGGGAAAAAAGAAGAGGAAAGGAATAATAACGCAAAAACTCACACGGCTCGTTCGTGGTGTTTTCCGGCTTTCCAGTAAGCGTATGCCATGGTGAACTGGTAGAGATCGGTGAGGAGAGGCGTAACCATCGGGTTGGTTGGCCCGTCCAGTACATGGACCCGAGCAGAAAGCTCCCCATTCGAAACGTTCTCTTTCACCTCCATTCCCTGTTAATTCGAATCCCTAGGGTTTGGTATGCTTGTCGTTGTTTTGTCGTCGTACTTCGTTTTCCTTCGCTCTGCGCTTATAACGACGGATACATAATATATAGAGGTACTCGCGACTTCAAAGGCAAGCGTAACCGACACGAAGGAGAAGACAAGAACCGCAGTTCAGAATAGGGAGGGTTTTGTTTCTTGGAGCACAGCTCACGGAGAAACAACTAACGAAAGACCGTTAAACACCGAGGCTGCTGCTTCTTTCTTTTTCTTTTTTTTTTTCCCTGCGAAAATCCTTAAAAAATAAAGGCAAACGAAGAACGAAGTTTATTTTGTGCAAAGCACACACGTCACATAGTCGCTTATCCTTACGGGACCCATACACTTTCTTGCAATTTTCTTTATTCACATTTAAAAAAAAAAAAAAAAAACTATATATTGCATTATTTATCTTGTTTTTATGCCATTATAGAGTAAAGATATGTCTCCAATTCCTTTTTAACTATTTCACAATTATGAGGAAACTTAGATATAATATTGAAATAAATAAAAATTAATATTTTTATGACGTAGCTCTCTTTCTTATAAAATGATAAAAATTAGATAAGAAAGTAATATATAATACTTTCCATTTTGTTTTTCTCTTAGTATAGTAAGGAAAAACATTCATGGCAAGTAATTCAAGCAGAAAATTTTTTCTTATCAGTCACTATTTACTATTCTATATCCTATAATAAATATTTTCATACTTGATAAAAAATACCCTCACATTTTATAAAAATAATTATAAATATAAAGTGTAAAAATGAATATCGACTGATCCATGACATTGGTGTTCTTTTATGTCCTTCGGAAACGCATTTGAAAAGGTGTGCCCAAAACTCACGTCCATGCAATAACTTTACTTTTTCTTTTTATTTTCTACATCTGATTGTTCAGATCAAAACTTTTGAATTAGAGATGCAGAATTTTCAAAGTCTTTTGAATTTGACTGAACCGACTTCAAACATTTTGATACATTTCGTTTGAATTTCCTCAACATTTCGTTTTTGTAGACTTTTCCCGTGAACCTCACGCCAAGGACTGATAAAAGTTTGGTTATTTTCCCTTCTTTTAATTTCGAGTGGCATTTTTCGTTTTTTTAAAAGTTGCGCTGAATGAAGAATATGAAAGTCAGGAGGAATATGCCAGAGCTGTACCTAGTTTCATTTTGAGAAAAACAATGGTGGATTCGCGTCATATGCAGTGAGTCTTTTATGATAAAGACCAGACCATATTTTTGTTTTTGTCTTGTTCTGCTTTATTCTTGTCCAGGTGACCCGTTTTCCTGCCTAAAGTATAACAGTTTACATGAACATGTTTAGGATGCCAAAAAGTGACAAAAGTTGCTGTTCTGCCTCAGTGGCTGAATCTAAGACCTCAATTTTAGAGGTTTGGGTATTATGTCAGGCCATATGCTTTGACGCCTCAGTGGCTTCATTTCGAAGCATATCTATTATGTGCCGTTTTTAAATTTGTATGAACTTGCAAACACTTGAATGCTTTTTCGCTATACCTGGCAAGGCAACCTCTGATTATATTTGATTTATTTCTGTAACCATGGTAACATAGCTTGCATTCAGGCTCAGTGAACCACTGTCTCTTCGAACTTGACATGAAAGGATTAGATGTACAAATTCTAAGGATTCGTAAACACATCCAAGAAAGTCCTAAGACATTAGTTTATATATATTCAACAAACAGACAGTCAGAAAATCGTCCCAGTAGAAGATGGCAACTGGCAATTGGGGTAGTTTATGGCAATGACTTGTTCTGTTTTTTGCTATTTTCATTGACAGGTTTACCGAGGTTAGGTTATAGATGGGGCAACTAATCATGCAGCATTTTCATCTTAAAAGGCTGAAACTCATAGCTTTAGGTGCCCGTTTGGATGGTGAGTTGAAATGAGATAAATCGAGATGAAAGTTAAAAATTAAATAAAATATTATTTTTTAATATTATTATTATTTTGAGAATTGAAAAAGTTGAATTGTTATATTTTGTGAAAATTTGAAAAAATTATAATAATCAGATGATAATAATGAGATGAAATAAAGCATTTTCACTATCCAAACAGGACTTAAGCTTTTCATATATTAAGTGAACAACAGTGTGCCTATATCCTCACAGATACTGCACACAGTCATGATGTCATCGACGAGGATGCTGGCTGCTAATTTGGGGGAGGGGGGGGGGGGGGGGGGGGGTGGAAATGGAAAAGAGGTCTGGCTATTGTCAAAATTTACATGGCTCATCTCCCATCTGCACAAGTAGTTCTAAAAGCATTGCCCAATGTATTGAAGAGAAATTCTGCTCAATCCCAGCTCTATCTTGAGAAGAGTTAAAATTATCAGAGGTTCTCCTATTATGAAGAGTTACAAAAGCTAGCAGAAGTTGTAGCTACACCATATTCGAACTGTGAAATAATGATGTAAAGTTCAACAAATTTCAAAAATTAGGCTTTTCCATCTTGGCATCTTCCTTGGGGGAACTTCTTCCTCCGTGCATGCTGGTAAAAAGCATGTGAATGACAAAGAGTTGCATATCACGAACAAAAGATCAGAAAATATGCCTGGAGTCTATTCACCTTATATGTGGTGTCAGTAAAAGGTTGTGTTCCGTTTTCTTTAGAAGCACGCCTTCGGAATGGACTCTTCCTGGAATGCATGTTTCAAGAGAGCCACTGTCCTTTAGCTCAGCTGCTTGTGTATTGAAGGGAAGTGATACTGAAGCCGTGGCTGCCATCTCCATTTCTTTCAAAAATACATTTCAGATACCCAAAAAGTTTTACATGTCAGACCAAGTGCTTAACAATACAGCAAGCCCCGTGGATCAGGCACTTGGATGCTGCAAGCATATTGTTATACAAAGAAAAATGAAAGGAAAAAATAAAGGAGAAAGGCCTGGTGACAAACCTAATGGATTGGAATTGAGATTGTTTACGTTTGGTTCCTGATGTCGCAAAGCGTCTCCCCTGCAGATTTCCTTCAGATCCAACAAATGTAAATTGGCTGGTATCATTTCCTTGATATCATATGCTTTATTCAAGCTTCTACCTTACCTCAGAAGACACGTGCAGCTGAAATGGTCCCATGTGAGCCTGGACTGGTGATTCCAACCCAAAAGAGGTTTGTGAATTGACTATGCTTGACATATTAGGTGCAGATGATGGCTGGTTTGAAGCTATGCGTTGGTTGGGTAGAGTGAACATGTCATGCAGCGGTGTTTCTTTGTTCAAAGAATGTATGCCAGCAGTATTCAGATGCAGGGGCCTATATTCCTCACCAAAGTCCATTCTCATCTGGGAGAATTGGATAGGCTGCAATGCCCCTGGTAAGCACATAGGATGCAAACTGAAGCCATTTCTCATTGATAACATCTGAAACATGGATCACAAAGTAAACAAATCAGAATCAAATATATGAACTCCCAATCCATTTCTCATTGATTGCACCAGATTTTTGCATTAAAGGAGAGAAATGGAACATTGGCGAACTTAAACAGGATTAGGGTTCAGAAATTATGCAAGTCTTTTCGAGATTACAGTGGCTTCCTCTCAAAATATTTCTCACAGTTGGTTTCAATTACTGTATAATTTCATAGAAAAGTACACAAGACATAATTCACTTCAACAGTTAGTTATTGCAGTTTTCCAAACTAAAAGAAATTGTGGTGGTGGAAATCTGCAAGTGATTGACAGAATCATGTAGGACATAGAACCCAACAGCTTATCTCTTGATGCTTCAAACGAACCAAACTGGCATAACTAGGAATCAGTTATATTATGCTTGAGAGATTAATAATTTAATATAACAAAGGCTGCCCAAACGGTTATCTAAGTGTTTGTAATGTGAGTATTGGACTTAAAGTACTATATATGAGATTGCATCAATTTCAAAGTTGATCTGCTTCATCAACGCTAGCTAGCAACATTTGTCCTTGTCAAACCCTCTTGACTAAATTATCACAGATTAATCCGAATTTTGAGAGAGGGAGGGGGAAACTTGAAGTGTTGACTCCATAGTCAACACCCCTTCCGAAAGAATTTGGCTATTGGATCCTTCCACTCTTTCTCATGGATGAACTTTCAAAGGCAAGCACATATATCACATCACTGTGTCATTGTATAATTTTCCTTTCAGCTTTCACAATCGATTTATAACTTTTTTAGCACACAAATCTTGAATTATGAAGTTTTCCACTGAAAAATCAGTGTAAACTTGTAGAAACCAAATCAATAATTCTATTCAAGAGTTTTAAGCTATGTATGCAACAACACCAACACCATTCTGTTCCAAAGTATAAGGACAGGAGATTTTTTCTTTTATATGTTACACACAATACTAATTAAAGCCGTTAGATGTAAACTCTCAACAATACGGGGATAGAGGCAATGAGCTAGCTTAGCCTGAATACTATTCGTACTGTTATCAGAAAAGAAAGACTGGTAGCAGCAACTCAACCAGATGAGACGAGAAACCTAGAAAAGCATAATGAAAACTTTTGTAGATTAAGGAGCCGGTTCTTAACAGAGGGCCACAAACCTGAACTTGAAGCTGAAGCTGCTTTAAGTATTCAATTGCTTCATCAAGCATGGAAGCCTTATCTGTCTGCCGAAAATTAAAAATCATTCAATTCAATAGGAGATGAATCTTGAAGTGTTAAAAAGGACAGTTGGTTGCACGCGTGTTTGTGTACCTTGTTAGAGTTTGGAATCAGATTTTGCAATGCCTTCATTTTCTCATTAATCCTGCTCCTCCTTCTCTGCCAAACACCTCAAACATTAAAACCAAAACATAACAAAGAAAGTAAAAAGGATAGATTTAAGACTACCCCCATTATAAATTCAGAAACAGAGCCTCAAAATGAAAGCCAATCTTAGTATCCTGGATGCCCCCTCCAAGAGGTAGATTAAAGTTGAATCTTGATGGAGCATCTGAAGGGAATCCTGGTCCTGCTCGGTGTGGAGTAATACGTGACTTTCAAGGGAGTTTCCTATATGGTTTTCCTGTCAGTATAGGTACCAATACTTATGCTGAGATTTCAGCTTTAATTGGTAAGTGAAACAGACTCTTTGTTAGTTGTTGGTTGTTTTAACAATAGAAAGCAGCCACCATGGCCATGGGTTTATTTTGAGCTTTGGGAAGACATCATCAGGTTCTCAGAGCATCTTAATTTTTCTATTAAGCATATATACATAGAAGGAAACTTCCTTGCAGATGGTCTTGCTAGTGTTGGAGCAGTGGGTGTTGATGGGTTCTTCACCTCTGTTGCTATGCTTCCAAAACAACTGGTGGGTGTTTATGTCCTTGATGAATGTAATTTCCCATCTTTCAGATGTAGATAGTTTTCTATACCTATTGTAACTAGATACTGATATTGTTAGGTGTGTATAGAATCTATGTTTACATAATTACATAGGTCTTGGTTTTAAATTTGGAATTAGGACTTTTAAAGCTTGGTTTTGGGATTTTAATGTAACCCCCAAGCTTTGTTTGTAATATGGTATTCCTCAAGTGAGAGCAATTAATAAAATTGGGTACCCTCCTCTTCCTTAAAAAAAAAATGCAAGCCAACCTTTTCAGACAAGTTGTGAACTTCCGCAGCTCTACTCCTCTTGGATGAACTACGAGGAGGGATCGGCTTCTCAGACACATCTTCCACCAACGCTTCAAGACCCTCCTAGGTTCAGAAATCATCAACAACTTAGAATAAAAAAGAATTAAAAAAAGGCAAACTTTAAGCTAGAAATTCTAATATATAACGGGAGTCGTTTGCATTCAAAACTCACATCAACTCATTTCATCTCATCATTACAATTTTTCCAAATTTCTATACAAAATATAATAAACAATTTAATTTTTTCAAATCCCAAAATAACTTTTCCAAATTTCCACACAAAATATAATAAATAATTCAACTTCTATTCTACTATTTATAAATCATCTCAACTCATCTCTGAATCAAAACCACTCGTAATGTTCTCTTGGTTCAAATTTCTAAAGATGACGGCAAAAGCCAATTGTGATCAAGAATCGCCGGTCCCAAATTATGGAAAGATAAAGAATCGCAATTCGTTCTCTGCTTTTCCCACGTTTTCTTTTTTGTTACGTAGCTTTTCCCACATTTTCTCTGCCACCAAAAGGAACAATGGCGACAAGCAAACTCTAAAACCACGACGACATCGTATTCCTAGAAAGTTCAGAATCTCTACCAACCCAGTCAGATGCATAGTGCACCTTTAAACGAAGATCCCACTTTTCTCAAGCCTATAAAAGAATGAGAAACGAAAATTTAACTATGTTTGTACGACAGCTTTCTCGGCAAGCAAACAGACAGAAAAGTCATGACTTTAAGAAAATACAATTACCTCGCTTTCACAGTCATACTCATCAGTCTCATTCTCGCTCGCTCCAAGCGAAGAGGTAGACAAATTAGAGAGGAAGACACCGGAGCCAGTGCTCATGGCACTAGAAGACTCAACAGCCGAGATCCCATCTTGGACGAGCGCTGATCGGCACAATGAACGGTCAGGATTTCCCGGTAAAACGTCGGAGTCGCAGAGCTGTGCTTGCTTACCCGTGTTGGACACAAAAGGAGATGAAGAAGAAGATGAACGTAGAAGGATTTGATGAAGAAAAAGCGAGATTTCGTCTGGAGCACCTGCATGAGAAGTTGACGAAGGAAGCAGATGAGGCTGAGGAGCTGAAGTTGAAGAAGAACGTGAATTTTTGTCATACGCATACATATCCCCCATTACTTTCACTTTCTGGGTATTTTGGTTCTCACTAACACAGAGTCAGAGAGAGAGATTGAGAGAGAGAGAGAGAGATTCTTTTGGTTATGGGCTTTGGTTTTCTTGGATTTGTTCCGTCTGTTGCTTGTCTTTATAAAACGAAAGTGATGTACTTGACAGAAACAGAGTGTGCGCGAGTGATTTTGTATAACTTCGGAAATTGTGGGCGGGGAGTTTATACTCGAAAAAGATGAAAGCAAAAATCCCACGCGCCATTACAGCGACTGGGGAGGAGAAAAGGTATTTTAAGATTCTAACGAAACTTTTGTTTTTGTTTTTTTTTTATGGCCTTGAACTTTATTTTACGACTTAATTGGATGAACAATGATGAGACTTAAGTCGGTTTGGAATTTTGGACTAAACTCTGTATGGATTTGAGATGAGTTTAGATGGTTTTAGATGAGTTAAATAATATATTATTATTATTTTGAGATTTGAAAAAGTTGAATTGTTTATTATATTTTATATAAGAATTTAAAAAAATTGTAATGATGAGATGAAATGAGTTAAGGTGATGTGAGTTTCAAATCGAAATGGGGCCTAAATCTAATATTTATATATCCAACTCTCAAATTATTAAATTTATCTCAAGTCAAAACTTCTTTACACATGAGACTCACAACTTTTTTCAATTTTTTATAAATACATCTAAACTTATCTTAACATCCAAACACATCTGAACTTATCTTAACTAGGCTCCACAAAACTCACTCAATTATCTCAACTCTCTACTATTTATAAAGAACTCAACTAATTTAAATTCAGCTCAACATCTAAACAGGGCATAAGGTTCCGTTTAGATACAATAATTATTTCATCTAATTAATACAATTTTTCTAAATTTTTACAAAAAATATAATAAATAATTCAACTTTTTCGAATATCAAAATAATAATAATATTAAAAAATAATATTCT
Organism: Juglans mandshurica; assembly: GCA_022457165.1. Lineage (NCBI taxonomy): Eukaryota > Viridiplantae > Streptophyta > Magnoliopsida > Fagales > Juglandaceae > Juglans > Juglans mandshurica. The sequence continues at coordinate 50,535,331 of CM039619.1, forward strand.
AACATTATTTTATTAACTTTAATCTTAACTCATATAATCTTATCTCACTATCTAAACAGCACCTAAATTATCATGGGATAAAAATTTAATGATTTGGTTTTACAAAAGAGTAATACTAGAGCCACTGCTGAAAGCTCCTGCTAGTATATTTTATGTGTTTTTTTTTTTTTGTCTTTTTTATATACATTTTTTAACATTTTTAAATATTTTTAAAAAATAAAAAAATTCATAGCATCATTAAAAAATACTTTCTTAATCATAAAATAAAAAATAAAATAAAAAATCTCAACGAGAGCCCAACGGGAAGACTAGTATTGTTCTTTACAAAATAAGCCTTATGATTTTCCCAAGCCTCTCTTTTTGGAGCTTTTTAGGAATACAATGATTTTTTACTTTAGCTTCTTAACGAATATTAGAGATGGAGATTCTTGTAGTCCAATTTTAGAGCAAATATTTTGAAGATCTAAACATAGTTCGAGGATTCAAAAATGTCGGGCATCTAAAGAATAGTACATAACGTTTCAAAAATGTTGTAGAGCTCAATATTGTACTAAATCCTTATCTTACAATTCTAATAAAAATAATGTTAGATACGATCTTAGGGTATGTAAATCTTACGCGATTCATTTGGAAAAAAGTGAGATCTATTATTTTTTTACGTGGATTCTGTTTTATCCACATTTTTTCAAAAGGAATACGTGAAATTTGCACACTCTGAAATTATAAATATAATTTCTCTTTTGATAATAATGCTAAGAACTCTTAATGTTCGAACTCTTATCATTGTTTAACTTGGCATATGTATCTTTGACAGTTTCTTTTTTCAAAAAATATTCACAACCTCCTAACATTCAACACTCCACATTATTTTTAATTTTTATTATTTTTTTCTTTTATTAAATATTTATTATATGAATAATGAATAAAAAATTTGAAATAATTTTAAAAAAATAAACTCAAAATTTTTTTAAAAAAAATATTAAAAATTTAAAAAAATGTGGAGTGTGGAATGCGGTGAAAGTTGTGTAACAAAGCTCTTTTCTTTATTAACTTTTGGAACGAACTTCTAAACATCATTCATCTGTTCTCAATCACACCTTAAAATTTGTATATATGTAAGTTAAGGATAATGCTAAACTTAGTAGTCTTGCAAATCGAGTTTGCAGTTAAAGTGATGAGTGACACGTCAATTTGCAAAACCTATATAGCAGATCTTGTGGTACCTATAGTATATTACTCATAAATTAGTGTCAAGGATTTCAATTTAACACTTACTAATTAGAAAGTGGTGATATACAACGAAGATGGCACACGAGGAAAGTCCAAACTGAGGATCTAGAGAATAACCTCAAAGGGTAGCGTTACAGGAACTGATGATTCAACCGATAAGCGTAAATATATTTTTTATTTATTTATTTTAATTATTTTTTATATATATTTAAACATTTTTAAAAAATAAAAAAACACAAATTCATTAATATCCATTAAATATGCACTGAAAATAACAACAAATACCTAAAAATAAGTGATAAAAACCACTCTATTATAATAAGATTTTATAAAAATAAATTTATAAATTAAAATAATTTGATATGATATATTTTTGTGCACTGAAATACTCTTCTTTTTTTTTTTTTTTTTTTGTACTGTTGGTCGGATCTATAACCGAGGTCTGACAATTTCTCTTTTACGGAATGGTTAAATGTTAGAAAAATGATAGCAGGCATAGTAATCAAAAGCTTTTTCTTTTTGTGTCAGGTGACCTCCACTCCCACCTCGCACGTGAGGCACAATTAAACATTTTATTTTATTTTTTTATTTTTTATTTTTTACTCTCCTGTCCGTAATTTTAACATATTCGAGGTTTGACCCTCTCAACAAATTGCTTATGGGATCTGTACCTAAAGGGATTTCTGTCCCACATTTTTGTGATTACTGAAAAAATTGCTTTATTCTGGTCCTCTCTAGTAGAAAAATAAGGTCTTTGTTTGGTTATATCGTGAACGAGATAGTTTAATTTTGTGTAATTAAATCAGACTTCAATTATTTTTCAATTTATATTTTTTTTAAAAAAACCTTCCATTTTTAATGATAAATAAAAATATAAATAATCAGCATTAAAAATAAATAGTGGTATAAACAATTTTTTATCACATTCATGAGACCTGAACTCTCCAAAAATAATTTAGGCATAGTTTGTTTTCACAAAACTTCTTAGTTCATCTCATCTAATTATTATAATTTTTTAAATTTTTACACAAAATAAAATAAACAATTCAACTTTTTCAAATCTCAAAATAAAAATAATATTAAAAATATATATTCTAACAATATTTTATACAATTTTAAACTTTAATTTCAACTTATCTCATATCATCTAATCTACAAAAACAAACGAGGGCCTTATAGTTTTAAGTAATGCTACATGCAATCGTGAAATGTATAAATACCGTGCAGTCATTTTAAAAAAGAGTAAGATTTACTATTAAAAAATTATTATTATTTTTATATAAATTCTTTATTTATTCATTTTTTTCAAAATAATTATACAACACTTCCATAATCACAATTGCAACTTTCAATTCTTTTTTCACCGATTCTTTTTGTACATCAATGCCAGCCAACTGTCATGTATAAATAAATATGATAATAAAAAAATAGACCTCCCCGAATCATAATACCGCCTTCCCCTCTCTCATGTGACTCATGTCCTCTTCGATGTGATGTTTGCACATGTATTGTTATAGATCTATTCACTAAATAAAAGTATATACACCGCCCTCTTTTGTTTCCTTTTTTTTTTAAATTAATCACGTAGTAAAGTTTAATTCTCAAGTCTTCAACGATAAGAGACCAAATTAAGAGATTTACTACACACAAAATGGTATATATTTTAAAATGATTAGTCAATTATATAATTAAAATTTTATTAAAATATTATAAAACGTTTGAATTTCTCCTTAATTGAATACATCATATACATTTATCACTTATCAGATAAGATATCAGTAATGCCCTATTTATAGTGGGATCGATTGCAACCTAAAAAAAAGTCAAAACAACAATATCTTTTTAATATAACTGATGTTGAAAGTTTTCAATCAACGGTGCGTAAGGTATATAAAAATAAGGCTTACAAATATATATATTTAAAATAATCCTAAATGGTAATACAATAATAGTAAATAATCTTTGAAATTAAGTGAGAGTAAATAAGGTCTCGTTTGGTTACACAAATTAGATTAAATAAGTTGATATGAAAAATATGTAAATAGTAATAAAATAATATGAATTAAGATATTTTATGCAATTTTAGAAAAGAATAAGAAAAAAGTTTAATAAAAAAATTATAAAATTTAAATATTGTTATAATATAATTGTTTAATATTAATTTGGTTTTACAATTTAAAAAATTAAATTATTTTTTATATTTTATTTAAAATTTTTAATAATTAGATAAAAAATAAAAAAATAAATGTAAAAAATATTTAAATAAAATAAAATAAAACCTTTCATTATCGAAACATCCCGTTAAAGTTGTGGTTGGACTGGGGACTTATTCTTGGGCCCTAGAGTGAATGAATGAAGATTGGTCAGACAGAATCAGACCTCTCACCATCTTCCTATCTATCTATCATCTCTTTTTCTTCAACACACCCCATCACTATCTTGTCCGACCAAAACGTCACCTTAACCAGACACCAAATATTAATGTCTTCCCCAACACACATTTATTAATTATATCTTCTGGCCACCGCTCTTCATCAGTACAGTCACGTGTCCTCATCCCATTGGTTTATAAGATCTCAGTATCCAGCCCTCCTTCTGTCCAACCTACGGATGGGACCACCATAGTATCCGTGTCAACATCGTCGCACGTCATTCATGCGTCCATCAACGACCACACACGGCAAGTAATATATACAGGAGGACTGGAAACGGGATAGGATGATTGGGTTTCTCGAGATGTGCCCCCGTTTTATTTCAAATCCTATGTCTGATCAGACGGTCTAGGATTGTTTTTAAGTCATATCTGATGGGAGGGATTTGATTGGTGGGCCGTGAATTTTAGGAAAATGATGATATATTCCCGAGGGGAAAAACAAAAAAAAGGCAAAGCAGAAGGGGAGGACGTACGCTCAGCGTACAGGCTATAGGCCCTCCCTCTATAGCTTTTGACTCCGACTGTCACGAGGGATATAGAACCATTAAGACGTTGCAGGCGCGCGTGGATTTTTTATTTTTATTTATTTTTAATGATTAAATTCAAAAGCAGCTCTGAACTAATTTTTTGATTCCTTTAAGAAAATAATCTATCTTTATTTTTTGTACTTTATTCCTTCAGGTTTTTTCGTCCCAAGTCTCCTTAATTTTTTTTCCCCCGAGCCGTTTAAGCTTTCGTTAAAGTACTTGGGAAGTATTTCACAAAAAAAAAAAAAAAAAATCCTGTGAACTAATGCAAAAAAAAGAATCTGTGAAACTAATTTTAAAAGTTAAATAGAATATTATTATAATAAAAAAATTTTATTTTATTTTTATTTTATAATTTAAAAAAATTAAATTATTTATTATATTTTATGTGAGAGTTTAAAAAAATTGTAATGATTATATGAGATGAGATGAAATAATTTGATTTTGTGTAACCAAACCAGTCCTAAGTGTTGAAAATAAGAGCAGCCTCGTTTATTTTCGCAGATAGATGAGATGGATTAAGATTAAAGTTAAAAAGTTGAATAAAATATTATTAAAATATACTTTTTTAATATTATTTTTGTTTTAAGATATAAAAAAGTTGAATTATTTATTTTATTTTCAGTGAGAACTTGGAAAAGTTATAATAATTAGATAAAATGAAATGAAATGAGTTGAGATGAACTGTGAAATCAAACGAGAACTTAGTCCTAAATTCGAATCTTGACTATTTTCTTAACCTATTTATTGAATATTTCGCATATTAAACTCGCTCTTTTAAGGTAAGTCTAATCTATACATTAGAGAAACTGCTAAAAATATAAATAATAAAATCTACTTATTCTCTTCGATTTAAAATTTTAGAATAACAAATATTCACACAAGTGAAGAGATGGCAGATTCTTATCTCCCATTTCATTGATTGTTTGGATTTAAAAATTATCTCAACTCAACTCATCTAATCATTACAATTTTTTTTTTTCAAACTTTCAATAAAAATGTAATAAACAATTCAATTTTTTCAAATCTTAAAAAAATATATATATTAAAAAATTATATTATAATAATATTTTATTTAATTTTCAACTATTATCTCATATCAACTCACTATCCAAAATTATATTAAAAAACTATTCAATTTGTGAGATGAATGAGACTATTTCAAAGGTGGACAGGTGGATGATTTGTCCGGTTGCCCTCTAGAAAACCACCTAGATAGTTTGGAAACTAATTCATCTCAACTCATCTTAATTTATCATTACAATTTTTTCAAATTCCAACGCAAAATATAATAAACAATTCAACTTTTTCAAATCCTAAAATAATAATATTCTAATAATATTTTATCATCTCAACTCAACTCAACTCAACTCAGTTTAACATCCAAATGCACCCACTTGTAAAGGTGGTTAGGTCTACGTCAAGCTATGTTATGTCTAATAATGGAAGATAAATAGGGTTTGTGACTAATTATCAAACCAACTTACCTATGGATCTATAATTAAGAATATTTTAGGTATTTTAAATCGAGAAATGCTACAGATATAAAGAGATTTTATAAATTGGCATGACTTTATGTTATTTATTATATCTACTTTACAATTTGACATACCATATCAAACCACGTTAGTTTATAAATTTACTTTTGTATATGTGGCTAAATTATTTCGTTTTTAAACCTTGGTTGATTTGGTGACATTAACACCAACCGATTTTTGACGACTATAATTTTTGGATAAGTATAAGGTCAACTTTAATATATGATTTTCAAACAAATCGTTGGTTTTAGATGTTAGTAACCAACAAACAACAGCTGTTTTTAGCCAAATTTAATTGTCACCTCTATTCAACGTAACTTCAACCTTAGAAAATGTCCAAAAACTAACCCAATAGTACCAATTTTCAATCCTATCCATAATCTGTTCTAAGCGATGACATAAACTTTATGAGTTCTTTTAATTAAAAAAATATAAAATTACGTTACAAACTTATTTGATGATTCGAAATCAGAATTTAATTGAATTTATAATAAATATTATTTTTATGATTATTTTATAAGCATTTTTTAACAATTTTAAAGCTTGTCTACTTATTTGTGAGAAATCATTTCAATATTTTGGGCCTAATATAAGTTTGGTAACAGTCATTTCATACGTAAAATGCCATTACGTCCGCAAATAATTTGGTAAGAGTCATATTATCGTATTTCAACAGAGACAAAAGGATAACAGACATCAATGCATCACATAGAAGGAAAGGAAGTTTCAAACCGAGATGTTTTTTCTGAGTTGTCCACTGTGCAGTGAAGATACGAGAAAAGGAAGTGATTTAGGGAGACAAGTAAAAAATAGTGGAATGAAGTAAACGTACACGAGAGTGAAAGGTAATAAACACAAGAATGGGTTCAAACTGTTAAACCAGCAATGGTCCACACACACACACTAGGCCATGTGCTCAAAGGTAGAAATAGTATAGGAGAAATGGCCACCGCAATAGACCAAGGAACTAGCTAGAAAACAATACATTTTTCTTATGGGTAAAGTAATATGGAATAAGAACATTTTTCTCAGTTTGTATCTGTAGATGTAAAAGTTTAGCTAGAACTAGGTGACTAAAATGATAGAGTTTATCCTATCATTAAGTTGGTAATTTTGGATGAATGCAAATTATTTAATGACTTTATCTATAACAATATTAAACTTATCTAAGAGATATTAGAGATTGTTTAGATAAGTCATAAGTGGAAAAATCGAGTTCCAATGAATCTGCACTTATCCAGATAAGAGGTTGATCTGAAATATGTTACTGCAGTAAAGAGTTATCGCGAAATGTCAGCATTCCGTCATGAGATGACTTCGCGACCGTCAACAGAGTCCTACTGCAGATCAAATTCCTACCAAACTTTCCGTCAGCAGAGTCCTACTGCAGATCAAACTCTTATCAGATTTGTTCCATCAGTAGAATCCTACTGTAATTGAAATTAATTTTTAGATTGTTTATTTAAGGGATTCTATTGGTTAGGATCAGTAGAGATTTAGATTTGCATATTTTCTAAAGCACTTTCCAGTGTATATTTTGGTGAGAAAATTTATTGGAGAATCTTATACTGTTTCTCTCAGAGAGTGGTACTTGAGTATGAGAATTTCTAGTATTTTATCCAATGTTTTGAATACCGTACCGGACGCTATACCGGTCAAGGTACTGGAATGAAATATTTTGGTACCGGTACCGTTTCGGGATAGTCGATATATGAATAAATTATATATAAATACATATATATATTTATATAAATTATAAATAGTCTAGTCTAAATTGGAGGTAAAAAAATAAGCTTGTAGTTTGAAAAAATGAAAAATAAAAATAAAACTTACAGGCCGATATTTGGGCCGATACGAAATATATATGATACATGTACCGGCCCAGTGGCCGGTACGGAAAATACCGACCGTACCGACCGGTACGGTACGAAATTAAAAATACTGATTTTATCTTTCTTTTTTAATGCATGCATACTCCGTGTCGGAGTTGAGGTGATTGAGTTCAGCCACTAGAGTTCCAGGAGAAAAGTCAATGTTTGAAGATCGTCAGAAGTTCTGGCTGCCACTGCGGTAGAAGACAAATTGGTCATTTGTCTGGTCAAGTAAAAGTGTTAATTGACAAAGGTTTTGTAATTGAACTTTATTTGTAATTGATTTTCAAATAATAAAATTGACTTTTCTGGGTTTGGCTGCCCCGTAGGATTTTACCTTTAAAAAGTTCTTTAAAGGGTTTCCCTTCGATACCAGTCTTAGTGTTACGCACTTCGCTTATTTTATATACTTGATTGTTTATCAAATTAATTGCATGCTTGACGACTAACCAATTTGTTGAGTGAACTGATAGATATTCCTGCTACGTTACAGGGATACTTGAGTAATTTCAATTGGCATCAGAGCGTGGTTCACTCATCCGAGTGTGATCCGTGTCCCTGTAGATCATGTCGTTGTCATTATATGTCTCGTCGCACTTTGATGAGGAAAACTATGCTTATTAGAAAGTTCATATGAGGGTTTTCCTAAAGTGTTTAGATGAATGTGTGTGTGACATTAATTTATAGGATTACTTGCATGTTCTTGCATTCCTTGCATTTCATTTTATTAGTCTAGGACATGCATTTTATTTTTCTGTTTTTAATTTATGTTTTTGGTTTCAGTTTTTAAATAAGAAAAATAATATAAAAAAATTTCTGATTTGTTTCTAATTTTTTGGAAAGTGCATGTTTGATATTTCAAAGTTTTGAACACGTGTTCTCACAAAATAAATTTTTAACTTATGCATCTCTCTACTTTGTGCAGTTCATTTTGTGCATACTCTTTGGGTCATCTTGACAAACTTTATTTATAAAGCATTGTGAGAAACTTATGTGTATGCACCTTATAATTAAGTTCCATATTTATTATTGAGATGCTCACCATAGAGAGAGTCTATGTCTTGAATTGACTAATACTAATTGAACCTAGTACAATAATAAATAGATCTTCCCTTATCAAACACAAATAGTTGATCCATATAGAAAAAGTCGGTGTTATATCATTGCGGAAAAAGACAAACATCATACACAGATCTATCCCTTAAGTCCTTATAGAAACAATTGTGACTCAAATCATTGTGGAAAAAGATGAGCAACAAAATTGACATGAAAGGGGTTGTGTAAACTAGCGTTTGGAGGAGATACTCATGTATCTAGGCCCCAGCATAAAGTTTGACTTTTGAGGTAAGTGACAAATTTTTGGGAGTATCTATAAGAAGAAAATACTTATGAATAATATTATAAAAAAATATATTGAAAAGAAAAAGAAATAAAGAGTGACTTTTCTATAGAAGTTTGCTCACTCACACACTCACATGAACTTTGACATTGATAATCTTATGAGGTGTAAACATTCATGGTAATTGTTTCAAACTTTTTATTATTATTTATTTATTTTGGTTTATATAAAATATATTGAGGTATGAGTCAATGTTGGGATTATTCATGTCGGTTTTAAACTAATGCCCACCAAGTGTTTGTTTTTATATCTCAACCAAGCTACTTCATTCATTTTGCCATGATTTTATTTGCATTCATGCTCATACATCAGGTGTATTTAATCCATGAAAAGTTGAGACACATGAGAGTTGTTCATCATGTCTTTCTTAGTATCTTCATCTTGGCTCACATAAGTGGTATTTATTATCTTATGAGTCTTGTTAGATTAATGACAAAAAGGGAGATTTAAATGTGTTGTTGAGGGGGAGTTGAACAAGCTGAGAGAGAGTTGAATGAATAAGTGAAGTAAGTGTATTGCTAAACAAAAAAGGGAGAGATTGAGGAGGAGTAGCAGAATATTGAGGGAGAGAACTAAGTATTGAACATGGTTATTGATGATGACTATAACACTATTTTAGTAGGTTTAGATTACGTCTAACCTTTGATTTTGTTGAGACTAATTTCAAAGAATGTTCTATGTCATTTCTTCTCATTACTATATTAAGACTTTCTTCATGAGATCTTGGTCTACTGGTTGTTTTTGTCTCAGGTACACACTACATTCATCAAATTGATTTTGTCACCAATCCGTCAAACGGGCAGATTGTAGATGTAAGACATTCCTCAAGTTGACTTTGTCACCAATCCGCCAAAGAGGGAGATTGTATATGTAAAAGTTTGGCTAGGACTAGGTGACAAAGTTGATAAGTTTTGATAGGATTATGTGACTAAAATGATAGAGTTTATCCTATCATTAAAGTTGGTAATTTTGGATGAATGTAAATTATTTAATGACTTTATCTATAACAATATTAAGTTTATCTAAGAGGTATTAGAAGTTGTTTAGATAAGTCATAAGTGGAAAAATCGAGTCCCAAAGAATCTGCACTTATCCAGAGAAGAAGTTGATATGAATCTGTTATTGCAGTGAAGAGTTATTGCGAAATGTCAGCATTCCGTCAGGAGACGACTTCGCTACCGTCAGCAGAGTCCTACTGCAGATCAAATTCCTACTAGACTCATTCCGTCAGCAGAGTCCTACTGCAGATCAAACTCCTATCAGATTTGTTTCGTCAGCATAATCCTACTGCAATTGGAATTGATTTTCAGATTGTTTATTTAAAGGATCCTATTGGTTAGGATCAATAGAGATTCAGATTTGTATATTTTCTAAAGCATTTTTCAGTGCATATTTTGGTGAGAAAATTCAATGGAGAATTTTCATACTGTTTCTCTCAGAGAGTGGTACTTGAGTGTGAAAATTCTTTTCTAGTGTTTTATCTCTTTTTTTGAGTGCGTGCATACTCCGTGTCGGAGTTGAGGTGATCCGAGTTCAGCCATTAGAGTTCCAGGAGAAAAACTAATATTTGAAGATCGTCAGAGGTTCTGGCTGGTACTGCGGTAGAAGACAAATGAGTCATTTGTCTAGTCAAATACGAGTGTCAATTGACAAAGGTTTTGTAATTGAACTGAACTTGTAATTGATTTTCAAATAATAAAATTGACTTTTTTGGATTTGGTTGCCCCATAAGGTTTTACCTTTAAAAAGTTCTTTAAAAGGTTTCCCTTCGATACCAATCTTGGTGTTACGTACTTCGTTTATTTTATGTATTTGATTGTTTATCAAATTAATTGCATGCTTGATGATTAACCAATTTGTTGAGTAAATTGATAGATATTCCTGCTGCGTTACAAGAGTACTTGGGTAATTTCAGTATCCATTCCAATGGCTGCCGAGATGCAGCAAAATGCGCATCTGTCTGTCTGGTTAATAATGTAAAGAAAAATGTTGGTGGTTTTCATCTTAGATTTTGACATCCAGAGTCATATTTATTGATGTAATCATTTAAGTAGTTGACATATGAAGTCGCTTAAAATATGACACGTCAACAGACGTTGACATAATTGAAAATTATAATATTACTTGTGTAACTATGTTTTAAATAAAAGTTTGTAGCACAGAATGGAACAAATATAGTGTTAGGCCCTAGTAACAAAGCGTTACCTTCTTTATAAAGACCGAGGGAAAAAACCATTCCCATTTTATAGCTTATTATAGCTATTAGCCTATTTGTTTGGAAATAAATTATCTGAATATCAAGGTTCTGAGAAGCTGAGAATGTGAAAATCACTCTACCAACCCACCAAATACTAATTAACCTCAGAAAAGGATGCAAGGCAGCATAACCAGATAATTTAGCCAAAGAACTATGTTGCATCATTGAAGGAATAAGCTCAAAAGGTTTCATTCCGGCATATAGATAAAGAGACAAGCCAACAAAGCAGCCTTCATATGAAAAAAGTTGCCATTTTAAAAAGAGTTTCAAATTTTTGTTTAAAAAAGAGTTGCAAAACCTCAGTATGGTCTGGAAGTCATAAATTATACCACATCTCATCTAGCTGGAGGATACTGCAAGGGAAGGAAAGCACTTTTCTGGTTTCAGCTCTAATTAGAATTTTGGAAAGGAGCCCTGAAACTAATATCCTCTGTCCCTATCAGCCAGGGCCTTCATTTTGCAAATGGGGCAGCAGTTCTTCTGCACTAGCCACTGTTTTATGCAGGTGAAGTGAAAGTTATGTCCACAATCCAGCTTCCCAAGATCATCTCCATCGATGTATTCCTCCTGCAAATAGTGTTTCCAGAAATGGATAGATTAAAGACCATTTAAAGCAAAGAAACTATAACTGAGATAGAATGAACAGCTGCATGGAAGAATCTTGGTTGCAGGCTACTGAAATAACAGACTAGGAAAACAATGTATTGTTTACAAAAGAAATTTTGGTATCAACTTCATGGAAGACACTGTATAATAGTATTATATATTATAGCTACGGTAGGAAGGAAAAAAAATAGAATGGCTCTTACCAGACAAATGCAGCACGATTCATCCTTCACTGGAGATCCTATCACGAGGGGCTTATATTTCTGCTGCCTCAAATTTGCCACAATAGCTTCTTCACTCAATCCAATGCACACATCCCCTACTTGCTCTCCCAAAGCCAATAATTGCTATGCCCAAAATTTTTATTTTCAAACAATTTTCATAATGAATGATCAAAAGTAAATGGCAAGCAAAATAGTTTACACTAAGATACATTCAGGTTAGTGATTTTTTAGTTCTGTACTTGTAAGAATTCAAGTTCCATCTGATCAATTGGTCCATGGTGTGCACTCCAGTTTCTGGGGGTGGATTAGAGATTCGTAACTTGATGAAGTTCAACCAAGCTTTATTGGGTAAATGGTTGAGGCGGTACCAACAAGAAAGGGGGGCCCTTGTGGAAGTCTGTCATTGATGCACAAGTAGGGGAAGCATGGGGTGGTTGGTGCTCGAATGAGGTACGCGGCTCACATGGGGTAGGTTTGGGAAAAAACATTAGGAATGGTTGGGAGACTTTCAAGAGACATACACATGTTGTTGTGGGCGATGGCTCTCGCGTCAGATTTTGGCATGATACATGGTGTGGTGAATGTTGTCTCAAAGACACCTTCCCCGCCATATTTGAGTTAGCACAAGTAAAGGATGCAACGATAACGGACTTTTTGGCTTTTTCTAGTGGCTCCCCTCAATGGAATGTGGACTTCACTAGGGCAACCCAAGACTGGGAGTTGGAGGTTATCTCAAACTTCTATGCAACACTGTATTCCGTACGTATGACCGAGGGCACTATGGACAGGATGTATTGGAGCCCTTCCAAGAAAGATAAATTTACGGTCAGATCATTTCACAAACTTTTATCGAACCCAGACAGGCACACATTCCCATGGAAGAGCATCTGGTAGACCAAAGCTCATTCAAAAGCAGTTTTATTTGTTTGGACAGCAATTTTGGACAAAATTCTCACCACAGATAATCTAAGGAGACGTCGGTTAATGGTATTGGATTGATGTTACATGTGCAAGAAAGATGGTGAATCAGTTGATCATCTGTTTCTACATTGCAAGGTGGCCAGGACCATGTGGGCTGATTTTTTTATAGGACTTGGTTTATCATGGATCATGCCCTGCAGATTGGTGGACTTTCTAGCATGCTGGAGAAGCCTTCGAGGAAATTCACAATTGCAGCAATATGGAAAATGGTCCCCATATGTATGTGTTGGTGCATTTGGCGGGAGCGAAATGATAGACGCTTTGAAAACCACGAGAGAACAATGGAGGAGCTGAAAGTTTTTTTCTTTAAAACTTTGTTTTCTTGGTTGGGGGCCATTGTTTGTAACAGACTTAATGTCCATGACTTTCTACTTTCAGTTGTAAACTATAGCTAGGTACCTTCTCATGTATACTCTCTGTATACTTGGGTTTTGCCTATTTTTATGAATAAAACTTATTGATTACAGATGATAAAAAAAAAAAAAAAAAAAAAGAACATGCAAAGAAAGCACTTCAAAAATACTAAGCATTCAACATACTATTTTTATGAAGTGTTTAAGAAAGCACCTCATAAGACATGCTATCTACATCAAAGTGCATGTCGTCGGGAACTTCAACTTCATCATCCTCAGATATTTCATATAAGACTGAAGGATTCATAACCAAAACATCCTGGAATGCCACATCAGTGAGATAGGATCTTAATGAGAATAAAGCAAAAGGGAGCATATAGTTGAACCCCATTATTGCAAGAACTCCAAGATAATTATTTTCAGGAAGTGCACGGATATTACGATTTTCCCATCAAGTTCTTTTATAAACACCAGTAATGATTTTAGTATTCCCAAAGTGGAAGTTAAAAAAGATGTTTAGCTTATAACAGCAGAGATGGAACTCCACAGCGACATGCAAAGATCAAGCTAAAGTGTACCTCAATTTGTAAAGTACCACCCCTACGAACAAGTGCCACAGCATCTCTGACCTATTATGTAAAAAATAAGGAACTTAAACATCTGATGAAGAGATAGTATACTAATCACAAATAAAATGTGATTAGGGGGTACGTGTATATATTTTCTTTCTTCTGACCAGAAACAAATATTTCTAAAGCTTGTAGGTGCAAGCACAAACAAAATTATCAAAACAGCAAGACAAATGCAGATGGGAAGTATAGTATTCGTCAAATGACTTTTTTTTTGTAAAGTATTGAACGTGATAAGACCAGTCCCTGATTTAAAAACCAATTTTCTATCAGAATAAACTGCAAAGCCAATCTTCCTGCACAAAATATGTGTTTACAGTTTATAAGTAGTTTGGAAATAAGTGGGAGAGGCAGCAGATGAACTTTTACCCACTTCTCTCAAAAACCTTCACTCTAGAAGGAGGTTGTGGATTCCTCGTCATCGAGGACAAGAAGAAAAAAGTACCCTTAGACGTAGCCATTAAATATCTTCTTCCATAAAAACTGAACTGCAAATGTTTGAACAGCTAGAGACACTGCCAACCATTGCTGTTCACTGGTGGACAATCAGAGGTAGCAAGTACCCTACTTCTAAGCAATATCTGAGGAAACAAAGCTCCCACATATAACCACCACATTCTGGTGGCAAAGTTTGTGCTTCCCCAACACCCATCAAAACAGAGAAACTACAATTGTTGGGTTCGCTTTACCCATTACTACATGCTAATCAATTTCTTTTCAATGTAATCTTGTCCATATGATCACATTGAAAAAAAAATACTTGATTTTGATCAGATTGCCTTCAATAATAAACTCATGCACAGAAGTGGGTAAACAATTAGAAGTTAGTATTCTATTGAGCATACCTCAGATATCAGTCTGTTTGTCCACTGAGTTGCAACAATGGACTCCAACGCAAAGGGATTTTCAGGATGACCGCCATCTTGTCTCTCAGGACTTATCATCCATCCCGACGTCTGATATACCTGAA
The DNA here is from genome assembly GCA_022457165.1 of Juglans mandshurica. Classification (NCBI taxonomy): domain Eukaryota; kingdom Viridiplantae; phylum Streptophyta; class Magnoliopsida; order Fagales; family Juglandaceae; genus Juglans; species Juglans mandshurica. The sequence goes on from CM039619.1 coordinate 50,550,350, forward strand.
AGGGTCTTACAATACCGCCCCTAACCGAAAGATCCATTTCTCGTGCTGCGGCAGAAGTCCTTGCATGTAGTGGGCAGTAAGTACCCCACCCTCGGCACTCAAAGCCACTAAATGCGGTCATAGAGCGATTGATAAAATCTGAAAATCTCTGTCCATATAGTTCGGTCATGTTGGGTTCGGAAACCCGAGTAGGAGCGGATATGAAATGACCACACGAAAGAGTGCCATCTTGAGAGCTAGAAGAAATGTTTCCAGGAGAGTTTGAATTCCCATTGACAAAGTTAAAGGTTGTTGGATACAGTGCCACATTTTCCCTATCAGTTTCGGGAACAAGCAGTGTGTTCCTTGAATTCTGTTCTTGCTGCAAAGTACTGCCACCATTGACAGCATGATCAGGAGTAGAGTCACGAGGAAGAGAAGATCCACTGGCTCTTGACCATGTCAAATCATACCATGGTGAGGGCTGAAGATTTTGCAAATCATCTCGAACCTGTGAAAAAGCCTGCACTGGAGCAGTTCCATTAACCGGTAATGTTTCTGCTAAGCTTGAATTTGGAAATTGAGCAAATGGAGAGAACATATTTGTTTGAATGGGTGACTGTAAATAAGAATTCCTTGTGGCCCCACTTGGCAACATACTAAGTTGTATAACATCTTGTGGATTTGCAGCTCTCCTAGGCCGAATATTTCTCTGCGAACATTCAACTTCTCCTGCCCCACTAGAAGTTTGGTGCATTCTAGAAACTGCCCCCAACTGATCAGGATGACTTACACTTGGAGGAATACTCAGAGTTGATATATTCAAGCTACTATTGACCTTTTCTTGAGCAAGAACAGCTTGCCATTCAGAATTTCCAGATTCTTGACCAGTGCTAGAGCTTTCACCCAGATACAGTAGTCCAGGAGCATCTTCAGGTGCTCTTCTTTTGCAGGATATCCGCCTACCATCAGATGACAGACCCTCTCTGCCATCATTTTCTTCCAACTCATATCCTGCTATTCCAGAAGATATCATGACTCGTATAGAAGAATTGCTGGCAGGTGGATTTTGTTTAGCTTCTAGTCCATCGGGATTAAATAGACGCAAGCTTAAACCTGCCCCCATATCCTGATTGGCATCACTATTACCGATCTCATGCAAGGCATTGAAGTCTATGTTGTGAGCACCAGAACTGGACCCATGCAAGATTGATGTCCTATTTGTGACTTGACCATCAATCGGGATTGCATTAGCGTTCTCTTGAAAAGGAGCAATATTTGGCTCAGAATGGCTTGCTTCAAACGTTTGACCAGTTCCATCAGGGGCGCCAATGGAACAAAGCCATCGATGCCCACCTAATAACTCCTCAGGATTGACCTGGTTGTGGGTATTCACAGTAGGGCCAAAATCAACTGCAGAATTAGTTGGAACTCCATTATTCTGCAAAAACCCAGGATTGTTGACATTTGGCCCATGGTCAACACGAAAGGTCTCAGGAAATGAGTTGGAGCTGCTACCTCGACCGTTCATCTTGGCCAAGATATATTCACTTCAGAGGTTAAAAGATTTGCCAGAGGGAATTCAAACAGAAAAGTTCTCGGCAGACCTGAAATGACATCAGCTTTGATATAATAAGATCTGGCATAATTTGATTCAATATTTTCATATCGGCAAAGCTTTCTTAAAAATGAAAATATCAGCAGCAGAATTTTAATGCAACAGCATCGCATTCATAAAACTGGAGAGAGAGAGAGAGAGAGAGAGAGAGAGAGAGAGAGAGAATTTTCTCATAAATGTCAAGAGCAACTCAAGAAACATACATCTGTCCTATTTCATCAATGTCTACCATAATATTTTCAAGACTTTCTGTATTCACTCATTTTAAACGATATCTTACTATTTCTCTAGTCATTCGTCGAAATATTCCGCAAATCTAAATTTGAACTAACTTTAGATATGAACATATTGTTTATTAGTGTTCTACCATTTTCTACAATTTAAAATTCAATCATAGCTGGAGTTGCTAACAGTAAATCTATTTTCCTTTCATCTCAGCAATACACAATAGTTAAGTAAACCTTCAAAGTGCACTTCTGCTTCCCCTGGGCCTTACCGATCCCTTTATTTATTTATCTCTAACCAAGGAGGATTGCACCAAGACACAAGAAAGAGATCTCTCTAAAGTGAAGATCTTCAAGTTACTACTCTTGTGACCAACCACCTTATTTCGTGTTCCTACTGAAGTAGCATTGTCATCAATCTTTCCTGGTCCAAATTATAGTAGAGGTTTAGGGCTGGTTTGGTTACACAAAACCAAACTATCTCATCTCATCTCATCTCATATAATCATTACAATTTTCCCAAACTCCTACACAAAATATAAAAAACAATTCAACTTTTTCAAATCCCAAAACAAAAATAATATTATAATAATATTTTATTCAACTTTCAAAAAAACATATCATCTCATCTGAACTGCATAATCAAACGAGGCTAATGTTACCACTATGAAGTCTCACCTTGTAGAGATTAACTCAACGATAGTCTGTCAACTCACTAACAGGTATCTCCCCTTAACTATCCCGTAAAATTTGTTTCTGTTCTCAACTCCTTGGTATCCATAAATCTCAATATTAGATGTTTTTAGATTAACAAGGACCATGTGGAGATCCCTTTCTACACTATACATCAATAATCTAAAGACGTAGTCTCACTTGCAGATGTCTCCTTACAAACCCTTCTATCTTCTTTCCCTAGAATAATTATGCTATCTGGAAAAGTATATGGAGATTCATTCCCCATAACCAGTTCGAATCACCAATTGAACTAACCACTTGGTGACTAGGAGCATCTCCTCTCACAAGGAATGCTTGAAGCTTCCAAGCAAGCCTCAGATAGTCAGATACAAGCTATTCAACACTAAGGCCCCGTTTGGACGTTGAGTTGAGTTCTTTATTAATAGTAGTGAGTTGAGATGGTAAAGTGAGTTTTGTGGGGCCCAATTTTCTCATTTGTTCCCAAATATAGGTATAATTGACCACTTTTTCCCTTCCAAGCATGTAGCTCTGTTTTTCTTTTTCTTTTTCTTTTTAAAAAATTAATAATAAATTTACACAGCTAAACCAAGAAATCAGTTTCTTGCTGATATTCACCCAATAAAACTAAAATAGGATCCAGGTTGAAAGTTAATAGTTGTGAAGTACCCTCCCTCCCTTACTAGAGCTCTAGTATCCTCTAAATGTGCCAATTGAAGTCTAGGACCTTAGACTTCAAGCAAAAGTGTAGAAAATGAATGGGACTATGAGTTAAAGAAAGATGGCATGCTATATGTTGACCAAATTACTTCAAACACGCTTTATTCAAGTCCAGCATTATCAACAGTAATATGCCATTAAATTCCTCAGACAATTAAAATCACATTAGCTAAAGTGGCTAAAATACCATAACATGAAATTATAATTAACCAATTAATTATATTTTCTAACATAAATGATATAAGGATGTGATGAACTAAGGCTACCCTCTATTCCATTCTTGACGTATTTTGATCAACCTTCCATTTATAGGCGTCTTTATTTTTTTTTTATAAGTATAGGCTACTTTATGTGTTCTCACAGTAAGTACAGCAAGAAACTACTAGTGGATTGCAATAGCACTATACGTTGTACAATATCTGACAATTAAGAATTGAAGATACACAACTCAAAAGCATAAAGCAATACTTGTAATATTTATTATCCCCCCCACCTACAATTTCTTCCGTACTCCAGCCATGGCCGAACTCAGTGTGGGGAAAATATATTCAGTTACATAATTGCATGTTATATACAGAACACAAGAAATTAATATCAGAAGAATAAATAAAAGAGCATTAAATTTTCAGAAAGGATGCCCAAATGATTTACAAAAGAAAATTTAGAAGAAGAGTATATAAATTCAAAGCAGAAAATTGTGAGTTTTTTATAATAATTAAACCAGGTGCATCAGCAACTACAATTGCGTTCAAATGTAATAATAATTTTTCATGCAATATGCCCTGCCACTACCAAACCTGCTAATCCGATGCATTCTGCCCAAAACTGCAGTAGCAGTAGTTAGGTCAATTTTATTGTTAGCAATTTTTGTGACCAAAAGTGTGTATTAAAGGAGAACAAAATCAAGTGTATAATCAGGGATATAAGAAATGGAAGATGGTTGAAGAGACTAAAGACTTCCACATGCAGAAAAAAACAAAAGGATCTGAACCAAATGCAAAAATAATATCTAGATAAAAGGCTTAAAAGCTAAACCAATTTATACTTGGTAGTTGAATAAGTATAAGCTGCTACCCATTCAAAATATTCTGAAAAAAAAAAAAACATAAAATGATAACTGGACGACTCAAAAATAAATAATGGTACTTTCAAAGATGAACACTATCTAACTCTTGCCTGTAAAACAAGCATCTCCAAGGAATTACCAGTCATCACAAAAAAGACTCACGCACGTGCAGGAATATATATGCTCCCAGTAAGTGCACAAATAAATTTAATTACTTGTATCACTTTCATAAATAGAGAAAGAGAAACATCCAATTAGACACTAGAATCTAAAATGTCATGACCATCAGGCTCAGGAAGAGATTGTAAAGTACTTACATCAAATGGAGTGGAAGGGAAAAAAGTATTTTCCCGATGTCAGCCCTAACTAACGAGTAGGAAAGTTTTCTTCAAAAGTTAATGAAAACTGGGGGCAATATTCAATTTGGCCACAAAATCATCAGTCCAAACATGATCAAACCCCTACACTCTTTAAATTATGCAAGAATAAAGGGTGGTGATTGATGTTAATGAAACTATAAATACTTGGAGATTGGGATTATATGAAATAAATAAAAATCATGAAATCAAAAAAGAATCACAAACATAAAGCCTATTGCAGCCATTTAACCACGTTGACAATAAATTCGTTAGACAAATTTTACAATAGACAATATACCATAAAGGTCAATACAACAGTTTCATGTATGCAATCCAACACAGCAGATGGAATAAAAAAACCCGGATAAAAGACATGGCACTGATGCATGTAGTAAGCATCAAACTTAAAAATAAACCCATTATGAAATTAGTTAATAGCAACTAATAAGTTTTCAAAGAAAACTCTTCAAATCAAATGAAAAAATAACCTCCCTGCTATTGGTCTCGATCTAAACAGATGCAACAAGGATACTCGGCGGGGAAATTGAAAGCTTTAAAAAGAGCCTTGAAGTTGTGGAACACACAATCGTTCGGAGACATAGGGGAGAACAAGAAAAGCAAGTTGAGGGAGATCCAGGAAATAAAGAGACTCCAAGAGGCTAGGTCTCTTACTCAGGAAGAATTAGATCGGAAGGCATTGGTGGGGGCAGAGCTCGAGAGGATTATCTTATTAGAAGAGACATCTTGGTGGCAAAAATCAAGAGCTTTGTGGTTAAGGGAAGGAGATCGAAGCACGAAGTTCTTTCATAGTAGTGCAAACTCTCACAGGAGAAACAATAACGTAGAGATGCTGAAGATTGACAGGGTGGAATGTAGAGAAGAATAGGTAATTCACGACCATGTAATTGGTTTCTATGAGCAACTACTAACTGAGCCGATGGGATGGCGGCCTTCCCTTGATGGCCTTGTGTTTGACACCATTGGACCGAGTGATGTCTCTCGGATGGAGAGGGTTTTTGAGGAGGAGGAGGTTTTCGAAGTAGTGAGGAAAATGGGCAAAGACAAGGCTCCAGGGCCTGATGGGTTCTCTATGAGTTTCTTCCAAGAATGTTGGGATGTCATCAAGGAAGATCTTATGAAGGTGTTTCAGGAGCTTTTCGTGTTTGGAGAATTTAAGAGAAGCTTAAATACCACTTTCATCGCGTTGATTCCAAAGAAGGTGGGGGCTAATGAGGTTAAGGACTTTCGATCCATTAGCTTAGTGAATGGGGTATACAAGATCATATCCAAAGTGCTTGCGAATCGACCAAGTGAGGTAGTGGGGAAGATCATCACCAAACCCCAAAATGCCTTTGCTAAAGGTAGGCAAATTCTAGACGTGTTCCTTATTGCTAATGAGTGCCTACACAATAGATTGAAGGCTGGCATAGCAAGGATCATTTGCAAGCTTGACATGGAGAAAGCATATGATCACGTTAACTGAGACTTTCTTCTCTACCTTCTTGGGAGGTGTGGTTTTGGTGAGAGGTGGCGGTCTTGGATCCGTTGGTGCATATCAACGGTGGAATTTTCTGTGTTAATAAATGGTAGTCCAGTTGGTTTCTTCCATAGTTCGCGAGGCCTAAGACAAGGCAACCCATTGTCGCCTCTGTTGTTTGTTTTTGTGATGGAGGGTTTAAGCAGAAGGACATCGGCCTTGGTTAATAATGGTTTTGTGGATGAATTTTCGATTAAAACCCCGGATAGGGGAATCATTAATATATCTCATTTGTTGTTTGCAAATGATACACTTGTTTTTTGTAAGCTAGATCAAAATCAGGTTCAAGCTTTGAAGGCCTTGCTTCTTTGTTTTGAAGCAGTTTCTGGTTTGAAAGTGAATTTAAATAAATTAGAGATGGTTCCAATTGGAGATGTTCCTAATATACAGCAGCTGGCTAGCACGTTGGGGTGTAAGATAGCCCTCCCTTCCTTTGACGTACCTGAGACTTCCATTGGGAGTGGCTGCAAGGGCATCCTCTTTATGGGAGACGGTAATTGAGAAGATAGAGAAGAGACTAGCAGGATGGAAGAGAATGTACTTATCGAAAGGCGGCAGGATTACGATTACCTTGATCAAGAGTACACTTTCTAACTTGCCAACTTATTTTTTATCAACTTTTTCCTATACCTGCAAGTATGGCATCCCGAATTGAGAAACTCCAATGTGACTTCTTGTGGGGAGGCGTGGGGGAGGAGTTCAAATTCCATCTAGTGAAGTGGGAAACGGTATGTCGTCCTATCTCCCATGGTGGTTTGGGTATTGGAAATATGAAGATTTTTAATCGGGCGTTACTCGAAAAATGGTTGTGGAGATATAATAAGGAACTAGAAGCCCTATGGAAGGTGGTGATTGAACATAAATATGGAGACATATGGGGGGGATGGAGTACTAAAGAAGTTAGAGAAGCCTATGGAGTAAGGTTGTGGAAACACATTAGAAGAGGATAGGGGGTTTTTACTCGACTCCAGTTGGGTGAGGGTTCTAGGATTAAATTCTGGAAATATATTTGGTTTGGGGATACTTCCCTACAAGATTCATTTCCTTCACTATTCCAAATTGCTAGTGCTAAAGACATTGCAGTGGCGGATGTCATGGGGTTATCGGGTGGGCAGATCCATTGGGACATCAGTTTTAGTAGAGCAACACAAAGATTGGGAGATGAGCAATTTTGCTGATTTTTACAGCCTCTTGTACTCCGTTAAACCGAGCAATAAACAAGAAGATGGGTTGTGATGGTCACCCGCCGAGAAAGGTGTATTTTTGGTTTGCTCTTTTTACAAGGCTCTCACTCAAGAGCCCAACACTCAGTTTCCTTGGAAAAGACTTTGGAGACATAAGGCACCCTCCAAAGCTGCATTCTTCGTGTGGACAACATCTTTGGGCAAGATCCTCACAACCGACAACTTGAGGAAAAGGAGGGTTATCATAGCAGATTAGTGTTGCATGTGTAGGGGAGGGGGAGAGTCGGTGGACCATCACCTACTACATTGTGAGACAGGTAGGGTTTTGTGGAATGAGGTGATCGATAGAGTAGAGCTGGCTTGGGTTATGCCGGAGACTGTAGTGGCAGTGCAGGCCAACTGGACAAATATAGGAGGCATGCAGCAGATTAAAGCGGTTTGGAAGATGATCCCTATATGCATCATGTAGTGTTTGTGGCAGGAGTGCAATGCGAGGACATTTGAAGACATAGAGAGATCGCTAGAGGAACTTAAAGCTTTATTTTACAGTACTCTATGTACCTGGGCCATTGTTGTTGATTTCGATGACATGGACCTAGATGACTTTCTTGTCTCTTTGGCACCTTCTTAATTAGGGCACATAGTGTTTCTTGTATTTGTATCGGGCTTTGCCTAATTCTTTGATCAATAAAATTTGTTTACTTATCAAAAAAAAAAAAAAACAAGGATACTCGGCAGTTATTCATCAAGGTGACATAAAACATGTAGAATCCTCATCAATCCAAAGATCTAGCCATAAACCACTAACATATGCAGACAATAATGCATTTTTTTATAATTGCAATGATATGATACTGTTTAAGGAGAAAAGAAAATGCTAGAAAAAAAAGCCACTTAGAGAGAGAGAGAGAGAGGATTGAAGAAGAGGGGAACCCCTCTAACCAAACAACAATTCAAAAAGAATACGTAGTATCGGTGAATAGGCCCCAGGAGAGTTACAAAACTAAAATCCCAAAATTGAGGTTACATTAAGAGAAAGAATTTGTACATTTAGTTTTAAAAGATGTAGCTCACAACTACTGATGCATGCATGACAAGAAAGTTATACAAAAGCATGAAACTAGATCCGTTGATGCATGTATAAAGAATTATTTGCAGTATTTAAATTGAAGCAACAGAACTGAAAAATTCATGAAATGGATAAGATATTAGCAAAGTTCTTGAAGAGAGAGGACTCCAGTAATCTGTGTAACATGTGAACCCAGAGGCCATAGATCACAAAGACACCTAGATTATAAATAAAATTTCAAGAAAGTTTCAATGCTCTAGCTTTTCCCTATAGTAATTCATGACTTAGAAACAAAAATATGTTAAATTAGTCAAGAAATATTATATCTTGCATTAGAAGAATCCGCAGAGAACCACTTTTATCCAAGATCAACAGACATAAACTACTATACTCAATCCACATACTCAGCCCCATATACATGCGCACGCACACACATATATACGTGCACATAAATTGTGATTATATACATATAAATTGCGGTTTATGCCAATTGACTTTAAACAGACAGGAAAGGATAATCGGATCAAATTGATTGAACCAAATAAACAGTTCCAAAACATGACATCAAAACCCATAAGTTGAAAATCAAGCAGAGGTTAAAAAAATGCATATGGACGATAATAGCATCCATATATCTCGCATATAGACATTATAAAGGAAAGGGGTTATACCAAAGAGAAATGAGGATTGATGAATGCAAGAATTGAAGCCTATGCTACCTCAAAACAATGTCATTCCCTCGCGGTTCGATATGAACAAAATAAGCGAAAGAGGGCAGCTTTATAGAGTGAAATGGGGTGGGGCAATAATGGCAGGATTTGGAGATATTTAAAAGGATAGTAATCAGGGAGAAACGGAAACTGCAAGGATAGACTGGAATCTTTATTTCGTTCAAGAACAGACAACTCTGATAGTAAGGTGGCATTGTTGGCTGCAAACCAATTGGTTGTAAATTCAATTTCAGACCCTCATTCAGGAAGCCTCGTGTCACTTCGCTCTGCATGACTCTCTCGCTCTCTCTCTCTCTCTCTCTCAAAGTGAAATATATGGGAAACAACTCAGGCCTCCAGCCAGCCCCGTTATTTTGCTGGTACACCCAGTTGTGTCTCCTGCTTGGTTTCTTTCCCTCTGCACTCCGATCTGGGTTTACTTCCCCTAGGAAACCTTTCCACACGCTTGTGTATGCTGACACGTGTATCCGATTATTATTAATAAGTTATTTTTTTCCTTCATTCTGTTGTTTTTATTTCCCTTAAAAACTTGAATGGTTTTCTGAACTTTTTGGAAAATAAAGGATTAGGATTCAGGAAATAAATATTATTTATACATAAAACATCGAAAGTGATTTATGCCTGAAAACAGTCGAAGAAAATTCACTTTGAAGACTTGTAGGATAAAAGTACAATTTTAATAAGGATATTATTGTAAGATAAATGATACTTATAGTCGTGAGTGTGCAAGTACCGTATAGTCATTTTGAAAAAAATGAATAAATACGGGACTCACATTAAAAGAAATTATTTTTTAACAGTGGACTCCACTCTTTTTCAAAACGACTGCACGACATTTGCACACTTTACGACTGAATGTAGCATTACTCTTATTGTAATTTTAAAAAAATTTAAAGATAAAATTAATTAGACTTACAATGTAATTCTTATTTAGAGATTGTACGTAACATTGCTCTAAAACTTACTTGAAAATAAAGAATATAACTTTAGACTAATTTAAGTGCAAAAAATATTATTCATAGTCTATTCCAATAAGTTGGAATTTAACACTTTGTCGTATCGTTTCAAATTAAGTATCCTAATGATTTGACGGATATGATACCATATTCTAAGTTGGAGAAATGATATTTTCAGTTCTACAAGCACCACGTAATTTTTTTGAAAAAAATTAATAAATATGAGACTCACGTAAAAAAATTAATTTTTTAATGAGTGATGCTAGTGTGACATGGTAGCATTATTTTTTTTTAATAGTGGATCTCACTCTTTTTCAAAATGATTGCACGATGCTTGCACACTAAACGATTGTATGTAACATTTCTCTTATAGTTGACGGTTAAATTATTATTTAAAGATGACCGTTATCTAATCGCTTGAAGATGACAGTTATTCAATATGTTATAAGGATATTTCTACTTTGACAAAATGGATGTTATTATGTTGTTCTAGTTTAAGGTCGTGCCTGTATTTTAGTCTAACTATGGTTGTTATTAAATAATGTAAGTATGGTATTCATATGCCATAAACGAAAGTTTATTAATAAAATTATGAGTATTATTTAATAATGTATCTAACATAAAGACCTATTAATGACCTATTTTAAAATCTCATTTGTTTTCAAAAAAAATTTTAATTCATCTTATCTTATATCATCTAATTATTATAATTTTATTAAACTATCACATAAAATAAACAATTCAATTTTTTTTTTAATTTTAAAATAAAAATAATATTAAAAAAATATATTCTAACAATATTTTATTCAGATTTCAATTTTCATCTCAACTCATCTCATTTACGAAAACAGACTAGTCAGTTATTTTCAAATTCAAACAAATAAATAATCAATTAAAACTCTGTCAAAACTCAAGTAATTAAAGCTAGCATTAATAATGAATGTCACCCCCTTCTTTTCAAAATTCATCTTCTTTTTATTTATATCAAGTAACAATAATCAGTTAAAACTTGTGACCATTTACCTTTTAATTTCTTAAGGAATTTAAGCCACACTTATACGGAATAGGAATAATAGAAGAGTGATAGATATATGTACAACATTTTATGCAACTATATATCTATATTTTAAATGGAATGTATTTATGTAAAAATTATGTTATTTTTATAAATTATTTAATATTTAAAATGTACTTATGTAAAAGATATTAAAAAAATTATATGTAAAAAGTCCAATTAAAATGAGTTAAAATCATTTTCTATTATTTACTTTTGTCTTGTTGCCACGCTCTCGTAACGCATATAATCCTTAGGTGTGATTTTCTCGAGAATGATTTTAAGATTGTGTTTGGCTGCTTTAGGGACAGAGGCAGTTTTCTCGAGAAAAGAGGGGAGGGTTACAAGTGTGAGGTGTCAGTTCTAAGATGAATACGTTACAAGAGCGTGGCGACAACATCCAAACTCAAGTAATTAATCAACTTCCTGAATTGAGTATGTGAACAGTAGTGATAAAATAATAATAAAAATAATAAATAAATAAATAATAATAATAAAATATTAAATAAGTGAAGTGATTACCCAAACACATTTTTAGGATCTCTATATTCTCTAAAATTTTCTGATCCAAATGCTCTATTTACGGATCTATTTATGAAGCTTATGAAAATCAGTTTCGATTTTATTAATCTATTTACTGTTTCATTTAAAAGTTTAAATTAACATTTTATAATTATTAATATTTTAATAAATACATTATTTTATAATTACATCAACATCAATACCCATTTTGATGAAAAAAAATTTATTCAACAATTTTATACCATACACTTAAAAAATAAATAAATAAAAAATAAAAATCGATGTAATAGTGCTGTGTAGAAGCAGTCTTGATTGAAAGTAGTAGAGGTTGTGGTGGGGGGAAGCGGCCACGTGGTGGGACTTGTACCAATCAAAGTTTAGCCTGTTGACACCCTAGACAATTAATTCACGAAAGGTACCCATGAGTCGTGATGATGTGTGGCATACTCCTCTATACACTTTTTTTTTTTTTTTTTAAGCATATTATAGATATATTTAATAATTACAGTAAATAATAGATAATAGGATGAGAGACTTCAATATTTATCTCCAACCAACCAAAAAAAAAAAAAAAAAAATCTAAGACCAATGACTTAACTCTCATCCATTTTTCACAATGAGAAGATTATACAGTTTGACAAATGAACTATAAGACTGCGACTAAAAGTCGCAGTGAAGTGATTTGTACTACATTTGCTAGTTTGGACAGACTTCCAATACCTCTTTCTCAAGATCCATAATTAGGAGAAACGAAAATATAGAAATATAGCAAACAGGAGATGCGTCGAATCGCCGTCAGACTTTAAGGACTGTGGTGACGCGCCACTTTACGAGTGTAGAGGTTGGTCGAATCCTTCAGATCCAAGGTCCCTGGCCTCGAAAATGCCGTACGTGGCAGCAACAATCACTCATCGGTGTGATGGCACGTGAATCTCACGTGCAGTTTGAGCTGCAAGTGTGTCACACACACTGCTCTATTTGACATTCTGAAGAATAATTGACATTCTTTTTAAAACGTACTAAGGAATTGAAATTATATAATTTTGATTGGTAAGTCGATACGTAAAGTGTACATTCGATGTTGTTGACATGATAAAATTTTATTTATAAGAAAATTTTAAATTTGAAATCTCTTAGAAATCAAGTATTGTCATGTCAATCATATAGATGATGTGCTTTACACACTGACTTACAAATAATGTCTCATCCATCATAAACATATATCAAATAATCTAAGAAACTTAATGGTGTATTTAGCTCGTGAGGTTCGTTCAAGGAAGAGGATTTGGATATGAGTTTTTATAATTCAAATATTTTGTTTTCTTCGTATATTAAAATTTGAATTTGCATCGAAATCAAACAAGATTTGAAACTTTCAAAATCTTGAATTTGAAATCAAGGCTGATTTTAAGTCCAAATATAAAACCAAATTATTCTATTCAAAAGCAACCTTATTTAAAAATCAAATCCAAAATATTTGAATATGGTGGGGGTAAAACGAGCTTCAATGTAAACTCATTAAAAGCCCGTAGAAAATTGAAGCCTACAAACAGTTAATCAGACATAAAACAAGCAGAGGGCAATGGGACATAAAGATAGAGAGAGTACATAAAGAATAGGAGAAGAGATATAAAGCAAGGAGATAAATTAGAACAGGAGAGGGAGGTAACAGAAGAGAGGCGTTGACTTCCTTTTGAACCCTAAAGGAAAAGGAAGGACCAGAGAGCTCCGGTAGAGAGCAATTGTAAAGAGCCTAGTAAGGATATAGAGATTGAATCAAACTTCATTTGTAGTGAATTTGCACCTATAAGGCTATACTAGTGTACGTAGGCTTAAGAGATGTTTAGATTCAGAGTTGAGTTGAGATGGGTTGTGAATAGTAGAATAAAAGTTGAATTATTTATTATATTTGGTGTGAGAATTTGAAAAAGTTATTTTAGGATTTGAAGAAGTTGAATTGTTTATTATATTTTATATGAAAATTTAAAAAAATTGTAATGATGAGATGAGATGAGCTTTGAATCCAAACCTCTCATTTGTCAAACCACATAAACACTAATGTTGGGACCAAAGCACACCCCAAAAGATAAAAACTTAATCGGGTCCATTGAACGAGCCTACTGAACTGGACCCTGCGTACAAGGTGAAAAGATCGGACAAGCGGCCTGAGGCAGAACCGCCAAGGAAAGTGATAGCCCACCTCTATCACAGGAAACCCATAGCAAAGAGCACGCACTACTAGTCTAAGGAGCCAACCTATTTGTGTCATGAAGAGGCTTGTTGAGAAGCTCAGAGGGCACAACGAATTAAATGCGCTGATGCACCCACTTGAGAGGGCAAGTCCGGGGAGATGCGGGAGTGATCTTGAGGCTCAAAGGAGTTACCGCATTAATTGAGATGATGCGCTCCTTAGAAAAGTACTATGCCGAACTATTGAAAGCAGTGGTAAAACTCTCGCCGAAAACAACTTACAAATAGGAAATAGAGGATATTTTAAATAAAGGATATTTTTATAAAATATTTTATAAAAGTAACGTTATTTTACAAAAATATTCTCATTTTATAATATGTTATATAATGTGTTGTGTTTATATCATTATTCATTATAATGAGAAGTTTTTTACTATTTTTTTTTAAGAAAAATTATTCTCATCATTTATTATTTACTATCTTACATCTCATATCTTATAAAAAATATTTTATTTATATTTTATGAAAAAAATTATAAATATAAAATGTGAGAATGAATACTAGCAAATGGATAAAATTCCTCTTTTTAAACGGCTGAGGGCCATGAAAGGTTACTAGGAGGCCCTGCCGTTATGATTTCCTAAAGGAATGGAGAATCTGGACTTTGACAAATACCGGCGGATTCTTGAAGTGGTGACGAAACATGAGCACATATTCTTCATTTTTTTCGTGTTTGTGAAGCTTCCTTTTTCTCTTTTGGCTCACACAGAACCTGCAACTTTCTTGACCCTTTCAAACACGTACGAGAGAGAACCCAGAGGAAACTCCTCTCTCTCTCTCTCTCTCTCTGTGCGTGTGTTTGACATGGGGGAAGAGGCAGAGATTGATCGGTTGCCCATGGACCTGCTGGCTCATATATTCGTTTTCATCTCTTCCTTCACTGATTTGGCTCAGTATGTCATATTACTATATATTTGACAAATTTTGTACCATGAAAATTGATTGTTTTATTGACATGACATCCCCTTGTTTCAGGGCAAGAAGTGTGTGCAAGAAATGGAAACGGGGAGTGAAGCGGTCTTTGGCTCGGAGGGAGTCTCTGAGTTTTGCTGGTTGCAAGATGGATGACGAAACCATCGCCCGTCTCGTTCGCCATGCCTACAGCCTCAAAGACATTGACATGTAATCTCTCTCTCTTTCTCTCTCAGCCATATGTTTCTGGTAATGTCCCTTTGCTGATTTTCTGTATAATTCGCATATTTAAGTGATGGGTATTATTGTCAGAGGGGATGGAAAGAAATTCAACCGCGGGGGGGGGGGGGGGGGGGGGGGGGGGGTGTTTATTTTAGTGATGATTTTGTGGGATACATGTTCCATTTTCAGAGTCTGCTATGGCCAGGTCGGTACCAAGGAAAAACAAATGTTTGGTAGTGTGTATTCTGATCATTTATTCCTTCCGGATTTTTGAAGGTTATAGGTGTGTATTTTCTTAACTTTTTATTGGATAGGTAGGTGTGTTTTCCCTTAACTTTATTGGAGATAAATTTATTTGATCAAATAACATTAGAAATTTCGGAAGATTGGTAGTCACTAACGACTAACGTTGAGATTCCAGTTTAACATGGAGGCATGATATTGGGGCTCTTCACGGAAGAGGAAGTCTCTTATTGATTTCTTCCTCCAATTTGTGACTTCTCTATGTTGTTTAATTAGCGTCTATTTTCCTAGTAGTTCAATTCTGTGAGTAAGGCTAGACTTAGATTTTGGTGCAGAGATAAATTTGATCTGGCGTTAAGCTAGATTCCAATGCGTAGTGTGAGGTTATGCAATGTTACAACTCCTCACCTCAGTCCACTTCAGGTCAATCATTGATTTGTGCTTCTTTTAATCTCATCGGACAAGAGACCTTGGAATGAATAGGCAGTCATAGCTATGCCAACATTTCACACGATAGTTTTTGCTAATTCACATGAACAGAATACGAATAGACCTGCTTTTTCTCACTTCTTGGGGAGTGGTCTGCATGCTTCTTGAATAGCTAAACCTACCTGTCATTAATGTCTGTGTCACAGGTTCTTTGTCATTGTGCTTAACAGCAAGCAGTATGAGTTTTGGAGTTAAAATGGGAGGCCTCACTTCATGGTAATCTAAAGAAGGGGGCCTCCAATACCAAATCCAAACCCTTATTTCATGCAAACCTAGTGTGGCATTCAGTTAATCAACATGTGCTTTTGCCAAGTCTAGAAGATAGTTCTTTTGCATTGGGAATTGACCAGAGTCTGTCTAATATTCTTAATTAGTTGTGCCAGCTTTAATTTTTGGCCTATTGATAATCCAGGGGCAGCAGTATACCATACTTTCTGATTTCCAGTTTCTTATTATGATAATATAGAGGTATCTTGGCTGCATTCTTATGTCTTCCATGGGGCTGAGCGGTGAAAAGGAATTCATGCAGCTGTGGAAAAAAATTTCTATTTATTGAACCTAATCAGTTGAGATTAAAGCATAATTGAGTTGAGTTGAGCTGAGAATGGCTGCAATTTTTATATTATTCTGATAAAGCTAGTGGCATACCATACTTATCAAAAAAAGAAAAAAACTAGTGACAGATCAACTCACGTAAAACATTTAGCCTTAATTCGTTTTAAGGCTAAATGAGAATTTTGATAGTTTGTATTGGCAAGTAGATGGTCATTATATGGCAAACTAGTGACAGCTAACTCTTGATATCTTTCTGCAATAAATCGAGTAAAACTGTCATGTACTGCATCAAGATTTAAAAGGGAGAAATTTAATTTACAAGTTTCAAAATCCATGACTTATCTTGTATTTTTTTCAGTTCAAAGAGCCGTTGGGGTTGTCAAATCACGGATAAAGGACTTTACAGAATATCTTTGGCCAAGTGTGTCAGCCACCTGACATCCATATCTTTATGGGGTATGACAGGGGTCACGGACAAAGGTGTTGTTCAATTGGTACGTGATAGTTAGAATTAAGCCATGCAGACTAGTTCTAAACTTCTACAAAATTTCTCGAAACTTGCAACCGAGGATCATGGTTACACAGTTTTTGACATCTTAATAGATGTGGTAATTTGACTTGAAATAGAATCTAGAACAGTAGGATAGCACTTGGATAAAGAAGATCAAGAGTGGCGGCACCGTGCTATCCTGATTCAAGTGGGATCTAGAATTGGAAAACCATCACCCAAAGGTGCTTTTAGGAAAGCTGGTCTGAAAGTTTTCACAACCAGTTTTGATGACAACTTATTTCTTTATTTTCCATTTTCATTGTCTAAATCATCCCATAATTGATGTCTTCAAGAGATTTGTTGATTCATGCATTTTGCACCATTATATGAGATGATATTTTTTTCCCAACAGATGTCCAGAACTAATTCCTTGCAACACCTGAATATTGGTGGTACATTTATCACAGATGAATCTTTATTTGCCATTGCAGATAACTGTCCACATTTAAAGGTAAGTTAATTGGAATTTCATTGTAGGCTATAACTTTTTTCCACAAGGGGTTTTGAACTTTTGAATATCGATTGCTATTTACGTCTAGTTCAGTGTTTTTTTCCTTGGTATATCTGGACAACCCAAAGCATAAGTAGATGTCACAGATGCATGTCTCATGTTCATTGCAGACTGTAGTTCTGTGGAGCTGCCGTCACGTGACTGAGAACGGGCTTCTTGTTCTTGTAAATAAATGTCGGAAGCTTGAATCTATCAATGTATGGGGAACCAGAGTTCCAGTCGGCTGCTTCATGGGTTTGCTTACTATTCGTCCAGGTCTTATGATAAAAATATAAGAGGGTTGCTCTGAAACACTTCTCTGTGGCCCCGCTACATAAATTATCTTACGGTTGCTTTCTCAATTGCTGTGTACAGATTGTTTTTCTCTGTATATCCATCTCAAGGTGAGTTTATCAGCACAATGAAACTACAATAATACCATTAAATTCTGCTTCCATGAATCAAAATTCAAAGGTCTGATTTTACTTTCACTATTTCTAAATCAATCTTGTGCACCCTTTGGGTATTATATGTTGTTATGGGTTCGAGCCATGAATATTCAACTATATTCAGAACTTCCAAAATGTATGGAAATAATAAATATCTTGAATATAAGTTCACCAGGAAGCTATGTTTATTTATATATCCTTTCAGATGAGACCTAATAAAAATGCTTATTACGTCTCATTTATTTCCCTCTTTTTTTTTTTTTTTTGGTCAGGTGACTACTAATAACAATGTTTGTTTGCGATTAAAGAAAATTGGCATGCCTTGTATAATTTCTACCAAAAACTTTAGCATATTTAACTCTGTGATAACCAAAAGAAACGTTAATTGAGCACAATGCAACTAAAAGAATTTGACAAAATGGGAAATTAGCCTCGTTTGGTTACGCAGTTCAAATAGAATAAGCGAGATATTTTGTTAAAATTTGAATAAAATATTATTATAATATAATTTTTATTTTAAAATTTGAAAAAGTTAAATTGTTTATCATATTTTGTAAGAAAATTTAAAAAAATTATAATGATGAATTAAGATAAGATGGTTTGATTTTGTGTAACCAAACCGGCCCTCGGGGTACATATGGCAAAGGGGATTGCTCGAGAAGAAATTGCAGGTCTACATCTTGCAAATTCAGCAGTAGTACTCAAACAATTGCAATATTATGAGTTTGACCTCTCATTTTATCATTATCATGAAACAACCACAGTAGCAGCGTCTTTACTAGAAAACAACCAAGATGTAACATCTAGCAATCCAGGGTAATTATCCATATATTGGAAAAAGATCGCATAGACAATCCCAATCAATTTGTAATTATCTGTCTTAATTGCTATCGATTCCCTGTCTTGACATCATATGCTCGTTACCAACTAGTTCTATTATACATTATTCTTACCAAGAAATTGAGCCGTTGCATTCATCAATGACCCAAAAAAAAAGAGGGTTGCTATGGATTTTGAGTGAGACATGCCATAAGAAGCCTTCATCTTATGAACCAAGAATAATCCAAGTACGAGCAAATTTTGTCATTTGATTATTTTTTCAACCAACACCCTTGCTTCTAACCCGAACAGCTATGGTAGCTGCCGTTTGTCTCCCCAAACCACAAATCTAAAACGCCCACCCTCTTGGACCAGTCTTAGTCATCGCCGTTCCGATAATGAGTATAAATTTCTTTCCTTGAAATATTTTGATTCATTATTTGCAGCTAAATAAATGCCTCATAACATGATCGAAGCATTGGATTTCAGGATTCAACTGAGGCCTCTGTGAAGGACCTTTTGCAAAAGAGCTAAGTGCAACAGATGTGCACCTCTGCATCAAACATAGAGATTTCACATGGCAGCAAAGAGAAAAGATATGATAAAATCTTGGTATCTAACACATATCGTGTTAAGGGAAAATGTGTACCTGAACCACTTCTTGGTACACAGTGGTTCCCTCTAGGCCACTATCTTTGTTTTCTTCCAGTCCAAACCCCCACCTCTTCGCCTCAATACAAGAATCTGACATGTTCTTCCTTTACAATGAGATTTCGTAACACCAACAAGCATTTCTTGAACCCTCAACTGAATAAGCAAGGGATGCAGTATACCTATTTTGACTATAAGTTAAAAGTGCTAACACACTAGCCTCTCATCAAGAAGTAGCTCATGTCTAGTCCTATTATAATAAGCCGTGGTAATCATAAGAAAACTGCCATCAATGGAAAATAATACAAGAAAAGAATCAAGCAACTTGGAGAATGGGCTGTTGAAGCAGATCTTGAGAACTGAACAGATCCAGTAAAGCTTCCTGCAGTATTGGTTAATGGGCTTGGATTAGGAACAGTTACATTCTTGCATGACCCAAAAGGTGCTCCAGCCTGCAAAATCTCATCAATATTAGTGTCTTTCACAGACAACACGATGCATACAATAAAATGTCATAAGAGCATGGACAAAAGCACATAGCATTCAGAAATATTGCAGACAATGACATGTCTGCCATTCGATGTCCTATGAAGGCCTTTAGAGTTGATACAAAACTGAAAAATGTAAAGATAAAGTTCTCCAACAAAATACTTTTATAAGAACAGTTCTACCTCTCACCCCATTTTGACACAATTGTTGCTTTTTCTTGCATGCAGGAAAAAAGAAGAAGAGAGAAACAGAGCATGGTTTTATAATTTGGTGACTAGTAGCAATATTTGGTCCACTTCTGCTTCAGTAACCCTGAGTTGGAGTAAAATCAAGGAGGAGACCATCTGTTAAGAACCTTGCTAAAAACATCAGGCAATCTCTGATGTTTGTTGTGAACTCTACTCAAAGTTGACAAACAAATTGGAGCAGATAATTTTAGCCAGAGATAAATCATCCCAATATCTTGCAATCAATACAATATTGGATTTGAATAAAAAATCATTTTAAACACATTCTCAAGATCAAATGACAGCTCCTTCTCATATATAAGAAGCATGGAAAAAGAGATTATGGGTTCAAAACCCACCGTGTCCATCACAATGCATAAGAGTTCATAATCTACCAAGAAACATGTGGAATTTGAGCAATAACAACTGAATTAAAGTGAGCAAACCTGGCAGGCAGTAACAGTACTACAACCACATAATGTCTGTCCATTGATTCTATCGGTAGCATCAAACACACCTCCTCCATCACTCCTCTGCAATATATTTTTATCACAGTTATGATGTTTACATGGAATATATTTTCATTTCTGACTCATCCATGAATTAAATCTCCATTACCATGTAAAAGTTGACAGCCAAGAAGTTAGGCATCGAGTTCCCTGCTGCTTTGTAACAGGTACCGACCATCTCAGCCAGTGGAGTTGAATGCTCCTTGCAAGCTTCAGCCTGAACTGGAATTGTTGGGAAGTAATTCTGAAAGAACAGAGATGCACTTCTTGAATTCAGCGGCTTTGACTCTTTTCTCTTAGGACATGAACCTCTTACCACCCCAGGATCTCCAGCTGAAACCAAATCCATTATTAGACCATGTTGGACATTGTGGATACAATACCAAGTCATAACAACATTACATTCTTATAAAGCTCACCTTCATTTTCCACCATGTACTTCCACTGATAAGCAATTCCTTCATCCGCTTCCTTTGAAGTGGCAGAAGTAAAAACTAGGAGCCGGTGATTGTCTTGCACCATCTCAGTCACAGTGGGCCAATCTTCACCCTTTTTGGGCATCTTGGACACGGGAAACCAATACTTGCCCAACCCAGCATTGGTGAACAGATTTGTCAACCCTTTGGGAGTTTGCACATAGTCCTCAATAATAATGGTCACAATCTCTGTTGGGTTTTCACTCAAGAATGCTTCCACTTCCTTCAAAGTGTTAATTGCAGGTTGCTGAAAGATTTCAGTGGATACATTATTAAATTTCTTTATGCACAGACACTTGTGAAAAGATAACTTCGAAGTTGAGGAAAAGAGAATTACAAATGCAGTGAAGTTGAAACATTGCCCTCGAAATGAGTGGCAGAGCCAGATATCGTTATTGAAATCGTACATATCCAACATCAATCCCCTCACTCCGTTCTGAACAACACCCATGAAACAACAACACATTAACTGAAGAAAGGTCCTAACAGACATAAAAAAACAAAACTATTTCTCATACAAAGTATCGTCGCCACAAGTGAGCTCATCATTTTGTTTCTCAGCATAAAGAACACTAATATATGTAACATTCAGTTTTATTTTATTCTCACAAACCCAAAAAAGGCATCAATGAAATAAAATTAAAAAAAAAAACTTGGGCAATAAAAAATAAAACCACATACTCTCAGCTGATTAGTCACAGTGTCTTCTTGATTGTAAAATGTCAGTCTCTGAACACCCGGCAAAGGGGGTGCATCAACAATACTAAACGAATTGTGAGTCACCACCCATGAATACTTATTGAAGGGAAGCCCATTAACCTGGACACCAATGGATTGCAGTTCAAAGCCACCACCAAATCCACAAAGAACAAGAGATTTAAGACAGCAGATTCAAGCAATTCAGCTCCAAAAGGGTCACGCCCATCATAAAATTTCGAAAACTAAAAGCTTACAATTGAAGTGGGAATGGTGGCTTGGCCTCTGGTGCAGAAAGGCTGAGTCTTGCCCAGAGCAGGGCAGTTGCCACAGTAGAGGCCAGCCCCACAGTCTGTGGCAGCAGAACAAGCTTCCAGGACCTGGAAACTCTCGAAAGCTCAGTTCTAAACTCAGAGAAAGGAATTGAATTCACACAGATCTTGAACCAAATGAGATTTTACCAGAGAGAGAGAGACAAAGAGCGAAAGAAGAGGAACTAACCTGGCAATTCCCATTCGAGCAAGCAGTGGAAGTGGAGAAAAGGACAGAGAAGAAGAGGGAAAGAAAGAGGTACTCAATAGCAGGAGCTCTACACATTCTTCGGTGGTCCGGAAAGCACGCCAACATGGGCAGCTTCCGATGCAGAGCTTCCGAAGCGCTGTGTGTGTGTGTGTGTGTAAGAGAGAGAGAGAGAGAGGGGGGAAGGGGGGTCACAAAGCAAAAGTGGAATGTTTATACAGTGTAGGGGAGCTGACAAGTTTCTTTGGAGATTAAACGCGGGCTTTATGCTTTTCTCACCTTTGTTTCTCTCTTATTTTAAGGTACCAACCGCAACCAAACACTTTTTTGTTTTGCCAAGGTGGAGTTGCATATAGGACAGCAAGAGCAACGACGTCGTTTCTATTCATAAAATAACTGCATGTTGTTTATCAAAGTTCGCTTGGTAAGAATTAAGATAACCTCTCAAAAACAGGAAATTAATATATCGAAGAGAGTTATGAACTTATGATCTTTGGCCTTGGCCGTATATGAATTGGAATAAAGATGGACCAAA
Source organism: Juglans mandshurica (assembly GCA_022457165.1). NCBI lineage: Eukaryota > Viridiplantae > Streptophyta > Magnoliopsida > Fagales > Juglandaceae > Juglans > Juglans mandshurica. The sequence goes on from CM039619.1 coordinate 50,573,143, forward strand.
CTACTGAGAATGTTTGGTTATGTTTTTCTGTTCTTTTTCCATTTGGATTATGTTGCTATTAGTTGTGGTTTTGGCAAAATCTTTAAATAAAGCATTGGGTTTTGCCCCCCAACTCTTCCACCTACTTTTGAAGTGCTTCTCACATGGGTGGGGTAGCCTACTTCTGCTCAGCTGAGCAATGTCTGGCGACCGTTTGCCTTTGCGGGCCCCAAGATGACCGGACCTCGCCTTGCAATAAATAAAACATTTCTGAATTTCAAACGTGTAGATTAGATTGCTTTGGTCGGTAAGAAAAAAGCTCCCTACGTTAATCATTAGTTCGGACTTTTGATTCCTTTCCCAAGCGATCATCAGAGTACATGTTGGTAGGATTTTTGGCCTACTTGTATAAAATACTTGATGTGAATTGTGAATAACGAATCATACTGAATCATATATTCAGCTCTGAAGTCAATTGAGTTGTTAGAGGATATTCAAGTTAAAATAATGGAGATGGCAATGAATGCCACTCTCCCAAAATCAATACGTATCAAGAATAATACTCCTTTCCCCTATGGTGTCAATGGGAGTAATGCCTCTTCCTGTAAAAAGAATGACAAAAATTTTGAATGAGACTTTGAATAAATCCATAAGATTAAGCGAGCTTCTTGGCTCGGCCACTTGAAGGAGCACCGTCCTCCTTTTTTGATCCAGATGCCTCCGGCTTTCGAGCCCAGGCAGGAGCTCTATCTGGTTCGTATCGATAATCATAGAAGAGTTCCTCCCCAGCACAAATTCGTTCCTTGGCAAATATACCCACTCGGTGATCCCCGGCAACCATAATAACCTAACCTCGAAAGTTTTCATTGAACACGATTAGTAATCAGGACACGTGTACTTTGCAGAATCAGATAATAGGGTAACCACAACCAATGGCAGTCAAAATGGTACCTTAGCATAACAATTTGGATCTGGAGAGTGGTTGGCAAACTTCAATTTGTCACCCTTCCGGTATGCATCAAGGACAAACTGCACAAATAGTTTCACAATCTCAATTCATATTTGGAATATAGAAGAAATCTAGAATAGATTCAATCTTCATAAGAAAAAAAAAATCCAAAGATCGTCTCTCCCTTGCCTGATCATTCAGATTGAAGAGAAATGACGAATTTTCACGGTCGTAAATCTTTCCACGTTTATCTGCTTCTCGATGCGAAATTAGCTCCCCAGTGTATTCACCAAGATATTCGTGCTTGCTTACACTATTCTGGAGGATCGCTAAAAAAATGTCACAAGGAAGAAGGAAACCAAGCACAAGAATAACATCAGATTAATAGATTACCTTTAGGAAAGCTCCCCAGCCAGATACATCAGATCTACCAAGTAAAACCTGCACACAAATTGGAATCAAACTATGGCCATAATAAGGGTACTGCAAAAAGTAAATAGCGTTTATAAAGCAGCAGTCTGAGCTTCAAACAAAGCAAGGAGAAACTGGCAGAATACAAAATTTCATGACAAATATCACTAAAAGCACATGAACATAGAGGGAAAACGATATAAATATTCAACATAGACACAAAAAATAGAGTACTGTTGCAAAAGTTCACTAACCTGCTAAAGCAGACAAGTTGAAATTTTACAATAACAATAAAACGCACATCAATATGCCCCTTGTAAGTCTAATGAAAAATTGCATTCCTCAATTAAGGGACCCTCAAGGACAGCTACTTAAGGGCATATAGGAATAAGATAAGTTAGACTCATTTGTACACATAAGAAAAGTTGACTGAATGGTGTTCACAACGTAATATGTACTAATAACATAAGATGACAATTTGCAGTTAAAAGAGAGTCACTTCACTTCGATATTTCTCCCCAAAACTAATAGAATAACCCACAAGAAAAGTTTCACCAAACCACTTGAATCAAATAAATTAGAAAATAAAGGGTAAAACCGGAAGGAGGGTTGGGGGGGGGGGGGGGGGGGGGCCCCCCACAGTACAATTACCCTTTGTTGCTGTTTGAGAAGAAGCTTCATATTTCTACATTCATAATTATCACCTCTTTGGCTTGGAACCCCAAAAGTACCATCTCCACAGCTGCAAAGCCAATTTTAATGACACAAAACAGTCAATTTTTATGAAGGAGAGAATTAGAATTGGAATTTATTTAGCTAGCGAATCCTATTACAAACACCATTATAAAATATAATCCTGAACGCAACTAGGTTTTCAAGATGAAAAATTGACAATGAATGACTTACAAACTGTGATCACTCTTTAGGGATATTTGTTATCCCTTTAAAAGGATTTTAAAACTTATTACCTAACGAGAAGCAAAAATTCTTCAAACCCCACAGGTATAACTTATAAGTGCATATTTTTTACCAGCTTTTCTAACTTAGCAAATAACCAAACCTTCCAATTGGTCTAGTACTAGCTGATAGCATCATTCACTTTCAAAAACAAAACTGAAACATCAAATTGTATGGCATTTTCTTTTCTTTTTGTTTCTCCTCACCCCCATCCCCAATTTGGATGAAGGAAACTGTACTTGTATTTACAAGGCAACCTCCAATCTAATATTTACTTATGGAATTTTACTTAAACCGCTTAAAAATAGTTACCTGATTTCTAGAAGTGATCATGTGTACAAGCAGAGAGCATGGGAATTTACCTGATCACCCTCTCAGTGATGTGTGCATGATTATTAATTGTCTTCCTAGACACAAGTTTTGTTAAAACATATTTCAACCTAAGGACTATGTTTTCTAAATACTACAAGTTTTGTAGTATTTAGAAAACATACTAAAAGTCTAGCGGACAGATTGATAGAAAATGGTGAAACAAAAAATTAAAAAATCAACAACTACAAACTCACCTGACCCAACAATTCCTACAAACATCTGGGTCACATTCTCTGTCCGCAGCAAAGCATGGACACTGACGACTTCGACATTGACTTTTAGCACAATGGCAGCCTCTAAAACGGTTCTTGCAACTCTTTGGACATCTAGATTAGGAAAAAATACATCAGCTGGAAGCATCCAGAAAAGTTTAGTAACGTGGCAGAAGGAGAGGGGAAAAGTGAGAAAAGCCTTCGTATTTGATTTCAACAATAATCACAGTAAAATGGAAAAGGAAACAAAACTCACCCACAGTACTTTTCACAGCAGGTCCCATTTTGAAGACAAGCACACTGCTTGCCACAAGCAGTTTGGCAACCACATGGATTGTACTGCCGGCATGGCTGATCTTTTCTCTCAGTAATTCGTTTCCGGATTGAATGGTAAGCAGCAGACTTCCAGGTATACTTCAAGCGACGAACTCTACCCCTCCTACGTAAAAATCTTGATCTTCTTCTCACTTCATTATTACCCTAGAGTTTATTTCAGCCCAGGACAAAAATGGAATCGCTTGTTAAGGCAGGGAGGATTCTAAGACAGATGCACAAGCACAATAAATCATTAAGCATAGTTCGATTTAAATCAACCTTAGAATAGCCTTCAATAAGAGAGTTTGCACCATCACCAGCTTGGCAGGACAGCTTACTCTCAGAGCAATTCATGTATTGAAAAACCTCCCAACATGTCTTCATACCATTTAGAAGGTTCCTAGCAATTAAACAACTGTCACGACACATAAGGAACAAACATTAGAGGACGAATTGATAAGCGGTAGGAAGGAGATATCTCATGGTAATAATATGACAAACAAAGAAATTCTGCAGGGGGAAGAGACAGGCAAAAAATTATCATGTCCAACCTTAGTAGTAGAAAACTACTAATGTCCATGGTTTGAAACAAAACCCGAATGCTGCAATAATTGTTCGCTCTTACGGCTACATTTTACTTATAAAAAAAAATTTATCTGACTCTCAGGCTAAATAAACAGAGTTCAGAAGATTTCAAATATATGGCCAGACCAATTATCTCATGTATACATCATGTCCAATCGTAGTACCAATTATTATTTCAACAGAGAACTGAAAAACCAATATATTTGATACAATAGAATTGTATCCACTGACCTATTCCTCCCAAAAATTTCGACACCTTTCTCAAAAAGGCCCTTTTCAAAAGCTTTCCAAGATTTATTATCACTCGATTCTTGTTTATATGCATTTTCATCTACAAACTCTTCTTTCCTCGAGTTGTCGTCACTGCTAGCAGCAGGTGGATCTGTAATCATATCATTTGATGAACCATCAGGAACCTCAACCGGCACAACCTTGTGACTGGCTTGAATTGATGATTCCTTCCTTCTCAACCTTCCACTAGTTGGGGATTTCACATTCTTATGCATAGAAGAACTAGTATCATCATTTTCCTTACATGCATTAGATTTAGGTTTCATCTCGCCGGGACAAAGACCTCCACTCACAAAGGAATCACAATCATCAGAAGCTACAATTTTCTTCTGCTTTTTCTGCATGCAAACTAGAACACGTTCGGCAACTCGCTTGCTGTTCCTCTTACCAATTCCACATTTTCCTGAAAGCTTAGTTTTGCGAGGTGATGACTGGTGGGTAGAAGTGGTGTCATGCCCAGGGCCATTCTCGGAGTCACTGCTTTCTGATACATTCTTTGCATTTGATGAAGCACTTTCACTTTGGCAGGACTTCACCTTCTTTCTAGCAGATGGACCAGAAGCCTTCTTCCTGGATGATATCTGAGCCCCAGCACTACCAGATGAAGGGGCAGATTTTTCTTCAAAATCACCATTAATGGAAGAGCTCCCTCTAGCTATTCTTTGCGACTTCAATGCCTGATATGAGTGAATATTATGCTACTTAAAGAGTTTGCTTGCCAATTCTAAACACATATTCCCAGATACACATATCACCACAGTAATGCACTGAACACATACAGATCGATAGCAATGTAGGCCACATGGTATATTTTCCTCATCTGTAGGGCGCCACGAAGGTTGTTTCTCAGTCTGAAAACAACTTGTATTAACGAAGAATGAAAGAATCCAGCAAGGTATTCGGATAACCATTTAATAATTAAGGTAAAAATAAAAACTTACAGGAAAGACAAGATCCTGTGAGCATCCATGTAATCTGCAATCAAAAACCTGCCAAAAGAAACAGAAGAAGGCAAACAAATCAAAAGAGTCATATCCATGATGTTAGCACAAAACATCACATAAATGATAGAGCACGAGGATGGTGCTTACAAGACATCGGCGACAAAATAGGTTGTCAAAAGAATCCAAAGCTGCGTCAAGATCTTTATCAAGAAGAGAATTCCCATTATGCAAAATGTCTTCATTATCACCATTCTTAGAACCTTCCACAGCCTTCTCTTCCTTAATAAGAGTTTCGTATCTTGCCTGTATAAGATGTTTGATCGTGTTTCATATCTCTGTAAAGCCAGCACAAACCAAATGGGAAACGGCTGGACCAAACTTTACACTATGACCAGTCCTAATCAGATCATAAATAGGATAGAAGCATAAAGAAGAGACAAAAATGTTTCCCAAAGTTAAAATACAACAAACATAAATGCAAACCTTGACTTCACAAGGGCTTCTAGAAAAACATTGTGCTAGTGATTCCAGCACTTGATCTGATAAACCAACTTCCTTGACAGTCATGCTGGCAATGCCACAACAGAATGCCACAAGACTAGTAAGTTTCATTTCACATCTAGTATATATCATTAAAAAATTCCAATATAAAACATTTGTAGTATGACCGAAAAAATAAATATTAAAACATAGCAATAACATAAATATGAAAAATCCATCTCAGGAGAAAATTCTGCAAAAAATAATAATTGAGTAGAGTAATAAGTAAACCGCCCAACAAGTTTGTCAAGCAAATGAACAAAGACAACACAGTGTTAAATATGTAAGCAATGTACTTGGCACAATCATTAAAAAACGTGACAAAAGTATAACTCTCAAACGCCATACATTTCAACGAGGCGCAAGTCCTGATACACTTTCCATATCATGAAAATGTTGAGAAAAGTTCTTACTATTATTATCAGCTGAAAAACAAGTGCATATAAGGAGCCAATATCTCGCAAAGAAAGAATGAGAAAACCAGGAAAAAAAGTAAGTGGACATGGATGCTTCATCACAAGTTAACATCTAGAACTAACGTCAAAGTAGACCAGAAAACCACCTGAAGAGGCTTCGGTCACGTGTAATGAAGGCACTGCTAAGAAATCAGAAAATGGGGGAAATAGTTCTTTAAGCAAATCCAAGCAATCGAAAAAAGGCCTTGTCTAGGTTATCAGGTTTGGTCCAAATACTTAACAACAATGATGAAGCCAGAAGTTAGAACTGCACCATCAAACCATCCAGAAGCTTCTGCAAACGTAAGGATTAAACAAGACAACACCACAGATTATTTAAAATTTCTCAATAACGAAAGGTTTGAGAAGGCACAAAAATGAGAGCATGAATGCTTTTTCTTTGTCGGAGGCTATTATTTGTCAAATACTAGCCAGGCCCTAGTAGATTGGAATAAAAAAGCTGCTGAGGATTCATAATTATCATCTGCTATGAAATTAGTCTCATTTACAGAATAAACTATGAATGGGGAGAGGTAGAGGGAGAGGGAGAGAGAGAAAGACACACACACACACAACAAAAAAATGTACAATGTTAGTAGACTATGGCCAATGTAATTGTTGTTGGTGAAGCTCAGGAGAGATAACCAGGGCACAGCCTATGGAAATTGTATTTTCTTTCTATAACAAAATAATGATTGTATGCAAATGCACCTGAAATAAAGCTTGGAAAGCAATCAACAAATCACAGATAACACATTAACAATTGCTGACTTTGAGGAACAACAAGAAAGGACCACAGAGAACACCGACTTAAGACTTTTTTTTCTATAAGCAATAAATATTTATTAAAAAGCGCAAAAGGACCAACATAAGACGTATGAACCACATTACTCAATACCAACCGAAGTATGTAATCTTCAGATTCTATAAAATCTTTCTTCTCTTCATCCTCAATTAGTTCTTCCTCACTGTCACTACAAATTAGTGCTTCACCACCATTTTGATCATAATAGATTCTTCGTCGACCAACCACTGACTGATCCTCTGTCATTCTTTGATTTCTGCACCAGAATTATCATAAGATCACCTAAATCTCAAGCTAGATAAAAACTATTTTTTTATAAGTTTGAGCTAGATAAAAACTAACAGCAATTAGAAATTGAAAATATGAAAATGACATCAGTAAGATACTATTCCATATAAATTTATATATTCTTAATTGCCAATGAGCATTAGCTCAAATGGCATCTCTTTCCCCCATAAGAACCAGATAGGGGTATGGTTGTGGATTCAAAACCTACCAGATGGTTGTGCAATTTACAAATTACAACAAAAAAGAAACAGTTTATAAATCCTTAATCAGGTAAAAGCAACATCTAATGATTAGTAATGGAAAACCAGAATCCACAAACTAACAGTGATTACCACTTTGTGAAGAAGAAAAATTGGTAAAAATCACAATTTCGGTTTTAAACATGTATGCAGATACGTCATTAAAATATCGTGCAAGTAATAGAAGGTACCATCCACAGCCAAACTAATATTTTAAGGGAAAAAATAATAAATCCCAACACACCTGTCCAAGAAAATCCATGTAGTATAAGGAGGCAATCTCTTTGCTTCTGAGATCTTAATGGGACGAACTGCATTCTTCACCGGAACATTAGATCCTAGAAGAACTGCAGTAGAAGCAGGGGCATCTTCTTGAGAGCTACTGCTATCCATATCCCCATCACTTGCATCAACACCATTATGCATATCAAGCGCATCTTTCTGCCTCTTTGTCAGTAGATCTATACTTCTATCAGTATCATTAGTCCTACTGGTCCTTCTATCCATAGAAAATTTATAAAGATGGTTTGTCACACCAGCCAATCTCTGCCTATTTTCTTCCATTTTATTCTGATAATTAAGAATAAAAAATATTAACAAACACACAATCTCAAAATAGTACTCTCAAAAATAAAATATCAAGACCGAATATTATCTAAGGCACGATAAGAATGCACCTTTACAGAAACAGATCGGCCAGCAGCAACTTGCTTCTTTACAGAATCAATGACTGTTAAAATCTCCTTCCGAATCAGACTTGTTTCCTGCAGTTTCATCATCTGTAAACAATCAACAGGAGTATAACCTACTTACCACATACAACTCATCTAATAATATAGTCCAAATTAACTTTCCTAAATCACATAAATAAGACATGCGCCTTCCCTATTTCAGTAAAATTGATGTAACATACAATTCTTAAAAGCAAAACTCAATGACAATTTGCCTCATAATGATAACAATAATAAAGACAACAACAACAAAATTCTACAGAAACTCCAGCTCAAAACCTAAACACAGCGTATTGCACACCAGAAACTAGTTAATAGATAATTGCATCGAAATCTAATGTGTGAAAACGCTGCAACAGGTGAAATTTCAAAATTTTAAAAGCCTTCCATGACTTTCCGTCCAAGATATAAGGTGGCATTAGACTTTCTAACGCGAATGCCGTGTGCTGTTGTACATTACGTGCACCAAATGGATATGCATTTGACAGGCATCCATACCGTTTGCCCTAAAATTCACCGAAATTGACACCAAAACCTAATTAAGCCTTCGAATATACAATGCAGCTAACTATCTCTCTCTAAATAAACCGAACTTACGAAAAAATATACAAACTTCCATTAACATCGATTTTTTTTTAACAAAATAAGGTAATTGAGAAATTGCTAAAACCAGAATTCCCATGGAATATATAGAGAGTACGAGATAGGAAGCTCATACCGAAGCGTCTTTGGGAGGGTCCAATCTGGTGGTAGAGGCCGAAGGCGAGGTCTTGGACGCCATTGGCGGATACAACGGAGGTCTTTTGGCTTATCCGGACCCGATTCGGCAATGGCGGCAGTTGGGATCGGGATCAGATTCATGCAGAGGCTAATGATGCTGGAGATTTGTGGAGGAACTGTACGCACCGTAGGGTCTCTATGTTGTTATTTTTGGAGCGATTGGGATTTAGCGGTTGAATAGAAACCCTAGGTAGCCCCGTTTTCCTCGATTTGGGAATTTTTTGGCCGTTTTAGGTTTCTTAGGGATTTTTTTAAAATTTAATAATTGTGTTTATAATACTCTGATTTTAATGGAGAGGTTGAAAAGCGCGTTTCAAACAGCTGGACTTCGTCGTTTTGACTGGTTAAATTATTTGGGGGGAAAAAGGTCAGTGCTCCTCTATTTTGAATTGTACACTGTACAATGTAGCGGTACCGACTACATCCCCTTTTGCTGTTTCTTTTTTTAAGCAAATATTAGATTTTATACGCCAAAACTTTTTTCGTTCGAATAATAATATTAAATATAATTTTAAGGTATGAAATTTCGATTATTCTATTTTAAAAAAAGTTAATTTTATTATTAGAAATTATTTTTTACGAGTTTTAAATAATTTCATTTTTTTTTATAAGAAATATGCAAATCTATTATATAAATAAGACGAAAGTTGAAAGTGAAATAAAATATTATAAGAATATAATTTTTTTTTTAATTTTAAAAATTAAATTATTTATTATATTTTATATAAAATTTAAAAAATTATATAAAATAAAATAAGGTGGGAATGGGATGATTTGTGTAACCGGTTTAACAATCTTTAGCCACCACGGTGCACGTCACAGACTCGCCCAGGAGGCATGGCCCAGGACCAGATGCAACGCCACCCCGTTCAACGACAATCGGCTCTCCATCGCTCAATGATTTAGCTCTGTTTGATTTTGAAAATGTAGGAAAATTAAATTAAGCTTTTGAATTTTGGAGCTTATCCCTTTATTTGGTTGCTGAGAAAACAAAAGATAAATTTACGCTCAGTTTAGATTGAGAAATACTGGCAATCGATCTTATTTTATTTTATCTTATCATTATAATTTTTACAAATTTTTACATAAAATATAATAAATAATTTAATTTTTTTAAATTTTAAAATAAAAATAATTTTAAAAAATAAAATTCTAACGATATTTTATTCAACTTGCATCTCAACTCATATTATCTCAACTCACTATCCAAACCTAACCTAACTCCATCTATATTTAGTTCCATTTTAAAGTGCTAGTGAAATGTATGACCTCAAGTGTAGTTGGTAGGTTTTTAGGTCTCATTTAAACGTTAAAATGAGATTGAAAAGTTTGTGAATAGTAATGAAATGACATGAGTTAAAATATTTTATGTAGTTTTGAAAAAATTAAAAAAAAAGTTAAATCAAAATATTGTTACAATAGTATTTTTATTTTGAGATTCGAAAAAATTGAATTATTTTTTATATTTTGTTTCGAAATTTGAAAAAAATTGTAATGATTAGATAAAAAAATTAAATATTTGAAATTGAAAAATATCTATATTTTAATGATATTTGGATGTTGAGATGAGATATATTTGAATCTTGAGTTGATATATCGTCTACGCAATTCATATAAGATAAAATGAGATATTTGATTTTAAATTAAATAAAATATTGTTATAATATAATTTTTTAATATAATTTTTATTTTTAGATTTGAAATAGTTGAATTATTTATTATATTTTGTGTGGAAGTTTGAAAAAGTTATAATAATTATATAAGATGAGATGAAATGAGTTTGTTTGATTTTATGTAACCAAATCAGATCTTAGGCTCTGTGTTTTTTGAGTGTTTTTTTTTTCATTTTTTTGGGTCGTTATAAAATAATACAAATTTATAATTAATTAACTGAATTTTTATTATTTTCTTGACTATCAAATCGAAGGTAAAATGTTTCATGTTTGGGATTGATGTCGTTAAAAAACGTTTTTCATTATAAAAGTCTTTCATGCATTCCTAGGTGACTCCTAGTACATGTTTGTGATTGCAGTTGATATTATAATTTTTAGTTTAGCGTTTATAGTTGTAGAGTTTAAATAATAAGTTCTATAATTAAAAAATTATTTATTATTTAATAATCATACGGTTAAAACTCTTTTAAATATGTTAGAAATAATATAAAATACTTATTTTATTTTTTTTAGGTAGAAATTATATAAAATGTTATTTGAAAGTATAATGAGATCAAAGGTTAAAACTATAATTATTTAAAAGTTACGTGGGTATTTTAGCAAAACATATTTTTTTAACTTATTTGAGATTAAAAAATATTTTAATATATAATAATCAAACAATCTAATTTTATCATTAAATATTTGTTACAACTATTTAAGTATTTTTTAAAACCTCTTAACAGAATCCTGAATAGACCCTCATTATGGGTTTTGTCTTTTTATTTTTATTTTTATTTTTAAATAAATTATTGAGAAGTGCCAGAACTACAATAAGATCTAAAAAAAAAATAAACTCACAAACTAATATAGTTTTACGAACCTTACAATTGTATATAGAATTATTTTTCTTTAAATTATAAATAATTCTACATACAACCGTGAAATGCGTAAACGTCGCATAATCGCTTTAAAAAATCTTGGAATCTACTATTAAAAAATTAATTTTTTTAATATAGATCCCATATTTTATTCACTTTTTTTAAAGTAATTACGCTACAATTACACAATTACAGTTGTAAATATATTTTCTATTAAATTATTATTAGTAATGCGGCAGAAGCATGGCAATTGTGTCTACCACATTGGAGATTAAGAACATCTATAATTTTTTACAAAAAATCTTCACAACCTCCTAACACTCCACACTCTATATTATTTTTAATTTTTATTATTTTTTCTTTTATTAAATATTTATTATATGAATAATGAATAAAAAATTTGAAATAATTTAAAAATAATAAACTCAAAAAAAAATTAAAAATATTAAAAATTTAAAAAAATGTGGAGTGTGAGGTGTGGTGGAGGTTGTGTAGCAAAGCTCAATTTTTTTTGTGAATACTTTCTACAATTTTAAATGATAATGATTAGGTAAAAAAATTAAAGATTTTATTTTATTTTATTTTATGTTTACATGATGTTTGAAAATAAAATAACTGAAAATATCTAATAATACTTGAGAATACTTGTGTTTCTAAATAGACCTTACATAGAATGAAATACACATATTATGTTTATATTTGTTTAAATTGTAAAGAGTGTCGATTATGCAAACTCCCCTAAAATAATCACTATAACATAAATAAGAGAAAACTAAAGTAGAAATTGGGACCAGCAGCGAAGTAACAAGGAAAATGGTAGCTATACCGACAAAGTGTATGGATCAGTTTTTTTTTTAAAACATCTGTGTTTGTTTATTTTTTTAGTATTGTGTTTATTTATTTTTTGTACTTTTTTTAAATTTACAAAGAAATGCTTAAAAAAAAAAAAAAAAAACTTTAACAATGATCTATACCGATCTTCGGTAGATCGACGTAGCATAATCCTTTGTAACAATTCAATATACTGATTGTTGCTGTTATTCCACTAAAACCACCAAGAGACTATTCCACATGTCTTCTTGTAATAGATAAGGTCAAGGACACTGCTTCTCCTATTGAGGAAAACCACAAGACTCCTACCAAACGTTCAAAAAAACTTAATTTTAAAAAACTAATAATAAAATTCACAGATTTATTAAAAAAAATACTTCATTAATAATTAAATTAAAAAAAACACAATCAGTGGGTTTTGTTGATATTCCTCGGTAGAAATATTATATAGATAAGAGAAAATATATTTGCAACCGTGATTTGTACAATCGCCGTGTAATCGCTTTGAAAAAAATGAATAAAATATGGGACCCATACGAAAAAAATTAATTTTTTAATAGTAGACCTCACTCTTTTTCAAAGTGATTACGCGGCGTTTACGCACTTAACGATTGTACGTAAAATTACTCGATTCCTTGTAGACTTGGCTTAGATTGTGTTTAATTGGGAGCTAAAACTATCTCAGATTACTTCACTATTATTCATAAACAATTAATTATTATTCGTAAATTATTTATTACGATTTCACTATTATTCATAAATTATTTAATTACTATTTGCAAATGATCTAAATACTCTTACTATCCAATTAATGGTAGCTGTCAACATAACATCAAGTAGTTTTCTTATAAAGGTATATCATATTATTAAACTTTGTTATACAATCACAATAATTTTTTTTTTTTTTATAATATTACATCGCTATTCCATTGAACTAAGATAAATATTTTAACTAGAAAATGATTATATAAAAATAAATTTACAAACCGATGTAATTGAATGTAGTATGTCAAATTATAAAATTATTTTTATTATAAAATAGATGATCTCATGAAACCTCATAAATTTATGAATTTACTTTTATATAATCTCTTTATGACTGTAACAGTTATCTTAAACATGAAAAAAAAAATTATCTGAATGCAAACAACAACACATGTATTTATATGTTCCAATCTCAAATTAAAAAAAAAAATGTGGCACGCTTCCCATGAAATCGAATGGACTGGGATCATGTGGACGAACAAAACTAATTATAACAGGCATCCATCCAGTGTTTGGAAATTAATCATTTATTTATATTATTTAATTTTCTTCGAGTTCACCAGTATTTATTTATTTATGGACTCAAGGCTAGTTAATATTCCACCATCGTTGTTCGATCTGTGCCGAGAATTTCATGAGGTGATAGTCTGCATAAACTCTGCATCCTTCGCCATCGCATCCAATGTCTCCGGCAAAAGGCAAGCTTCGAAATCAATGCTACCCTCCTCCTTCCCAGGGAACACCGTCAAATTCCCTTCGAACTTTAGCGAAACACCGTTTCGCACTGCGACCGGCCTTCCCCAACCAAAATCATTACCGTACACATTGAATCGAGGGGAGTTTCCGGTGAGCAGTTTAGTACTTCTCATGCCACTGAACTTTACCATCCTAGGGTTTTTCGACCAATCAACCAAGAACTTCCTCTGATCTTCTGCAATTTTCGAAGCAAGCAAATTATTTATATGCCAAGCTGCCCAACCATGTCCGTGTTGTATTAGATCTCCTGCTGTGCTTGTGACCATCACCGCTTGGGCCGCATTCCCGAAGTACTGATTCGGCAATGGCGGGTGCATTCTTTGCCTCGCCCCCACAGCAATCAGGTACTGAACCTCTTGATCATCATTCAGACGACGACTACGAGTTATGGATAGCCAAAAGTAACCCAATAGTGCTTGCAAAGATGAGATCTTGTTAGTGTTCACTTCAGCGTTGGCCTTTGCTTTAAGTTCTGCTATCTTTTCTTTTGGAAAATGGAAATACCTCTGTTGCAGCGGTGGATGAACGACCCTCTCAACATTTTCTTTGTAAGGGTTCGGTATGTGGATGGGGAAGTCGATGATACCGTCAAAAAAACTACTACGTTCGAATATTGGGAGCGGTGTCGATTTAACGTCATAGGAACCCCGGGAGATTTCAGACCAAGTATTGAAGAAATGCCAGAATGAGGCGCCATCGGCAACAGCATGGTTTAGTGAACAACCGATGAAGAAGCCATCGACAAGGACGGTTACTTGAACAGAGAGCAACGGCTTGGAATTAGTGCCTTCGTAGTTGAGAACACGATTCATAAGAAAGAAGGATTCCACAATTTGTGGAACGTAGATGGGGTCGAGAATATCGGCTACAGTGACACCATCTGCAACTGCATGGACGAACTGGACTCCATGATTATTGCAATCCACGAAGAAACTGGCGGTCTTATCGTCGTTTTCGATCATGACGAGGCGGCCGGCAAGGGGATAGAAAATGTCCAGTGTGCGGGAGAGGGAGGCTTTCAGGCGATCAATCACATCGTTTTTAGGTAGATGATGAGCTTGTTCTTGTAAATGTTGAGGTTTGAGATGGAAGAGGAGGCCACCTTGCATATGCTCCTGCAAGAGGAAATTGAGATCCCATGGAGTCAACTCCATTCTTCGAATTGAGTTACTCGTGGATCGGATGGTATTGGTAGAAAGGAAGCGAACCATGTTTTTTTGCATTCTGCTAAAGGAATTAAGTGCGTTCGTGTACAAGTGTAAGCTCCATTTTTCATGCGTTATTTATAGGCAAATTATCTTGCTAACAAACTACGCTGTGATGAAGCTAACTAGATCACCAAACGAAGGAGTATGGTCAAAGGTACATATCAAATTAATTACGAATGTGGTAGGTAATTTGTATATAATACTATTTGATCTGAGAAAAGATATTTGTAACTTAATCGTGAATTGTGTAACCGCCGTATAATTATTTTGAAAAAATTGAATAAAACGTAAGATTCACATGCAAAAAATTAATTTTTTAATAGTGAACCTCACTTTTTTTCAAAATAATTACGCGACGTTTACGCACTTCACGGTTGTATTTTAAATTACTTATTTGATTTATACAAATCTCAAATAAAAAAATAAGTTCATTGCAGTCTCTTTGCAAAAGAGAGTTGATCCATCATGAAAAGTGTAAAAAATTTATTTCTTTTTTTAAACTATGATTCACTTTTTTACAAATTTTTTGTGCTGAGACTTTTTTATTTAAACCTTGTACATAGTATTACTCGTTGTAGATGTCTTGTTATAATTTATGAGCTGCTGAAATTAAACTTCTGATTAAAATCGGTAGAAGAAAGGTATGTAGGTGCAAGTCAACATTTATGAGCTGCAAAATGCTGAAATTAAACTTATATTGCAAGATGCGATAGTAGTACTTCTCGTGGAACATGGATTATAATTTATAGTTAGTCAGTCATAGGATGAGTAGAATTCAAGTGAATGGGGGGGTAGGATTTTAATATGTTTAATTAAGTACCACTCGAAGAGTAGATCCATAGAGTTTTTGTCCAAATTTTAGAGCCAAATGTTTGGAACGAGGTAAGATGAAATGATAATTTTGTGACTAGTAATAAGATGATTTATTTTGAATAATAAAGAGATAATTTGAGTTAAATATTTATTAGGTTTTGAAAAAGGAGAGAGAGAAAATTAAATAAAAAATTTGAAAATCTAGTTTAGATTTCACTTCTTTTTTTTTAAAAAAAATTATACGAATTTACACACTTTAAGACTGTATATATCATTACTTTAAGAATAATGCTAGATGCCCTGCTGGGGGCTTCCGCTGGGCTTTAGTATTTTTTTAGATGTGTTTTTTTTAGTTTTTTTTATATAGATCTATTTAATAATTTTAAATATTTTTAAAAAATAAAATAAAAAATATAATATTATTAAAAAATATTTCTTTAATCACAAAGTATTTTTTATTCTACTTTGTGATTAAAGAAGTATTTTTTAATGATTTTTTTTTTACTTTCTGATTAAGGTAGTATTTTTTAATAATTTTTTTTTTTACTTTCTGATTAAGGAAGTATTTTTTAATGATATTTTTAATTTATTTTATTTTTTAAAAATATTTAATAATTTTTTATTTTACTTCGTGATTAAGAAATTATTTTTTAATATTTATTTTTTTTACTTTCGGATTAAGAAAATATTTTATTAAGGGTGCGGCTACTATGCCGCCCCAACTTGACCGTTGGGCATACCGCCCAGCGTAAAAAGTTTTTTTTTTCACATTTTTTAACATATTTAAATACATTTAAAAAATAAAAAAAATACACCAATACATTTAAAATCACTTCCTTAATCACTAAGTAAAAAAAAATAAAAAAATAGACCAGCAGTCAAATAGAGGTGTCAAAAAAGTGGGCATACTAGTGTTTTCCTTTTCTTAATGATGTTTTAAATTTATTTTAATTTTTTAAAATATTTTAAAATAATAAAAGATCTAAATAAAAAATAACTTAAACAAACATATATAAAATAATACTACACCCCCAGAGGGAGCCCCAGCAGGGGCTGTAGCATGATCCTTACTTTAAATAAAATAGCTATTGGGCTAAGTGGGGTAGATTGCTGTCGGGCCTTGATTTGGGCCCATGACAATTCATGTACCCACTGATGAGACCGAAAGAAAGAGAAGATAAAAGAAAGACGAACTGATAAGCACCGATAAGAAATCGGTAGTTGAAAGAATTGTGTAACTGCCGTGTAATTATTTTGAAAAAAAAATGAATAAAACATGAGACCAAAATTATTTTTTTAATAGTGAATCTCACTCTTTTTCAAAATGATTACGCGGCGTTTACGCACTTCACGATTGTATTTAGAATTACTCATTTGATTTATACAAATTTGATTTATATAAATCTCAAATAAATAAATAAGTTCCTTGCAGTCTCTTTGCAAAAAAGAGTTGATCTATCATGAAAAGTGTAAAAAAACTATTTTTTTTTTAACTATGATTCACTTTTTTACAAATTTTTGTGCGAGACTTATTTATTTAAAACTTGTACCTAGTATTACTCGTTGTAGATGTCTTGTTGTAATTTATGAGCTGCAAAATGATGAAATTAAACTTCTAATTAAAATCGGTAGAAGAAAGGTAAGTAGGTGCAAGTCAACATTTATGAGCTGCAAAATGCTGAAATTAAACTTATATAGCAAGATGCGATAGTAGTACTTCTCGTGGAATATGCATTATAGTTAGTCAGTCATAGGATGAGTAGAATTCAAGTGAATGGGGGGTAGGCTTTTAATATGTTTAATTAAGTACCACTCGAAGAGTAGATCCATAGAGTTTTTGTCCGAATTTTAGAGCCATATGTTTGGGAATGAGGTAAGACGGGATGAGAATTTTGTAGACAGTAATAAGATGATTTATTATGAATAATAATGAGATAGTTTGAATTAAATATTTATTAAGTTTTGGAAAATGAGAGAGAGAAAATTGAATAAAAAATTTGAAAACTTAGTTTGGATTTCATTTTTTTTCAAAGAAAGTATACGAAATTTACACACTCTAAGACTGTGTATATCATTACTCTAAATAAAATAGCTATTGGGCTAACTGGGGGTAGATCGCTGTCGGGCCTTGACTTGGGCCCATGACAATTCATGTACCCACTGAGACCGAAAGAAAGAGAAGATAAAAGAAAGACGAACCGATAAGTACCGATAAGAAATCTGTAGTTGAAAACTTGAAAGAATGAAGCTTGGTGGCGGAGTGGTGTACGGCGGTCCAAGTGGCGCCGCTCTGCCCACTCTGCTTCTCGGCCATGGAAGAACTCGTCTTCGTTGCTCTGCTTTCTCTCCAGCTCCCGGTAAGACTTAATCATCAAACATCACATTTATTTGCGCACGTAATGTAATGCAATGTGCGAATGGATTTGAAATTAATTAACGTACTATTCGCGTGGTTCTGATTTTGGGAATTGCTTGAGTTTCATAGTTGGCCTTGTTGAAAATGTAGACCACATGACTTTCATAAAGGATGTGGCGGCTGCTCAGCCTCCCGAGCATTTGGGTCAGTTGCTGAGAATGCTTAAGACTAGAGGTGGGTCATCATCCATTGCTCGAACTCTTAATCTTTTTTGTTTGGTAATTGGTAAATTTTATTGAAAATGAATATTAGTCATATTTTTCAGTTAAAGGTTATCAATTTCGTTGTTCCTAGATTTTCCAGAGGTTGATAACGTCTTTTTTCTCGTCATCGGGTTTTATTATTGTTATTATACATCTTGTTACATTAACGTGTAGTGCATATGTCCAATTCCAACATAGCAAAACTTCAATAATTTTAGTATGTGTTGTTTCCTTCAATGCCGTATTAGACAGTTTCACGCGTGATGAAATCTCATAGAGAGTAATAAACTAATTACAATGAGAGTGAGTAGCTAATATGATACTATTGTGTCTGAACCCATAAACTTAACTTTTAGCTTCTTGTCACTTGAAGGCCATCCAGGTTTCTATTTCCCCTACATTATTCACCACAGAATTTATATCTTTCGATGAAAAATGTAGTCCCAGAACTTATGCTTGCGATTCTTTCTTTTTACTGATTGAAAAAATGTTTGTGGAATTTTTTTAGCATGTGAAAACACAGTACTAAGTTACGGACCTTGGAGATTAAATACATTGCCTCAGAATGAGAATTCATGCTTATAATTGAATGTGGCATTTTGGGTCCTTGATTTTTGTAGTCTTTGATCAGCAATCTGGTCAGACGAAAACATTCTAAGAATTGTGTCATTGAAAAGAAAATGTCTGATATTATATGAGGTTTCGAGATTTTATCTAATTCTAGTGTTGTCTTCCTTCTTACCGTGCATACAAACATGCAACAAGAGTCTTATGCCTTCTTCGAGTTTTCACCATCTAGTTTTGGTTGCTGATGTTTCCTTGATATTTTAATCTTGAACTTCAGCTGTCAATAGTCTCGGCATCCAGGGAGCCAAAAAATATGGATTAGACGCATGTACACTGCACAAGTACCATACGATGACCAACACTTACCCCATGAGTTCTATACTTTTATATGTAGGAATACTTCTTGTTCACCTTTCTCATAACTTGGAATCCTAATGTGATTCTGCATATTTATTGATCTTAATAGGTGAATCCATTTTGTCTCCTGGTGCCAAGCAGGGGTTAATCCCCCTTGCCATTCCGCTGACAAAAAACAGCTCAGGTATAGCTATGTCATTGCATGTATTTGGCACTGCATATACCTCAGAAATATATTGAGCTGAAGCTGTTATACCATTGCCTTGTTAATAGGTGCTGTAACTGCACTGCTGAGATGGCCTACAGCTCCACCTGGGTATGTATAATTCACAAGCATTTTGTGGATAATTTTGTTCTGCTTGATTGATCTTCTTTGATATCCACAGGATGGAGATGCCAGTGGTGGAAGTCAGAAAGCACGGAGTATGGCTTCTAGCCAAGAATGTTAGTGACGTGTGAATATTCTTTTGCATTACAGCGTGGCAAGAATCCACTGTAAATGCCTTTTCATTTTGCCTCTCTTCTGGATACAGGTAGACCTATTTATGCACAGAATATTAGTTGAAGAAGATGCCAACAACTCTTCAGAAAGCAATGGCGAGCTATTTCATGCTGCAGCTGATGCTGGGGAGAAATTTTACAGAAAGGGTGACTATGCCAAGTCTCAGATCTCAAATCTAGATGTCTACCTCTTAAAAAAGGTATAAAAAGGATTTCAGGTTGTACTCAACCATTGAATATGGTACTTACACTGTTATGGATCTCAAATAGATTGTTAGAAACAATTCACCTTTCAGGTTGGTTTGTTTCCGGATGTCTTAGAGCGTAAAGTGACTCGCCATTTTGAAGATGGTGACCATGTAAGATGACTGATTTGGTGATGCTGTTTCTAAGTGGTATTTGGTTAGTGAACATAAAATGTTAACTACTTATATA
Source organism: Juglans mandshurica (assembly GCA_022457165.1). NCBI lineage: Eukaryota > Viridiplantae > Streptophyta > Magnoliopsida > Fagales > Juglandaceae > Juglans > Juglans mandshurica. Next base: position 50,593,381 of record CM039619.1, read on the forward strand.
TGTGCTTTGTGAAAGGTTTCAGCTTTGGTGACCGGAGAATTTTATACCAAGAAGGAGCATTTTCCAGGATTTGCTCGACCATTTGTGTTCAATGCAGAGGTTTTGCTGAGGTTCCTAGTATCATCTCTTACCGGCATCTCCCAGGAGTTCTAAACTTTTACTACATGCTTAGCTTTCATCCTCAAAGGAATTATTTTGGGCTATTTTATAGGGTTGGTCGTAAACTAGAAGCTAAAGACGCTGCCAGGGGAGCCCTAAAATCGCCATGGTGGACTTTGGGCTGTAAATACCAGGTGTGGACCCTTTTCATGATATTTCCCGCATTGCCTTTAAAAGCTCTCTCTTATTTTATTCTTTTCATATTGTCCTTTTTTGGTATCTATGCAAGATTAGTCTACATGCAGGAAGTAGCAGAAATAGCACAATGGGAGGATGAGCAGATTGAGTACATTAAGGAGAAGGTGACAGAAGAGGGAAAGGAAGCTGATCTTAAGAAGGGAAAGGCGCCTGCTCAGGTACTAATACTTGCAGTTCATTTACGTACTCTATTGGATACTATCAATAACTCCAAGTGTCTAATCCATCCGAGAAGAATCATATTGGTAGTGTATGCCATTTTCATCCGTTCTGCTTCTTCAAATCAAATGTGTAGGTTGCATTGGACGAAGCTGCCTTCTTGTTGGATTTATCCTCCATTGAAGGGAATTGGGATGACTCCTTGGAAAGAATTGCTGAATGTTATAAAGAGGCAGGACTCCCTGATGTTGCGAAATTTGTACTATACAGAGATTGAGGAGGGAGTTATCCGTTTCTTTCTCTAGCACTTTCTGTAAGCAATCTTGTATACCTGTATAAGGTCAAATTTTGGATGTCATTATTGCTTCTGAACGCAAAAGGGAATCAGAATATTTAGAAGTGTTTTTTACTTATGGGCTGATTATCTTCAACTGGTGATCAGATGGCGGCATTGGGTGGCAGACTAACCACTAGTTTGAAATACGGCGGCGAACTTTGCTGGCTGAGATGTGCAAAAATATGATCATCTATGTTTGGGGCATAGGCATCAAGGGTTCATGGTGGTACTTTAATAGAAGGATCACATCGAGATTGTCTCTATTCAAGGAAATTTTAAGTTGACTTTCATTTCGCAGTATGGGAGTTGTGAAAATTCTGTGCATGCTAAAATGCACATGGAGCTGAGAATATAGCGTACACTCGTCCTACTGTGCAGCAGAAGTCTACCCAAACCAAATTATAGGCTTTGAATGAATCCTTTTTATTGGGTTTTAGAGTTCACATAAGGGTTGTATGCATTATTGTGCTGAAAGGGGGAAATGGAATACAAATTACCATGAAAATTCCTCCTATTTCTCTGGCATGGAAGATAGCAGAGTCAATCACTGTTTTGAATAACCAAGAAAGGCTCATTTGCAATTCCTAATACGCAACTATCAAGCATGGCTCAAGTAAAAAGTTTTCACCTTTAGGAGCATCTTCACTGCGCTGTAACCTCTATAATTGTCAGGGCATCAGTTCTATATACAGCATTAACAAACACAGCATCAAATCCCCCCCCCCCCCCTCTCTCTCTCTCTCTCTCTCTCTCTCTCTCATATGACTGGTAAAAGCCAAGACTTATTATCTCCCACTTTGCCCACAACAAACCAAACAACAACATTGGTGAAAAAAATGGAACCTGAGCAACAAGCTTGCCATCACTTTATTATTACTATTAAGATGTTTGTCACGGAACAAACAGGAGAGGTGCTTTCTTGCTGGTACCTTTCTTCTTTCTCCACAACAGCTTTCTCCATAAACTCCCACCTCCCCGTTTTTTGCTAGCCACAATAGCAAGACTCCTGGCTGAGGCGTTGTCATCCTCGTATCTAACCCCATTTAAAACAATAATATTTTCTGGAGGCTGGAATGGCCCGTTAATTTTTCTAGTGAAATTTCCATCTATTTCTTTGGTCTTTGGAGATTTAAGATTCTTTGCTGCAGCATCATCCTCCGCTAGCATCTTATCAAGTAAAGACGTGCGCTGGTTCATGATCTTATCCTTGGGTGGGGTTGGCGTTGTAGCTGTGGTGGGGGTGGTGGAAGCTGTGTGCATGGGGCTAGCTATGACCTTGTCAAAAAGGGCGGCTTCCTTTGGTGCAGCCAATGCCTTCAACTGCTTTCCAAGGTTTAGGATCGTCTCCTGGCACTCTGCCAACTTCTCTGAAGCAGCTGTAATCTCCCAATCCTGCAAGATTGATCAACAGCACTATACTCAAGACCACAGTAATGTGCTAAAATGCAACTTCAATGCTACCAAGTAAACATTGTAAAGTTCATAAATTAGATGAAATTGGTAATAGTGATATTAAATATTTTACAATAAATTTCTCTTATTTTATTTTCAACATTAAGTCCTCGCTCTTCGCCAATGACAGATCCTCCTGTGCTATTCAAAAAGAGAAGAGGGGGTTGGGGGTGGGAGGCATGTAAAGCAAACCTAGTACAGATACATTTCTGTTTATTAGTTTTTATTTATAAAAACAAATTTTTTCTGATCTGAAATATATTCTCTCCATGCAACAAGAAAAGTTTACTGCTTAAATACCTCTCTGCATTGTAAATGTTCGTCGATTATGTATATACACTTCCAAAGACTACATTCTAGTGAGGCAGCTTCAGTTGGCATCAAAAGTACCGGATTGTAAAAAAGATAAGAAAAATATGGAGTATTTCCCCCACAATCAAGGTACATCTAGTAAGACAATAAGAACTTACAGTGCGAAGTTGCTTTTCTTCCTGATTGGGGTCATTGCTCGGGCTTTCCTTCTTTGTAACGCTGAACAAACATCAGATAAAAGAGAAACCTCAGTAATTCAAATAATTAGAAGTAAAAAATATTTTAAAAGAGAAGTCAAATCATAAAAAAAAAACTAAATATAAAGGTATATATATATATATATATATATATATATATACTAGTACCTACTTATAAAAAAAAAATATATATATATATATATACACACTAGTACCTTTCAAGTTGGAGCTGCAGTTCAAGACATGTGGCCTCTAATTCTTCACAACAGTTATTTTTGTCATCCAGCTCCACTTCTAGTGACGAGAACTTCTGTTGTGCCTCATTTAGTTCCACTCTGGCCACTGTAAGCTGTCTGTCAAGATCTTCATTCGTCAACTTGTGACTTTCGATTTGATTCTCAATCTTTTGTGTTGATTTTTTTAGAGTTTCCAGCTCTGTTTGCAAGCTTGCAATGGTTTTTTCGGATTCATGGAGCTGACTCATCAAGGATTCACTGGTATCAGTAGCTGACTGAGGCCTTCCTTCCAAGTCTTTCTTTGCAGACTTCAAATTCATCAATTCCTCTGTTGGATTCCTATTTTCTTCCTTTACTGTAGACTGAAGACGATTGCCATTTGAAGCAGCAGTGAGGGGCAAATATGATAAATATTCTCTTGGAACACGTCCTGCTTCGGAAAAATGACCAGTTGTTCCAACTTCTGCCTCGCTTTCACTTCGCGATTCATCACAATCAAAATGCTTCATAATCGCCTCCCTCATGTTGGAAACATCTTGTAGGGAAAAGCAATGGTTCATAATCCACTCTAGAGAAATAGTTAATTCTTGGGCAAATTTGTGTATATTAGCCTTTCCACTCAACAGATCATTACAAGTACGAACAAATTGTTGTAAAACAGCACCGAGTTCAGAAATTTTCCACTGGAAAACCCGGACCATGTACCCGGAAGCTGTTTCCGAATTCTTGTATGTGAATGTACTCCCATCCTTTCTGGCCAAGTTATCGGGATTATCATAATCCAGAGATGACAAACTGATCCCTTCAATAAGCTCAATTATTTTTCCTATTGACTTTCTAAGATCCAATTGCAACTGCGGGTTGCTCTTTTCTGTCAACAAGACATCAACATCTGATAAAACCATCACTGAAGATTTATTTGATGCTTTCTCTGAGATGTAGCCACTTAGGACTGGGGCATTAAATGCATCAGGATTGTTTGATCTTTCCCCTGCATCAACAACACTGATGGAATTTGGACTATAGATATATGGCAAAGCTTCTCTGATATCCTCAAGTAATTCATCTGGGTTTCTCTGCGTGATGCGGTTTTGCTCCAATAACACTTTTAGTATATCCTGAAGCCAACCCGGAACTTTACTGATAGATGTATCTTTGGACCTGATTTCCTGGTTTGACGCATTGAAGCCTGATTCAGAGTCAGACAATGGAACCATCTGCATTCCAGCTAACTCTGAGGAACTCTCATCCAAGGGGCGAGAAATTGCATTAACTTCATGTGAAGAAACTTGAGAACTCCCAAATGGTTTATCAACAGAGACTAAAGCTAATCTTTCCATCTCAACGAAGTCATCCATCAGGTTGATGTCCGAAGTTCCAATAGTTTTAGATGAAGGTGAACCCTTTTGTTTTCCATTTCTAAAGTGTTCCAGTTCTGTAATCAAAGCAGAAGCCCACGATCCAGCACAGCTAACCTTATCATCACTGCCAATGTCAGACATTGATGCAAGAGAGAGATCATGTGACATAAGAGTAATTCTTGATGGCTCTACGATGCTCTGACCTTTGGACTCTTCTTCAAGCTGCAATTCCACTTGTGATAATTTAGATGCTGTACGAGCATACATTACCCTCGAAAATTGCAGTTCATTTGCTTTTTTATGAAGGGTTTCCTTGAGATTCTTATTCTCTTCTTCCATAGCACATAATTGGTCAGCAAGAATACCAATCCTTTTAGTTGGATTCTCAGGAGAGTCATCAACTGCAGAGTCAACCATGAAAGCAGTTGTATTCAACTTCCTTCTCCTCATTTCAACTGAATCCCTTCCCAGCATCTCAACTTCATTTTTCATTTTTGCTAAAGCAGCAGGTCCTGGCAGCCGCTTCCTGACTAGGAGACGCAACCTCTGACACTCTGATTCCAACTTTGCTATTTTCTTCACACTCTCTAGGTGTTGCTTGTGAGATGCATCAGCTGTTCGACGATTAAATTCTCTTTCCTCATTTCGGATCTCAAGCTCCTTCTCGAGGACTCGAACCTCATACTTCAGAGAAGCATTATCTTTCTCCATGGATTGTAATCTAGTCATTAGTGCACTAAAATCTGCCTCCTTCTGAGTCAACTGTTTATTAACATCTTCAATTGACTTTTCCTTTGCTAAGAGAGCGTTGGTAAGGTGAGAATTTTCAATGCCTATTTTCGCAAGCCTCTTACTGGTCTCTGCTAACTTCTCCTCTAAAACCATCTGAGATTTTTCAAATTCTTTAGACGTCTTCATAACAGCATCATGAATTCTTTTCTCCTGCTCTTCTCGAACAAAACGTAGCTGTTGCATACATTCCCTGAGGGCCACGTCCAATTGCACTGACCTTTCTTCACCAGCTACTCTCTGTTGCAAAGCTTCATCTAATTCTCGCTTTAGGGATGCTACTTCTGCTTCTGCCTTCTCCCAGTCTTCAAAAAATCAGTCAACAAAGGGATTACTATGCTGTCAAATGAAGACATAATTTAACAGCATCCACATCATAAGGCAATTGGTAATTTTGCGAACCATATATGAAAAAGTTTCACTTTTTGAACAAGAGAAGTACACAGTGCAGTCCATACTTTTGCAACAAATTACAAGGGAACTGGAAAGGGAGTAAAATGACACTATATCACCTGAAATTGCTTCCTGGGCCGTCTTTGCGTGCTTCTTTTCAAGTTCATCTTTAGCTTCGCACTCGGAGAGGGCTGAAGAAAGCTTATCATTTAGGATTTTCAGGTCTTTCTCCAATTCGGCTTTCTCGGTCAGAAGTGTATGTATCTAAAGAGAAAAAGAGTCCAGGTACCAATAATTCTTCTAAGTCCATAAAACAGCTCCCAAAACGAAAACGAAAAACGAAAAATTAATAAATAATCCATATGGAAAATGTTCAGCAAGTGAGGACAGGCAGCAGAAAGCTGCTCAATTGAGAATGCCTCTAGGGATCATTTGTTTTTAAGTTTTCTTTGCTAGTAATGGCAGGCACCAACTTCTGAACAACAATCACTAGGTAAATTCTGGTAAAGCTTATGCATCCTAGAAGCACACAGGAAGCATATTTAGTATTCATTGGAAGGTACACCACACAGATACGATCTTTTCTTTCATTAACAAAAGTAAAGATTATTTTAACCAAACAAGGAGCCTTAATTTGAGAAGATGGATGATTCAAAGCATGCTAATGTGTCTCCGTGAAAATAATTGCAGACTTGGAAAGAACTATGGTATCTAAGAGAGACTACTTTGATCTTTCAAATACCAATTTTTTTTATAAACCTCTAATTGAACCATTATTTCTATGAATCAAAGTTTTGGTATCAACCATGGTATCATCCAATGGAAACAAATTTTTCTATTAAAAATTTAAATGTTATGGTAATTTCGTTTTTATGAACATATAACACAAGCTTTTCAGTGACAACCTCCAACTAATGTGCAAAATCAATCTAAAAGCAGAAGGCTTCATGGAAAAGCTTGCAGATAAAAGTTTCTCAGTTCTAAAATCTGATTCAGATGTTTGTCAGCCAGCCCCTCCTCCCTTGTGGAATACTAATTAGCAGGACCCCCCAATAAGAAAAAGATAGAACTAGTAGATTCAAAACTTGATTCCATCAAGACTAATGACTAACAAAATTCACTTTGCTTGGTCCCCTGCCTTGAAGCGATGCATAGCCAATTATTATCTATGTTAAATTTCCATCCTTACATCTACATACTTTTTTTTTAATTGTAATTCATAAAGTCGATCATCTGATAGCTGAAATTCACCTTCTTAATAAAGTGGAAACTTCTATCAGTAGACTGGGTGAAATAATCCCAAACAACACTGATAATAATCTCATTTCAAACTGGCAAAGAAATAACTGACCAACCAAAACATTAATGAATTACCTCTTCTTCATTTCCTTTTGAAGGGTTGTGTATTGTGTCAGCTGAGATGATGGTCTTCTCTGAAGATTTCTTCCTCCAAAGCCATGTCTTGTGGTCCATTATGCTACCCACTCCAGCTTGAATAGTGAAAGGACTTTATAGAATGAATCTGCACAGAACATTGAAAGAAAAAATGCACGACTGTTGTTTCATATCAGAAACTAATCTGGATCACATAGTCATATACAGCAATCTTAAAAAAAATCTTCTTGCAACAAACTTTCTTGAAATTATAGTTCCATTCATTAGATATTTTTCAATTTTTTTTAAGAGTACAGTAAACATTAAAACGAAAAGCACATAGGGGTGCCATCTAAGCACACAAGAAACATACAAGAGAAAAAAGCATACTGTCTCAAGAGTATTGACGTTTTACCACCGGAAACTACATCTCAACAGGCCAAAAATTGAAAAAAAAAAATCGGAAGCATAACAGAAAGCATGCATGTACCCCACTCAGAAATCAGAATGGTTACCGGCCAAATGCACTCTACTAATAAATAAGTTACCACATCCTGAAAAAACTGAAGGCGAACAAAAAGGCCATGACACTGCCTATCCCCAAATCAAAATCTTAACATTAATATCTTTTTGCGATGGAACATTCTGAATGTATTTCCATTCCTCTCCTAAATCTAAAATAAATGCTATCAAAACAATACCTAAACAAGAGCATACCATAGTCTCATCTTACGAATCAAACCATTAGCAGCACGACAATTTTACTTCCTATAACTAAATTTTGCAAATTCACACAACCTTGTGCCTTCGCATTATGGCGTAGACCCCGTATCAAACATTACATTCAACAGACTTAATTAATAAACGCAAAACCCACAAGCAAGAGGCAAGACCAGTGGTTTTGCCACTAAGCTACAGTAGGCTGTCTCTCACCTTTGACAGTGAAGCACCGGGTTTCACTGCGCATGGGTAATCAGAATCGAGAACAAAGCCTAGAAAGTGGAGATATACGACTCTGGAGTACAAACTTGCTATTTCCAGAAAGCTGCAACAAGCAAAGAGAACCCAGAGACATCATGCATTTATATAATAATGTATAATAATGTGTGACAGGTTTCGAACTCACCGACACAGCCACTTGCAGAGAGAAATGGGTAGGAGGAGAAGATCGCAACAAAGCAAGAGAATCAGCACAACCTTATAGAAGAGAATACTATAACAGTGCCTGCCTGTGTTTGGTAAGTAGGAAAAGTAAATACTAAAGAGAGTTGCGGAGTAAGAGTTAAAAATACGAGAGAGAGGGTTTTTGGGGAAAGTGTCGGCTGGGATCTGACGCATAGAAGGGACGCGTTGGTGCGTTCGTGGTCGTTGGTGGTTTGACGGGTTTCGTTGCGTTGCGCGCGGTTTTGGGTCTGCTTTTGCTTTCGCTTTTTGATCGAACGGACAGGAAGAGCGGAGGTCTTTATCCGGTTCATCAGGTTCTCTGTCTCTATTTTTTTTTTTTTTTATTTTGTTCATGTCTATATTTATTTATTTAATGAAGTTAAAATAATTTATAAATATTATTGATGTAACTATATGTATATTTCAATGAACAAAAACCTAGTTTATTTAGAAAATTTTAACATGGGATTAAGAAAAACTTAATATTGTACTTAAAACACAATATTAATTTAAAAGGATTTGTTTGAATACAAAACTCATCTCATCATTACAATTTTTTCAAATTTTCACATAAAATATAATAAAAAATTTAATTTTTTTAAATTTTAAAACAATAATAATATTAAAAAATAATATTATAACAAGATTTTATTCAATTAATCTCATCTTATCTCACTATCCAAACCAGCCCTAAGTAGATTGGTTTTTAATTTTTATGCGAATTTGAGAAGTTAGCAGTTAAATTTCGGAAAAACTTGAAGTAATTATAATATCTTAAGGCCTATTTTGTTGGAATGAAATTAGCTAATAATAAATTTTGGTATATTATATATATATATATTAATTTGTTGTTTACAAAAGAAATTAAGATAAGCTCATGAATAATTTTATTTTATTAATTTTGTTTAAAAGGGGGGAAGTATTGTCTTTATTTTAATTTTACAGAGAAAACGTTTTTTTCTTACAGTGAAAAATATTATTTGGGAATTGACAGCATAGCTCTCTCTCTCTCTCTATACATACATATATATATATATACATACATATATATACACATACATATATATATATATATATATATATATATATTCATTTTGAGTACTTAAACTTCTCCAACATGGAATTGAGGGTGCCTAGCTAAAGTACACAGGACCAAGATGATTTATTATATGATCAAGAATTGTAATTAAACAAGACAGTAGTACCATTTGTAAGAATAATTGTTTTTGGGATCCTCAAAAGCAATGAATAATCAAACAACAAAACAAAAGAAAATTAAAGGGTATTTGGCAGTACTGTATCACTCATTTAATTTATTTGCATGTCTTGGTAGTGGGGTAGGTGACCTTATAACATGGTATAAAATATAAATTAATGTCATTTTTTTATTTTTTAAGAATAAAGTTGCTTTTATTTATTTATTATCTTAAAAAATAATCATGTTTTCTTTGTAATATCTCTCTCTATCTCTCTATCTTTCATTTTCCCTCCTTCCTAAGCATGCTTTCTGTCTAGATCATATTTATATTGTATATAAGCATGCTTTTTGTCTGAATGCGACCATTAAGATAAGATCGTACTCCACATATCATAATATAGTGTGTAATCATTAAGCTTACTACTGATCTTGGTATCTGTCTAAACTCTAGATGATCAGTCTCTCCTATCTAATTTAATTAAAATAAATATAAATATATGATAATGACTATTTAGTTGGCCACTGGTCCCTCTCTTTTGCAGTATATTCGATCGGTTGTTGAGTTTCACCTACAACCAAAGCCAATGCGCCCCATTCTTTATTACTCTTCTTCCTCTTGTTTTTTCTTATTCTCATCCATTCTCTTTGCATTTATAAGCAAGCACAATGGTTGAAGTTTGGCTTATAACTAGTGAAAGTGAAAGGTTATAAGAGTAATGATTAGTAAAGTTCTAAATATACAACTCTCGCTGAGGCCAACCCTGTAAAATATGGATCTTATTATGAAAAATATAGATTTTTTTTTTCTTCTATATGATTCATTTTTTTATAAAAGACTTACTGAAAGTTTATACTGAAAGAATTTTTCTATTCATCATCCTTATATCACATATTTGTTAAGAAAAAGAAAAATGGATATTTGTGACTATTGTTTTGCGACAAAAAAGATTATTTATGACGAAAACAGATTCATTTTAACTGAAAATAATTATTTCGCTGAAAATAATTGGTTTCAAAATGTCATTTTTCTTATAATAAAAAAATAAAAATAGATGTGTGATATAGATACGATGAATATAATTATTTTGTTAAAATGGTTAATAATGGCTTAAGAATAATCGAGTGACAGGTAGGCATTGACATATGACACGTAAGTACGAAATGAAGAGCATTGACCTACTATTTGTTTTTCACCCTTTATCGTGGGTGAAAATAAGCAACTTGATTATTTTTGTCCACATAGGATTCTACTCGACTTGCATGTATGGCATTCTCCATGCATGCTGAATAAACCTTTAATGACTACTCACCAAACCGAACCATCTTTACGGAATTTTGTCACATCGGCTTCTAACACCGTAGGCCCACATTTTGACAGATATAAAGCACTAATGTCCTCCCATAATAAATATGAAAAAATCTGCTTCACACAGTAGACTGTGAAGCAGCCCCATACACCTAAAACATGTTGGGTGAAAAAAAAATAAAAAATTTCTATTGGAATGGTGCGGCTTCCGACTGTTCTTCAGAACTGCTCAATAAATATTATGGAGTTTCCTGCTCAAATCCACTTTTAACAATATCTTCTTTAATAAAAATATTTAAATTTCATCAACAATGAGCATGGAAGATAAATACTCTATCGGTTTATAAATTAATTACATAAAAGTAATTCTATAAATTAACGTGACTTGAAAATTCAAAGAAAAAATCCACCTTGTGAGCATGCGAAATAGGAAACGTTGTACAGAATAAAAAGTTTGTAACATAACAAATTAATAGTTCTTTTATGAGGGAGGATTTATAAGTAGGGGTTTGGCTTACATATTTTTAAAAAATATAGTCATGGATTGTATAAGTACTGTATATTTTTTTAGAAAAAGAATAGAATCTATTATTAAAAAATTAATTTTTTTTATGTAGATCCCATCTTAGATAATTTATTTATTTTTTTTAAAAGAGTGCACGACGTTTACGCATTCCATAACTGTAAATACCATTTTTCTTTATAAATTTTATATGATGCATGTGTTTCTTTTATATATATGTAATTTATATACATATACATATATATATATATATATATATATAATTCCTCACATCTGCTAGCTATAAAGTACGTATATACTACATGATCAGCTGCTCCTTTTTTTGTCAAATGATCTTTTCGTTTTCATTAATCTCTTTACGTTGGTTTGAAGCCGAACCATTCTTCTACGGTCGCGTGTAAAAGCAAATATTATTGCAGTCCTTGGCAGACAACTTAATTCGGAGTGTCTTGATTGGTTTAGTTTGCTGTCAAGATTGGACCAATAATATTAATTCATTCTTGTTAGTTTATATATATATATATATATATAAATATATATATATATATATATAAATATATATATATATATATATATATATATATAAGTTACTTATTTTATTCTTGAGTCGGTAGGTAAAGCACATCCACATCTATTTCACTTAAATGGTAAAATTTGATTTGTAAGATTTAAATTTTAAAATTCATCTTCCAAATCGAATTATGCTCTATAAATATTTTATAATTAGGTGTGCTCTATATACTGACTTGAGAATAAAATTTTTCTAATTAAGTAATTAGTGGAAAATTACTAGATCGAGTAATTAAGTATTTGTCTAAAAAGTTAAATCTGAGAAAAATTCAAACTGGCATGTCAGAAAAAAAGGAAGAAAATATGCTAATATTTAGAAAAATTATTCTCATCAGCTACTATTCACTACCCTATATCTTATGAAAAAAAAAAAACTATATATAAGTGTAGAGGTGTGAAAGTGAATAGTAATTGATACATAGAATTACTATAATATTTAAGCCATTTATAATATTGTTTAGCAATAATGCGCGCACCCAAAGACAAAGGGTAGTCTCGTTGAAGAGACTGTGCAACATCCATCCATCCATCAAAGTCAGTTTAACCAACTGGACTTCAACTCAGAACCTAACTTAATTTGCAATGATATTACGCCAGTTTATACATGCAAAGTAGTACTGGACTTCAAGTAATCCGAATCTAATCTGCAATTCTTGTCAAATTGATCATCTCTAGCTATCTCTTTATTTTCATTTGAGCCAATGATCCAACATTTAAGTTGCTTTGATACCACACTTAGTGTTCATTCCCGTGAATCAATAATGATTATTGCTTTAAGTCTAATCCCAATGATCATCTCTTTGTCTACGAACTGAATTAGTCAGGCCGCTACATACAATACACATTAATTTGTATAAAGATTCTCCTAAGTACTTGATCAATAGATAGTTATAATTTGATATGGGTTATATAATAATACTTACTAAAAAGAAATATTTTAGTCAATTAAAGTAAACTCATACACTGGGGGTTGATGTGACACGTTAGATTATAAAGTTACTTTTATTGTAAATTGATAGATTTAACGTATCATGTGAAATCATGTGATCAGTTTCTGAATTTATTTTGTACGTAATTGTAGAACTTGGAGAGGCAATCGTATTGCTTCAAGCATATATGTACCTACCACAAATAGAGAGAGGATATAATAATATGATGTGTGTTATATGGAGTCCATCATTACCAAGTGTTGATCATGTAATGTTGTAACCAATATAAGTGATATGTCCGTCAAAACGTGCTGCTTGTGTGTCCCAAATGGGCTACCGCCGATCCTACTAATTATTTTTGGTTCATGTATTCATGGGAGTGACATGATCATATCAAAGCAACTTATAATATAAAGTTGGACAATGTCTTTGACCAGCCTCAAAATTTAAGGTCAACGAAACATTTCGAATATTACGCTGAAAGAAAAGATCTAACTATAATTAATAAAAATAATTAGTTGGTGGCCCGAATAATAATTAATGTACTAACGATTATTGGGTGGTTACATGATCAATATCATAAGGCGATCAACTTGAGCATTTTTTTTTTTAGTGCCATTAATATATATATATATAAAAGAGCAATTTTATATAGTATTAATATATATATATAAATAATATATGTGATGGTTATGGAATTTGAGGTTGCCCTTTAAAGAAACTTTCAAATCAATGAAATTAAATCTCTCTCTCTGGTTGTTTATAAGTCGGAATAATTTAAAATGAGTGTTAAGAAATCTCAGTTTTGATTTGTCGTGCACCTTCGCATCCAAAAGTAGTTTAATTAATCAATGGTTTCTTTAGAAAAAAAAAAATCAAATAGTTTTATTATGGCAACAATTTTGGTGGGACAAAGCCCCCAAGCTTGCAATTCTGCCCTGAGTAGCACTACCTAAAAAACACTCGCCAAAAAGCTCTCAACCAAAGCCTAAAAATCTCCTCATCTCCGTCCAGCGTGGGGTGGAAATGCTCTACCCACCCTCCTTTCGTCCGGCTCGTCCCAGAACTGTACATCATTTTTTTTTTCCTTTGTTTTATTTGTTTTCCGACCATAGCACGAAGATGCTCTGATTTATTGCTTTTTGGCCACCTACAACCGCCATGCATCACACCACAAAACTCCCCAACTGCTGATCCTTTAAACGACAAAAGAAGATAGTTAGAAAAAGCGGTATGTACGTCTCATGTGTGGCTCAAATCGAGCGTGAGATTCACATGCCGTCGCGCCAGAGAGAGTCATTCGCGCCGCACATAACACTGTTGGGGTCATCGAACTCGAATCTCTTAGATTCAACCAACCTTCTCTCTTCAAGAGTGGTGCATGATCTTCACAGTCACGGATGGTTGTCTGCTAGCGATTCGACCCATCTTCTATTTTTTATCTCTCTATATTCTCGTTTCTCCTAACTAAGAATCAAGATAAAAAGGTAGTGAAAGTTTTCTTTAGCCAATCCAGACCGTCAAAATGCAACACAAAATAATTCACTGTTGCTTACAGTCGTAGTATTGTAGTCCATTTATCGAACTGCACCAAAACTGCTTCAGACGACTTTTCTTTGTAGGTAATGGGTGGGGGCCGGGTCATTGGCTCTAGATTCTTTTATTTTTTTTCCCTTTGTGTTGTATTAACTGGATTGGGATAATTGTTGGGGCCTCTCACCCTATTGACTCTTGTATTTTATAACTATTAAATACGTTTATAACATACTTGCTGAGGAAAAAAAAGAAATTGCCCTTAATATGCCCTATTGGTTGACAAAAATAAAAATTAGGAATATGAAACTCTTTGAATTTTTTGAGTGACTCTAGCGAGTGCATGCATTGTCTCGTGTCCAGTCGTCATGTTCATCCTTATAACATCCCAACAAAGGACATGGACTTCAACCAAGCTCAGCCCTTCTTATGAAAGTGGCCATGGAGATTTTCAAAGGAAAAGAAAAGGCCATGGTGCTCATAATTGGCTGCTAAGTGCTAAGGATATAAAATATAAAAAAATATAGTTATTCTACGACCTCTACACCATATATTGTTTATATGTCGTAATTTAATCTAAAAGATAAATTTTAAAATTTGAATCTTACAAATCAAATATTACCATTTAAGTGATTATAAATTAAATTTTATCATTTAAGTGATGTGAATTATATACTCTACAGAGTAGCTTGAGAATAGAATAACTCAATACACAAATGAATATAAAATAAAAATGTATGGTCTTACAGTTATGATCCTAAAGAAAAAGGGTTTTGAATTGAACACTTGTTGAAACGAAATCTTATATTAAAGCGACTTAAGTTGACACAACAACCGTAACGGATCGGCAACTTTCTTTTTGAGCTTGACTAGGACCCGAAACATTTGAACCCGAAAAGCAAGCAAAGAGACAGAAGGCTGAACCCACTTTTGCTCAAGGCCCATGGACCTTTGACGACGTGGCACTGGGCCACCACAGGGCCCACCTGCACGAGCCGCCGCTACAAGTTTTTTCATCTCTCTCTAATCTGAACCCAAAGAGGCTCTGCTAATAATCGGACGGAAACGGTGTTGGATTCAGAGAAGGATGGTGAAGACAAAGCACCAAACCGGGAAACCTATGAAGAAGCAGCCTCGTGTAAGCATTTCGCATGTTCATTCCCCAAAATTGTTGTCCTCGTTATTCTTTCTTTGTTCTTGTCTCATTGGCTGTATTCGCCAAAGCTTATGCATTATCGCTTACAAGTCTTGTTTCTATTTCTGATTTAGTCGTACTGTTTTTCTTAAATGTAACTATCTTTGCAGGCTCGCAAATTTTGTAACAGTTGATACGGACTGTATTGTATTTTTGACTTTCAGCTTTGTTTATTAAATTTGTATCGAATTTTTGTTATTCTTATTTTTACTCACTCGTTTAATTTTTCGGTCCATGATTTGGGTTTGGTTCAATTAGAGAAGTTTATGATGTCTGAATACGGAGAGTTAAAGCTATGTAGCGATGAATTTGAGGCTGCGAGTGGGTAAAGAATTATTGGTAAAGAAACCTCAGTTTTTCTATGGATAATTCCGGTAATAGTAGCAGTTGAGCTGCTATTTGTAGTATATATTTTCCGATCATTACTTTATCTGCACGTCTCTATGATACGGTAATGAAGCAAAATCTGCATTTAGGAGACTGTTTAATAGGACAAGTTTGCCTTTGATCAAGTGTGATTTTTTTTTTGTTGAAATTCAAGATTAGATGGAGTGTGCGGTATCTCAATGAGATGGCGTGCAGCATTTTTCCTTATATGATTGTTTTAGCCGATGGGATTGAATGGAGGATGCGCATGACAATTTGACCCCTGAAGGAGCTTATTTTTGCCAACCTTAGATTGTATGGTCTTTTGGATGATGGGAGGATTGTTTATCAAGTTAAATAATTTGGCTGTATTTGGCATAATGCTTTAATAAATGGTTCATTTTAAAAATTCTAAAACAATTGGTGAATGGGAGGATTGTTTATCAAGTTAAATAATTTGGCTGTATTTGGCATAATGCTTTAATAAATGGTTCATTTTAAAAATTCTAAAACAATTGGTGAATGGAAATTTAATTGGTTGACAGGTCAAAAAGCACGGAAAGCCGGCGGATCTTTCTCAGTTCCGTGCTCAGCTTGATGCATTGGGCCTAAAAATTGTCCAAGTGACTGCAGATGGCAATTGTTTTTTCAGGCAAGTATTAATTCCATGGCCTCATCTTACATCTGGCTACTTACAATATGTACTGTGTGGTGCCATTGTACTTCTGAAATTCTTAAATTGATAGGTTTTAAGGTTGCATTCTACCCATGCACATGTACATAGATTATTCAACTTTTCTTGTGTATGATCTGTCTCTCACAATTGACCTACAAAATAAAGGCATCAAATACTTTTTTTAATAATGCAGTTTAATTTGTTTATATTCAGGGCGCTTGCAGATCAGTTGGAAGGAAATGAAGAGGAACATAAAAAGTATCGCAGCATGGTGGTAGAATATATTTTGGTACTTGGTCTTTGAGAAAAATTAAAACCCTTAAGAGAGAAATTAAACCTGTTTTTCCATGAGTAACCTCTCTTCTTCTTTTATCCTTTTTCTTTTGATGAGAATATTGATCTTGCACCTTTTCCTTTTCTCGATTTTATGGTGTTTTCCAACAGTATGTGGTACTTAATCCGTTATACACACACTCTTGTTTTAGAAGTAGCTTTGTACCACAATGATTAGTGATATGTTTTTCTAATAAGCATAGAGGGGCTGTGTGAAATAAATGGCAGTCGGTATGAAAGAAATGATAGTTGAAATACTTGTTTCCTATACTTGGAAATGTGACAGTTAAGCTGTTACATGTTTTTTCTTACTTTATGGTCTTAAAGTTACTTCATTTTACTTTCATTTTTTCTAGCACTAGGCTGTAAACCGGTAAACCTACCGAAATCTCTTTTTATTTTAATGGCTTTTGGAACTCCATTAATTGTTATTTGCAAGAATTTTTACTCTGTGTATTGTTTTGTTTACAATGACTTGGGTTTTTTTGGCAAACTGGATGGATGATTTACTTTGTTCTCCCCCTCACTCCCCCCAAGCCTCAATCCCACCCCCATTTTATTGGACAATCAGCTTGTAAGGTTTTTGACATTGGAGTTGTAACTAACAGAATAATCGCGAAATGTTTGAACCATTTATCGAGGATGATGTACCGTTTGATGAATATTGCCAATCCATGGAAAAGGAAGGCACATGGGCTGGACATATGGAATTGCAGGCTGCTTCTCTTGTTACCCATTGTAATATATGCATTCACAGAGTGAGACCCTTTTCTTTTGTGTTAGCGTCTATTACTAGCACTCATCTACATACTCTCTTGATTGGGATAATATCCTTCCTTTTACCTTTTTTATTTTTTTATTTTTTTTAATTTTTTATATATATTTTTGCATTTCAGTTTTGCACCATTAAGCTAGTCTTTAAGTGCTGTAGTCAAACTTAATGGGAAATTCTCTCTCTGGTTCAAGCTGAGGCTGCCTCTCAGTACTGATTGCATTAAATATTTTCAAGAGACTCTAGACCAATTTTTAAATCTAGTCTTAAAACTCCAGGGAATTTCAATATTTAACTGCATAGGATATATTTTTCTTAGGTATATGTTTATTAAAAAACATACAAAAGAAAAAATATCGTAGGTCTGTATGCATATATGCATCAAATGATAGTACGGAACTTTACTCTTAGCAGTATTCTATTGATTTTCCTGAGTTGTCTCCTTTTCTTCTTGATTTAGAGTATGCACCATATATTGTTTTATAGTGTGAAAAATTAAAATGGTAATCATGAAGTGAATTCGCAAATGTGATATTACCAGACAAAATTGTGACTATTCTTCCTGAAACTTAAATAATGACATTGAAGAGTGTGTATATGTAGCTTTTGAGTTTTGACTCATATAAGTTTCTGCAACAAATTTGCATAGGCAGAAAATGCCATAGTAATGTACCCACTCCATCTGGCATTGCTGTGTTTCAAAATTCATCCAGTCAAAACATTCATACACATCTTAAATTGAAGATTTTTTCTTTTTTTGTAAGTAACTTAAATTGAAATCATGCATGTGTACTTCAACATGAACTCATACATATGCTTTCCCTCGCTATGCGCCATGCTTTTCCTCTTAGACCTATGTGGGATGGATCTTACTTGTTGCAGAATATGTCACCCCGCTGGTACATTCGTAATTTTGATGAACGTGGAGCTCGGATGGTCCATTTGTAAGTTTTCTAGAATCTTAATCCGGATTATAATATGCTTTGCATATCTTTTGATTATGTGTAGGGTGTCAACCTCTCCTTTCAATTTGTATATTTGTGGAAAATATCTTGACTTCTACAATGGCCTTAATAGATCTGATGGGTGGGAAAGGATTATGTAGCCAATCTTGAATTTATGGGCCATGCTTTATTGAGTTGAGTGATGACAGTTGCTTTGACATATGGTACGTTCTAAGAACACTAATAAATTTGGAAGTTAGAGTTGGTTTTGTTGTAAACGTATTTTAGTGTCTATATGATCTTCAATGTGCATTGTAAAATTATATTGGTAGGTGAGGACTCATAAGGTTAAGCTTTAAGAGGAAAAACAATTAAATACTGTCTAGAGCTTCTGTAGGACGTATTACGTATCAAACTTTTAATTAGAGTGTGAGCAACTCACGTGATACAGAATCAACTATTCTTTTCCATCCACAGAAAAATACATCTTTTAAGTGCTACAAGGAATGGCAGCCAGTTTTCTCTAGTGGTGCCACAATCCTTACACTAATTATTTGTATGGGGTTTGATGCTTCGAGATATATCATCAGCTCAACTTGGATCACTTCTTTGTTTAGTAAAGGCTTCCTCCTATTATAGATGGTTGATGTTTTTGTTCTGGAATATCATATGCAATTGGTTTTTCAGATCTTATCACGATGAAGAACATTACAATAGTGTGCGGTTAAAGGAAGACACTTGTGGTGGGCCAGCTAGGCCAATCATTATCAAGGTTTGTTTGTATTTTTTTTTCTCTCTTTTACAAACTTTATCTTATCACTACAATGGTAATCTATATATGAGCCCAAACATTTACTGTTTTCCATATCCTGATAAGCTATAGTTTGTGAAAGGCGGATGCTGATGTTTCAGCAACAGCTCATCAATCAAAAGTTGCAGTCAATCGATCCAAAGGAGGAACGGGCGAGGGTTGTATTCATGCTGGATCTGTCAAAATGGTTATGGCAGCAAGTGGATGTCAAGATTCTGAAAAAGTGAATCAGGTGAGTGATAACCAGCTGCCTTTAATTTTATTTATTTTGCTTCCCCCCCCCCCATGTTTGACTGCAGTATCTCACAATGCTAACATCTTAAACTTCTATTTGCTGGTATGCTTAGACGGCTTGGAACTTTTAGGTGTTCCGTGTTCCTTATGTATGTTTTTTCATATCAGGTGCTAGGGCAAGTATATGGTGATGTTGATCTTGCGATAGAGTTTCTTATAGCAGAACAAGGAACAGAAGACTGCTTGGTGAAAACTGATTCATTTCCTGGTGAAGCAGATACTTCCAATGGTAATGGCCGGTCAGTAGTTTTTGCACTCTCCAGATAATTAAATTAGGCTTTACCATATGATGCCAGTTTTTTCCTAAATAATAAGCTTTTTCATAAATAGTTGTGTATGTGTTTTCTTGCCATTTTTTAGTTTATTCTGTAGGAGTTATCTTTGCTGAATAGTTTTATTCTTAGAAAGAAACCTTGAACGGAAGTCTAGATGAAAGGATTTCCAGCACTTTCATTTTAGAGAACCTAACCGCTAGATTCTTATAGAATCAAGCAAATGTCAAGAGTCCTCTCCCTGCTTACTTCTGCTGGAAACGATATCAGATTAACTAGCATAAAATATTTAAAATCCTTACAACCTTCTTCTTTTGCAATTTATGGGGAAAAAATATTGCCAGTCCACATTTTAATGTCAGTTAAGTGTCTCTGTCTTAAAATAATCAGAGGAAGGAAATGGGTGTTATTATGGTAGTTTTCTTGTTAGGAAATCATGCATGGGTTTAAGCATTCATGTGACGGGATGACTTGGAAGCAAATATTGCTTTATTTAGTGTTGTATTTTTTAATCTGCAGTATCTATTTGTTTCTTACAATTAGTAAATTGGTAGGGTGTTTCATTGATGACTTGGAAGCTGTTCTTTGTTTGTCTTTTTTTAAATTGTTCTGCTTCTTTTGGTCTATTAATTAGTTGTTGCATTAGGACCTTTGTCCTGGGAGTTTCTATTTTCTCAATCTGTCCTAGTCCAAGTTTGAAAAGGGAGGAGTGAACCTGAAGAGTGGAGAAATTTGTAACTTCTACTTAAAAAAGAGTGAATAAAACTGGTGCAGCTTTAGCATTTGCTTTAAGGTATAAAGTTAAACTTGGGTTTTGGTTTTTAAGGTAATAGATCATTATTACTTACCTCATCTATTTTCTATCTATATGATTCATTATAATCCATGGTTGGTTCACATTGTGTAATATTTCCTGGTTCTTGTTTTTGTTTTTAGTGTTCTGATTTTAAAATTTTGAGGATGTCCAGGTGTAGATGAAAATGAAAATTGCGAGCAACCTGAGGAAAAACAAGTAGAGAACATCGACAAACAAGATGTTTCCAGTAATAGTGTTGAAAGAAGTCATGATGATAGTAGTTCCCAGCAAGATGACAAGGTTTTTTTGATATGATGAAAATTTGAAATCCTTATTTGCTTCCCTTTAAAATGAGGACTGTTTGTTCATCTTCCTTTCCTGCAGAGGATCTCAAGAAATAAGGTCTGCCCATGTGGTTCAAAGAAGAAATACAAGGCTTGTTGCGGAGCAGTCGCTGGAAGGTCCTCTGCAAAGTTTGTTGTGTATGCCTTTTGAACTTCTATTTTAAAGGAATGTTTATCTTTCAGAACACGGGCATGCACACACTCACTCACACACACACACACACACAGGTATGCATGTATTCATGTTCTTGTCTGTGTGCGCATGTCTATGTGTGTGAGTGAATACTTGAATGCTTGCTTGGGTAGTTGGGGATTGCTAGGTTACCATTGGTGAGAAGGGCACATCTTATCGAAGATAAAATGGAAGAGGTTCATTAAGTAGGTATGGCAACTATGATGTTGTATAGACGTTGATAATGTTGTCTTGATCTCAAGAGGAGTTCGTTTGTTTGGTTTGTTGTCTGGTTTATACCATTGAGATATAATGAGAAGTCCCACCCCTTATTTCCCCCATTGCTGAAGACATTCAGCGTCTCTTCCTTCCTCATCGGCATTGGAAACTAGCCAAAATTAATCGATCTGCAAATCGATGTGCGCACCAAGTGGCACAATGGGCAGCAACCAACATTGTTTGTAGTTGTATACCCACTAATCTTTTATCTAGATGCATTTTGTTTCTTGACAGTGGAAAGGACCCACCCTAATCTTTGTATTAGTTTTATCTACAATAATATGCATGCTTGATTAGGAAAAAAAAAGGAAAAAGAAGAAGAAGAAGAAGAAGAAGAGAAGTCCCGCCCCTTAAACACTCCCATGCTCCTTCAAAGTCTTATTACAAATAGAGACAGAACCAGGGGGGTCGTGGGCATCTATTCCCTTCTCACCCCCCCCCCCCCCTTCCCCGCGGGGGGGTTTTAAATATCTTTATTTATAATTTTATATTAATCAAATATCTTCATATTTTAGGTTAGTCTAAAATTCTACTTTATTATTCACAGCCCATTTAAATAATTAAAAAGAGCAACAACAATTAAGATTGATTGATCGACATCTGAAAGAACACTCGGCCAAGAAGAAATCTTAATACATTATTTTATTCATGCTTTGGCACCTCTGTCAAAAAATTCTGTGTCCTTCCCTGAATACAAATGTGGTGTTGTTATTTGTATCAGAAACCATTCAATTGACTCTAGAAAGGCTAGAAAGGAACGGCAGCAAGGCAAGAAATGTGGAACTGCTAAAGCTGCACCAACTCATGGATCTGATGGAGGGCCGCCTGACATGGGTGCACTTAGTATTTGATCTTGATCTGAAAGTATGAGTAATAACTTCTATGGGGGTGCTCTGTAATATTCCTTTTCTGAGCATTCGAGGGATATAATTCTTCCCTTTTTTTCCTCTTTTAACAGCTGATAACTTCTGCTCTCGCAGAAAGAGAGGAACACCGGTATTGCAGGTCAGTAATAAGTCAAATGATATGGTTTGTTCATTATTCTACTTATTTGCCTACTTGCAACGGATTTGTGGTATTTTTCTTCTTTGTTGCATACCGCCATGTGTTGTGCATATATATAGAATTTGTTCTACTTGGTTAATATATTTGTTCTATATTCCTTGGAAAATAGATGTTCTGATTCGGTGCCTGAAATTGATACCTGTGTCGTGTCTGTTTATTTTATAGCAGTTGATGTGAATAACAGACGACCACTTAAACGTTTGCATGCACATCAGACCTGAAAAGAGCAATCCAGTGACGTATCAAGCTACATAGTTGCATCATTATCTGCACAGATCAAACCGGCTTGACATGTAGTTGTTAATTGTATATTGAGTTACTCCATACGGCATACGGGGGAATGACAGATCACCATGGTGTTACATGTTCATAGATGAAATAGTTAAATTAAAAAATGTTGAAAATTCATGTTAACACCATTAAAACGGGATAATTGAAGTGTAGAAAATTTAATGAAACCTCTGTTCCTATTTCTTTTTAATGCCCATACATTTGTTGCCATGCTCGATCAGATTTATACCTTATCTATAACATGCGATCCTCTCAGTTTGTGTTATTGAGAGCCACTTTTTCTTTACAAATAATTATATATGATTTTAAGGCATTTCCTTGGATGTACTGTACTGTACTGTAGCGCTCTTTGAAGTTGGTAGAGGGAGGTGTGAGTTGTGTAATCTATTTGCATTGCTCGTCGAATTCTATCAATATCTGCCAGCAGCTTCGAAATGCCCCCGAGACGTTCATGGAGATTGGAGTGTGGTATAATTTGCACAAGATGTTCATGGATATTAAAGTATTAATTAAATGATTAAATATACAATTTTACGTGGAATTTTTTAAATAAGAAGTGATTTGATATCATTATTTGAAAGCTGAGTTTTCCCATCATGAGCTAATCATTTTCAGATAAACAGTGATTCAACACCCTATTTAAATCCTACACGCTCCAAGCTGCCATGTCTCGTGATTTAGTTGAACAATACCATGACTTGTAAACAAGTATAAATCAATCACAGCCCGGATTTGATTTGGGTCAAATTTCTTTCGTAATCGAGTTGCCAATTGCCCAAACCTAATACATTATATACAGCTACAACCTTGTTATCTTTTGATATTCGACCAAATTAGCTAATGCATGGCAAAAAGCTCTTTGCTTTTGGGGTGCAAAGATACAATACATGAAGAGACCTAAAAAAAAAAAATCTAAGTGTCGGTAGCTGAAACTACTATGAATTCGTATGAACTGTTACTTAAGAACTGCATGGGGGACAAAAAACTCTGAGAATATGGAAACCATCTTTTGTTCCGTTTCAACTACTCCATTGGTATTAGCAAAAAGGTAGGGTAGCTTTGAGGTTAGGCCAGCCTTTAATTCTAGGCTAAGTATTCCAATATCTAGAGTTCATGAACTTCCTCGCAATTTCTCCCATATTTAAAGCGAAAACTTTTTAGCAAAATGGGGAGGCAGCTTATAGAGTAGTTGAAACTTGTAAATATGGCATTTCCCATGCATTGTTAGAGTCTACAACTACATGCTAGTTTTGGCAACCAGAATGACCTATTTCAAACAGTTGCAAATTCTCCTTTGTTTTCACTCATCAAACTTACAACAAATGGGAAAGGAAGAAATGGGAAAATAGATTTATAACCTGCTCATAAGCCTTGTTTTTTTGGGGTGGGGGGGCTTTCAAAATTGCAAAAACAAGGGACATATGCATGATTATATGCTTATCTTAGCAAGTGAGAAATGTCTGAAATTGACAAGAAGAGTGCATACACCTGCATGCATGCACGCACGTAACTATCACAACCAACAAAATGGGGTCAGCCAAGAAAACCCGAAAGAGAAATAATAGCCTTTTATGAAACGCTAAACCCAGCCCATTTTCTTGTTTTGGAAAGGTCGGTTTTAAGACTACTCGTACTAGTCTTCTCATCTCTTCTACTTTTTACGGATCCTCACCAAAGATCCAATCAAGTGGTGTGCGTGATTTAAACACCACAAACTTTTCTCGTGAAAAAAACTTATTGATTGGGGGATCGAAATAATGCAAAAGTCTTTCTTCCCAAATAGGAAACTCGTAAACGTCCATCCCTCCAACACAAAAAGGAAATTTTCATGTTCATCACGATGTTCCTTTTGAGTGATGTGTGCTCTTCTCCCATTCACGTTTTCCAGGTTAGTACTGATATATTCCCTATAATTTGACGTTTATTTTACTATTTTGATCAAAATACTCCTCATATTTAAATCTCTATTTTAGGGAAAAAGTTTAGGGATAACAGTAGTTTTTCAAATATAGGGAATCACTATTCATCCCCTAAACCATTTTTTATCAATATTTTATTTTAATTCATAAAATAAATTCTTATTCCAATCAACTACATTTTCTCTCATACTCATATTATAGTTTTAAATAATAATTTTAAAAATAATTTAATTAATTACGAAAATATAAAAAAATTAATTTTAAAAATATTATCATATCCACAAAAAAATAATTTAAATTTTTGTTTAAAATATTCATTAGAGTAATAGTTCAAAATATAAGAAAAAATATAGAGTAGTTAAGTTTGTAAATGGAAGTGAGAGAAAAAAGTAACAAAAAAAGAATATTATTTTAATAAAATAGAGAAATGATAAGAAATGAGATGTATGAGGTGTTAATGACAAAAATTGCACAATAGATCGGAAAGGGAGAAAGAATGATTCCCGACCCACATTGGTGATTTGAGCTTCGATACGGTACTCTTCGCGTTTATCCATGAAATAAATAATAAATAAGTAAATAAAAAAAATAGACACAGAGATTTACGTGATTCAGTATAAAAGTTTACGTCTTTAGGTTATTTGGAGGCAAAATCTACTATGATTGGTATTTTTTTACAATGTCTTATGGCCTCACATATAACTCAATACAATGAGAGAATTTAGTCTCAAGAGTCCCTCTAGAGAATTGGTGGAGAGTGCCTGGAGAGAGCCCGTCAGATTTGTGGGAGAGTTGCTCTCTATATAGAAGTTATTTCCTTAGAGTGATAAAGTCTAACTAGACTTGTGATATCTTTTCATTTTAGGAATCTGAACTAATTTTTTTACGTTATCTCTTTCCTGCCTTATCTCTTATTTTTATCTATTTTCTTAGTAATAGATTTTTAAAAGGTCTGACTCAGTCAATTTAGTCTATAACATGAGATTTTTAAGAGATGAGTAAAATTTTAAAAAACAAATTAACTAAATTATAATAAATTTTTTAAAAAATGGGATGTAAATGCTCTTAATGATCGATGTATCTGATCATCTACTTTTCCATGCAGCACGCATTGTGGCCAGAAAAATTAATGCTGATAGTGTATGCATAGAAATTTTCATATATAATATATAAATATGCAGGAAAGACATCTGTAATTTTCGTGGAATTATGTGAAAAACGGGGCTACCATTCATAAATATCCAGATTTTTTTTAAATTTTATTATTATTATTATTTTTTATGGAAACCCAGAAACCTGTTTTATGTTTGCAGACACTTGAGCTTCCCAAGTTTGACAATTGTGACAGTTTAGTGCATTGGGTGGTGAGCTTATGAGGTTCTCTCTTCAATCTATGTACAATGCAAACTATACTGAGTACTGGTGCAATTGGTGAGTTTCCATAGTAAGCCATCCAATCATTTATAAGGTCAGTGATAGAATAAATAAATAAATTAATAAAATAAAATAAAATTTATTATATCATATTTCATAAAAATAAATTTATTAATATAATTTCAAATTTATTTTATAATTTAAAATATCATATCAATTTACGTTAATTTATAAATTTAATTAAATATTTTTATTATTAATTTTTAAAACATTTCTCAATAGAAATCCGTTCTCAAAATATTAGAATATTTTTGTCAAACACGTGGAGCGTTCCTTTGGTGAAGGCCACTTGCAACTTTTCAAAATAATGAATACCACCTAAAGGGAAACGAGTGGCTGGAGATGATTGGGTTTGTGGTGCCCATCGTTCAAGACTCAACAGCATCCACACCCACACCTTTCCATAATAGGAAAGTATCTTGAAGCAACTTTAATATGATATATATATAACAAAATAATATTAATAATAATAAAATTTTGTAAAAGAAAAAAATGCATCACATAATAAAATTTAAAAATTAAATAATTGCAAATTTATTTATCGTCCACGTATAATAAATATTTAGAGAAGTAAAATTATAAATTAACATATTTTTACATGATTCGTTAAATATACTTTACAATAAAAATTATTTTTATAATATAATATATCACGTCAAATCAGTTCAGTCTGTATAGGTAGAACATTTATCAAATATTAAATATTATCATTCATATTGTATTTGTTATTTAGGTTATGTTTAGTTGGAATTATCAATAGATTCATTATTTATTTATTTATTTTTTTTTATAAAAAAGTTAAACTTATCTTAACTTGTTTCGTACATTTACATAATTTATTTATATTCAAATATATCTCAATAGAATCATCTCAAATAATCTTAACATCCAAACACAGCCAAACACGTAGCATAGACAACAAGTTCAAAACAAAGAGCAGTAACATTGATTGATAAATTATGACAAGATCATCTTCTTCTTTTTCTTATGCGTGACCACATATTTAATGATGGCAACCTAAACGTGACTGCTATAAATAAGATGCCTATAGTACGTACATGAGAAGATAAGAAAGAGTTCAATGTTGGCATCAGAGGCCTGCATCCTCAGTCTTGATAAGAGGGACCACGGCCAACCTTCTATGAATCTAGGCTTTGGTCTCGAAGTACGTCTCCTTTGTGGTCCATTTTCTAAGTACCATATCTGTCGACTCTTCAGCTGCTGGACCTCAATTTTCTCTGCAATTTATATATGTGGTCCTGGGAATAATAAGTGGCTGAGATAATTAATAGATATTTTTTTGGCTTGTATGTTGATTAAATTATTTATTTTATTTTTCCCAAACAATATATCTTACAAGAAAAATTTTATGTATCAGCTACTATTTATTACCTTCATATTCTATGAAAAACACCCTCACACTATATAAAAAAATAATAATTATAAATATAGAGTGTGAAAGTGAATAGTGGCTGATGCATAGAATTTATCATCTTATAAATATGAATCTTACAAGTCGAAAGTTATCATTAGTGTACACTGATGATAATTTTCTTAAAAAAAACATTTCGCTATATTAATCTCGCTCTTGATCTAGTAGTATCTATAGCATTAATGTTCAATATTAACTCTTAGATCGATTAAAAATATAAAACTTTAAGAATTGTTGAATCTTACTATAAGGGTAGGATTTTTACATAGTCTTTATATCGCACATGCAAATAAAAGTGATATATATATAACCAAATTTACAAATTACTAACAAAAGTACCTTATCATTGGATCCCCCACCGCCCCATAAAAAACAAAAAATCAAGTAGCTAAACGTATCAAAGCTTATCAATCTTTAATCCTTCCAAAGTATTCAAATACTGAAATAACTTGATCTTTGATTATCAAGCTAATCAAGGTTGTATCAACTTTCTAATTGAGTCCAATTAAATATAATATCCTGATGATTTTGAGGGAGACGCGTATACACCATCATTCATATGGTGCCAGATATTATTAATAGAACAATACAACTTACGAGACAGAACCCAAAGAGGATAAATGATATTTACAGTCATGAATGTGTAAGTATTGTATAGTCGTTTTGAAAAAAGTGAATAAATATAAAATTTACATGAAAAAAAATTAATTTTTTAGTAGTGGACTCCACTATTTTTCAAAGTGACTGCACGATGTTTACACATTCTACGACTGTATGTAACATTACTCCCATAGATAAGATAGAGAATGCTCAATGAGAACCAAAGAACTAGCACGTACGGGAATAATTCTGAAAATATGGATTAATACTCAAATCAAGCCATTTAAATCCAAATAGCTAAATAGCTAAAGAGAATTCAACATTAAGGAGATTATGCTATATATACCACTAATTTAAGCGTCGAAATAGTGATCACTAGCTAGGCATGATAACATGTAACCCTGATGTGAATGCAAAAAGTAATTTTTTAAATTAGAGTCTTATGCGCGATTATGATATTTATAGTTAAAAGATTGTCATAACGCTTTGAAGTCACAATTCTCTTTTATCAATCTTGCGCAAATGTTCATTTTAAAGATATTTCAATGCGTGCTATATATCAGCATTGAATCTGAAAGTCCCATGCACGTCCCATGTATCACTTTTGTCACTCCAATTTATAATGTATAGAAAAATAATTAGGAGATATGCATGATGATTAACTACTTTGGCTGACCTTAATTAGATTCGTAATTAAAAGGAGGATGGCGTGCTTCCTAATCAAACTAAATAAATAAAAAAAGGGCCAAGGTCGGGACCTAAGATATTCAAAGAGAACAAGGCATCCAAATAGAAATAATGTCATCATCCTTACCCGCTCATATAGAAACCCTAAAGTCAGCAACCTTGCCCACATATTCATGTACAAGTTACTGATCATCTGTTATTGTTAAGGCAGAGAATGAAAGATGCGAATGGGTAGTAAACTTGTGGACTCAATAACAACCCAAAAGCATACCATAAAAGGAAAGTGCATGAGAGAGAGAGAGAGAGAGAGAGACATTTTCTGAGATAAGGCAAAGCACAGGTCGGGGTTATAGAAAGAGATGCAGAGAGAGAGAGAGAGAGAGAGAGAGAGACAGTGAATAAAGAGCTAGCGTAATAGCTCGTCCTATAAAGGGAAACCAAAGGAGGAGTTTGTCTGAGTGGATGATGAAAGCGATCCAACACTTCACAGCACAATATATAGAGGACCAATCCAATGCCCCCACAGTCAAGTCTCAGTCACAGTCAGTTCTCACTGTGTGTGTGTGTATTTAGTATATATCAGACAAACACGAACACAAAAAACACGTACATGACCCTCTTGTCAATTATTAAGTCTTTCATGTATAAAAGAACCACCAAACGATTTCCAACCGTTGAAGAGATCCCATTTTTGGAAACCCTCATCTTTCAAGGTAAAAAAGTTGTCTTAACACCAACCCCCCCCCCCCCCCCCCCCCAATCAGTACTCTTTTATTCCTGGCTTAGCTTAGGTTAGAGCTTAGCTCCCCTTTCAATTTTGTTCATATTTTTCCACGCTTTGTCTGTCCCCCCCACAAGTACTACTTCTCCATCCCGGCTGGTCTGTCTTACTCTCTGATCTGTGCAATGCACCGCGTAAGTCTTTCTTTTTTCTCTTTTTTTACGCCACACATTTGATGGTAAAAAGAGAAGCATAAATAAAGAGAGATGAATCTGTCTGTCTGAGGTTTTTGCTTTTGCAGTGCTTCGTAGATCCGATGCCAAGGAAAGGATCTAAGGAGAGGAGGGCTAGCTTTAACCTATTGTACAGGACAGAGTCACTTTGTTCCCTTTTGGAAATTGATTTTTCTTCTTTTCTTTCTTTTCCTTTTTCTTTTCTCCGCCACATAGAATGAATGAGCGTGGCGTTTGTGCTGTGGAGTGTGGACCACCTTTTTTGTTGCTATTCAATGGAGAAAATTACACCCAAATCAATATATTTACATCTTCTTCTCTATCGGCTCAGTGCTCTCAATGGTCAAAAGAGAAGAAACTTGGACCAAAGATCAAAAGGGTATGATTCTTTGCTCCAAAGCTTATCAAGGTAATTCCTGCATGGCAACACAAATAGACAAAATAATATAAATGGTAGAGGGGAAAAATAAGAAATATATATATATCCCCTTACAACCATTATTATATCAAATGAAATTAATACTTAGTACAAATCTTCATGAAGATGTTCTTGGAAGCTAGTGTCCATGCCACCATTAACGTCTTAGCTTGAAAATGAGTTGAGATGTGATGAATTGAAATAAAGGAAAAATCTTGTTATAAATGATTTTGTGCATCAAATCGCGCATTAATATTAAATATAAGGCATTTGTTTAATAAAATAATGTAAATTAAAGATAAAAATCATTTTCGTGAGACAGAGAACCTTACTCTTTTCTTAATTTTTTTTATAATAAAAAAAGCTATGCAATGTCGGTATACGGTTTGGTATCTAGCAAGTTCCTGAGATTAAATGTTAGACTCAATCTAATTTTAAACTGAGTCTAACATCTAAACACTCAACTCTTAGGTCTCGTTTGGATTCAAAAAGTGTTTTATCTCATCTTATCATTTCAATTTTCTCAAATTTTCACACAAAATATAATAAACAATTCAACTTTTTTAAATCTCAAAACAATAACAATATTAAAAAATAATATTTTAACAAAAGTTTTTTCAACTTTTACTTTTATCTAAAACTATCTCATCTCATCTCTGAATCCAAATCAACTTTATCAACTCAACTAATTTTAACTCAAAATCTCTTTACACGTAAAACCTATAACTTTTTCAACTCAACATCTCTTTATACGAGGAATTTTCAACATTTTTTCAACTTTCTATAAATGCATCTTAACTCATTTTAATATCTAAACACATCTTAAGTAGGTCACGCAAAATTCATTTAATCATGATTTCAACTCATTATTATTTATAAAGAACTGAAATCATCACATATCAACATACAAACGAGAACATATCACAACACATCTCTCTACCTTGTCATCATACAATTCTTCGCAAGTCTTTTTAACCCAAAAAAAAAAAATTGAAGAAATGTGGACACCAGTCGGAAACCTCAACACACTCAACGCATTGAGTGAAACAAAATAAAATAAAATAAAAATATGTGAGGTGTGTTGCGACTTCCGGCTGGTGCCAATCCTCCTTTCAGTTTTGAGCAATGTCACACAATACACTTCATAATATATTTTACAATATATATTTTTAAATGAGAGCATTTTTATAAAATATTTTAATAAATTACCTTTCATTTTAAAACATAGTTATATAATATATTGTGAAAAGTAATGTATTTATCATTTTTCTT
The DNA here is from genome assembly GCA_022457165.1 of Juglans mandshurica. Taxonomy (NCBI): domain Eukaryota; kingdom Viridiplantae; phylum Streptophyta; class Magnoliopsida; order Fagales; family Juglandaceae; genus Juglans; species Juglans mandshurica. The sequence goes on from CM039619.1 coordinate 50,624,897, forward strand.
CAATTTTTCTTCTAGAGATAAAACCTAAATCAAGGCTTGATACACAAACCTCTTTATCTCATCTTATCATTATAACTTTTATAAATTTTTATATAAAAATATAATATAATTTATCTTTTTTAAATCTTAAAATAAAAATAATACTAAAAAATTAAATATAATAATATAACCAAACGTTTGTATCCCTACATCTGAATACTGTACTACACTCTAACCCTAATCCTTATCTCTCTCTCTCTCTCTCTCTCCACCAGAAGCAGTGTCCTCGGAAACCTTTGGGCTACAATATTGATAGGTCCCTCTCGTCATAATAGCCATGTCTGACTGCTTTTCGCCGAACAGAACTGATTCAAAGGACACTGATGACAATGACGATTCATCACTATCCGGTGATACTTCCAATACCATTAAAAGAAATACAAGTCTAGATTCATACCGGCAACCTCTCTCTCTCTCTCTCTCTCTCTCTCTGCCCACTCTAATGGAAATTTTAAGCAGAGATTTTTCTGTCTTTCACATCACTACTTTTGACATTTAACAATAATGGGTATACGCATGTAGCTAGAGCGCTACAAGCGTTACTCCATCAGAGAAGCTGCAAAAAATGAAAAAAATCCCAACTACAAAAGGATCGATGCCAATCTGCGAAATAAATAGAAAAAGGCATAAAAATAGATCGCATATGGCATGGTTAACCATGCCAATATATAGCGTATAAAAGAAAACTAGCGTGCGCAGCTAATAATTAGATACCATGGGACGGCAAAACATCGTTCACATAAGAGATCTCAAGGAATTATGAACACGACCAGTGAATTTCAGTCAGACGCCAGATCAAAATCTTGCTGTGTGATTCATTGTGTAGTAGTAATTAGTTTGAACAAGGACCAGCATTCCCGGTAAAGTTTGGAGTTTCTTCGTTCCGATTCTCTATACAACAAATTAACTTGTTTGAACATGATTAAAAATACGTAGAAAAATCACTGATCTTTTACTTGCTTGCTTGGCAATAAAATGGGGGCATGCAGTCCGAAAAGATCAAATTATAAGCAGACCGTTGGAAATGCATAAGTGGTTATATATATATGTATCGATCGGATTCAGGAGGGTCTCATGGAAGAGTGAAATCCAATATTTTTGTACGGCCAATGTTGAGAGGGTCTAATGTGAGCTGGTGGGAATCCTGATGATGCTGCAGCGGTTGCAAACAAGGGGGAAGGACCGGGCTGCCATTGTTGCTCATTCTGCATAGACAGTGACAGATCTCCACCAACAATTCGGCCTCCAAAGCTGCTGCTTGGATGCTGAACCTAAATAAAAATGTAACAATTTACCTTAAAAATATCTTCATCATAGGTACCCCAAACAATGCGTACTGAGTTTAATAGGCAATACCCACTTGATAATTGGGTGAATTAAGGTATTCGGGAAATAAATTGGGATGCATCTGGGTCTCGGTCTCTCCAGGCCTCCTGAATTGCCCATATCTTTGCATGTCTCTAGATGGTGGAGATTGAAGATGGGTTAGGCTCAGAAGCTGCATGGTTTCATTCTCCATTAACCCATCACTGTCGCCTCTACTACATTGTTCCTGGTTACAACATCATGAACATGCTAAGATCAGTTTTTTTTTGCAAATTTGAGCGCAATTCAGAAGTATGAGAATTAAACTAAAACCATGTCATTAGATAAATGAACCTTAGGCATAAGCCCTCCATTCCGCCAATTAGCTTCGAACTGCATCGGAGCCGAATGCTGTCCCATTGCATCATTAATGTGATTATCATTATTCCTTAATCCCAAATTACTACCATGCTTTGAGTTTGAATTGCCCAAACTCAAATCAAGATTGTGATCTGCAGCAGCATTACCTGAAGATTCTACGAAATATATTCTAAATGAAATAGGGGCCGAGACTAAAAAAGCAGATACGTCTTTTAAATTGAAATTAATACTTACCAGTTGAGTTAAGCTCGTTTTCGTAGATGCTTGGGTCGAAGTTGGTGACAGCTTCTTTGCCATTGCACTTAATTGCAGCTTTGTCATAAGCCCTACATGTGCACCGGAAACTTTAACTTCCCACCGAACCAATATTTATTCTTTGACAAATACAGTAAATGCCGGAAGTACTGTAATTGAGGAAGAGTGAAAATTAAAGCACACACCTTGCGGCTTCAATCTCGGTATCGAACAAACCCAGATAAACGTATCTGTTATATCAGATTAAGATTTGGTTATACAACTCAAAAGAGAAAGGAACACACACGACACCAAAACACAGAGAGAAAAATATGGGAAGAAAAGCCAGACGGGGGTCCAAGAGATTGGTGTTAAAACTTAAAGTAGATGAAGATAAGGTTTACTTTTTGCCTAAAAATTGGCCCATTCGAGCCTCCCATCTTCCGCACTTGTGCAAGGTCACACCTCTATACTTGGAGCTCCCTCTCGGAAATCCGGTGCTCTGTCGGCGAAGTACGTGCACAAACTCTTCCTTTGTCAGATTGCTCATCTATGATTACACACCTCCATTCGTAAATGATATAATTTCAATTGCCCAATTAATAAACAAATAATAGCAATTCCGCATATTAAATATACTGTAGATGATAAGGAAAACAGAAAACGTTCGAGATAACATAATTTAATGCCTTGAGAAATCGCTCTCTCCCTCTCCCTCTCTCTCTCTCCCTCTCTCTCTCTCTCTCTCTCTCATACGGTCATACCTGTTTCAAGTCTTCCTCATAGTCTTCAATGCTAAAATTGATGTCTGCCTCGACACCCCTGAACTTGATGGCCGCCCTATCATATGCACTGTACAAAAAATTTTCTTTTCAATTTCACATTTTCGAGTGTGAATCTTATTCGTTCATTCGCTTCAAGATGAAAGAGAGTTAATAGAACATGCTTATTAAACAAAGAGAGGAAGAAGAAAAGAGCTCACCGAGCAGCTGCATGTGCAGTATCAAATCCACCTGCAATGAGGATAATTTCTTTTCACTTATACTCTCAACAGTCAAAGGCAAAGAATTACAATTTATTCCACCAAAAAAAAGGAAAAAAAGAACATAAACATAAAGCCAGTCTTACCCAGATAAACTTGCTTTCCGCAATCCCTGCATTAAGCACGACAAAACACAACTGTGATATGGCTATCGTAGAAAAGAAGAAGACAGGATTCGTTGATCACACGTATAAGAAGACTAACCATATGTGAGACTCCCACCGGCCAGTTCTCCGGTAAAACGTAACACCGCGATATTGGGAGCTCCTCGACCTCGGTCCCCGCCGGCTTTTCTTCATGGGCTGCGAGACCTCCACCGACTTTCCCGGGCTAAGTGAATCCGATTGGCAAAACTTGACCCCGACCCAGTGGGCCCGAGGGAACGCAACAACAGCAGTGGGACCAGCTCCGGCATCGTTTGTAACTCCCATTTCTGACTCGTCTACAGGAAAAAACTGATGGGTCACTGGTGCCGGGTCGCTCTCCATGAACGAGAACCCGAATAACTTGCTGTTGCTGCCTCCCCGCCTCTTGATCATTTTCCCTCTTTCGACGTCCTGATCGTCGTCGGATCCGTCCTCGATGACCACAGCGGAGGAGCTAGAATTCGACACGGATCCGACCCTTTTTCCCTTTTCATCGTCTCCATCAAACGAGGTCTTCTGGGAAGAATAGCCTTCGGATTCGTCGTCTCGTCTTTGATCAGGAGAATCATTAAGATCCCACATTTTTTCTTGTTTTTTTTTTCCCTGTCTTCGTTGTGATCTCTCCAAATGACAAGACCTTATTGTTCCGTGGTACAAATTCAGATCCTTATTCTCCCATAGAAGCCAGAATATATATGTTGGAAAACCAAAACAAGAAAAGAAAAACAAAATTCTCAGTTGTTTTCTAAGAAGAGATGTATGTGGGAAAGAGAGGCGAAGGTTGAGAAGATCAGAGTTATGCAGAAAACCTAGGACAAAGAAAGAGAGAGGAGGTGTTGGGTGTGAGTTGCAAAAAGGTTGAGGCGTTCCGAGATCCTTTTTATCCCTCGCTGTCCAATACACAGCAAGACGAGGCCAGTTTCAGCAGCAAGCTTATAGCCGAAAGCAACCCACCCTCTCCGTATTACCTCTCTCTCTCTCTCTAACCACTTGCCTCTCTTCATCTTCTTTTCAGTGACTCATAATTCACTTTTACTCACAGACACACACTCTCTCTCTTATTAGCACTGCTCCTACCTTTTCTTTGCTCTTTTTTTCTTCTCGTTAATCATTCATAAATCCGTTTCTCTATCTTGGGCTTTTTTATTTTAACCGTCCTTTCTGTTTATTTAAACTTCGTGTACGAACTTTACTGTTCTCGTTTAGGACTACAAATGATGTTTCTTTTTTGTTTTTGTTTTTCTTATTGGTGGGTTACAAAGAACATTAGTTGGGAAAATGGGAAAGAAATGAAAGAACCATCTCTTTCCTTATACAACTTTCCCACGTTAACCAAATCGAAAAGCATCCTCTCTCTCTCTCTCTCTCTCTCTCCTCCTAAACTACCCACCCACTAATGGAAATAGACAGCACAGGAACCATACGAGATAGCTAATTACTCAATTACCTTTATTAGCTAAGGAGTAATTACTAATCATTCACGTCACAAGTCACCTCCATCTCCATTCCCATCCATCTCCAAAACTTTTCTTTTTTGTGCTTTTTTTTCTCTCTTTTTTTTTCCGGTGGGTTACTTTTCCACAGGTATAAAGATATCAGTAAATAAAAAGTTTTAACGAGAAGGGGCGGTTTAGGAAGGAGGTTGTGTTGCGTAGAATTATTTGTGCCTGAAGGGAAGGCCGCAGATCGAGAGAGAGAGGGTTTGGTCGTAGAAGAGGAAATGGGAATAATGGTGGGAAAAAGGAAATCCCTTTCCCGAAAGGTCCAATCCAAGAGTACGGGAAGAGGGCCACCTTTGCCTCTTTCGTCCCTCTTGTGACCACTGGCCTTCCTATTTTGTACCTCGTATTAATGACTCTCTTTCCCTTTCCTACTCTCAATCCACAGCGCGTTTCAAACTTGTATTCACCTAACTTATCTTACATTTCTCTAAACACTGATAAATTGATAATATATATTATTCTTCTATATGGGATGAGAGAATTCCTATTTTTTTTTTATTACTATCTCTTTTTTTTTCTCTTCAATTGAGTTTAGTGTGTAACATATCATTTATTGTTAAGCCTAGTGTGATTTCGGTCCGGCATAAAACAAATTAAAACAGTCATTGGCAACTATCATATGGGATAGAATCTCTATTCACTTAGGGTAAAGCACAAACATAAACTTCCTAAAATCCTCACATTCAGCATGCCTAAAGGGCAACTCATCAAGAATAATAATCTCTGTCAAGGCTTGTCGGCAATCCTCAACACTAAATGAAATGGGCACAAGTCCCCCACTACCACTTTCTCCCTCCACCTTCCAACCTAGAGTCGTCTGGAATTTATTTTTCTTCTTAAACGGACATTTTTTACATTGCTTCTCAATGTGATACTTCAAAGATTTTGTACCATTGGTTTTCGTATCATATGCATACGAAACACCACAATAATTACAAGCAGCCCTAAGTTTAGTGGGATCACCTTTTAGTATTTTTGTAAAGTGATCTCAAACTATTGACCTAACTCTACTATTTTGTGACCCACCAACTGATTTATTACTTACATTGGATGGAGGTGGGAGTGGAGGCATGTCTTGTATTGACTCTTGCACATCATTTGTAGAAGACTTTATTGGGCTCTATTCAAATAAGATCAAAATAAATGATAATTCAATATCTAAATAAATTCCATTAGGCTCTGTTCAAATGAGATCAATTCAACTCAATTGCCAATGAAGTAATTTTACATAAAAGTATAAGTTGAGGATGCAAAGTGGCTCTGTTCAAATGTTTAAGAATATTGTTCTGTGTCATAAGTAGGGGTGAGAATCGGCATGTAAGATAAAAAAATATTATACTATTATGTTTAATAATAAATTCCAGTTGCTCTATTCAAATGACTCATAACTGGTTATACTCGTGAAGTGAAAATAAGATCAAAACAAATACAAGTACAAATTACATGTAAGAATACTATTCTGTATCGGGGTTTTTAGATTCAACAAATACAAGTACAAATTAAAATACTTAAGATCAAAACAAATACATCAAGATAAAAAACCATAACAACAAATACATCAACATTCAAGTTATTAACAAATACAAAATACATAACAAATACATCAAGAATTCATGATCAAAGATTCAAAACAATTGGCTTTAGGGGTTGCGACTGTGAGTCGCGAGAGAGAGAGGGTACCAATTGGCTGCGACTGCAAGCCTGCTGCGATGGAGGGGATGGAGGGGCAAGAGGGGGCAATCGCGGTGCTTAGGGTTTCTCATGGCGCTTAGTGTTTCTCACGTATAATTGAGGAAAAGTGAAAAGACAAAATTAATTTCGCGCGCGCCCGGGGGGGGGTGGGTGTGGGGAAGAAGATAATGTTCCTAAAATGGCACCGTTTGGTTCAAAATTCCATTTCACGCAACCCAGTTATTTTTTTTTCCCTACAGTGACATAAACGGTGTCGTTTAGGTCCAATTTTGTACCAAATGGCGCCGCTTTTGGGAAGGTAACTCACATGTGTGTTTTTCACTTGTATATTTTTAGCACATAAATTAATTAAAATTTTTATTTAAATTAGTAAAATTAAAATTAAATAAACTATTTAATGTGGACTATTTAATTAACTCATTAAAAAAATAATTAATGATAATTATATTTATGATGTTAAATGATAATTACTAATTTGTTACTAACTTAGAGTATGTCAAATTGTCAATGCCTCAATGTATTATAATTTATGATTCTATAATTTCTATGAATCTATGATAATTTTCAATTTTTTAATATTTTAAACTTAGTTTTTACATTTTGTATTTGTAATATGATTAATAAATCATTGTATTAGCCTATAAGCCTATTATGTATATATAGTTATAGTGATATTGATACTATACTATTAGTTTCTTAAACATATATTATGCTATAATCCTATAACTCTTATAATATATTAATATATACTAATACTATATATTATACTATTATAGAGTTACTATTACTATTACATATAGACTTATAGTGTATATATATATTATAATGATATAGTGATACTAATATGATATATTATATAATAATACATCGATACAAATAGTATTATTACTAATACATTGATATAAATTATTACTAATACTATTATTACTATATACTATATTAATAATTTAATAGTGATATTAATACTATATAATAATATATGGTCATAGTCTCATAGACTCGTAATGATATGGTCATTAGTCATAGACTCATAGTGATATTAATAATTTAATACTATATATAGACAGTAGACTTATAGACTTATAGTGATTTAGTTATAATTTATAATTATAGTTATAGACGATAATGATTTAGTTTAGTTATAATTATATTGATGATGTTAATTATTACTTTATTACTAGCTTAAAGTATGTTAAATGTTAATACATAATGAGTCATATACAACTTTTAACATTTTGTATATGAAGCAGTATGTATAAATAATTTAATTATCCATACATATTACATCCATAATTGAGAAAGATACATACTTAAATACTATTATAAATAAGCATAAAATATTTAATTATCCATACTATTATAAATTTATAAATTATACATATATTATAATTTATACTATAACTCTTAATAGTATTAGTAATTAATTAAATAATATAATAATACATTGATACTAAATATATATAGCTATACTCTATAGACTTATAGTGATTAGTTACTAACTTATTATGATTAGTAATTTAGTATAACTATATAATAGTATTAATATTAGACTATTAGTAATACAGTATAGCTATATATTAGTAATATTAGTTATAATGATTTAGTATAAGTTATAACTATATTAGTATAAGTATAAATTGTATAACTATAGTCTATATTAGACTATTAGTATTTTTTTTTTATACCATATTAGAGTCTAGACTATTAGTATTAGTATAAATATTAGTATTAGTAAGAAATTATAAATATTAGTATTAGTTAATAATTACTTAATGGTGAGTTAGTGATAGGATCAGGTTAGATGAAAATTATATAATTAATTATATACAATTATTATATAATTAATATATATAAATTATAAAAAATATATATTTTATTTTCATTCGGCCCGGTTTGGAGTGAAAAAGTCCTGGACCGTGGACCGGACCGAATGGATTCAGTCATATGCAATTAGGATCGAGACCGATCGGGCCCAGTCTCGGGTCGGCCCGGTCGGTTTTTCCGGTCCGAACCGGTCGATTCTCACCCCTAGTTAAGCCTATTATATTCGTAAAAAGAATCAAAATATTAATTTTATTTTTAAATTTGATGTCACATGCTTTTACATCAATAATATAGTTGGTATATCAATAAAAAGATTTGTAAATAGATTTTATTCATATTACTGTACAATGAATTAAAATATTTTCATCATATTAAAAATCGTTGTTAAGTTAGAAATTATATTATCATAATTTCTTTATAATAAGATAAGACGTTAATAATTAATATAAGAATAATTATACTCGGCATCCCACACACAACACTTCTTTTAATATTTTTTTTACTTTTTTTATAATAAATATGTGATTTATGGATGATAAGTAGAATAACTTAATTAGTTTAATAGGAATAAAATAAAAAAATAAAAAATAAAAAATATATAGTGTGTATTGTAAAATGATAAGTAGCATAACCCATATATCATAGTTATTCACTTGATAAAATATGGAAGAATATAAATACCATAACTTTGCAAATATGTGAGATGGGCTATTCATCTTATAAATCTTGTATGAAATGCTATATTTTAGAATGGATTTTGTGATATGATATGCTTGAAGAAATTTTTTATTAAGCAATGATACATGTATAATTTTTTATATAATAATGTTTTAAATTGAGAATATTTTTATAAAATAATGTTGTTTTTATAAATTATTTTAAAAAATAATGTTCATAATTTTAAAAATGAGTTTGCATATGTATCTTTATACTTTCTTATTTGTAATTTATTTAAAATAGGTGGTAACAAATAGGGTAAAAAGCTGATAAACCTAAAATAAATAAGAGAAAAGATATTTGTAACTGTGAATTGTATAACCGTCGCGTAATCGTTTTGGAAAAAGTGAATAAAATATAGGACCCATATGAAAAAAATTAATGTTTTAATATTGGATCATATTCTTTTTGAAAGCGATTACGCGGCAGTTATACACTTCACAGTTGTAGGTAGAATTACTTAAATAATAAAGAGTAATTCTACATACAACCGTGAAGTGCGTAATCGCCGCGTAATCACTTTGAAAAATAGTGGGGTCTACTATTAAAAAATTAATTTTTTTTATATGGGTCCTATGTTTTATTTATTTTTTTCAAAATGATTACGCGACAGTTATACAATTCAAGATTGTAAGTATATTTTCTCAATAATAAAAGGATTTTTATAGGGAATTGGCAGCGTGGAGAGAACGCGAAAGAGCAGAGTGTGGGTCTAACATCTGACTCAAAAACCATAGAAAGATTGATAGATAGATTCGTAGATTAACAGATTTCATCATCCTTGACATCATCGATTATTATTATATTATTATTACTCAAAAATATCAGCCAGTTAAATACTATAAAAAAATCATATTATATTCTAATATATATTTATTACTAAAATATAACAAATATTGTCTGGAAGTGGGCCCCTCCTCCCAATGAAAGAAGATGTAAAAAAAAAAAAAAGTAGGCCACGTCACAACGCACCCCGGACAAAATTCCAATAGGCCCAACCCAAATGCGGCTGTTCCGTCTAATTTGAAATTTCTCTCTCCAACATTCCGATAATGGAATCGGGACGAGGCTATGTAGTTTTGTATATATCAGTTATTATTTATTTTAATATTTAATATTAATAATTTTTCTTTTATAAAGTATGAGAATATTTTTTTATAAAATATTAAAATATTTTTTATAAAATATGGAATATAAGATAGTGAATAGTTACTGATCATAAAGATTTTTCTTTTCTCAAACTGCGCACAATAATTCTTAAAAGGAGAGTTATATTTGCAATTTTGTAGTGTGTAATTTTTATATAATTTTTTTAAAAAATTGATAAATATAAAATTTACATAAAAAAATTAATTTTTTAATAATAATCTTCTATTTTTTTTAAATGAAGTATGTGGAGAATGCAAAGTACACGATTATATATAATATTACCGATTCTTCAAAGAGAGTCTCTAGTTTTTCATATCTAAAGTTTGAGTGATCTTATTATTCAAAAAGATACGCATACAACTATTTTATAAATTATTTATATAATTATGTTTTAGGTAAGAGATATTGTTATGTAAAAACTTATAAAATTAATATCATTTTATATAAATATTTTTAATTTAAAATATAAGTATACAAAGAGTCGTAAAAAATAATTACACGACTCCATTTAGATAAAAAAAAATTTAGAAATAGAGAATAAAGATGGAATTATGCAATTCCCAAGCCCATCTCTCATTTTCTGTCCTTAACCGTTTGAGTAATGATATATGCACAATAAAATAAAAATATTTTTATAAAAGAATAATTCTACATATAACTGTGAAGTGCGTAACCGTCGCGTAATCGCTTTGAAAAAGAGTGAAGTCTACTATTAAAAAATTAATTTTTTTCATGTGAGTCTCATGTTTTATTCATTTTTTTCAAAGCGATTACGTGGCGGTTACGCAATTCACGATTGTAAGTATCTTTTCTCTAAAAAGTATTTCGTGTAAATCATTTTTCAAACCGTTTACCTCCGTTCACGACCTAACTTCTTGCTTGTTCCAAACTATTTTCTGTACTTGCTCTGCTGGTTTTTGTCTCCCAAATTTATCGTATCAACGAAATACAATACAACCTCTGAGATCTCTCGACTTAAATATTTGCAACATTTTATGGTTGTTATGTGTTCTATTTCAATTATAAGACAACTGGCTGGAAGTCATGCATCACATTTAAGAGAGAAATCAATGTTCCAACCGATGCTTTTATGTAATTTTCTTTGTGATCAGAATATTTCCTAATAGCAATTTTACCCTTACAACAATCCATGTTATTTGAATTTTATTATTTACAAATTGTAAAATTCATTATAATTATTTGAAAATTTTCAAACTCTATTATTATTATTATTATTACGATCGTGTGCCTCATTTTTTCATGTTTAGTGGTAATAATATAATAGAAATAATTAAATCTACCTATTTTCATCGACTTAAATTTTTAGAAGAGTAATATTAGATACAATCATTAATTATGTAAATGTCGTATACTCATTTTAAAGAAGAGTGAAATCTATTATTAAAAAATTAAATTTTTTATGTGGATCTTATATTTACTCACTTTTTCAAGAGGACTGTGCAATACTTATACAATCCATAACTGCAAATATTCATTTATCATTTTAAAATAAATGTTAATTTCATATGGTATTAAAATAGAGTATAATTTAAGATTTTAAAATAAGTAGTGATTTAATGTTTTATTCAAACCCTAGAGATACGTGATAGGTCCAAATCGATACGTGATGGGACAGTCACGTGCAGTTCCTATAAATAGGAAAGAACATATCCTAAGACTAATATCTATTTCTATATTTTTAGAAAGCCAGCGAAGCAAGGAATCCTATGGGATAATTTCGGATTTCAACATCTCTCTCATAGTCATACATTACTTTAGTGGGTCTTTCGGAATTTTATAATATTTCTCATATGACAGGTTGTCCGAAGTGGCCCATTTGCATGATTGGGCCGGCCGGTTGGTCCCTCTAATATAGAACTCTTTTTTTTTTTTTTTTTTTTTTTTTTTTTTTTTTTTTTAATTAAATTGTGTGGATGTGAAATATCCACATTTTTCTTTTGGTTCAGAGAAATAAATAATTCCAATATAACGAATAAATTCGTCAATGTCCTTTTGGCTGCCGTAATTATTGTTTCTTCTTTTTCGAAAGATGTCTAGAGACCCATTTTTTTAATTTTCTTTTTAATTTCTAATAAAAGATTCAAATAATTCTTATGTATTATAATAAAGAATTATTACAGACACAAAAGAATTATATAAAATAAACTTATAAATTGATGTGATTTTATTAAATTTGTTATATCTATTTTATAATAAAAATAATTTTACAATCTGACGTATCACATCAAGTCACATCAGTTTATAAATTTATTTTTATGTAATTACGTAATAGTGTGCCTAGTAGTGATGCAACATTTTAATGCACAGAATGTGTTTGAATTGTTCAGTCCTAATAAACACATGGAAAATATTGGGTTTATGTCTGAACCGATATGATGACGTGGAATACATTTCTTTTAGTTCAGTCAAAATAAAACATGGAAAATATGGCTGGTAGACTTGTGAATTATCAATTGGACTGAATTGGGGCTGGTTCTTGCAATCATCCTGAATTGAAGTTTTGATTTCATTTCCCTTTTGGTCAGGTTTTGCGAGTTACATCTACATTTCCAAGTTTATGAAATAAAACTATAAAAATGATATTCTTTGGAAAGATGTAACTTTGCTTCTGGAGTACGAATACGCGATATTCTCGTTCTATCATAACATGATATGTCAATTAAATCACATTGCATGCTAAAGATAGGATGAGAGTACCACATCATTCATCGTCTCTGTTGGTACTTTCAATCGTAGTATGTTGAGCTTAAGGTTGTTGGATGTTAAGAACTTAATTAAGAGTATTAGTTCTCGTGTCTTGTCTTCTCAAGAAAAAAAAATCTTATATCCCTGTACTAAACCAACATCTCCTGAACTACAGCTTTGAGATAGTGTGCATATCCCTGTTTGCTTTTGAAAGAGAACGTTTAGCATCAGTTTGGTGAGAGTTTACAACTATTTTCCGTGCTAGTTGTTTGCACGACTCTGTAAAACAAGATATCTCCCACCATTTCCATTCATTTCTTTTGGGTCCAAAATGATAGTGCCATTCATAAAAGCAGAAATGCAAGTACTAATCGCAGAGACAAAAGATGAAATCAAATATGAAATAACAAGCTTATTGATCTGATAGGAAAACCAATTTCCCAGCTTTCTGCTGGACCCACTAAAAGGCATCAGTAATCATAATGCCAAGAATTGAATGTTCCAGACAACAGTGTCAAGATATCCAAAAGGCATGCAAAATGATTCCAAAACGTTAAGGGTACGTTTGGATACAAAGGTGACATCTAATCTCATATAATTTCAACTAATAATCTCACTACTATTCAACAAACCATCTCAACTCATCTCATCTCACTATCCAAACGAGCCCTAAAACATTTTACGCCACCATACATAGGTTCGATATCAACTGAATACATCCTATTATTGAGAAGAGAAGCTCTGCATTCACCGGCATTGAAGTAAAAAACAACTCTTTCAAAAGCAAAGTTCTTTGAAGAGTATACAGCTAAAGCATATAGCCCCCACCGCCCCCACCTACAAACTCTAAGAAACAAGGGCATCATTTAGCGAAAGTGAAGCCATCTAGTCATTTGGGGTATTTAATTGCTGCTGCTGATTGACATTCCTCAAAACCTCCATGGCCTCAGCAACCTTCACTTTCAAGTCTTCTGGTGATTCCAGTAAATGCAAAACCTCAGTCTGGTCCATCTCCAGTAGCATGCCTGTCACCTTTGCTGCATTCTCATGTTCCAACTGGTCCACCAGTGGATATAAATTTTCACCCAGCTACTATGCACAAAAACAAATAAAACAAAGATCATGGTTAAAATGATGGGGTGACTTCTACCATAATCATTTTTAAAGATTGGGTTTAAACATAATACTTAAACCACAAGTACAAATAATCATGCAACATGCTACCAACCCGTATGGAAAGTAAATTGGAGACAGTGGAAGTAGTGTGTCACAAGATCAGGAGCCTTTTGGCTGAGAGAATGGGGACCACTCACAATCCGAAGTACCGGAAAAAATCTGGTGAACAAGTTCTCCAACAGCTTGGAATCTCTATAGCTCCTACTGAAGTACCAAGAGCTACTATTCTAAGGTGGGCCAAACAGAATCCAGGGTTTGTGAAATTAAACATCGACTGTAGTTGCTTGGGTAACCCAGGGCAATGTGGTTGGGGTGGGGTTTTCGAAGTGCAGAGGGTGATTTTATTGCAGGCTTTTTCAAGTCCGTGCTCTACTAGATGGACTAAAGATATGTGAAAGGCTCCAAATTAACCAAGTGGAAGTGGAAATTGACTCCATGCTAATATTGACATGGTAGAAGAATAAGGGGGAGGTACCATGGTCAGTTTGGGAATATTAGGAACTGGCCAAGAAGGATAATGACAGAAGAGTAATTCTCCTCCAACATATTTATAGAGAGATCAAAAAGTGGCGGACTTCTTGGCAAACAAGGGCCAAATGACTGTGAGGGCGTTTTCTTGAGGAACTCTGATCCACCACGAGTTTTAGTTGGCATGTTGAGAATAGACAAGTTGGGCCTACCAGTCCTTGGGCAAAATTTGATTACTTATGTGTAGATAGTATATAGATATATTATAGTCTTACTTAACACCTCGACATTGTCAAAGGTGTATGATGTTTCAATACAGTTTTCTTCTGTCATAAGCGATTATTTTTCATTAATAAAATTATATTTCTCTTAAAAAAATGCTACCAGCCAACTATGCATTTCTATATATGCATTGCAACTTGAAAAGGGCAAACTCACAGTCCTCTGCTGCTCAGGTGTTGCATTAGCAAGTGCGGTAGCTAAAGCTCCAGTTGCCATAGGTTGTGAAAATGTACCCTCTCTAAATGGTTCCACCCATGTCGTATGGAATACCATTTAGAAAAAAATACTGTTTTTAGTCCTTAGTTTCAATATGACCTTTTTCAAATTTATCAAGAACTAGAACAATTAAATTACAGATTACTGCCCACCTGTGGCTGCATTAGTGGGAGGGCTTGCTGGTTTTGTTGGCCCGTCCCTGCTCCACACCGTCTACCACCTGGCAGCTGGCTCTACTGACCTGGTTGGACCATTGGGACAAAAAAGTTTGGCCTCATCCCGGGAACTAATTGTTGCTGATACCCAAATCCAGGCTGACAATTACAGAAAGAAGATCAATTCTGGTATAATGGAAATGTGACACAGGGAGGTGTATCAAACTCATGGAACAATATAAAGATGAGGGGGAGAGAGAGAGAGCATGGTCAAGGAGCGAGAGTCTCAACATAAGATTAGGACTTGTTTGATATCACTATATCAATATAAAAAAATTAGCAAAAATGATTACTTTATGGGGGGAGTACCGCATGAGGTAGGGGACCCCAAAACAGAAAAGGGAACCAATATGTCTAATTTACTCAAGTAATCCATTCTTAAAAGATGGTTTTAGGATGTGACAGTGACAAAGAGAAGGTACATGAAACACGTTGTGAAAACTAAAGGAGAAACAGTACCAAAATGACTTCTGATATGAAATGAAGAGAGTTGCGAAAGAAGGAAGCCTTAGATATAGAACAGAGTGGTAAAATATCAACTGTTATAAGCAAGCAGACATCACTAAGAAGAGAAAATAGATTTAAAAGAACTTTCCCAAGTGTAAACATAGAACCAAAATTGAACATATAAACGGAGTAATTGATGATTTCATATGATATGCCGTTTATAAAGGACCCTTATCTGGTGCACAAGGCCATATTTGATGAAATTAGATGATTCAATTTTAACATGAGAAAGGCATATCATGTGTGTTTGAATTTGTCATGTAGCATGCTTGAAGTGTGTTTATCTTTTTCCATTAGTCTATCCAATTCGGTCAAGCAATTGGAAAGGATCTCCAGTTGGTGGTCAGAGAGAGCCAAAAAATTGTGCAGTTGTATTTTTGGGTCTTGCCAAAAAATATGTTGATCAACTTCTCTTGCCTTGTCGCATAGAGCTCGAGGACTGAGGCTTACAGATTGTGACAATGGCTGGGGAGCAAATCTTTCAATGCCCCCTGCAGAAACCTTCACCCGAAGCAATGGATGCCAAATAAATCTAACTTTCAAACCTTAGTGATCGAGCCTGGGGCTTTATTACTCTCCCAAACTCGGCTTTATTTATGAAAGACTAAGTTCGAGTTTGGCTAGAAACTTGAGTTGTATTTGAGTACTCAAGTTGAACACGGCTCAACTAAAGATTTTTTTTTCTTTCTATTTTATTGTTTTAAAAGAGGTAATAAATAAATGAATATATAAATACATAAATGGGATAATAAAGAAGTTGATCAATTTCCATTAGTAAATAAATCGACCACGTATCGAGTTGCCACCAATCTTGACCTTTACACCCCAACCCACAAAAGTTAAATCATTCATTTCACATACAGACCTTCGATTGTTTACTTCTTCTTTTGGCAATTCCATATTGAGAGTTTCGGTTTTGATAAAATGAAAAGAAACAAAAATGCAGTACATAAAGAAAAAGGAAGCATTGTCATTCTGCAGAAAAATGTTCTCAACGTAAATATTCATTTGATGTTCATGCCTTTATATAGGCAACCAATTACATAGCAGACCAATAGGAAATTTACAGACACAAAATGTAAAAGATTTATTACAGCTGGAAATATAATAACTAACAAACTTTGCAGCAGTGGGAATATTCTCTAAGTTTCTGTTTGTGCTGCCTCCTCTGTGATGAATTTTTCTGCTTTTTGTTTCTACAGTGGTGCGTTGTGTAGACATAGATTAATACGCCCCTTCGAGTCCAATGGGGTGTCAAGGACATTGAGACTCATCTTCAGAACAGAAAATCGATCGGCAACCAGTGGCTTAGTAAAGATATCAGCCAACTGATCCTTACTGCCACAAAAACAAACTTGAAGAGTTTTGGCAGCTACCCTATCACGTACAAAATGAAAATCTATATCCATGTGTTTTGTGCGTGAGTGATAAATAGGATTAGAGGTGAGATATGTGGCACCCAAGTTATCACACCATAAAACAGGCGGCTTGAAGATGGGAAAACCAAGTTCTTTTGTCAAGGTCTGAAGCCATATTATCTCAGCAGTGGTATTGCAACTGTGTGTTGCTTGCGTGAACTCCAGAAAATAAGATGATTTCCCAGAAAAATGCAAAACCCTCCAGTGGATTTTCTATCATCTAGAAAGCCAGCCCAGTCGGCATTCGAGTAGGCATGCAAAGTGGAACCAGATTTCTTGGCAAAAAATAGACCATGATTGATGGAGAATTTTAAATATCTCATAATTCTTTTAACAGCGGTCCAATGGGGAGTTTTTGGATCATGCGCATGAACTGACAGACCTTGTTTACAGAGAATGCAATATTTGGTCTGGTTAGAGATAAGTACTGAAGACTGCCAACAACACTCCTAAAAAGTGTAGAGTTCTTAAAAGAGGGAGTATCAAACTTAGAAAGTTTACTGGAGGCAGACATGGGAGAAGAAATGGGGTTGGCTGCAGTCATGTTGGTTTTTCTGAGAAGATCATAGATATATTTTCGTTGAGAAAGCAACATGCCACTGGGTAGGTAATTTAATTCCAGTCCAAGAAAATAGGAGAGTCGACCTAAGTCTTTTACGAGAAATGCATGACTAAGGTCGGTGAGAAAGCTATCAATTCCAGTGGATGTGGGATATGTAATTACCACGTCATCTACGTACACTAATGTAAAAATGCAGATTTTTGAATTTTTCAAGATGAACAGAGATGGATCCCCTTGAGAGGCAATAAAACCATAACTGAGAAGCCAATTGCTTAATCGTGAGAACCAGGCACGGGGTGCCTGTTTTAGGCCATAGATGGCCTTGTGCAATTGGCAGACATAATTCGGGTGTTTGGGATCAACAAAGCCAGGTGGTTGCTGCATAAAAACAGTCTCATTGAGCCTTCCATGGAGAAATGCATTTTGACTATCTATTTGTCTCAGAGACCAATTTTGAGCAATAGCTAAAGAGATAACTAACCGAATGGTGGTGGGCTTAACAACAGGGCTGAAAGTTTCATTGTAGTCAACTCCAGGTTGCTGATGAAAACCTTTTGCAACAAGCCGAGCTTTCCTCCGTTCAATTGAACCATCCGAGTGAAGTTTAGTGCGGAACACCCACCTGCAACCAACGAGATTAGAGGCATTTTGAGGGGGAACAAGAGACCAGGTTTGGGTTTGCATGAGGGCATCATACTCTCTGTTCATAACTTTGTTCCACTCAGAAAATTTTGAAGCTAGGGTAAATGAGGAAGGTTCATCGGGTACATTTTTGGTCGAGATTGAACAAGTTCGAGATGGGTATGGAATTGTCCCATCGGTGAGGACACAAGGTCGAGAAGATTAAGTCATGGAGCGAGTGATGATTGGTGCCCGTGGAGGAACAAGACAAGTGTCGGTTTGATGAGAGGGAGAAGAGGAAGATTCAATTGCAGGAAAGGACAAGAGTGATATCGGGGAAGATGATGAAGAGAAATTAGGTGAAGGGGACTGACTTGGGTTAGAAAAAGTGAGGGGTTGAGCTGTTGTTTGAATTGGGCTGGAGGATGGGCCGGAAGAAAACAGACCAGAAGGGTTGTGAGGTGTATGAGGTAAATGGTTGGGTGGTGGGCCCAATATAGATGGGTTTAGGACAGGTAAGGAAACAAGAGGAGAGTTGGTCTGTGATGAGGGAGTGAATTCAGGTTTTGAGTGAGGAAAAGTGTGTTCATAAAAAAGGACGTCGTGTGAAATGTATAGATGATTTGTTTTAATTCAAGACATTTATACCCTTTGTGTGATGAACTGTACCCAAGAAAAATGCATGGAGTGGATCGAAAATTGATTTTGTGACGATTGTATGGTCGTAAATTTGGCCAACATAGACATCCAAAAATTTTTAAAAAAGAATAATCTGGTAATTTTTTATGCACCATGAAATAAGGACATTTATTTTGAAGCACTGGAGTTGGAAGTAAATTTATCAAGTAAGTGGCTGTTTCAAAAGCATCTTCCCAAAAAGAGAGAGGGAGAGAAGCATGAGCTAATAAGGTCAGTCCAGTTTTAACAATATGACTGTGTTTCCGTTCAATGAGCCCATTTTATTGATGGGTATAGGGACAAGAGAAGCGATGAATTATTCTAAGTTTTGTGCAAAAGTGTTGTGAGAGGACGAAATTCTCCTCCAGCGTGAGTTTGAAGAGTTTTAACTTTAGAATTAAAGAAACGCTCAACAAACTGAATGAAAGAGGAAAACACTTGTAGAACATTTGATTTAAACTTTAAAGGAAATATCCAAGAAAACCTAGTGAAATGATCAACAATGGACAAGTAATATTTGAACCCATTTCTTGATAAAACAGGAGCTGGGCCCCAAACATTAGCCCAAATTATTTCTAAAGGTCCATTGGTGCGTGTTGAGCTAGAGGGGAAAGGTAATTGTCGTGCCTTAGCAAGAGGGCAATCTGGGCAAGTGAACTGAGCATCATTTGGGAAGAAAGGCAAACTGTTGGAGCGCACGATTCTGGAGACAAGACTAAGAGAAGGATGGCCAAGATGTCTGTGCCATTGAGCGATGGAAGTTCTTTCACCAGAGTAGCGGATGGAGGAGAAGGAAAACGGGGTGGAGGAAATCGATACAGTCCATCACGAAGAGGGCCCTCTGATGAGGAGCTTTTTGGTCTTTAGATCCTTAACAGAAAAATGATTGGCATGGAATTCAAAGAAACAATTATTGTCAGAACAAAATTGAGATACTGACACCAAATTTTTGGTAATGGAAGGTATGTGAAGCAAATTATGAAGATGAAAAGAGCATGAGTTAGAGAGAAGAGAATATTCACCGATGTTGTTGATGGACAGTCCATGTCCATTACCCACTCGAATTTGTTCATTTCCAAAGTATGGTTCAGAGGTGAGATTAAGGTGAGAAAAGTCATGGGTTATATGGTTTGTGGCTGCTGAGTCAGGATACCAAGTTTGGTCAATGATGGAGGATGGGGCGGTGTAATGAGCTGAGAACGAATGTGGTGGTTCATGTTGGTATGCATGGTCAAATTTATAGTGGCATTGAAGGGCTGTGTGTCCTGGTTTTTGGCAAACTTGGCAGGTAGGTCGGTTTGTGGAATATGTAGGATTTGACTGATTTGGGTGGGTAGAAAATCTTCCTCTGGTGAAAGGTCTTGTTCTTCCTCTAGTATATATGTTCTCCCTATAATTTCCTCTACCATGTTGATCTCAGGAGGGATTACCAGTACTTACATTCACAGATGGTGTAAAAGAAGTGAGAGAGCTCATGTTGCGTGAGTTGGTGAGACATTCTACTTTCATGAATAAGTAAAAGATGATAGAGCTCATGAGAAGTAATTGGGTCAGATTTGGTGGTGATGGATGTAAAAATGACTCGTAAGATGGACCAAGACCATTTAGAAGATAAGTGACAAAATCTTTGTCTGAAAGTGGATTACCAGTGGCTGTAAGTGTATCGGCAAGCATTCTCACTTTACTATAAAACTTAGATATAGACAAATTGGTGAGTTGAAATTTAACTTGGAACTCTTTTGCTTGGGAGTGTGAGCTGAACATTGATTCAAGAGAGTCCTATAGTTCTCTCGAGGTTCTAGCTGAAATGACATTCCCAACAACAGATTCAGTAATTGAAGAGAAAAGAATACTAAGAATCATTTGATCTGTTTTTTGCCACAAAAGAAAGGCGGGATTATTTTTTGGTTGAGACCCTGACTCTGTTTGAATGTATTTTGAGGGTATTGTCTGTGTGCCGTCAATGAAAGAAAATAAATCTTGACCTCTTAGATAAGCAGATATTTGAACTTTCCATATCAAGTAGTTATCATGAGTTAACGTGATGAAAACAATGTGAGAAAATGATGAAGGAATAGATGAGGAAGAAGAGTGCGGATTTGTGGATGGTGTTGTCATGATAGAAGGTGGATCAAGAGACTGCTAGTCAGCAGCTCTGATACCATGATAAAATGAAAAGAAACAAAAATGCAGTACATAAAGAAAAAGGAAGCATTGTCATTCTGCAGAAAAATGTTCTCAACGTAAATATTCATTTGATGTTCATGCCTTTATATAGGCAACTAATTACATAGCAGACCAATAGGAAATTTACAGACACAAAATGTAAAAGATTTATTACAGCTGGAAATATAACAACTAACAAACTTTGCAGCAGTGAGAATATTCTCTAAGTTTCTGTTTGTGCTGCCTCCTCTGTGATGAAATTCTTTGCTTTTTGTTGCAGTGGTGCGTTGTGTAGACATAGATTAATAGCTAGGGAGTAATTTAAACTAGTGACCTAAAAGAGAGGAAGCATGCGGTTTGTTATCCATAAAGAGTTCTGCTATTTACAAGCCACTGTTTTTAACTTTGTAAGTTTCTTTTTGTTAAATCTTTTTAGAAAATCATACACTAGAGTGCCATTGTTGTCAATCCAGGTGTTGTCTCTTGTATCTCTTTCTAATATCTATGTATTTGCTCATACCTCTTGCCTTACTTTGTCTCTCTCTAGCTTAGAGCTCTCTCTGACCGTCACTGATAAATGATGAAAATGAGTCTAATTGTTTTATGGCTTCAACTTGGACTTATCTATAAAGAGGTTAGTGCCGGTGGCGAGAGAAACGTGCGAAGGCGTTCAGAGAAGTGCCGGTGGCGAAGACGTGCCAACGACATATTTTTTACTCCTTTTTCTTCTAATTCGTTCTCTATTGCATTGTCATTATGGTATCAAATAACATACTTTTAGTAACATAAATTTTATTGCCTTTGGTCTTGAAAAGAACACTATATATATCATATCAAATAAGTGGTAAATGCTAATTTGTTTTAACTGGTTTGCATCTAACTATTAAGATACCATATTCTGTATTCTCCAAAGCATATGGTAGTTTGGCCCAAAATGTTATACTCGAAGAATTGTCCAAAAGGGAAAACGCCCTCTTAAGATTTTCCTATGAAATCTTGTGGTTATTTGTAAGCCAGCTCCTTCATGATCTATTAGTTGGATGGTCAGGTTTTTGTAATTTGCCTCTTGAATTCAAGGTACTATGATTATTTGTAATCAATGCCTCCTGAATACAAGTGTACAAATAAACATAAGCATAATTTTGTTATTTTTATTTGTATGTTTTAAAAGGATTTGATTTATGTGTACTTTTTGTAATGGGGTGGATGGTACAAAAAGTAATATGTGGATTTGTCAAATGTGGAACTATAAATGACATTTTAGTAGGATATTATTTTTACCATTTACACACAAATGATATGACCAAGACAATGATATCCAACATATCTTTATATGAGGGTCCAAAATATTGAGTTTGCAACGAAAGCTCTTCCGGTGAGAAAAATTATTGCTTAAAGCATACGTGCTTGAAGATATGCTTGGAATTGCAACACAACTTATGCAAAAAATAATTTGATAATAGTGACCAAACAACATGAAACCAGAGATTGGATTCTCATTTGACTTTTTTTTAGGGCTTCATTTGACATTCTTTTGCATACAATGGAAACCAAAATTTTCTAGCATACTAATCTAAACTTTGTTATTTTAAAAAAAAATTATTAAAAACAAAAAACAAAATCAGAATTGTGTCGGGCCTCCAATTCTCATTTGACTTTTGTTTGTATAGAATGGTAATCAAATTTTTCTAGTATACTATCTAGAATTTGTATCAATAAAAAAAGGGGGGGGGGGTTGGGTTGGAAAACCCGATATTTCCAAAAGCAAGTTTGGTTCAGGTAATCGATTAAAATGTACAGTTCAAAATTATAGTTTTCAGAGGCTCAACTCTTTGGGGTTGGCCCGGAATGTGTTTCTCGGGCTGGGTTGGGTGAACAATCCTAGAAGTAAGATTAATCTTTGCTCATACACGAACCTTTTTGGGACAAAATGAGCCACTTCAAATAGGTTCATTGCTTCGGCCCAAAATACTATTAATCCGACATGGGCAACATGACCTCCCAGTAATTTACCAAATAAATTGATAAGCCGAGCATGCCTAGCTGACCAAGCACGACTCAAAACCGGCTAATGCTAACATTCGATTAAAAATAATAATTTATTATCAAATCCATCAAACTTATGAATCTTGCATATTTTTTTATGCATAACATATCTTTAGTCTCCAATAATCTTGAGAATTGAGATAACAGAAATCATAAGGTGAGAGAGTATACATTCTAACAATGAGTAAGACTCAAAATACTCATCCAATGAAAAAGTTAGGATGATAAATACAAACACAGAAACGGGGCAAGTTAATAGATATCACACTGTAATGGATATTCACTGACAAGATTTTCCTAGGACATTAGATTAGACACAGTAAGTTTCTTAATAATACGAAGATTGATGAGTTTCATTGGTCAGGTCATTCAATGCCATATATAAATAGACTTTAACAGCAACTCTAGAAGGGAGAAACATTTCAACATGCAGTCTAGACATGATGCTAACTTACATTTACCAAATCTTGACAATTCCTTGAAAAAAAGCTTTTCTAGCTTCAAACAAGAGGTGGCACAAATAACAATTACCTTAGAACGCATTCTTAGTAAATATGAAGTTAACATTACAGGAGAGGTGTGTATTGCTTGGCTTGCTGTCAGACTCTTTTGTTGTACTTTGCAATATCATGTTGAGGGTTGTGTTTTCTTAATGAGAACATAGACTTAAGAAAGATGAGAAGAAAACCAAAAGTGAAACCCTATATATATATATATATATTTTTGGATAAGTAAAAGTGGAACCTACATTGTTACTTGTAAAACGAATTCAATTATCTGCACTTAAACCCTATTATCCTACATTTAGCAAGCACAAACATCATGAGAATTAAGTATGATCAATTGAGAACTATTCCCTGGTTTACTATATTACCCAGTCATATAGTATCTCATCAGATAAGGAGGGCTTTGCATCTAGACAACACAGATGTACATCACTACTGCAGCTGCTTTGCCTCATTGAATGAAATGAATTGGCCCTTTTAGACCCTGTTGAGATAGTATGTGACTAGACCTGTTGATGCACAGAGGCTCATTGAGAACAATGAGATTTTCAAAGAGAAATTCAAAAAGTACATCTCGCCATGTATACTTGGATGAAGAGGTGATATCTTTTTGTTTGTGCAGGATCAGCAGGATTGGTTGGTCAAGCAAGTCCTGAATTCCCACAAGAATTTGCTTCACTGTGATAGTCGGTCTCCACCCCTACAAATGGCATAAGGTTTTTCATGTTACTCAACCCGAAAAAACAAGGTTTGCAATGTTATCCCAGGGCTTCACCATTATGGCTAGGCCTCAGTCCTATGTATAACACTAGCTTCAAATTGTCAAGAGCAACAGAAAGGTACTTACACTATCCTCATTAAGAATAGATAGATAGACAGGTCCAGAAGGGTAGACATTAGGGTGGAAGAAACCTTGAGGGAATTTACATTTAGGGGGCTTGCTAGGGTAGTCTTCACTGAAGTGGAGTGTCAGTGGAAAGTAACTGCCTTCCCAGTGAGACTGCAACATAATATGAGTGGAAAAGGAGGTCATGAGTTTTAGAATAAAACATTAGATGCTTTTAAGGAGTCCACAAATTTCATACAAACATTCTATAAAACTATCTTATATGCTGATAGAAATGGAAAATATGGAAGATAACCAAAAGAACAAATAAATGATACAAGACACGAGCAATGAGGGTAAAACCCAATGACATGAGAAAAATTATGGCAATGTTGCAAAGTAGGCATGCTTTATGGTAGGGATTTTAGGAACTTGAAAAAGTAACATAGTGGTTAAAAGCTACAGATTCATTCCATTGTGCTGGAAATTGATGTTGCAAGAAAAAACCTCCAACCTTATTTTTCAAATACCAAAATTAGTTTCCAAATGTCCATTAGTTATCGGGTTTTTTTTTTTATAGGCAATCAGTTCTAATAAGTTATGATAATATAGCACCAATCATTAGGCAGATAAAAGCTGACATATCTATCAAAGAATTAAATGGCATGTGTATGGTGCACACCACATGAAGTAGATCAACCTCAATTGAAAAGAGGATGAGACACTGCAATGAAGTAGAAGAGGAGAAACTGCTACATTACTAAAAGGTTAAAAATAACTCGGGATGTATATGTAACTTAAAAATCAAACTCAAGAGACGCTCATACTTGATCACCCACTGTAGAGAAAGTAACTCCATTATCTCCCATTATCCGAACTGAGGCTATCCATTCAACAGCACAATAAACTAGAATAAATGGAAAGTCCAATATTTGATCTTCATTTGGATTTTGTTCAAGGTTACTTTTAAGTTTAAGTAGATTTTCCAAACTTTTTCAATGAGCTCATTTTTTTCAAATAGGACCAAGTCGCAACCCCCATTATTATCCATCCAGGCAGACCTCCTCTCTTAATCCAACTACCACGTCAATGTATTGAGCATGAATACTAATTACCGATCATAGAATAGAAAATTCATTAAACAACAACATATTACTCCACATTGAATCATAGGGTCTTGGTTCAAAATGCAAAATGTGCAATGAAAATAAAAGGTACTAATAAATCTATTTGCAAGCCTATTTATTGACACACCAAACACATTGCTGAAGGGAAGCATGCCAAATCAACTTACAAAAAAAAGTATTTGTTACATCCCGAAATTATGAGGTTTCTATTTTAGGATAGTTTGGATTTACATTATAATTAGGGTTAGATCTAAAATTAGGCACTTGAGCCTGTGTTCATTCCCTGAGGTTAATTATCGGGTACCTAGAATTTGACCTACGTTATGCAGGATTAAATTTATGAAGATTTAGAAACCCACCAAGCCCATTAGACCCATGTAAGGATGAAAGGCCCAAGCCCACCAAACCCATATAGCCAATGACATTGAACCCACATATGTTATACCCAAAACCTACTTGCAATACACTTCTAGTTGCAAGTACAAGTCTAGTCCTACTCCAACTACAAGTCACCTATTCCGACTCCAACCACAACTCCTAAGGCCACACAAGTCCTAAGGCAACCACCACTCCTAGGGCAACTATGACTCCAAATATCATTCAAACACTCCACTAAACCTACAATACTAGGACTACCACACCCCTTGGACTCTACACCCTCCAAACTTTATTATAGATCCCATATGAGAGCCTATCTACCATTAGATAAGCCCCAAGTAAGGCACCCCCCCCCCCCCCCCCCCCCCCAAAGCCCTATAACCCTACAATGCTCACACCACACCCTAAGCAAGAAGATCAAGATCCAAACCACTTAGCCAAGCCGTACTCCAACCCAACCTTTGGACCAACCTCTTACTTTATAAAATCATACATATTTGAGGACTTAGACCCACAATTTTGATGGTTTAAACATAGGGACATATTTTACAAAGAGAGATCATGAACAACTCGGGTGATATGTAGTAGAGGCTTGGACACAGATGGATGCATTAAGATTCATGTGATATGAAATCACATGACTTAGTGTTAATAGCGTGAATAGTCGTAGGTTTCTTAGACAAGATTAAGTTTGAAAATCTTAGAGTGCATAGGTATCAATTGTGATGGACTAAAATGATTAAAGTGATCTAGCAAAATATTAAGGGCTAATTGAGTGTTTAAGAACTCAATAGGCATTCGGGTAGTCCAACTAAGAGAAGTTTTAGTTTTAGGGTGTTTTTTTTTTTTATAATATCGGTAACTAGGAGAAGTTTTAATCTTTAAAGTGGTGATATACGAGATTATAAATTGATGTGATTACATATTTATTGGATAGGTGATTATCGATTTGCTAATTGATGTTTAGAGTTGTGAGGTAAGTAATATGATCATGCCCTTCATTATCACTCATGTTTTATAAATTATGCAAGTAATATGATTACGCCCTTTATTGTCACACATATTTTAGGTATGTAACATGATCATACATTTACACGTATGTATAGTTTAAGTAAGCAACATGATCATATCTTTACATATATGTAAGGTAAACGATATGTTTTCTAAATTATGCAAGTAATATGATTATGCCCTTCATTTCTCGCAAGAGCAGGCAGGTTGGTTTTTCTGTCGTCACCAGAGAGCTTTTGGTGAGGTGACCTTAAGATAAGTTGCTAAAACAAACGGGAGGGGGGATCGACCCGTTTAGTAGAATTTTGAAGAAAGATTGTGTGATACCCCATATGATAACGGTAAGGGTAGGTAGTGTATGAGATCCCACATTGTTTGGGAAGGAGAAATTCTAGCTCTTTATAAGGTTCCAACGAGACTCCAATTGTATCATTGACTAGTCCTTTTAGAGTATAAGTCATATGGTTTGAGCCTTTTATTAGGGTGTTAGAAATGGTATCAAACCTTATCCTAACAAAAAATGTGGGATTTGAGCCGTGCCACCTATGATGGACTGGCCCGACGAGGACATCGAGAATTTAAGGGGATAGATTGTAATACCCCATAGGATAAGGATAAGGGTAGGTAGTGTATGAGATCCCATATTACTTGGAAATGAGAAGTTATTGCTCTTTATAAGGTTCCAATGAGACTCCAATTGTATCATTGACTAGTCCTTTTAGAATATAGGTCATGTAGTTTAGGCCTTCTATTGGGGCATTACAGACTGTTGGCAGTAGGTGGTGACATTTTAGGTAAGTAACATGATCATACATTTACACGTATGTAAGGTAAACGACATGTCTTTTATAAAAGTATTATGTATGTATGCCTTTTATTAAAAGCCATTTTTTACATATCAAGTTATGATGAAAGTGGTTTTTGAATGTCATGTTAATGTGTTTTACATGCATCATGATATGTTTTCGTTTATGATTATGATAAGCTATGTCGTTATGTGTTCTACATGCATTATGGTAAGAAAGATAAAAGACAAGTTATGAAAGAAGATTTAAGAATGACTATAATAGATGCATGATATCAATGCAGTTGTGGGTGGACGTGCAAGCCACGGATCTAAGCGTGGTTCACCAAATTATGTTATGATAAGTTAAGCGGTTCCCCTAGATTCCTAAAAATGATTTTATTCTTAACCCTAGTGGGACTGGGTTTTACAATATTAGTACTTTCACTCTTTATAAATACAATGGGTCCCATAATAAATGGTGTGTTACACACCATAATTGTAAGTAGCATAACTTTAAAAGGTACACCATAGCTGCCAAATGCCCAGAGATGCAAAAGGATTTTGAGTGAGTGAGTGAGTTCGACACTTATCCCCTCCCGCATGTTCTCAAGCTTATAAGAACCATCGTATTATGTTCATAAGATAAAACAAAAAACTAAATTGTCTTGAACTCAAGTTCCAACCTAAATTATCCGCACCAAAATTACTTGTTGCTAATATGTATACCTTATCCATAAAACCAGGGGAACTATACAATTATACATAATAAAAGCATACTTGGGAGTGGCAAGTGATAGCAGAAATTTAGGAAAAAAAATGAAGGAAATGGAAAATTTATGGTTCAAATAGGCAGTAAGAAGATAGAAACTTACGCCAGGTTTGCCAGGGATAGTGCAATGCAACCCCATCAAATTGACCATACCATTGGGTAAGTCTCTGGCTTCGCAACAAAACCCTAGATTCCAAGAAACAAAAATAAATATATTCAATCAACAAATAACAAATGCAAATAACATATATATATATATATACACACACAACACATATACATATATATATATAAATACAAAACAAATTGCATAGGAAATTGAAAATAAATGCAAACTATATCAGATTGAGAGAGTTGTACGCACATGCGAATGGTTTTTACGCCAAGCCTTCCGCTCCTCAGCAAGGCGACCACGAGCTATCCCTCCAGACATGACTTTCTCTCTCTCTCTCTCTCTCTAAACTATAAAGGTCTCGCTCCTTTGTGAAGTATTTAATAGGGTAGACACGGAGAGAGAGAGAGAGAGAGAGAGAGAGAGAGAGAGAGAGAGAGAGAGAGAGAGAGAGAGAGAGAGAGAGAGAGAGAGAGAGAGAAGAGAGAGAGAGAGAGAATCCAGTTCGTCTTCTACAAGACTGATTCTGCCCCGAGTAGGACTTTGTGGCTCGGGAGGTTCGAGGAAAATACGGTCTAGATTTCATCAAGACCGGTATGGAGCAGCATATAGGCTGGCATTTTTGTCCCACTAATGTTTACGATTGTTACTTAAATTAAAAAAAAAAATAATCCCAAAAAGTCAGACAATTTGTGCCTTTTTCTCCTATTCTCACGTGAGAATCACGCCACCATATGCCTTCACGCGATGCTTCCACAAACTAACCATGGCAAAGGACCAAAGGTGTTGTTGTTTATCACATTTTTATGAGATTTTACCATCGTAATTATTATTTTAGTTACACAATTTAAGATCCCGTTTGGATACATAAATACTATCAACTCATTTTATCTCATATCATCTCATCATTACAATTTTTTTTTAAATTTTAATTCAAAATATAATAAACAATTTAATTTTTTTAACTTTCAAAACAATAATAATATTTAAAAAATAATATTCTAGTAATATTTTATTCAACTCATCTAAAACCATCTCATCTCATCTCATTATCCAAACCAGTAGAAAAAGTATGAAAATTTCAAGATGGTGTGTGAAAAAAAACTTTCATGTGAGACACTCCCTTTTCACTTTTCAGTATTGCTATTGTATCTTACCTCTCGTTTGGTGAGTGTTGGCCTTTTACGAAATAGAGTTTATTATGTCCATCATAAGTAAACATGTCATACATTTCTTGACAATTTTATTTTTTTGGAATTCAGTAAGAATTGTTAATTAATAAGACTTAGCCAGCGTTGAGGATATAAATTATATAATTATATTTATACTTTTTATTAATTTAAATTTTTTAGACGAGTGATAATTTAATATTAGAGGTGCTACTCATATCTCCCGGGTCTCGTCCCCGGCTACCCTGGGCGGGTGCCCCTTTCAGATGACGGGCGAATTGGCCCACAAAGCCGTTTGCCCACATTTTGGAGAGAGAGAGAGAGAGAATTGTTGAGGGTTCACCCGAAGTGATTTAAGAATGCTCATCGTTGCCAGGCCGAATCATTAAACCATATATCAACCGATTATTGGTAATGCTGGTCAGCATAAAATGGCCTCCACCCAGCCGAGTAGAGGCCCAACTCAATCTGTCCATGATTTATTAGCAAGCCCAAATAGTCATGGACCTCTCTAAAATTAGAATAATGCTTGATTTTTTTTTTTACTAAATAGTTAAGAAAGTAGTTTTTAATAACTTGCCTGCTTGGTGATATCTTCTGTAGCTGTAGCAGCTTCCCTAAAATTAATGATAAAAAATATTATTATTTTCTCGTGAACAGTGAACATATTAGAGGATGAGTAAAAATAAAGAGATCAGATGCAGAGAGAGAGAGAATATACGCCAAAAAAAAAAAAAAACTGATCGTTTGTACTAACAATTTTAGTACATAATCATTAATACTTGCAATCAAGAACTAATCTATTCAAAAAAGGTAAGTCTTTGAAAGGGCTCCGATATAGTTATCCAAATGATTAACATTAATGCATTCCAGAGTACTATTAACATCACGATCGATCAAGGTGTAAATAAAGACTCGTGCATTCAAAATTAGCCACTGCAATTATATATGTTCTTTCCTGCATGCCCAAGTACAATTAATTAACGTTTAATTGATCGGTGAATATATATATATATATATATATATATATATATATATATATATATATAGATAGATAGTTGAGGAACTTGGAGATCATGAAATTCAGAAACATTACATGTAAAGGAAAAGGACATGTTAACAAGAAGTCCATTGCTTAGGCCCTTGACCAAGATTATTGTGGACGCTCATGGTTGCTGTCTTTCAAAGTTTAAACCCCCTCCCAAAATTAATTGCATTTATTTCTACCTCTAAATTTCATTAATTCTTAAGGTGTTATGTCATTCCAAGCTATAGGACCTCCAAGGTACACAAGAAAATCCCCATTTGTTTGACACTTTGAGCATATATATATATATATATATATTAATACACATGAAAACTTCATTGAGGGAAGTAAAGTAAATTACAGAAATTCATGGGTCTAACTTATCTCATAAAACCGGTTCTATAAGAGAGGATTGTTCATTCCTTATAAACATGCCCAAGACCTTGTCCACAGGCAATATGAGATTATTCTCCAACACCCTTTCTCACGTGCAGGCTATTATTTTTCCTAGTTCTTGTCACAGGATAAGTAGTGTGGGCTCACATTCATGCTGTAGCAGGCTTTGATATCATGAAGAAATTCATGGGTTTAACTCATCTCATAAAACCGGTTCTACGAGATATGATTGTTCATTCCTTATAAACATGCCAAAGACTTTATCCATAGGCAATGTGAGACTATTCCTCAACATAAACCAACTAAGTTTATTTTCTTTTGTCAATATATAATATCGTATGATACTTGTTTATATATATGCCAGATTGCAAATATAATTTTTCGTAATGAACCGTTTCAAAGTAGAAAAAAGCTAAGTATGGTGCAAAGGTATATTTTTTCATTGAAGTGCTATCACACACTGCCGATAAAGAAGATAGATTACAGTAAGTGTCTCAAAGCACAACATGGTGGGAATTTGCAGCGCTAGCTGCACATGCAGCTGTTGGCAATTGCCATGAACTCGAGCTGGAAAGATGGGGAGAAAGAAAAAAGAAAAGAAAAGGAAAAGAAAGATAAAGCTAAGATTAGTCATATAAAGCTTGGAGTCATTGCATGCATGCAGTTGATGACCAAGACAAGGCATGATTCAAAATGAAAGGCTAATTAAGAACTGTGACTGGGATAGTTCAGGACGATAAGAGGACCACAACCCATTTATTGTACTAAAAAAAAAAAAAAAACAAATAAAATCTTCTTCGTTGTTTTTTTCCCCTTCCTTCCTATACCCTGATAGCCACCCTACAATCGATGGTTCCATCATGTAATCCCAAGTTATAAAGGCAGTTACACTGATTAATTGTTAACACAAATTAACCAAGTCCAGAGCAATCTTCTTATTAGGCCTGTGCAAATGAGCTGTAAACCGATGGACCCGTTTAAAGTGGCCCAACCTGACCCGGATTTGACGGGTTATTATATGATCAGGTTTGCAACCCGACCAGCTAACGGGTTTATATATTGATTTCAGCCCGTCCGTATATAAAACCATTTAAGCTCTTCAACTCTAGCCGCCCAAAGTAAAATGCAATATCAGTTCTCTGTCTTTATCATCCCGAAGCTTCTCTTCATTCAGTTATCTTTTCCATTGGTCCCAGAGGAAGGCACCTGCCTCAATTGGTATTTGAATCAGAGAGTCGATGTAGATTTTGGTCATGATCCACCAAAAGAAGGAGATCTTCGGGGCGTTCAGTGCAATCTTTCATTTGTTTTTGTCTAGGGGACTCGTCCCCATCAGAGTTGCATGGTGGGACTGATGTTGGCGGTGTGGGTCTTGTATATGAGAGAGAATGTGCACCGGCAGTTAAGCCAAGGCTCCAAGCCCTACGACCCCTCTTGCGTTCTCGCCCGGAAGCGAATCTGACGAGAAATTTCTCTTAAAAGGTTATCTCTCTCTTGCCTTTTCAGTCTTTCGCAGTTTCTCTTTATGGTGTTTCAGATTCTTTAAAGTGTTGACTGCTAGTTTTTCTCCATTTATATTGAAGTTTATCTAAAGGGCATCCATCTTTTGCCTTTTTCATTTCTTTTCAAATTTTCTTACTAAAATTTGATTTTCTTGAGGAGCAGTGGCGGAGAAGGAGCATCTCGAAGGGTTGGCTGAAAGAAGAAGAAAACCTAAGAAGAATAAGGAGCATCTCGAATTGGGCTTAGGCCTTGTTACGAGTTGATGAAGGCCAACAAGGGGCAAGTGGGCAACAGCTTCAGGTCATCTGGTCCACGGTGCAAGACCTGGTTGAGTCATACGGATCCAACCCAGTTTTATTTTGTTCGGGTTGGATCGGATCGGATCGGATCAGGTTGACTCCTTACATAGTTGTGTTTCAAGTCAGGTCGGGTATAAACCCGACTGTTCCAAGTCAGGTTGCAGGCCTACTTCCTATTGGCCAAATTAGAAAGACTGAGATTCACATGATGCACTGTCAGATTAAAGTTTATTGTTTTGTGGGTAGCAATCAAGCTTTGTAAAGGATGAGAAAATGCAGGCCGCGGGGTGATGGAATCAAAAGGCGTGAGCATGTGATCTTCAAGTCCAAAGGCCCACATTTGCAGAAAGCTTGATGAAAAAAGAAAAGAGTAATGGAAGTTATAAGCTGAGAAAGAGAGTGACGATGCAGCGTGGCATGCGCGCAGTGGTATATAAGAAGGGCTTAGTCTACGAATATTGAAGAGATCGCAGACAAGTTTCGTAAATTAATTCATCCAATTTTGGGATCAACGAACAATTAAAAAGAAAACACGAAGTGATCATCCATTCAATAGTATTTCCAATATAATTATGATCATATTATAAAAGAGTAGTAACGCACCTTCTTGATAATAATTAATCAATAATCACGGGATGCCTAATAAAATAAAGGCTATAAAAAAAGAAATTTAAATTCAAAACAAATTTCAAATATTATTCCTACCAAAACTCGTGAATGCGACCTACCTAGGCTACGCACCCTTTTAATCATCGTAATCATAACGCTGTTTAAAACTCTAAAAACATGACTCTTTGATAAAAATAACTTATAATTTAATGACTTCAACGCTCGATCGACTTTGAGGCCGGCCCTAGTAGTCCTCTAGGTCGAAAAGGCTAAAAAGAACAAAAGAAAGGCCAGCAAGATTTCAAACCCACGTGACTTGTAATAATTTTACAAGTCCTACTCTTAGAGTGCTCGTTACAATTTAATGTTACACTAAAATCATCTTTTTATTTCTTTTTAATTTTTTTTATTTATATATCTTTATCATCTTAAAATATTTTAAAAAAATATAAAAAAAAACACTATACTAATAATCACTTTCTTAATTATTAAATAAAAATATTTAAAATACATAAGATGTCAAAATGTAGACAAATTAAATAGACAAAATAACATTTTTCTTTGAGATTTTCTTCATCTTGGACGTGACCGCGCGCGCGAAGGCGCCACCAAGCTGATCATACGTGCATGTACGTCTAGCCATGCACGCGTCTCTACCTTTTCGTGTACGTGTTAAGATTACAATTTCAGTACTTGTGCTTTCCGAACTTAATTTTACTCTGATTAGCACGAAATATGTAGTGTAGAAACTAGTCATGACCTGAATCAAATATATCCCAATATCGGCAAAATGCATGTACACATGATTGATTGATTGATCGTGCATGTCCTGAAGATCGTGGGTAAATTCTATGATACTTGCTTAATTAGGGAGTCTTGGGATCTTTTTACCGCGTTTAATTAAGAAGTTAGAGAAATATGGTATTTAATTAATTTAAAGTCTACTAGAAATTAATTAAGTCAGTTCACCTCAGATTTTTTTTTTGCCCTGATGATGAGCCGGCTCCGGCTTTGGATGCATTAATTGATTAATTACCTCTCGATCGACCTCTGATAATTTCATTATCTAATATATATATATATATATATATATATATATATATATATATTATAAAATGATCGATCAGTACAGTACATGAGGGACCAACACGTACGTACGTACGTACTGCTATATATATATATATATATATTACTTTTACAGAATTGATGTAATTAATTGGCGCATTAACAACAGTACTACTCTTGATCAGTACTGTATAAGTTGCATGGGCATGCCCGTCCATATGTTCTTGCGGCGCAAGAACGCTATATATATGTTATAATAATTTGATATATATATATATATATATATATATATATATATTATGTATCTGAAAGGAAGCTCAACGCAACCCATGTTTAGAACCAAACGATCGATCGAGCGTGGCACATGACATGTTGATCATAGTTGTTATAAGCAGCAATATGCAGCTCGTGCCTTGATCAGGACACACATGACAACGCGCGCTCTTCATCTCTAATTTATATTAATGCTATTCAACGCAGGTACAAGAGCCCATAATTGGAATATATATATATATATATATATATATATATATCTAATTTCCTTCATGAGTCTGATCAAAGCAATATTCTTTGTACACATTATATATGAATCTCTCTCTCTCTCATATATTACCAAGAATACTGTTAACAAGATTATACTAAATTAATCATACATTCTTAAAATTAAGAATTGGACCTTGTTAAGAGATGTATGGTTTGGAGAGTCGAAAATGGGAAAAGTATTAAGGTTTGGAAATAAATGGCTACAAAGTTCTTATACTTTTCATGTCAAGACTGTGCCTAATAGGATTGGTTCTGAGGCCACAGTTTCTACTCTTAAAGATGAAGAGAAATAGGTATGGAAGAAGGAGTTGATTGATGAGGTGTTTAATCAAGATGAAGCAAGACTAATTTGTAGTATTCCTATCAATTCAATAAATGCAGAGGACAAACTTATTTGGGGATTATCTAACAAATGTGTTTTTTCTGTTTGGAGACATAAGGCATATTATGGCTTGGCATCCAACTTGGAAACTTTCATTCATTCGATGGAAAGGAAATAAAGCTGCTCATGTTGTTGTAAAGTTTGCTATGTCTCTAGTTAGTGAGTCAGTTTTGATGGAGGAGGGATTGGATGTGGTCCTTCCTAGTATTGCTTATGATAAGTCTTGTATCAGTTGATTTCAACAATAAAAGTTCTCTTTAAAAAAAAAAAGAAAAAAACAATTAAACCGATCCAAATCAAATTGGCCGGGCAAGCTGATCAAATCATTAATTCTATGGGGACCTTGATCTGGCCTTGTACGTACTGCATGGTCAATTACTTGCCATGCATGTATACAAGCTAACACGGTAGAATAAATGGGGGATCTATATATATATATTATAGAGAGAGAGAGAGAGAGAGAGAGAGAGTTGGGTAAAAAAGACAAGGATAGTACTTGAGGTTGAGATATTCTTTGTAATATAGTGTCTAGGAAATTGATCTTCCGGATTAAGGAAATTGAAAATCACATCACTAAAATGGTTGAGGTCGGTCATCATCATGTGCAGAACAGTTTGCTTGAATTGTGTTTTACCTTAAAGAAATTAAATCAATTTGATTATAATATATATAAAGACAGAAGCATATATATATATATATATATATATATATATATTTATATAGCTTTGATCTATCGTTATTTAATTTATGGGTATACCAATAATATCAAGGAAACTTTGTCGGGGGGAAATTAAAAGAACTGCAAGCTGCTATTTTTGTCAGCCCATATATTATATCCTGCATTGACGTTTATATAAATGAATAAGACAAAAAACCAAGCTTCCTTAGAGCTGTTTAGTGTGAAAATTAAAGTTTGCTTTACTTGTGTTTCACCATGCAGTTTGCTTAACCTGTGTTGTACCGCAAAATTAATTGATCATCAAGCAATCATGTAAATATAATACGAGGCAGGGATAGATTAGGCTGCGTTTGGATGTTGAGTTGAGCTGAGTTCTTTATGAATAGTAGTGAGTTGAATAGGTGAAGTAAGTTATGTAGAACTTATCTAAAATGAATTAGATGTGTTTGGATGTTAAGATGAGTTTAATATTATTTATGGGAAATTAAAAAAGGATGTGTGTCCCACGTATAAAGATGTGTTGAGTTGAAAAAAGTTGTGGGTCCCACGTGTAAGAATGTTTTGAATTGAGATGAGTTTAATAAATTGAGAGTTTGATATATTAATGTTAGATTTAACTTAAAATTGACTGAACTAAGTTGATCTGAGCTAAATCTTGCAACCAAATGATACATAGAAAAGCTAACTTTCTATATATATTTTTATATAAAGGTGTATATGATCATGAAAGAAATACTAATAAAGAACATAACTAACGAAATAAACAAACAATTCACAAATTTACTTATCTCTAAATTAAAAACATATACTTAATAGAATTACAAGTCTAGTCCTGTTAATTTATCTAGTGTTACATTGGCCTCAACATGATCGACATGAGAAGGTTTAGAATTCAAGTGGCCTGGTGGCCTGGTCTCAATACAATCATGATCATCCTCCATTACTCCAATATCGAACTTAGATGGTTTAGGAAACTAGCTTGAATTTGTTTTATAATTAAATGCTATTTAATTGTGAATATAAAATACATGAATTCAGTGATACTACAAACTCGCACTATAAGAAAACTGTTTATTTGTGATAAGTTATTTATTGTAAAAATGACTTTATTTTTGTCGTAAATAACCATTATCATCGTAAATAATCAATCATAAATACTTATTTTTCTTGTAGTGTCGGCTCGTGTTTGTATAAAAGTTAAACAAATATAGACATTAATAAACTCGGATTTCTAATGTCTCAAATTAATCTCTAATTCCAAACAATCACTTGATTTCTTTCTTTTTTGGATGGGGCCATATATGATGTCTTCTAAAGAAGAAATTAAGTACCCTCGGAGGGAAAAAAAAAAAAAAAAAAGGAACTACAAAACAAAAACATGGGAGTATTAATTACATCATTCGTAATAATGGAGGCAATAGAAAAATAACAAAGTTGTTTTATAAGTATAATTTAATAGAGTTTGAAAAATAATTGCAAAGGAAAAAAAAAAAAAAAAGACTGAAAAGGTAGAAGAAAATGGAAAGTTACCTATAAAAAAATTGAGTAACGGGACTAAAGAGAGGGACAGTGGGGACCCCCTGCTTTCCGAGAGGTAAACTATAAGAGACCATGTGAGCAAGGGCCCAAAAGCTGCTTATTACTTATGTCAAGTTGATCGTGGCCGTCGCTTTCGGTCCAAACTTTGTTTTTTTTTTAAATTATATTTATAATCTTCACACTACACACTACATATAACTTTTTTATTTTTTTTCTTTTACCAAATATATGGTGTATAGTGAAGAAATTCATGGGCCTAACTCATCCTATAAAACTGGTTCTACAAGAGAAGATTGCTTATTGCTTATAAACATGCCCAAGACCTTGTTCATAGTCAATGTGAGATTATTCCTCAACACCCTCCCTCATGTGCAGATCAATATTTTTTTTATCCTTGTCACGGGGTAAGTAGTGTGGGCCCCCATTCGTCCTATAGCAGGCTCTGATACCATAAATAAATTCATGGGTCTAACTCATCTCATAAAATCGATTCTACAAGAAAGTATTGCTCATTGCTTATAAACATACCCAAGACCTTGTCCACAGCCAATGTGAGATTATTCCTCAACATATAGATGATGAGCAGAAGAACTCAATTAGTTTAAAAAGAAAAACATGTATTTGTGACCATTTTTTTGCGATGAAAATAGACTTATTTTAGCCGTAAATAGTCATTTCGCTGAAAATAATTGATAGCAAATAAGCAGTTTTCTTGTAGTAGAATAAAACAAAAAATAATTTAAAAAACATAAAAAATAAAATAAAAATAAATGTGGTGTGTAGTGTGTGAGGATGATGACTAGCTAGCTCTTTATTTTTTTTTTAACTCATCCCACTTGTCCAAAATGCCCTTTTTTATTTGTTGGTACTTAAAATGTTATTTTCTCTCTTGTATTTTTACTCTCAAATATTATTAATTTTAAAAATTGAAAATCCCAGCCATATTTTAACTACAAAGATATTTCATATAAACAAACTTTACGAAAATAAATTCATAAATTGACGTGATTTGATGTGTTACGTTAGATTATAAAACTACTTTTATTATAAAATAAATTTAACGTATTATATGAAGTCATGTCAGTTTAGATATTTACTTTTATGAGATTTTTTTTTTATAGTTGTAACACTTGATATTTTTTAAACTAATTTTCTTTTCTTTTATTGCATTATGGCTGGCAAGAAGTAATCAAATTTTCATACTTACAAGAAATTTTAAATAAATAATTACTTAAAAAATGATAGAATAACATTATGGATTTGTATCAATTGGAGTTAAAAGAATCCAACATTTTGATGGTGTCTCGCCGAAGAAGAGCATGACTTTATAGGAGTGGTCACCATTTTTCTTGTTAAAGGAACATTATCTATATTAATGATATATTTTATATAATTAAAAAATAGATGTAATATAATAATCTCGTAATATTTAATGATGTCAACAATTATAAAAGATGGTGTTCCAAACCCTTGCTATAAGAGAAAATAAGCTATTAATATTATATTGTCTATTATTTATTTATTTTTAAAGTTTTTTGAGCTAAGATAATATAAACATGCCATTGATAATAGGAAAATGCTGAGCATCCAGCTCACAGCTCCTGCTCTGAGCTACCGCTTGCATTGATATGTATTTTTTTATATATTTTTTTTAGTTTTTTTTTTATATAGATTTTTGTAATAATTTTTAATATTTAAAAAAATAAAAAAATTCATAATATTATTAAAAAATACTTTCTTAATCATGAAGTAAAATAAAATTATTTTTTAAAGATTTTGGCTTAAAATAAAAGTATTATTTTATTTTACTTCGTGATTAAGAAAGTATTTTTAATGATTTTTTTTTTACTTTATGATTAAGGAAGTATTTTTTAATAATATTCTAAATTTATTTTATTTTATTTAAATATTTAAAGTATTAAAAAAATTCTATAAAAAATAATTAAAAAAACACATAAAAAAACACATGCTAGAGCCAGGGGTACCTCCCAACGGGAGTCACTAGCGGTGTCTCTAGCAGTACTCTTGATAATATTGATGCTCATCATTATCATCCGAGTGTTCATTTCTCTTAATTTTAGATTTTAAAGTTTTATTATTTTTTTTCACTCTCAAGAGTAATTCTTTCTTTAAAGATTTTGGCTTAAAAATATTCTTTATGAAAAATATCTACACGCTTTATAAAAAAATTTATAAGTCTAGAGTGTGAGAGTGAATAATGATTTATATATAATAAATTATTTGAAAATATTAATATGAAATGGGAGAGAGAAAAAAAAGGGAGAAAATAACTCAAAAAGTGAAAAAAATAGGAAAGCTGTCTCGCAGTTTAATTTATTTTCCCGCAAAAGGAAGAAAAAAAAAAAAAAAGGAAAAAAGAAAAAAAAGGAGAAGTTGGTGTTGGACGTGGGAGACTGCAGCTTCACAGTTGGCGCAAAGAACCAGGACCTAGTCAGTGAGAGAGAGAGAGAGAGGGAGGATGCTTGAAGTGCAGCTGAGGACAATATAGGAAACGAGTGAGAGCGAAGTGTTCCAACTTCCAACATCACCACCGTGGCCTTTGGGGGGACTGAGTGAGTGTGTAGAGCAAGGAAGAAAAAGTTGAAATAAAAACTGAAGTGGTAATAGTCGTTGATTTGTTATTGCGCTTTGCATTTAGCTCCTCCCGCTCTGTTTCTCCTCTTTTCGAACCACCATTGCCAGGTCCGCCACCTCTCTCTCTCTCTCTCTCTTGAGAGTTAAAAACCCACCACCTTAATTTCCATCTTTTTTTATTCACAGTGCAACGCATGGACACTCCTGAGAATTGTTGTGTCAAGGTTGCGGTTCATATACGTCCCCTTATCGCCGATGAACGCCTTCACGGTTGTAAAGAATGCGTTACTGTTACACCCCGGAAAAATCAGGTACTTTGCATTTTTTTGCCTCCCGAGAGTAACTGGGGATTATTGAACTGGAAGCTGCTATGTTCTATATTTTAGCATGTGGGCTTTTTTCCGACTAAGGTTAAAAGTTAACACCTTTTCTATCGTTTGGCGCGGAATCTATTGAATTCTATATGTTTTCGACTTCTAGCTTCTGGTTTAGTCTATTGGCGTTTGTAGCTTGTTTTTAATTTGTTATTTCTTTTTTCCATATTTATGCATTTTCTCAATTGGTTTTTGGGTGAGAACTTGGAGGATTGAAGAATCCTTCTATGTCCTTGTTGCTAGTACTGTTTTCAGAACAAATACAATCTGGTTCCTTATTCTCTGTATGTACACTTGTTTCACTGACAAATATAAATTTCCTAACATGGGTAAGTAGTAGTTGGATATAATCTTAAAGACTTGGCATGCAACCTCTTTTTATTGTGCCACCTCCTGCCCATGTGTAAATATTCCTTTTGAAGTATTTATGCCAATTTTAGTCGGGGTCAATGGAGTGTGCCGCCGCTCATCTAAACCAAACCGTAGTTTCACAAATTGAGCTCTGCTGCATGAGTGTTGATTTCTACTTATCACCGTTCTGCTTTATGCCAAGGCAATTTAATTTATTGAACCGTAGGTTGTTGAGTAGTTTCTCATTACCCTGATCCGATGATCATTTTTGGCCGACACGTTTTCACTTTGTGTATACTGTGCTGAGAACGAAACATTTAATGCACTTGCATACTTGAACCTGGATATGAGATTTGAAATATGGTTTGTTTATGCGGCCCTGATACAAATCTTGTAATCTCTCTGTACTGACTTTAATTAATACAAGAGTGAATAATAGAGGTGCATATTTCAGTTTGTGAAATGTGTATGTGTTACTTGCTGACATGATATCTCAATTTCAAAATGGAAAATGCTAAGGCACATTATGTGGCCTTAATGCAGCATAATATTTCAATTAATTTTTGCAATTATTTGAAATATTTTATGTTGATAATTCGTGCAACATTTTCTTTTCTACCTACATTTCCGAGAATGGGATCTTAGTTGTTTCCGTGGAGCAGGTACAAATTGGCACCCATTCCTTTACATTTGATCATGTCTATGGAAGCAGTGGATCTCCTTCATCTGCCATGTTTGAAGAATGCATTGCTGCACTTGTTGATGGTTTATTCCAAGGATATAATGGTACTGTACTGGCTTATGGTCAGGTAATCTCTATCCTGTACATAAAATGTTCTAAATGGAGCAAGACCTCATATCATGTCTCATTTATATTGATTATCGGCATATATGTATGCTGCAGACAGGATCTGGGAAAACGTATACCATGGGGACTAGCTTCAAGGATGGTTGCCAGACAGGACTTATTCCTCAAGTTATGAATGCACTGTTCAACAAGATCAAAACATTGAATCATCAAACTGAATTCCAGTTGCATGTTTCTTTCATTGAGGTCATTCATTATATGGTTGTTTTTTTATGCTTAATACCTGGGTATTCCCTCGGTCATGCACTTTAGAACACAATAGTTCCCTCTGAAGCTACTCATTTCCCACTTGAAATTATACTCAATGGTCCAAAACGAAGTAGAATGGGAAATTCTTAAGCTTTCTTGATTTATAAATTTGACCTAAGAGATAATTGGTTCCAATTCTTCTGAAAAACTATTCCATTGGTCTTTTTGAAGAGATTCCACCTCGAGACAGTATGTCGATATGCAAGTGTGATACAATGGCTAGGTTGACCATTATCTTTTTGTAGATTCCTCTAGTTCATGATATCCTTAGAAAATAATTAGAATGATTGAATTTGAAGATTCTCAAGGAAGAAGTAAGGGACTTGCTGGATTCTGTAGCTATTAGCAAATTGGATACTGCTAAAGGACATGCTGGAAAAGTTGCTATTGACGGTAGGCAGCTGATTCAAATTCGTGAAACATCAAAAGGAGCTATAACACTTGCTGGATCAACTGAAGTTACTGTTACTACATTACAAGAAATGGCGACCTGTCTGGAGCAAGGTTCTTTAAGCAGGGCAACTGGGAGTACAAATATGAACAATCAGTCCAGGTAAAACTGCCTTTTCTGCCTAATTGTAGTTTAGATGCCAACTTACGCAATCAACTTTGAGTTTATATGTGCAAACAACGAAAACGTTCTCCAGTGATCAGCTTGTTGCAGAGCTGGGTTGAGGTATCTCATCATAGTCATTGTTACCAAGTAAAATTGCCAATGTCATTGATATTGATTCCATAGGCTTGTCATCAACTCTTGTTTGATGACACATAAATGTAAAATGAAAGATATTGTGTTAAAAGTAAGCACTCGCTCATTTTGCTAAGAAAGTTTTTGTTGATTATTTTGGGGTTATCTCTTATGATTAAATCTTCATAATCTAATGGCGTATGGTTTTCATTTACATGTTTGTACTAGTCGGTCACACGCCATCTTCACAATCACATTAGAGCAGATGCGGAAATTACGTTTGGTTCTTCCTCGTAATGACATGATGGATGAGGAAATGGGTGAAGAGTATTTTTGTGCAAAGCTCCATCTGGTAGATCTCGCTGGATCTGAACGAGCAAAAAGGACAGGTTCTGATGGTCTTCGTTTTAAAGAAGGTTAGTAAAACTGCTTACTGATATTCCTATTGTGCTTTTATATCTTTAATAGAATGGAATTTCTAAATTTGTCTCTGTGAATAGGTATACACATTAATAAGGGTCTTCTTGCCCTTGGTAACGTCATTAGTGCACTGGGTGACGAGAAAAAGCGGAAAGAGGGTGCGCATGTCCCTTACCGAGACAGTAAACTAACTCGATTGTTGCAGGTTGGATTAACATTATGTTGATCTATATGTTATATCTGAGATCCTATCTTTGTCATTGATATGTTATCTCAGCCGAGGAAAGTATGACAAATGTCTTCATAAGTTAAATAAAACATCTTAA
The DNA here is from genome assembly GCA_022457165.1 of Juglans mandshurica. Classification (NCBI taxonomy): domain Eukaryota; kingdom Viridiplantae; phylum Streptophyta; class Magnoliopsida; order Fagales; family Juglandaceae; genus Juglans; species Juglans mandshurica. The sequence goes on from CM039619.1 coordinate 50,668,587, forward strand.
ACTTATTTAAAATTAGGGAGAGACAGATTCAACATTTGTTTTAGCAGTTAGTCACAAATACTCTCCAGATACAGTGATGTTAGCCTAGAAGGATTTGATTACCTTAAATCTCCTTACCAACCAGATTTGCTGAGTATTGAGATAGCTTGTTGAGATCTTCAGTTGATGGCGATTTTAAATATTTTGGTTTAATCCTTAATATACTATTATACAGTTAATTTTCTGGTCTTACAAATAAGGAAAATTATGGGTATTTACCATTAGAACTAAACTAGAGATTAAAATTAAGTTCAACTTATCAATTTTTTCATGTTCTTTTATTTCTCTCTATTTTCTTGTTCTTCTGTCGTACCTGTCGGACTCAATTTCTTTTCTGCATCTTGGCAGGATTCACTTGGTGGAAACAGCAAAACTGTCATGATAGGTAACCTTGAAGTGACTGTTTAATTGTTCAAAAAATTTGGTCCAAGGACGTGATTGTATTGTAGTTTCCCATATAGACACAGATCTATATTCTTGAGTTGCCCTGCTAAAGGATTGGATAGAAGCGAGTTTCTTCACCTTAGTGTTCATATGTTTTGGTGGTCACCTGTCAGAATTCAATTTACACCTTTTGGATCGTTGCCAACAATTTATAATCGTCGCCTTTGGTTGATTTCTTTTGAACCAGGTGTAATTCAATTTACACCTTTTGCTATGGCAGCTAAATCTTGCCTTAGAAACATCCTTTTCCAAAATGTGATATGATCTCTTCTTTCCAGAAGATTTAGAAACTGCACCCGCCCCACTTCTTTCTTTTGCCCTAGGTGTCATTCACTTCAGGTTTTTTTACCCTATTTCTGGAAATTGTATTGTGTGTGCTTCCTATTTTTACACCTTTTGATCTGGACTTCTCCTTTATTATAAATTGAACTAATTATGATCCTTGTTCCAGCTTGCATCAGTCCTGCTGACATCAATGCTGAGGAAAGTCTTAATACTCTCAAATATGCAAATCGTGCTCGCAATATTCAAAATAAGCCTGTTGTAAGTTTGTTAGATGACTTTGTTATGGCTCGTTTTTTAGCTGATCCCATCATGTTCTTCAAGATTTATGTGAGGAAACTTTATTAGGTTTTATGATCCATATACTCCGGAGCAAAACATTGATGCTTTTTTTTTGGCTGCAGATTAATAGAGATATAATATCCAATGAGATGCAAAAGATGCAGCAGCAGTTAAAGTACTTACAGGCAGAGCTTTATGCTCGTGGGGAAGGAGTGCCATCAGATGAAGTGCAGGTACTTACTTTGTACCATACAGAAGTGTTGTTTGATCATAGTGTTTACTGCTTTATATGCTATTTTGGTTGTATAGGTCCTTAAGGATCGGATCGGTTGGCTTGAGGCTACCAATAGGAACATTTTTCAAGAACTCCATGAATACCGCAGCAGATGCGGCGTCATACAGCAGGATGAAATAGATGCTCAAGTATGTTAATAGACATTTGAATTCTTTATCTTCTTCTTTGTTTTGCTTTTTCTCCCCAAAAACTTTCCTTTCCATAATTGTATGGAGTAAATTGCCAGTATTTTTCTTGGTATCAGTGGAATGTGGCTGTATTTATATTCACTTTATTCCTCTAATAACATATTTGAGTAAAGTTTCTGCATTGGTATCTACATTACCCAGTGTTTTTATTTTTTAAGGAAATCCAGATCTGTATTACAAAAAGTGATGGACTTAAGAGGGGCTTTCAGAGCATGGACTTATCTGATTATCAGATAGTTGAAGCCATATCAGGTGACCACTGATTTTTGCTTTATAGTTTGGGCAATCTTAGAAGAATGATTGTTTGTAGGCTTGACTAAGCATTCAATGTAGTGCACCCTCAGGACCATTTAATTAGTAATTAACTAGCATCCCTGTCATGATATGGTTGAAATTGAAACAGGTACTTCACTCATTTTGCTGTTAGTTTGAATCATTTTAGAAGAATGATGTGGATTATTGGCTTGATTGTGCTTCAATGCATTGCATCTACAGATATAAAATTGATTAGAGTTTGTTGTGGTCATTTAACGAAAAGGGGAAAATACTCTTTACACTCCCACTAACAGCACTTTGCAATGTGCAACCCTAAACTACCAAATTGTCCCATTGCATCCTCCAATGTAATCTCTCTCCTTGTTTAATTATTTTTTCTTGTGTTGTTGTGTGTGTGTGTGGGGGGGGATTGGGGTAGGATTGTGTAACTGGTTTCTTCTGTTACATGAATCATGCTTTTGTTTGCTAGTCCAATGCTTCAAATGATCGCATTTTATTCTCATTTCTGCAGGTGAAAATTTGAGGGAATTTGACGAAGTAACTAAAGAGTGGGAGCATGCACTTCTGCAAGATACCATGGATAAAGAGTTGAATGAATTGAACGAACTTTTGGAACAGAAAGAGGTTTAATTTATTTGCCTCTTTTATGCTTTTTATGTATATAAATTGTAGGCTCTAAAGGGAATACTTAAGAATTAGCCAATACGCATGTTTGACGTAATGATTGTTTGCAAAAGGGAAAAAAAAAACAGTGGTGACAGAAGGAAATCCTGAATCCTTGTCGTATGGAGCCAACGTTATGTTTGTTGCATTCTGCATTGTGCCTCTTGGGCTTTCAGTCTGCTGCAGGAGAAACACATTGGCCACTCAGATAATTTTCAAATGTATATTTGGGGCCCTTACCTTTGGCAAGTTCTCTTTTAACTTTTACGGATTAAATTCCAAAATGTGATTATCCCAAGTGAAAAATAAAATACAAAAGCTTGGAAATGGAATTTTAATGAAGGCTCAATAGTTTTGCTTATCTGAAAAAGCCACTTCTACCCTTTAGAAGTAACTTGGTTTTAACAGAGAACGCTCGCTGGAAGAGATTGGAGGCTTTTCCTTCCATATATTTTTCCTTTGGGCTTCTGGTACTGTTCTTGATGGGGAAAATTTTCATGATTTCCTTGTTTCTTTTTCTAGATCCTAGCTTGTATACCCCGTGTACTTGGGCTATGCCGAATTACTTGCTTTAATAAAATTTTATCTTACTTATAAAAAAAAAATAGATTTTACCCTGGCTTCCATATTGGCACGTAAGCAATTCTGTATGTGTCGACTACACTGTATGATAGTACCTGAGGGCTGACATCAAATTGGCAGCTTGTAAATATCTTAAACACCTTTTTTATGTTTTAAAATGTGCTATATTTTGTGCAGTCTGAGATGAAACTTCTTGGGGGAGTTGACACTGAAGCACTCAAGCAGCGCCTTGGGAAGAAAATCTTGGAACTTGAGGAAGAGAAAAGGATCGTGCAGGTTAAATATATATATATATATATATATATGTTAATGAATTACTATTGTCCACTATGCTTTCACTTTTATGGCTGATGTTCAACCGCATAAATTCAGCAAGAAAGGGATTGTTTGTTGGCAAAAGTTGAGAATCTTGCTGCTAATTTTGATGGACGGATACCAAAAATGCAAGAAACTCAAGCTCAAAGATTTAAAGCACTTGAAGCACAGGTTAATGACATTCAGTTTTTTTTTTTTTTTTTTAATTCCATGTAAACTATCATAACTAAGTCCTGTTCTGTTTTTGAAAATGGGACTATTGATTGATGTGTAAACTTTCTGTTACAAGCTTCAGATTCTAGATCTTAAGGATTGTCTTTTCTTATAAAAAAAAAAAAAAAAGATTCTAGATCTTAAGAAGAAACAGGAAAGCCAGGTCCAACTTTTGAAGCAAAAACAAAAAAGTGATGAAGCAGCAAAGCGCTTGCAAGCGGAAATACAATGTATCAAGGCTCAAAAGGTTGGTTGGTTGGTTTTCATTTTAGTAATTGCCAAGTTTAGGTCATCTTAATTGTAAAAAAAAATTAGAGTTTAGGTCATGGGAATTTGGATTTCTCAGTGGTTGGTTCTTGGTGTATTAAGGCTGACAGGGCTGGTTTGGTTCTCATGATCATATGCCTTACTCTCTTTTGTTCTGAAATAAAACTTGTCTTACGACTCTTACCTTTCCAAAAAAAATCGCACAACCAATTTTATGATATCTCATGCTTTTTGGTTCCGTCTTGCTTGTTTTCCATCCATGTTCTAGGTCCAGTTGCAGCATAAGATAAAACAGGTGGCAGAACAGTTTCGACAATGGAAGACCTCTCGTGAAAAGGAATTGCTTCAGGTGCTTCACTTCATACTCAAAAACTTCATTTGCTTACTTTCTTATGGTTTCTTGGAGATATCATGTTTCATGTGTTCCACTGTCGATTGCCACAAACTGGAAATCTGAAGCATTGGATATACATTTGGGTTGCACCTGATGCAAGATTTTCAATTGAGCCCATCTTTATTAAAAATGTTTATTGCATGTGGTGTAGAATACTAAAGTGCTTTCAAAAGATGTTCCAATATGCTAATAAAAAACCTACCTATAGAAATATATTAATAAGAAACTTAATTTTTTCTAAACTTAAAAAAGGACATTTGAAACAGAAACTTGCCAAGATTTCTGTCTCCTTATCAAGATATACTTCTAAAGGGCTACTAATTTGAAATCTTCAGACATTAGGATTTTCTTTTCTTCTCGAGAAGTCATTCAAAACCTTAATATTGTAGCTGGCAAGATGTTTGCCATTGTCTATGTCTTTAATGCTTTCTTATGGTTTTATGCTGTTGTGTTACTAGGTATGTGGAGTGCACCTTAGCAAGCTTTTTCCATTTTTCTGAGTTCTTCTTATGTTTGTTGGAACTTTTTTCAAACTTTCATGCTTTTTTTGACATTTCCAATGGGTTGAACCTTTCCACATAATGGATACTTTGTACCAGGATGTTGTGCTCTTTTAACTGCCTTGTTCCGGCTTTTCTTGTGGTTATGTACTTTATAGTCATGCTTGATATATTAAAACTCGTGTTTTATTTGTGTGATTATGTTATTTACTGTAGTTGTTTTTCTTAAATTGGTTTTCAAGCAGCTAAGGAAGGAGGGAAGGAGAAACGAGTATGAACGACATAAACTCGAATCACTGAATCAGCGCCAGAAAATGGTAAAAGTTAGATCCGACTGTTTTTGTTGGAATGCTTCAATGCAACCAAGTCTGGACCCAACTCTCTCTCTCTCTCTCTCAATGTATGGAAAAGTTGGAGAACAATTAGTTAACTATCAGCATGAGTCTACTCTAGAGGGAAAACAAAGTTAGATAAAGAACAATAACATAGAAGATAGATATATGGCCAAAAGAATATAAACGAAAATTTTCCTCAATTAAATAATGGAAGTACACAAGAATTTGGATGGTTTGGGACTATTATTTAGAAGTTAGAACTTCATTTAAAAGGAAGATCCAGAAACTCAGAAAAGAAAAACCTGCAGGAGAAGGTGCAGGAGAAGGTAAAAGATAAGGCAATTTTAAATCAAATCTGCCTTAAGTAGAGTAGAATAATAAGAGTAAAAAACTTTTGGGAAAAAAATGCTACAGAAATTAGTGCCACCATACAGACAGGAATTTTGGGATTGGAAGGTGTATCCATTCAAATTAATCATTCTTTACCAAACCAACCCTCAATTCAAGCGTCCTTATTTGCATATAGTGTATATTTAAGATAACAAATCAGGCTCTTCTCATGCTGATTGATACGTGTGGTTATTATCTGTGACTAATCACTATAATTTTTTCCTATCAAAAAAATCTTTTCCCCAGGTTCTTCAAAGGAAGACAGAAGAGGCTGCTACGGCTACTAGAAGACTGAAAGAGTTGTTAGAAGCTCGTAAGCCTGCTGCACGTGACCATTCTGGTGAATATTTTTCTTGAAATTATTCTGTCATTAGATACTTTCCCTTTCTGATCTTTTGTTGTGTATTTCAGGGACATATGTGGGACATACAGTGATTGGACAGGTAAATGATCTGTACCATAGTGCAATTTGTAAATTGGCAACAATCCATTCAAACACCAGCAACAAGTTTATATACTGCTTGGGGCTGGGCTGGGCTGGGTTCCTAGAAGACAGTTATGATCAATGTGATACCAGCTGCATTCACGTTTTGAAATATCTTTTTGATTGTCAAACATACATATATGGTAACCCCTAGGGGTGCTCAAGTGGTAAAGGCCTTGGCCTTGGTGGTATGCTCTTTCCAAGTCTAAGGTTCGAATCCTCTTGGGTGCAAAAAAATTTTTTGGGGCCATCGTACTAGGAGAACTTCTCCATGAATTACCTGGGGTGCACTTATGGGAAACTCTTTGTCGATGGTCTGTGCAACCCTAGGATTAGTCGAGACTTTGTTCTCGGACACTTGGTGCCAATAAAAAAAACATATATAGTGACCCATAATTATCAAACCTATAGTTACTATGAGCAAGTAAGTACATTCGTTTCAATGGATTCTAACAGGGTTTGATTTAGAAGTTCTTTCAAAATGATCACCTATGGACTAGAGAATTTAAACATGACCCACGGCCAGCAAAGACAACCCATTCCTGACTTCAATTAATGTTACATCTGCTATACATTTTGCAAGGGACCAATTTAATATGAATTGCATCTTTAGGGAAATGAAAAACCTTTGCAAAGGTGGCTTGATCATGAGCTAGAAGTCATGGTGAATGTGCATGAAGTTCATTTTGAATATGAAAAGCAAAGCCAAGTGTATGTATTCAGGACTTTTTTCTTTTAGATTTTCCCTACGTAAGCAAGCTTTCTCAAATGTCTTCAATTGGCTCATTCTTTGGAATTATTGTATAGACAAGCTGCACTGGCAGAAGAGTTGGCCTTAATGAAACAAGTGGATCAGTTTTCTTTTAATGGGCAGAGTCCCCCAAGAGGGAAGAATGGATATTCCAGGTATATAACTATGACCTCATCTCCTTAAGCTTTTCATCCCACTTGTCGTGAATGATTACTTTTTGTGTATGTATATGATATATGTTGTATGGAATTTTACCAGTATGTGTGGATGATACAAATATTTTTTCTTACATTCTTTTGCCATACAACCAATTAGACTGTTATCCATGTCACCAAATGCAAGAATGGCAAGGATAGCTTCTCTGGAGAACATGCTTAGCATGTCTTCCAATGCACTCATGGCAATGGCCACACAGCTTTCAGAAGCAAAAGAAAGGGAGCGTGCCTCAATTGGTCGTGGACGTTGGAATCACTTGCGCTCAATGGGAGATGCAAAGAACTTGCTTCAATACATGTTTGATGCTGCTGCAGAAGCAAGGTGCTTGTACAACCTGGCATGAAGCTTGATAGATTTTGCCATTATTTTCTTATTAAAAAATTGGCTTCTATATCTGGCAATTAAAACCAACATAAAATACATTTTGATATTTGCCCAAGTATATTGGAGCTGATAGGCTAAACTCTGTGCTGAAGGCCCATCACGAACTTTTATTTACCAACAAGTCCATTCCTTCTTGAGCCAATTTGTGGTATTTGTTCAGCTGAAGTGTTAATCATAGAACTTATTCTACTTACAAAAAAAAAACAGGGCACTTATTCTGGATGTTACAGTCTTCTGCTGGAGCAAGTGATTTCAAGTTGTGTTTATGTTAGCACTTACATTTTTTTATCAACAGGTGCCAGTTGTGGGAAAAGAACTTGGAGATTAAGGAAACGAAAGAGCAGCTGAAGGAGCTTGTATTTCTTGTACAACAGAGTGAAGCACAGAGAAAACAACTCATAAAGGAGCAACAAGCGAGGGAACAAGCTGTTGCAGTTGACTCGGGTTCATCAGCTTCGGTGAGACCATCTTCTTAAACTGCATTGTAATCTCTAAACATGAACATCCTGTTTCATAGTAGACATGAATGCAAATCTACAATATTGAAATAGAGTAGGATTAGTTTTCATGGTGCCCATATTAACTAAAATACAAACTTCTAGTACCTTATGTTCCTTTGCCCATTTAAAAATCATAATTTGGGCTAAATTCTGTACACTGGTTTCTTGAGACTCGAAAAGTCAGAAATTAACTCTACGATCGAATACTGTTACTCTATTGACTCTTCCAGTTTTGAATGTTGCCTTGACACTTCTTAATGCAATCAACAGAGCAATTCACGCACTTCGTTAAAACATTTGGTGGATGATATGAGTGGCCCCTTGTCCCCCATGTCGCTTCCAGTACCAAAGCAACTAAAATTTACACCTGGAATTGTTAATGGGTCCATTAGGGAGTCGGCAACATTTCTGGACCAGACACAAAAGGTAGCTCACCTTTCTCATGCTGTCTATTGGGTTCTCTCCCTCCTGTTTGATTAAGTAGAGATGGTTCTGGCTGCAGATGGTACCCGTAGGACAACTGTCAATGAAGAAACTAGCAGCTGTGGGACAAGCTGCGAAACTCTGGAGGTGGAAGAGAAGTCATCACCAGTGGCTACTGCAGTTCAAATGGAGATGGCAAAAACCATGGAGACTCTCAGAATGGATCAAGCATTGTGATGAGACAATCATAAGGTCAAGGCCTCGCCCACCGGTTCTGGTTGATAGCATGTGATAACACCAATATTCATCAGCTTTCTTTTGGTGCACGTCTGGGCTGCCCTGTGGGATCCAAAAGATGGGTCGGTGGGAACGTCGATTGGTTAGTTCTCTCTTCTTGTTTTCCAAACCTGTCAAATTTGGTACCAGGACAGACGGATTTATTCCTTTACAGAGTTTCAGATTTATAGTTTCATGAATTTAAAATGTTTTTCCAAGGAAAAATTAAACGACTTTGTTATTATCCTGACTACATAAATATCCCTGATGTTAGCATACTGCTGAAGCATCATTTTTCTCAAATGAAAAATATTACTTCTTGAATATGTGCATTATGCTATTGCTGCCTCGGGTGACCAAACTCACTTGTCCACCATGCAGTGTTTCAACCAGACCACTTCCACAGCAGACCACTTCCACTTGCTGTGGAAGTTCATACTCATCAATGAACTTCATCTTTTATTCATTTGTTGTGCATGCAGGCATCTCATAAATTGGTAAGAGGACATTGGCATTTTCCTTGGTATTTTGGTGGAAGCATTAATGGAATTTTTTGGTATCTTGGGTTATTTTCTGGATTTGATTGGTGAAGATTACGTCAGAAGCATTTCTCAGGCTGGAAGGCTCACCTCCCAGGAAAGTAGTAGGAAAATGCGGATACCAGAGTGAGAGAGAGCATTGGATATGCTGGAAGTTAAATTCTGTGATGTTACTTCGTCATGACGATATGTTTTTTTTCTTCTTCCCTCGTATTTTGTACATAGCTTTTGTGAAGAATACGATCAAGGAGAGTCGAACAAGCCCAGTTAGAACGTCCAAGCTTGGACTGACTTTAACCAACTCAGTAATCTAATATCATGATCTTGATTCTTGACCCCAAAAACAAAAAATCTTCAGAGAATTACACGCAACAGGGAATTGTTCTACCGCGGCAAAAGTCAAAGTTCATGTAAATGATTCCCCCAAACTTCGTTCTTATGTACATACAGTCGTTAACTTACGTGATGCACAGCAGGACTGATTAGATTTATTTAAGTGAAAAGTACATACAGTCATAAACTCAGCTGGAATAGATCTTACAATTTGTCTATCACTACTAACAAATGAGTACTTGAGCACTAACGTTGGATTATGCATATGCATCTACACGACTTTAAACTGGGTTGCATTTGATTATGTATATCTAAAAATTTATATAGTTACAAACAGTATTTTTATAAATTTGAAGATGTACTGTTCACTTTCTAAATCTTATTTTATTACTTTTTTCTCTCTTCTCCTCTCTCTCTCTCCACCAACGGATAGAATTTTAGGAAAAATAATTATAGTGGGTGCTAAATGATAGAATTTGGCAACAGTGCTAATTGCAAAATATAAAAAATAAATAAGAAAATAAATAAATAATAATATTTTTTTATTATTTGACTCAAATATGCAAAATCTAATGTGAGTTTTTCTTGATATGCAGAGAAGTTAACTGGCATTTTTATAAAATAATATTATTTCACAACTCTATTTGACAACTTCCCTTAGGATGCTTGAATATAATATGATATTATATATATATATATATTAAAAGAGTAATGCTAGAGAGAAGTCATTATAGCAGTGCACACTTTGCACTTATTGCATGGCTGTTTCTAGTTGATTGTTTCCAAAACTCACTTGGGGAGATGTGTGGTTTAGATGATGTCACATCATGTGTGCAAAATAGATGCTCCCAATAGTGACTTCTATTTATATTTATTCATATTAAAAATTAAAAATGAGGTGGGTTTCTATACACTATTGTTTAGTCGTTGCATGAATCACAAGGGAGGTATTGTGCTGACGGTTCATTTTAGATGAGATCTTGTCATTCTTTCGGAGAGCCATTCACTTTCCCAACCTTCGGATGAACACACGCCAAATTCTGGGCCATCGCTATCAAAAAAGAAATGGTACCTTTGCTTGCTTTCTTTATTCTGTGCACAGATTCAAAGGACAAAAGTTGATGCTTTCTTGACCAAAAAGAGGGATCTGTCAATGTAGCTCTGCTTGGCACATGAAAATTGTCAGATTGGGTTAAAATTTGTTTAAGACCTTTTTCAAACAATTACATTGTGTATGGGCATGATCAACACAAATTTGACCAAAATCAACATCACAACACTAAATAGAGATTGACTCATCAAAAGAGCCTATAAGTTATTTTTGGATCGGGAAACCAGGGGTGCACGAAGCAGGAGGCAAGAGGTAATTTATGAAACTCTTCCTGCATATTGCTCTTCATGCAAACTTCAGGGCCACAATCTAAAAACCTGTAGATTTAGAAATGATTCCCAAAAAAACTAGTTAAAAGGAGGAAAGGTTTGGGTTAAAAAAGGAGGGAGTAATGCCTTGGGTGCGCAGGAAGAAAATGGTACACTGTTTGAGAAGGAAGGTGCGACTTCGGAGGTTGATTTGCTTGAGAAGGAGGTTGTGAAATCTGTTGCTGCCGTGGAGGATTTGAACGACGCTACGGAAGGTGGATCAGGAAAAATTGCAAAGTGGTTGCTGGTTCAGGAAATAACATGCATGTTCAATCGGAGATGGTGGTGGCTGATGTTACTCCTATCGGTGCAGAGACAACTAACCAAGTTGGTGGGCCTTTAGTGAATGAAGTGAGTGTAGGTGTTGGGCCTTTAGTGCCTGTAGAAACCAGTATTGAAGTTGCTAGTCGTGGGTGCAAGGTGCAAGACATGAGGGTGGGTGTTCCACTTGCTGGGTCTACGTTCATGTTGATTTACGAGGAGAACAATGTGGGTTTTAGTGGTGGGCCAGCATCACTCGTGTTGGTGGAAGCACAGGAAGTCATTGGACCTGGATTCATGGTTGAGGATGTGGGTCAGATGGGGCCTGGTATGACATCTTAAGTGGAGTTGGTTAAAATTGAGCAGAACAATTCGGAGGCTTATGATGTTGATCGTGAAAAAAATTTGAGCATAAATCATGATGAACCTCAATCTGACAATGAAGATGAGAGAGACAAGTTAAAAGCATAGATTCGGAAGGTCCAAGAATTGTAGTTGGTCCGTTTCAAAAAAGGAGCTCCACCAGGGCAGTAATTCACCTCTCTAAACTTAATCTATGATTAGTCCCATCCTTTTTTGAAATATTCAGGGAGTGAAAACATCTCAATTACGACTGGGAAAAATAATTAAAAAATATAGGCCTAATATTTTAGCATTGGCTAAGTCATTCTTGTTGGAAGATAAAATTTCAAATCTTTTGAGCAAGTTTAGTTGTGATTCTTTTATTACTAATGAAGCGATGGAAGGAAAAATCTGGTGTTGTGGATCTCGGTTGTTTTTGTCCATTGGTTAGCTGGGTCAAATCAATTTGTGACTGTGAAGGTGGAGGAGAATGGGTATATTTTTATTTTGACCATTGTGTATGCCAAGTGCAATCAGATAGAGAGAAGAACTCTTTGGGCGGACCTGGAATCTACTGGCAATAGTAATCTTTTATGGCTTCTTTGTGGAGATTTTAACATTATTAAATATGACTCGAAAAGAAGAGGTGGGCATCCCCGCCCGTTTGCTGCTATGGAAGAGTTTAATCTATGTATTCAATCTTGCGGATTGATGGACATGTGCTCTAAAGGTTCAAGGATGATATGGAGTAATGGCCAAGGCGGACTGGCTCGGAGCTGGACAATGTTAGATAGATGTTTTATTAATTCTAGCTTTCTTAACTGTTTTCCTAATGTTTTTTACCAGGTTCTGGCTTGCACCACTTAAGATCATTCTCCTTTGGCAATTCAAATGGGTGATGATCCTTTCAGGTATGGACCTAGCCCATTTCGGTTTCAATTTATGTGGTCTGATCACGTGGATTTTCTTAGCATTGTGGAGAGGGTGTGGAACAAAGAGGGGATTGGTTTTGGGCTCCTTAATTTATCTTTTAAATTAAAAAAGGTTAAGGTAGCTTTAAGGGAATTGAATAAGAGTGTGTTTGGTAAGACTGATGTCATTATTAATGATTTAGAGCAACATATTGATAGACTGAAAAATAGCCTTTAAGTCTGTTTTAATGTTGAGGATGAGAAGGATTTGTTGGTTTCTAAATTGGAATTACTGACTTGGATGGATAGATAGGATACTAGATTGTCTCATATAACTAAGAAAAGATGGCTTAAAGATAGGGATCAAAATTCTAAATTTCTTCACGCTACTTTCAATGCTAAGAAACATAAAAGGGTTAATGATATGTGCTTGGTTGATGGTACTATTTTAAATACCCCTTTGGATATTCATAATGCTGTTGTGGATTATTTTCAACAATTTTTGGGTCAAAGTACCACTAATAATTTGTCGAATTTAAGTGATTTGATTTCTCCTATGATTAATAGTGATGATAATTTGCTGGATTGTAGATCTCCTTCCCTTGAGGATATAAATGTTGCTCTTTTTAGTATTCCTATTGAGAGTAGTCCTGGCCCGGATGGTTTTGGGGTTGGTTTCTTTAAAGTCTGTTGGGATATTGTTAAGAAGGATTTATTGGAAGCTATATCTAAGTTTTTCCTAACTCAGTCAATCCCTAGATTTTATACTACTTCTTTTATTGTTCAGATTCCTAAAGTGGACAAGCCCTCTGCTTTTGATAAATTCAAACCTATTAGTCTTTGCTCGGTGATTTACAAGATTTGTGCTAAGATTATTGTGAATCGTTTGACAAATTTGCTTTATAAGATAATCTCTCAGGAGCAAGGGGCGTTCATTCCTGGTCGTAGTATCTTCAAGAACATTAGCTTAATTCAGGAAATGGTTCATTCTATTCATAAAAATTCGAATGGTGGTAATGTTTTAGTCAAGCTTGATATGTCTAAAGTTTATGATAGAGTTAACTGGAATTTTCTTCTTCATGTCTTAGCTTCTTTTGGTTTCTCTTCGCAAGTTAGTGAGTTGATTAGAATGTGTATTTCTACACCTTAGTACTCTATCATGATGAATGGCACTCCCTTGGGGTTTTTTAAAGGTGAACGTGGGTTGAGGCAATGTGATCCTCTTTCACCCTACCTGTTCATTATTATGCAAGAGGTGCTTTCCCGCCTTCTCAAGAAATCATTTGATAATGGTAAAATTGGGCAGCTTTCTCAAGTTAGAGGTACTCCTCTTATCTCTCATCTCATGTATGCTGATGATATAGTTATTTTTGCTAACAGGAGTAAGAGATCTATGAGAGGTTTGATGCAAGTTTTGGCTATCTATGAAAACTGGACGAGTCAAGTCCTTAACAAGGATAAAAGTGCTATTTACTTTTCAAAAAAAATTCCAGCTTTCAGGAAAAATTCCCTACTCAACATTACTGGTTTTACTGAAGGTTGTTTTCCTTTTAAATATTTGGGTGTACCTATTGTGGTTGGTCGACTTAAGGCCTCTGATTTTTGTGAACTAACGTGAAAGTCAAAAAGAAAATAGCGGGATGGAAAATGAAAATGCTTTCTGCTGGTGGTAGAACTATTTTGTTGAGTCATGTGTTGTCCAGTATGGCCACTCATCTCCTGGCTATTTTACATGTCTCTAAGGTTGTGTTCACAGCACTTAACAGGATCTTGAGTTCTTTCTTTTGGGGTGAGTCTGATGGCAAAGGTAAGAGAAAATTGGTGGCTTGGAAACATATATGTCATCCCACTAATGAAGGGGGTTGGGGATTCGGGATTTTAGAGACATTCAGCGGGCTTTGCATTTAAAGCTTGCCTGGCGTCTCATTAAGAGTCACTCTTTATGGGCGGATTTCCTTAGATTACACATGTTAGGGATAACCACTTATCCCTATTGGTGCCTAACAAGGATACTCGATTCTGAAAGTCTATTGTTTGTAGTATTTCAGATGTTTTGAATAGCTCTAAGTGGATTGTGAGAGAGGGTACTTGGTTTGATAACTGGGTGGAGGGGGCCCTTTGAATGGTTATTATACTATGATTGAGAACTCTTTGTTTAAAATTAAAGAGTGTCGCATTGAAAATGAGTAGGATACTCATCTTTTGGAACACTTAGTGGGTCATCAAAAAGCTTTTGATCTAGTTTATTTCTTGGTTAGTCGTAAGGAGGGGCAGGATGCAGGTTCGTTTGTTTTCGCAGATGAGATGAGATAAGTTGAGATTAAAGTTAAAAAATTGAATAAAGTATTGTCAGAATATATTTTTTAATATTATTTTTGTTTTTGGATTTTAAAAAGTTGAATTGTTTATTTTATTTTGTATTGAAAGTTGGAAAAATTGTAATGATTAGATGAGATATTTTTTGAAAACAAACGAGGTGGTTGAAGGATTCTCTTGGTAAGTTTACTACGAAAAGTGTTTGGAATTGCATTAGGGTTCAAGCGCCGCCTTTACCTTGGGCTCAGTGAATTTGGCACAATAACCTACCTAAGAAAATTTCTATTATAATGTGGAAGGCTTCCAATAATTGTTTGAGTGTTGATGATAAGATTAAAATGGTTGGTATTCCGATTGTCTCTAAATGTAGCTGTTGTGCCATAGGTCACATTGAAGACCTTAACCATGTGCTTTGTACTGGTGATTTTGCTCGTCAAATTTGGCATCTGGCTGCGACTCAATTAGGTGTGCATATGAGTATTTTTCGCACTTGGCAGGAGCAAATTAATTTTTGGTTTCGTCGTGCTGGAAGGGGTTCGGAGGTACTATCAACTTGGCTTTCACAGGGTAGAAATTGAGATTGACTCCCAAATTATTGTGGATTGGATCACCAAGTGTGCTTGTAATATTTGGTATTTAAAGGATTTGTAGGATGAGCTTCTTGTTTATTTTGAGTCTATGGAGTACTACGTGAAACATATTTTTTGGGAACGAAATGCGGTGGCTGATTCTCTTGTCGAGAGTGGAGCTGGGTGTTTAGATATGGATTGGATAGGTGATATAGATAGACTACCCAGCAATTTAAGAGGCCTACTTCGTATGGATAAACTTGGTCTTCCTTATTTGCGGATATCGTAGTATTTCTTCTTAGTAAGTTTCATTTGGTTAATTTGTTGATTTACTTTATATGCATGCGGTTTCCTTGTTCTTGTTTTCTTGCAGGTTTTTAGATTGGTTTCTTATATATAATTGGTTCAGTATTTTCCTTTTGGGTATATTATATTCTGGTTGAGAGTTTTCGGTTTTTTTTTTACTTGGGTTTGGATTCCTTTGGTTGTTTGTACTTTCCAGGTATCTATGGATGTAATTACGATTTTCCTTCGTTATAAGTAAAGTTATCTATAAAATTGAGGTACCGTTCTCTTCTTTTTTTAAAAGAAATTATCTATTATTTTTCTTTTAACATACGGAATACAAGGCCTAATCACCACTTGATTCAACGGGGACAATTCCGTCGAAAAAAAAAATTATCAATGGACAAAAACACAAAATGTAACAGGTGGCAGTTCTTGGGCCTCCATCTAACATCATTGGTTTCGATGCCTTAGATTTCTGTAGCTTGCACAACAAAAGAAAGCTTGGTTGGACAATTACAACATGGGAAGAAACTTGTGCTCAAGTATAATTAAGGTACACAGAGTACAATTTGACTAGTTTTCTGGTTAAATCCCCTTGTTTTTTTTTTTCTCAATAATCAGTCAAAATTCTCTGATTTTCCATAACATGTTTTCCATCTGGAATATGTTGCAGGTACTTTGTCTCCCTCAAAGGTAACTACTTATTTAAGAAAAGCAAAATATTCAAAGAGCTTCCGTAGGAACCAAAGCTGAATTGAAGAAGGAAAAGCGACTTCTCGCTTGCAATTAGTTATTGGGTCGCCACTCTATGCCTTTTTCTACCTATCATCCACCAGCTCCAGTCCAACCACCCCTTTGTATATTCTACTACTCCCACCCCTCCTCCAGTACATCTCTTTAAAAAATAGTATTAGATATAGTTTTAAAATGCGCAAGACTCTCGTAGTCACTTTAAAAAAAAAAATAAGGTCGATCTACCATTAAAATAAAAAAAAAGTACGCATGGGTTACACACTTTATAATTGTAAATATCATTTATCCTCCTTAAATTACCATTCCTTACAAAAAAAATATACAAAAATCAATCGAATCAGGAATGAAAAATGGAAATGCCTAATATTAGTTCTATAAAAATGAACAAAAATTTTAAGCAAGAACGAGTAAGATAGACACGTTAAATTAATATTAAAATATTTATTATTCGAACTTCAGATAGTTTCTTTCCTACATAGAGACAACCCAACCAACATAAACTAGGAAAAATAATCATTAATTGGCATGAATGAAAAAAGCAAATTGCTAGGGACAACAATTAAGAGGGTCATTGCAAAGTCACCCTCATATATCCTACATTAGTTTATACATAGCTTAAATTTTATATGCTTGCAGCCACACACATATATCTTTAAATCAATCCCTCTTCCTCATCATCTCTGACTCTCAGGATTCAGAATCAACTCCGCCCACCTCAATACAAGATCATAGAGATCATCTCTCTCTCTAGCTATCTCCTTTCAAGATGAAGAACAACAACAGTAACACAAAGCTAATACTCGTCCACCCTTATATCCAAAAACAAGGTGGCTCCAATCGTCTATGGCTTCTAGCCTTTGTTTCCTTCTTCACGCTTGCTTTCCTCCTCACCCTCATCTACACCAGAGAATCTACATCCACCGCTGCCACCTCTACAGCCGCCGCAGCCACCGTCGCTTCCTCCGGCTTGGGAGGATTGCCGACCACTGTCATTAACACCCTCCTCTACTACGCCTCAACATCCAATAACACATTCCACATGTCCCACGCCGAGCTCAAGCAAATCTCCGATGTACTTCGAAAGTGCTCGTCCCCATGCAACTTCCTCGTATTCGGCCTCACCCCGGAGACTCTCCTCTGGAAAGCCCTCAACCACAACGGCCGGACCGTGTTCATCGACGAGAACCGCTACTACGCCGCGTACATAGAAGAGAAACACCCAGAAATCGACGCGTACGACGTGCAGTACACGACGAAACTGAAGGAGCTGCACGAGCTCGTGGCATCAACCAAGAAACAGATACGAAACGAGTGCCGACCGGTGCAGAACCTGTTGTTTTCGGAGTGTAAGCTCGGGCTCAATGATCTTCCCAACCATGTGTATGAGGTGGACTGGGATGTCATATTGGTGGACGGACCGCGCGGGGAGTGGCCGGATGCTCCGGGTCGGATGTCACCCATATTCACCGCCGGCGTGCTTGCGAGGAGCAAGAAAACGGGTGTGAATGCTAAGACCCATGTGTTTGTGCATGACTTCTATGGAGAGGTAGAGAGGGTTTGTGGGGATGAGTTTTTGTGCAGAGAGAATTTGGTTGAGGCAAGTGACACTCTTGGGCATTATGTTCTTGAGAGAATGGATGCGAATAGCTTTCAGTTCTGTCGCAACAATACATCATCGAAAGCTTCTTCATCCTCCTAGCTATTTGGATTGTTGATCTTCTTCGTAATCAGCTTAGTCCCGGTACTGGATCAATGGCATAAAGTGGTAAAAGGTGGCTATTTATAATCATTTCGGTTTTTTTTTCTCTTTCGAAACTTGTTTCTTGGGTGGGTAATGTATAAAATAATTTTTTTTGGCATTGGAAAGTGTAATTTCGTCGAATTACCGTTCCTTATAGCATGAGATTTGGCTTACATCCTATTAAAAATTTATCAGATACATTTTTTTAAAAATGAATAAACAATATTGCTTTAAATCATGAAAAAATAAGTTGGCATTTCCATCAATCTTAATTCTGTCACGCACTAATCATTATGTACATTTTCTATATTATGTACATTTTGATGGATTCAAAAAGTCTACTCTTGCTAGTAACATTCGACATCCTAAAAAATGGCATGTATTAATCATTTCATGATACAATGATTAATATTTGATTTAGTTGAAAGAGAAATATTGCAATCTTATATATATATATATATATATATATATATATATATATATATATATATAAGCCCCGGGTGCGTTAGCCCCGGGTGCACCTGACATAATGATTTAAATTTTAAAAAAAAAATCAGTAACTTATTTATCTGGGAAAAGAAAATATAAGGTTAAAGAAAGACAAAAAATTAAGATTAAAAAAAATCTAAACTCCAGCAAAGTATGAGCATTGGTCTGCATCCATATTAGATTATCTATTTATTATCTATATAATAGTAAAATATTATTAATTGTTTATTTAAAGAAATTGAAACAAAAATAAAGGAAAATGAATACACTGTCAGAACAAAAAGGACATGAAAAAGAGACGTCAATTCATGGGCGCCACGGGACTATTAAGGGCCTTTTGGTAAAACACGATCCTTCATTAAATTCTATAAGGGAGCTATACGTCAAATGGTCAAAGGTCTTAAGAATCTGTTGATAAAACATGATCTTTCATTAAATTCTACAAATGAGCTACACGTCAAATGATCAAGGGTTTTAAGAGTCTTTTGGTAAAACAGGACTTAACGAACTTAACAAAAAAATAACAAAAGTTAATATTTACAGTTAGATAGCTACTTATTATAATAGATAGAGAGAGGACTAAATGTTCAGTTAACATCATTGGAGGAGCAATATATATATATATATAGTTTAATAACCACCATAATATTTAATGGCTAGCTAGTGTAAGTTTCAACGCATTGTTTGGGGGAAAACATTGTTATCAGCCACATAGTTTTCGTAAAATCCCAAAATTTCACACTTGCATGAATTGTATGGTTTTTTAGTATTTAAATATCCTCCAAACATGGAGTTTTGAACAAGTTGATCAAAGGTTTTTGTCAAGCATTTGGTAGACTAATCAATAGTGAAAGCAGCAGTACTCACAGATGACAGAACAAGTTAATACAGCAAATAATTAACTTGTGATATTCGTTATACCAAACTACCGCATTTGACTCGTTAATGATCAAACCAGAAGTCCAGGCTGGCTCAAGAGTAAAGTACACCCACTCACGAAAATTAGACCTACCTACCTGGAAATTTGGTAGCAGGATTAAATATATTATTACAATGTTTAATTGGTTTTTGTTTGGTACCAGAGAAAAGAAAGGAAGGAAAAAACCTATGCATGCATGTTGCTTGATTAGGTTAGGACTTCTTTTGTTTTTTCTTTACGAGCACCCTAATAAATATTCACTACTATAAATACAAATAGAAACAAACAACAATATCATAAATTTTATTTTGACCCATATTTCTTGGCAAAATTGAGAAAAAATGATCGCAGAATTTGACGATGGCAAATTCGATAATTAATATTTCTTTTTCAATAATTTTATAAGAGTTAAATTCTTTGGGCTATCAAAATATTCAGATTCGTGTCTTTTATTTGAATAGTGGATATAGCAATTTAGTTATTTAAATGAATTGAATCATTTTTTTCCTATCCAATACCATCCAAGTGATAACTCCTAAGTTTTGAGTTGTGGAGTTCCATAGAGTAAGGTTGGGCTCCGACTCGGATGGAGTTGGATAGTGATCTCCGACCTCTGACTTTGACTTGGGTCAGAGGTCCTTTTAAGTTCCGACTCCAATTCCGAATTGGAGAGGATTCCGACTCCAATCAGACTTGACAGAATTGAAGTCGGAGGTCCAAAAAATAGAGACGAACAAGGCACTCTTTGCCTCTACAATCTACTCCATCTCCTCACTACTCTATTGATGTTCTTCATTCCCACCTTTACATACAAAGAGAAAGAAAGAAAGGGTGAAGTGTGAACCAGAGAATGAGAGAAGTCTCCATTGCTTGAGCCTTGCACGTCACTTTGTCAATATATTATCCAAATCAGAATACTTTGCTAAGCATCATCATAAAAATGGGTGAAGAAACAAGGAATCGGAAAAAGAAAGAGGAATGAAAAGAATAAAATGCATAAGAGAAAAAATGAAGAAGAATACAAGAGAAAAAGGAAAGGCAGTATAATAAAAAAGGTGTTCAAAAGGCTACAAGAGAAAAGTGGTAATCAGTAGACATGAGTAAGAGAATTCCGAATCGTGTGAAACGTGGGAAGAAAAGTGGTAGATATGGGGAAGAAAACAAATAACCCAAGGAAGATAAAAAGGAAAAGCATCCTCTACTGTAATAGTTGTTTTGAAGAAAACAATTTTATTTAAAAGGTCGGAGTTCAGAGCCAATATCGACTTAGATTTTGACTCTGACCAATTTTTTAACAAAAACTCTGATTCTGAATTCCAACTTTTCGACTCCATCGGAGTCGGTGGTCGGCCGAAGCCAGAGTTACAAAAGAAATGTGTAGCTCTATCCACACTTAAATCATTTGGGCATCCATTCGGGTAGTCATTTATATTTGGTACTTTCCAAGACCTAGGAGCTGCATTCTATCCATTCTTAGGAAATTTCATCCACAAACATAAAATTGATGGTTAATCGATATTACTCATCGTCGTTTAGCTATCTCATTTATTTTTATCATGTAAAAAAAATCAGAAAATCGATTGAGCCGTTCGAACCGGTGGGTTTGGTCCCAGTCTTAACGGTCTGATACCCATTCTTAAGAACTGAAACCGTATCGATATATATTTTTAATTTTTTATATTCTATTATATTATATAATATATATGCTAAATTCTTAATTAATATAATATGAAATATTAATATTAAATTATTAATATAAACTTACTTTTGATATTATCTTCCAAATCAAATTATGTCACGTGGATAGTATGTGCATGGTATAAAGGTTTTGAAATAAAATTATTCATATATACATCAAGGATAAATACATTTTTTGCATAATAAATATAATATATATTCTTTTTTATAAATATATTTTTACACATTTGATCATATATTTTCAACTTATATAGTGTCACACATATAAACGGTAAATCAAAAAAACCGGATTGGATCGGACCAAAATCGAAAAAATCAAAAATTTTGGGTTTCAATGATGAATCGATCCCTATCAATTATTAAATTTTTAAAATTGAACTGGATCGGATCGATTAAACTCCTAGTTGTCGGTAGGATAAAATGTTTGATAAGGCATAAATTCTATTACCATTTAAAAAAATATATATATAAAAAAACTAGTGTAGATATCACATTTAATAAAATGCTTATATAATATAATTTAATTTAAAATAAGGTTTTTAAAATTAAAAATTAAATCTTATCATTAATAATTATATTACGTACTAACTTGAGAATAAAATAATTGTGACCATAAATGATTATATTTTAAGAACGTACGCAAATTTTGGCGTTTCTCAACGTAAGGCACATCAATCAATATATGGGTTCAGATGCTCCCGTGACAAAGACAATAGGGATTTCGTTACGTTTGGGATTCTCTTCTCTTTCATTTGGTACTTGCCACTGCCGGAGCCTAATAGGGTCGCAAATTAGCAGGCAGGCATCCGCATGGCTACCGACTTCAAGTTCATACCCGTTATCGGTAAAACTAATCTCAATTCTCTCCCTCAATGTTTTTATTATATCCACCTATTCCTCAATGTTTTGATCATATACAAGGCTCAAACTTGTCTCCGTTTTTCCCAAATGTGAAATTGATTGGATTCTCTCGCACCGTTTAATTTGGCAATCATTATTCATTTGAGACAAGTCTGTTCTCTGGTGGGGTGGAAGATCGTATTTTTTCTCCATACCGATATCAAGTGGAGATGTATGCATGCCATATGCTATTGTTTTGACTGTCTAATACTAGCTAAATCTCCGATTTCATATTATTATGCAAGCTTCACAAACTAAGTTTAGTATTGCCAAGTGGGGAAAAAGAACAGAGAGAGAGAGAGAGAAGAATAAGAGCAAGTTAATGTCATTTGGTCGATATCATTTTTATTTATTTCATGTGATTCAGATATAAGTCCTCTTTTGGCCAAGTGTGACGACCCAAAAATGGCGGAGGACCCAGGTGTATATGAAGTTGTTAGACAGTTAGACCAGGCTTGCCGAGAGGCGGGATTCTTCTATGTGGTATGCATCTTTCTTAGCATGTGTTTTCGTTTCTAGATTCTTTTAAAACCAAAGAGCTGACAAAATGCTCTTCAGGCTAAATGGCACCTCCGCTGCTTTTTTTATAGTTAATCAAGCAGTTTTATTCGTGAAAAAAGAAGACATAGCCCAAATATACAGGATGTATACATGAAGTAGCTAACTAGAGTTTACAACTGAAAATAGAAAATCATGGACATTTAGCCCATTAAAATCAATGACCCCCGCCCATAAGAACAAGGTTTTTAAAAAGAGAACGTTAATCTCTATTTGGGTGGCGAATGAGGTTATGGCTTCAAGACATTAGTTAAAGAGTTTGTAATCTCTATAAGAAGATCTTTTAAATTAAGAAATCGTATATATTAATGTATTTCCCCAATATTTAGCGTAGATATTAAGACACTGATTAATGTTTTCACTAAATGGATAAATCACTTAGAATTTTGTTGACTGTGTGTGTGCGTGTAAAGAGTTTTAGCTCAAATTTCTCATCTGAAGATGCTTGTGGGTGTGTAGAAGGGCCATGGTATTCCAGATTCCATTATTAAAGAGGTGAAAAGTGTGGCGCACAAATTTTTCGAACTTCCATATGAAGAAAAACTCAAAATCAAGATGACTGCAGCAACTGGGTTCAGGTTTTGCTTGTGGAATTACATCCTACATGTGTATTTTGTAATTAAGCTCGGTTTCTGATTTATGAGTTGGAAATGTTAGACTTCATATTAATTGGAAGTAAATTTTGAATGCAGAGGATATCAGAGAGTTGGGGAAAATATAACTAAAGGCGTGCCAGACATGCACGAAGCTATTGATGTAGGTCATGCTAGAGGCTTTACAAATTATAGGTGTCTGGTAGATAATGATGTTGTTCATGGTTTACCATGTTATACCATGCATACCAATAAAGGTTCTTGGAAAAATGAGAAGATGATGCACATGACTATCACAAAACTTCCCTGCCTTTAGTGTCGAGCTAAAAAGTATAACAACTTCTAAAAACATTCAACTGTATTCTTGGGGCTTCAACTAAGAGTGAAGACCTTGTTTATGTGATCCCATTTCATTGTCTTCCTTCAACTCAGGAAATTGTCAATCAAACATTACAAATATGGCACACTAATATGTTGTACTTGCTGGTTAATTGGAGTTATGTTGCATCCATCAAACTGCTTGCCTTGAAGTCCATACTATGTAAACTTCCAGAGGCTCTGATATTACCATCTTTATTTGTGTGCATAATTGTGAGGTATCAATAAATCTACATTAACTTCCAATATCTTTCACGGTATGGTAGATCGCCCTTGTTGTTGCTGCTGCTGCTGCTCGAATTATTAGTCTTACTCTTAATAATATTATCACATAGTTTTGCCAATGACAGTGCTATAAAGAAGTGAAAGAAGGGATGTATGGAGAGCTTGGGAAACCTATGGAAGGACGTAACCAATGGTAAGTATAAATTAAGGTTTCTCAGCTATCTCCTGTTCTCCAATTTTTTCTATAGAAGACTTATTCCACATTACAATATAGTTATTGTAAGTTAATACTTATTAGCAAAGTATTATTTCCATGTTGTGAAACACACCCATCTGCCAATAAAAGCTATCAAACAGTGTAAACATGTTTTACTAGTTACTTGATCTTGAGAAAAGCTAATTAATGTCTGTAATTTGAATTATGAATATATATGATATCGACTTCTGTTCCATTGTTTTTAAACCTCCATGAAAATATATCCTATTGAATCATCTAATTGCTGATTCTGTAGTTTTAACGCAAGTCTAGGCAGCTAGATGCTGGTTTTCTTTTTCAAAATGTGGTTTATTAACTTGATGACTGTTTTTGTAACACTCAATTGAAATTCTTATTTGATTGTTATTTCATCTAATGCAGGCCATCCAATCCTCCAAACTATACAGAGCTAATGGAGGAGTATATCAGCCTATGCACAGGCATGCTTTGCAGGACTACTCTTTCTTCTTTGCACGTTATATTTCATGTGCTTTCTGCTTACAACTTACAATTTTTTTATTGCTGTCAGACCTTTCAAGAAAAATTATGCGGGGAATTGCTTTAGCATTGGGTGGATCTCCAGATGAATTTGAAGGTGACAGAGCTGGAGATGCATTTTGGGTGATGCGTATTATAGGTTACCCAGGTGTACCCACATCAAATGGTCATGGCCCAAGAAATGATATTGGATGGTAATGCAATAAAGCTGCTGTTGATGCCTGTACTTATCCCTTTATTACAGTATTTTTTGAAAATGATGTATTTTCTTTTGTCCATGCATTCCGTACAAATAAATTCAGTGGAGCTCACACTGACTATGGTGAGTTTCTTGTCCTCTAGATTATCAGAGGCCCCAGAAATCTTGTTTATCAATCTCATTCATTCGAAAATCTTTCATAGGTTTGTTGACATTGGTTAATCAAGATGATGAGATAACTGCACTACAGGTACAAGCATTTAGTCGCTTTATCAGGAGTCTCCTTTGAATTTTGCAGATACGATGCGATAATGGTTGCATGTCAAGTATGTGGTCTTTATACATTTAAATCGGCTTCGTTTAGTTATCCCCCCCCACCCCCCCCCCCCCCCCCCCCCCCCCCCCCCCCCCCTTCCCAAAAGAAAGAAAAAGGAAAGAGAATAACGAAAGGACTTGATTGATCTGATATTCCAATAAACGTGTATCATTTAACCTTTCTTGTGAGCTATCTAAGATATGCTATCTAATTTTATATTATAGTTGCATTATATAACCTTTTTATGATAATAAAGTATATATTTTACAATTCAAAGAGCAGCTGATTTGCAAGCCAAAAGCAGCATTTTGTAAATTATTATGGAAGTTTTGGCATCTGCAAAGTTGGGGGAAGTCTTTTGCATGAATTTCTTCTCTCTTTTCTGATTCATTCTTCCGTTTTAAGCCCTGCTACTTCAGTTTCCACCACATTAATTGTATAAGTTGTTGAAGGTAAGAAACTTGTCGGGTGAATGGATTTCAGCTCCTCCAATTCCTGGAACATTTGTATGCAACATTGGGGACATGCTGAAGGTAATATAACTTTGTCAAAGTCGCACTCTCTATGTATCTTTCCGTGTGAATTGAAATTCTAATGAAACATGGAAGAATGCAGATTTACTCAAATGGTTTGTATGATTCAACTTTGCACCAAGTTATCAATAACGCTCCAAGATATCGGGTCTGTGTAGCATATTTCTATGAGGTCAGTCTCAGTCTGTCTCTCTATTTGCTTCTATATTGTTTTATCCCTTCCTCCTAAAATGAATTGTCCTCTCCGCATGTTATTGGGTGGTTGTACAGACAAACTTCGACACAGCAGTAGAGCCTTTGGAAATTTGTAAACAGAGAACTGGTGGAGCTAAGAAGTTCGGAAGAGCTGTGTATGGAGAGCATTTGGTCAGCAAGGTCCTAACAAATTTCGGTTAGGAGCTGAAATTGTCATTTTTTTGTGTAATAAATCAGTAAAATACCTCAAGCTGAAATGACGAGATTAGAAAACTTGAGCTGTGGAGATGAATGTTATGATATATAAATTGTGTCATTTGAGACTTGAGTGGTATCTGTCATCTGAAAACTGGTCCTCTGTGTCAACTTCTTACTTGGACTTGAGAATACTATTTACGTAAGTGCAAACTTCAGCAGGGAATGATATTATGATGGTATGAAGGTCAAAACGTAGTTCTAGTTTTTCTATTTCAGGCTTTCTTAGAAATTAAGGGGAGTATCAAATTGCTTTGCTAGTTTTGAGGACGAAGAAACAAAAATTATATTTCCTTATTTTCCATGTCGTGCTGGTGTGAGAGAACTACGTAGTTACGTATGTGGTCCTCAATGCCTTTGAAACGAGGAACATAATTGTTCTCATACATTCTCAGACTACTCTACTACTATTCACAAACAGTTCAGTACTATTCATAAATGATATGCAATACTCTTAATATCCGATCGAGTCTGGCTTGATTGATACAGCTCTTGAATTATGACATCTCTAGTAGGGGAATTATAGTATTTATACAACTATTTTACAACTCATCTTACGATCAATAAAAATTACTAATTTTTTTCATTTGCATTTCAAGTTTAACATAACTGTCATCCATTTAAAACAGTTGTAAGAACAGTTGTTTTAAGGATTCTCGTTTTCTTCTCTTGATGTGCCCCAGCATTCAAGAGATGCTCGTTTGGCCAACCCCCACCTTTGGAGTCCTTATATGTAAAGAATGTAAATGGCAAGAATGAAGATAAACAGCGTGAAGAGACGAAAATGCCAAAGGCAAGTTGTCGAGGGAGACTTTAGGGGGATGGAGAATGCCAAGATAGACCGGGTAAAGGATTGAATAGACAGTGGACTTCTATAAATGTGATGGATTCAAAGGAGGAAGGCTTCGTTGATGCTAAGGTCATTGACATCCCGGCTAAATTGTTAGTCCCAGAAATTACGTATGTAGTTACACTTGCAATAGCATGGATCTTCAAAGACAGCCCAAAAATCCTGACTATGAAAAAAAAAAAAACACAGAATCAAATGCAAGTCTTTTAACTTCGAAAAGATCAATGCCTCCAACATTGATACATCTGCAGCATTGCAAATGTTATAACATATTTCCCGACAGAGGGAAGTTCATACAGCAGAACTACCTGAAAAACTGGCACAATATATCATATTGAGAAAAGATCTCAGTTAGAAAGAACTTCTTCCTCCGATAAGATACACTCTGAAATTCCTCAGCATATTAGATGGTCAACAACTACTGTCAGCAGCAACAATTAAGATGCCGACAAATGCAAACCTTTAATGTGAAAAAATAATAACAAAAATCATTAAGTCAACAATCAATCTGATTGCCGGTTAAAAATTTTGCTATGAATCCAAAATTTTGGATACCTTCAACCCAACAATCCGCTTCATACATCTCTGGATACCAGCCCATCTGCAGGAACTCTGTCTCCATGTTTATCATCCAGATAAAGTGGAATTCTTGTTCCCAGCTCCCTAAGACGGTCAACCATGTTATAAAGAAATTCAAATGTCAGTTTGGATTGGGAGTTGAGATCCTCTCTGACATGTGGATGCATCCTGAACCAGTCTCCCAACATCCTGTGCACATGAGCACGAATCATTCTCCATGCCACAGGGTATCTTTCACATAACTTCAAATACTCCACTAGCAGGTCTGTCTGGTCCAGTTTTCCATCTCTTTCACTTCCTTCACTGCCCACTACCCATTCAGCAGTTCGATACCCAGCAAAAAGAGCTGGATTCTCAAGGAGAGACTCGGCAGAAAGCACCCCATCGGCACCAGTCTTTTCCAAACAGGTATGAACATCATCCACGTGCCGAATGTTCCCATTTGCAAGAACAGGGATTCTAACCGCATTTTTTACTGCCCTGATAGCATCCCAGTCTGCCCGAAATTTCTTTCCATCTTTCTCATCCCTGGTTCGGCCATGCACAGCTAAAAGAGAGCAACCTGCATCCTCTAACATCCTAGCATACTTGATTGTATCCTGCAAATCTGGGAATACTCGGATTTTGCATGACACGGGAACATGAAGGTTGAGAGCCAACTTCTGCACTAGAGATTTTACAAGGGGAAGATTATCCATAAGGAAAGCTCCATAATTGCCCCTCCTAGCAATACGCTGAGGACAACTGCATGAAGACCATAGAGGAATTGGCATTTTGAGTAAAAGCTTTTCAAAACAACAGTAGCACACGTACAACATTATGTAAAAGTTACTCCAGAATTTATGTTACAATTGATTAGGACAAGTAGGCCATTGTTAGATGTCATTTCAGAGCTAACAAAGTCATCTTTATCACTTATATGTCAGTTGATATTGTCCTACAGAAACAAGCCTTTAGGTAAGTCTAAACGAGAAAAGAAACTAACATTCACTACTAAAGGTGTGACCAGTCGGTAGTCCTCGACCTCATGACATTATGAGGGGTTGATACCTCCACTATTGTCTTCTCCACCTTCACTGTCAATGTTTGAAATGACTTTGAATTTTTACTTCTCTTAAAATAATGATCGATTAATTCAATTCACAATTTATTATCAGCTTAGGCTTTGATACAAAAATTATTTATAATATTTCTAGAAACAAATGTTAGTTTATCATATATCAAAGCAGGCGGTCAGAGTTCAAATCCTAACTTCCCTCTACCTCCCATTTAAAAAAAAAAAAAAAAAATCAATGGAGTGGCTCCAAAAGTGTAGGCTCGCAAGTGAGGGTGTCCTAAATAATGCTTAAGTTATCTAATTCACCATTTCCTTATCAGTTTCGCTTAATAGAAGTGTTTCTCACCTTCGTTTTTTTTTTTATAAGTTAGTAGTCTTTCTCACCTTTCACTATTTGCTTGCATAAATCTTGGTTCAAATAGATTAGTATCATAGAAAGTATTGCCATTGAGCTTTATGTGAACGTATGGATCAGAAAGACTATCTTATATATCATCATAGCGGGAAACAAATATATTTTAAAAAAGGTCCAAGAATTGAGCACTAACGATGAACAAAACTATTATTACCCAAAATTGATGTCAACATAATCACAAAAAGGTTCCACTCTCATTGCAGCCTCCAATAAAACTTCTGGATCGTTAGCACAAAATTGAACAAACAATGGGCGATCCTCCTGCAAATTACGTACAGCGTAAAAAAAAAAAAAAACTAATCCTGAAGAAATGCTAAATCAAACATCGAGGTGGAAGGTTTTGAATTTGCCTTGCAAGTGGTGAATTCCTGATTACGATACTTCTCGTTCTCGGTGAAAATGCGAGAGTGCAACATGGGCGTGTACGCCGCCTCAGCTCCGTACTTCCGGCAGAGCATTCGAAACGGTAGCTCGGAGTTATCGACCATTGGGGCCACGATCAACTTGGGCCGACCGAGTTTGGCCCAGTGAGTCCATGCCCGCTCGACGAGGGACTCTCCCGACAAGCACCGGCTCGGCGAGCCAAATCCCAACGGCAACGAATCGGAGGAAGAAAGAAGCAACTGTTGTCGCTCTTGTCGTTCTTGTTGCGGGTCGGAGCAGGGGATATCATCCAGGTCGTCTTGCGCTGGTTCGGCATGGAAGCTTCCGGTTTGGGTTTGGGATAGGGTTAGGGTTTGGGTGAGAGGAGAGGCCATGATAGATTTTTGTGCTGGGTAGCAGGAATTGCGCGAAGAGCGGAGGGATAGGGAGGGAATTATGAATTTCATGATATGGGGATGTTCCAACGACGCATCATCGCCACCGTTGGTTAACTTCGTCTATGATTCGGTAGGAGTGTGGGCGTGAGATATTCTTCGTGCGACGAAGTTGGGCTGCGTTGATTTTGGGCCTCAGTTGATGTATCGTGACCTATTTTGCTAAGGCCTGAATTAACGAAAGGTCTATTATAATTTTATGAGCATTGCTATTCATAAGCTCATACACCACATACCAAATTTTTTTTATTTTTTAAAAATTTTTTTAAAGTTTTTTTTGTTTTATTATTCTTAAAATAATTGAATTATTCTATTCATAATCCATATACCACACATTTGGTAAGAGAATAAAATTAAAAAAATCATAAAAATGATGGTGTGTAGTGTATGAGACTTAGGAATAGAATTTTTCTAATTTTATTATAATACATTATTTATTATAGAATCTATTATAATTTTAAAATATCAATCAGTTTTTAACCTGATTTATATGAAAGATTTCCACATTTTCTGTGTATTAGGTGTAAAATTTAGGATTGCAAATAGATTTTTTCCTTTCTTTTATCTTTAAGTCTCGTTTGTTTTTACAAATATTCTCATCTCATTTTATCTTATCTAATTATTACAATTTTTTCAAATTTTAATATAAAATAATAAGATATGGATAAGTTAAAGGTGTTGCATATACCATAACTTGATGTATCGAAAATAATTTTAAAATGGATTAGAAAAAAAAAAATTTAAATGAACAAATACATTTAACACCCTCAAACTATCAAGAGTTTTGTAATCCATGCATAGTTAAAACCCGACATGTTCCAAATGTATAGATAATAGTATACATATTTCACGCTCAAATTATAAGAAATTGACACTTTCATCCTTCATTTAAATCTATCTATCGAGATTTTTGCTAAGTTACTTATTTTTTATTTATCTGAACAATGAAAATTAGGGATGTAATCGATTCGATTCAATCCGGTTTTGGATAAATTTCAGAACCGAACTGATATGCATTGGTTTTAGAAATTTAAGAATCAATATGGACAGATTCATTACCGAAACTGAAATTTTTGGTCTGGTATGGTTTTCTAGTTTACCGTATACACACGTGGCACTATATAAGTTTAATATTATAATTTTTTCAATACTAAACTTAATTGTTAGAATTTAATATTTATTATTAACAATTACTAATTCATTAATGTTCAATTATATTAATATAGTATAAGTAGTGTCTAACTTAAATCAAATGTTACATTAATTTTATGTTATAAGATTAATAGACTTGAATAATAAGATTAGAAATTCATGTTATATTAATTAGCAATTTAGCATATAAAAAATTAAAAATATATATTGGTCAAGTTCAGACCAACTACAAATTGGACTGTGGATTCGGTCTGGTCTGGTTCAATAGATTTTTCAATTGTTTTACACCCCTAATTAAAATTGAATAAAGTTACAAAGTGTGAACTTTTGATAGTTGAAGAGTGCAATATAAGGACTTTAATAACCAAGGTGCAAAGTTCAAAGTATCTTATAGTTGAAAGGTGGAAAATGGTATTTTTTTTCAAATGCTGACAACAAAAGAAAGAAGAAAAATCTCAATGGATTTCCAAAGAATCTCGAACTATGTGGTTGAATCTTGAATTATTTCCATGACCTTGGAAGTATTATGGAGAAACATTGAATAACAATAAATGTTTGTTTTATTTGTTGTCTTTATGGGTTTGTTTTCATTATTTCTTACATATGTGATGTCCGTTATTACCTTGAACTATCGTAATCTACTCTTTATGCCAATACTGATCATTCTTTCAATTGGTTATCGTCATGCTAATTAATTTTCTGCCTACTCCAAACATGTTTAACTAGCGACAGTCCTTCTAATGTTAAAGGAAACTTCTTGTTGGAGAGAGAGAGAGAGAGAGAGAGAGAGAGGTGTTAATGTAGCATTTACCGCATAATTTTTTACCATATTCTTAATAAATAATTTTTTTTATGCAAAAGCAATAAAACAAACAAATAAACAAAAATTTTTCATAATTTCAAAAGTATTGTCGATTTTATCATATGAAGAATGTAAACCATTTGTTTTTTTTTTTTTTTTTGTCCTTTTATTTCAAATAGGACAATATTCACTACAACAAAGTGGTTTTTTTGGACGAAAATTTCCGTCTCAAAAGATTGTGATTTCATCTCAAAATATTATTTGGGATGAAAAAAAATAGTCCCAAGGTCATTCTAATAATGGAAAATTTGCATCTTTATCACTATATATGATGATATACTCATATGATATAAAAATAGATACTATAGTGATGATATCATATATATATATATATATATATATATATATATATATAACAAGTTATAGTATTATATATAACATATATAGTGTATAGTATTATATACAAGCATATACTATCATATAGTGATATATAGATATAGTGATATATACTATATCGTGATACATATATATACTATATATGATATATAGTAATATTATACATGGATATCATATATAGTGATGATATATATATATATAGTATATATCACATCACTATACATAGGATGATATGGTCATATGATATAAAAAATATATATACTATAAATATACTATATACTAGAAATATGCTATATACTATGATATAGTGTACCATATTAGTAATGTCAAATACCACTTCTAGTCAAGAGGTACACAACTTAAGAATGTTTGATAGTTGATTTCGTATTATTTTCAATGATTTTATATCTTTTTATATTTTTGGATGCTATTTTTTTAAAATTTATATTTTTTTGATAAGCCAAGTAGCAACATAGTAGCATTACTCCTTTTCCAATTCCTTGTTCAAAAATTTTGATAATTAATGATTGAGAGAGAGAAAGAGGTGTGGCTAAACTTGAACACTACTTTCTAAAGCGCGTAAAATTAAAGTCAAAGCCATCTCAATCATAAGCCATTTCCATCGTATTGTTCTATCTTAGAAAGAAATTAGACAACTAATTATTTTCCATTAAAGTGAAAACAAAAACTTAATTAATGAGACTTGCTAGGTATAAATAGTTTGGCGAACGCATGCCAACAATCATATAGCTTTTTTTATTACAAATAAGAGAAGAATAAGGTCTTTCGTCTTACTATAATTATTTTTATTTTTAATTTATATTATTTCATTAAACAGATGCCTTATATTTAATTTTGAGAAATTGTTTTTACAGTCCCTACTTAGAAATTATATGTGCAAGCTCTTTATTAAATAAAAAAAATATAATTCTAAGAGAGATATTTTTATAATTTTAAAAAAATTTTAAAGATAAAAATTGTATATTGTATTGCTCTTTGATATTAATGCATGATTTAGTGTGCGAAATTGTCAAAAAGATTTTTCCTTTAAAGAAATACGTGCGTTGGGATTCCCTAACCGTGTAACATGAAGTCAAAGACGTCTCAATCGACATTCAATTTATATTATTTCCGCATTGAGCACATAATTCCATCATATTGAAGGCAAATCTCTTTTTTACGTTCGAGTGAAACTAAAACAGAAAGCAACAAAAGAATTATTCTTAAATGGTCTCCATAATTTCCAAATTATTATTTTTTATTAATATTGACTGAAAATAATGCCAATTGTATATTTTATAATAATTAATGAATTTTATCTGTTTTAAGAAAAGTGCTACAACTACAAAAATATCATAAAAACATAAATTTACAAAATGATATAATATAATGTGATACTATAGATCTATTTTATAATATAAATAATTTTATTATTTAATGTATTACATCAAAGATGTCAGCTTATAAATTTATTTTTGCGAAAGAATTAATGTTGTTTTAAACAGACAAAATACACGCTTTTCCAACGTATTGTTGCGTGGACTTGACAAATTCAGAAGCTTTCATCAATATTTTTTGTTCCAGTCCAGAAGTGGATATTTCGTATCATTTCAATTTGTTCAATAAGAAGCTTTTTCAAACTTTGTTCAGCCGAGTCCATATTTATGATCATCGACGGTTGCGGACAAGTTAAGGCTCAATATGGAAAGATAAATATGGTCTTCCAAAGATTAGTACTTTTCACTGCATGGAGGTTGGGATGGGTATTTCAAGTAATAGCCTGCTCTTACAGTGATATATTGGATATTAATTTTTATCGTAACGTTCCAATGGAAGATTCAAATCACATGATTTATATTTCAAAAAAACTAGTCAATGATACAATTGGAATCCTATTAGAACCTTATAAAGAGCAATAACTTCTCATTTCTAAGTAATGTGAGATCTATACACCACCTTCCCTTATCCATATCATATGGGGTATTACAATCTACCCCCTTAAATTTCCGACGTCCTCGTTGGACCAGTCCATTGTAGGTGGCATGGCTCAAGTCCCACATTTTCTGGTTGAGATAGGCTCTAATACCATTTGTAACGCCCCAATGGAAAACTCAAACCACATTGTCTATACTCCAAAAAGACTAGTCAAATGATACAATTGGAGCCCCATTGGAACCTTATAAAGAGCAAGAACTTCTCATTCCCAAGCAATGTGGGATCTCATATACTACCTACCCTTATTCATATCATATGAGGTATCACATTTATACATCATACTGCCATTTTAATTTTACCTTACTACTTAAGATATGTTATATTTATCACTATTGCATAATTTTTTATTAGAGGATTTTTTATTAGATGATTTTTTTTATTAAATAGTGATGAATGTGTCACATCTTATATAATATAATGAAAGTGTGGGCTGTGTGATAGTGAATAGTAATGTGAGAAGAATTATTTTTGAAACAAAAGTTAAAACTCGGCTCAATTTAAACAGTATTAACTATTTTACCATTCGGAAGACTTTCTACATGTTTAGCAGAATCGCGGACATCACGTTGGTGGGAATACAGGCCGATGAGTCTCTACTCGCAGCTTATGTAACGTAGGTGCGAAGATCCCACAAAAATCCAAATGCTTTCGAGTTTATGCTTGACTTCACATGCAAACATCATTCTACTATTTTTTTACTCGGATTGCGGAAAGCAACGAGAAACTTCCACCCTTCTCTCTCTCTCTCTCTCTCTCTCTCTCTCTCGATTCTCTGTGTTTTAAAGCGTGTAAATGGGTCATCCACACATGTGGATGACCCAAGTTTTAAAATGATGGAAGAAGGAGGGGCTAGAAATACGTGGGAGGACTGAGGAAGGGACCACAAATGCACAACAGGGTTGACGTTAAGGCAAAGGCAAAGAACCAAAATTGTGGACGATGTAGATGGGGTCCCCACATCACCAGTGGCCGTGCCTAGGACTTATCAATTTCGCACCCACCCATTTTGACTTTGTCGATTTGATTTTTCCCTTTCACCATCTCTTCCTCAAGTCCCCTCCAAATTCAGCCAACCTTTTCCCACAAGCCAAACAGGGCAACATTTTTTTTTCTTATTTGCATTAAAAACTCTCTCTCTCTCTCTCTCTCTCTCTATTTTGTTTTCCCTACCCATCACCCACCTTCTTCACTAAATTGGCCGTCCCAAACCATCAACCGCCAACCCCTTTTTCAAATGAGAAATAATTCGTCTTTCAAATAAATAAATCTAGTATAAAGTTTTATAAAAAAGTAGGCCTCCCCTAAAAAAAATATAAAAAAAAAAATTATTAGCAAGACCTACTTTTTTATAAAAGATTTGTATAAAATTTATAAACGTAAATTTCCAAATCCCCGTCCCTAGCACGACATGTTGGTCCACTTCTTTCTATTTGTTTGACCTAGTCATTTTCTTTCCATTAATGTCTCTTTGTTTGTTTGTATTGCTGCTACTATTAAATCGAAGAAAAACTTTGAGGGT
Organism: Juglans mandshurica; assembly: GCA_022457165.1. Classification (NCBI taxonomy): domain Eukaryota; kingdom Viridiplantae; phylum Streptophyta; class Magnoliopsida; order Fagales; family Juglandaceae; genus Juglans; species Juglans mandshurica. The sequence goes on from CM039619.1 coordinate 50,704,153, forward strand.
GATGGGAAAATAAAGTAAAGAGGTAGGCCTCCAAATACAAAAACCAAAGTTAAAGCAATCAATACAATTTCAAAGCGAATATAACCCACTTTTGTTTTCTGCTTTTCATACTGAGAAACTATTACCAAATCCACCATCTTCTCCTTTTTCCTTGTTTTAAAATCATAACGATTCCACAGTGCTCCAAGCGAGAGAGAGATACAGAGAGAGAGAGAGGAATCCAATATGTTACAGGAATTAAACTAACCCCACTAATCTCCTTCGAGATATAGTTGAGTCTGAGCGATCGAGCCAACAGATATACTGCTGCCATTAAACTGCTACTATTCTAGCTCCTTTAAATAAAATGAAACATAAATCAAGCGGAAGGCTCCTTGCAGCGCTGTGAATCTGTGATCTTCAAGAGGATTCTAGGATCAGACTGGAGGCCTCGGCAACAGACAGCGAGTGATTGTGCTCGCCCTCGTATGTCACCACTAGCATGGCTGGATCATCCAGAGCTCTCTCCACGTGTTTACGTGCTGGGCAACCTCTCACGCTGCTGCACTTGTAATAGCCCCTGTTCCATATAAATATTGCATATGTATCAAAACTCTGATTAAGAACTTTGTTGCTGAAAATTCGCTAATTATTGTTTGAGTTAAAAAGACAATCTTTGGTAACAAAAATGGTCGTACTTTAAAAATGTAATCTTTAAAATTGGAAAAGAAACAAAGGTCAACGAGTAATTGAGCATCTTGATGACAGTGTTGACGACAGAGTTAACAGAGTGAAATCTAAAAACTGAAGGAACCTTATCTTATTATCTATATACCTTGGATGAGGAGAACCCTTAATCGGCTTCTGTCCGTACTTCCTCCATGAATAATCGTCCGGTGGAATATCTGCCATCTTCAAGCTAATCGCCGGAACCCTCACCACCCTTTTCATCCTCAATTTTCTGCAAAATGAAAATATATAATGAGAACATAAATACATAATCAATATTATATATGTATGTATATATATATATATATATCTCTGTGTGTGAGAGAGAGAGAGAGAGGGAAGGAGGTGACCAACCTTTTCTTGGAACAATGGCATCGGCCGGAGGAGCCACCGCACTTGCCGGAACCCAAGTTCTCGGAGCTACACTTCCTCTTCAACGATGAAGAAGACAAAGGCGGCTTTCCTACCGAGGAAACCTGAGACAGATTCGTGATTTGAAACGCCGAAGACGACGACGGCTGCTTGCTATCGCTGTCGCCCGTCAACGACGACATGAACGAGGTCCCGCCAGAGTAGGAGAAATTGATCGTGGTAGACGAGTCCTTCTTCTCGATCGCACTGATCTTTTTAGGCATCAAGGAGTCGCTGTACTGGTATTGATTATTGAGGTTTAGGTGAGGAAGAGGTGGGATCTGCTGGATCGGGGTGGCGTAGTAAACTTTGTTGGGTGCAGAAGCCGAAGGCTTCTCTTTCTCTTGGCTTTGGGAATTAGCCAAAGGGCCTCTTCTGAAGCGAGCGTGGCCGGTCCTAGCCCGACCCAGAAGAGAAATAACCTTCTTGAACTTCGAAACGGCGACGTCCGCCACGGCCTTGCAGTCCATCTCCATTTCCAACGAAGGTTTCGAACTAGAGGAAGACGACAATTGGTATTGCTGTTGCTGCTGACTCTGCTGGGAAAGCAATCTGATTAGCTTTTCGACGCTCTCGAGCCCAGACGCCGCTTCCTGCACAGCGTTCTCTTCCATTTTCGCCCTGAAATCGCTGCTGCTGCTGCTATTGCTGTTCCTATACTCCATCATGAACTCCACGGCCATCTCTCAGAACCATCAAAGACACAGAACGAAAGAGAAAAAGGGTAAAAAGGAACAAGGAGAGCTAATAAAACGAAAGGTGGGTCTCTGGTCAAAGAGGTGCCCATTAAATTTTTAGCCCTCCTTAGTCCCCTACTGGCCCACAGCGTGACCGACCTGTCACGCTAGCGGCCCCCGTCAAACCGTAGGTGCGAATCAGGCCCCCAACTACATGACAATTTTCATCGATTACCGTTCACAAAATTAATTTTTAATTTTATTTCCTATTTTATTATTATTATTATTATTTTTATAGTCACGACATTGACCTCATCTGATCGATGTGGGGCCTATTATGGTTAATGTAGTCTTTACGAACGTTGTGAGATGAGATTGGCGTACATCAGGTCAAACCATTGGCTATTAACCATTCGATCTGTGTTGGAGAAGGAAAGTGGGTTAATTTGTTGTTGCCCGCCAGCACGGTAGAGTTGACTTCGTAATGCTGGGATTTGCAACAGTACTTTGATTGGAGTTGTTAATAATAAGGATGTCTTTATTGTTTTGTTCTTGTTTTTCCGGTACTTTTAAATCTCCCTATGTTCATTTCCTTTTCTACCACATATTTGATTCGTTACATGTATTCCATTCTAAACGCTCTGTTTTTTCTCTGCAATATCAACAAACCCATGCCAAATTCTCAATTAACTTTATCGTATTTGTTACACATTTTCTGTAATTATCGCTAGTTTTTAACCAACCAGATCAAATTAAATGTAGATTAAGAGCATATGACTTCTCCAACTGTCTGATTGAATTGTATATTATAATTTTAAGAGTAGTGTTAGATACAGTTTTATGGTGTGTAAACTCTGCGTACTCTCTTTGAAAAATAATAAAATTCATCATTAAAAAATTAATTTTTCACATATAAATCTCACATACGTACTCACTTACATAATCTAAAACTACAAATATCATTTTCCTAATTTTAAATAGAGACTGGTCGTAGAATAGTCAATGCTATTTTATACTAAACTTAATTTTATTGTGCCCACCCGCAAATTGAGGTCCCTTCCTGTGCTTGACTAAACTGGATTTGATATCCTTTGTCAAAGATATATCATGCACACGACCAGCTATTAGCCTATTACAATGGTAATGCAATGTGTTTTGACAACTTGAGAGTTGAAAAGACGAAGAGAAAGATTAGTGGGGATGAGATGAAGATGTTTTTTGGAATCTTATCTCAAATATATTTAGAATTAAAAATCGACATAATATATGAACCCCATGATATATATAATGTTGATATTTACATTATTTAGTGTAAAATCTTAATTTTTTATAAATTATAAAAAGTATAAAATGGAAAATGATAGGAAGTCATTATCCGATTTATAGTGAGCTCGAAGATTATATTAACATATTATTATTATTTTATGTTTTATTGTTTTGTTGCTTTAATTATTTTATAATTACATTGCTCAAAGATCAAGTTCATGTTGCTGGCTCGTTTTGCGTGCAAGAAAGAATCCCCTGCTACCGCAGTACAGCCTTAATAAAGCAACCACATGGTAAAAAGCAACTCATTTTTTCTTCCCTCTTTGAGCGTTAGAGTTAATTAAGAATTTTATTTCAATTATTTAAAAACTTCTTTAATAAATCATTGTAAAAGATACATGAGATTACGAGAGAGAATAAATCACAAAGCATAATAAATTTTACTCCCAAATAATTCGTAGACATATATTTTTATGCCAATTTATGTAAAATTTGTCTCTCTTTATTTATATCTTATACATTTTATTTATCATTTGTTATATGACCAAGTTTTCAAACATCATATCAACGTCCTAATCATCATTACGGATCATTTCAACATATTGTTAGCTAAAAAAAATAGCACAGTTACGCATCAGCCGCACTTTCTATATATTATGAATTTTTTTTTTAGTGTGTTGAGGATTACATCAATAGTAGGCTGATGTAAGTAATATTTTAAAAAATATATCAATAAAAAGAAAAATATATAAATTTGAATAATTAAAAAGTGCACGAGTTTTTCACTAATATTGATAATAAATTAAAATAGTGAGAGTCATCTCATCTCATCTCATCTCATCTCATCTCATCTCATCTCATTTTAATTAATAATTTCATTATTATTTATAAACAATTTTTAACTAATTTCGGTTTGATACTAAAAATGAAAGAGCGGATAGAAAGGAAAAAGAAGAGAGTCACGGGATTGCAATATTGCATGGAGAAATTGATTCGTCGAACATGTGATTGGAATATCTGCAGTTTGGACAGGGACTTCATTTTTTTTTTTTTTAGAATAATGCGCAAAGCAATTATCAGACTGCCCGAACAAGTACAGCGACAATAACCAAAGAGTGTGTTCGCATTTGGACGATAAGTTTGAAAACTGAGACAGGTTTCAGATCCGATTTCGTAGTCGCAGCCCCCCAAAGTCAAAATGACGGAAAGCTTTTATAAAATAAAAAAAATTCCTGAAAATGGATGAGAGAGTAGCAACGTGCTTGAGTTGCCTTCCACTCTCTTTTAATTATTGACTTCCCACCTTAAAAGTCTTTTAAACACATTATTTTTCTTGTCCTTTTGTTAGCATAAATTTATATTAATTAAGGAATTATTAAACTAAAAATTATTTAACCGTTATGTTTCTTTTTTAATAAAGACAACAAAAATTCAATTTTATTAATATTATTTTCTTACAACGGAGGAATACTTTTTACTTTTTACAATTAAGGGCTTTAAGATTACATAAATCTTTTCATCAGTCACTATTTATTATTCACACCTCACGCTCTATAAAAAAGAATTAGAGCGAGAGATATATAAACATATAAATCATAATTTATAAAATTTATTGAGTATTCAATATTGTTTCATAAATTATTTATAATATTTATTTTTTATAGAGTTTAGTTTAAACAATAAATCCAAATTACAAAAAAACATACATTGGGGATAAAGATAAGATTGCTGTCGAGATGAGGATTTGACTATTGTAGTGGTTGCATTAAACATATCCTTAAAGACAGTAATCAAACATGGTAGTTGGGGGGGTTCACATGAAGAATCTGATTGCGCCATTTCTGTCGGGCATGTTGGTACTCTATTTCTAATCCAATCACTTCAGCTCTATACCTCCCTATTTTCTACTTTCTTTTTTCTTGAGTGGTGTCTAATCTTGCTCCCCAATCATTTTGGGTCAAGTAGTTAAGCATGCATATCCTCTAAATATACTATTGGGCCTATTGAATTGATGCCTGGGCTCACAATCTTGACGGCTTAAGTAATGTGCCAAAAAGCTTGGGCTTCAGTTGTGGGCCCACTAGGCTTTGAAAATAAAAATCTAAACCATCGTAGTATTCTTCGCATGAGGAATACTGCCCAGCTTATTTTATTTTTATTTTTATGAATTAATTGAGATGTAGCCCGAAAGTATTCCGAACAGGTATATTTTTTTTATTTTATGTATTTTTTTAATTATCATAAATATTTAAAAAAATAATAAAAAATTCACAACATCATTAAAAAATATTTTTTTAATCATTTGATAAAATAAAATTAAAAAAAGTCCCATTCGGGACATTTTTTGGGTCCCAAATTCGGGACCCAAAGCATTTCTCTTAATTGAATTATTCTACTCACTGTCTATATACCATATATTCATTAAGAGAAAAATAATATAAAATAAAAATAAATATGTAGTGTAGAGATGATGAGTATAATTATTATTCTTCGCATTGGGTTATTAGAAAATTTCCCATTATTAATAAAAAATTAATATTATTATTAACTTGACTTTCCAACTGAATTCTGTCCCTTTTGGTTTGGTTTCCAATCATCATCAATCAACCACAAGATGACTAAATGTCCCTCTTCTTCTTTTTTTTTTTTTTTTTAATATCTATTTCTCAATCTCAAACGGAAAGAAATACTCTTTGAAAATTGAGACTCCTGAGAATTATGAATGATGGAGCTTCTACCAAAAATCAGTGGCAAAAACTACTAGAATTGACTTCAGGCTAAGTTGGTGGGTGTTAGGGAAAGGTGTTAAAACTATTGGAATTAAAATGATGCTTAAAAAAAGATACCTTGACTTGTTGCCTCTCTATAAAGGAAACAAATTCATTTCGGGTGATATATGCTAATCAAGCACCAACCCCAACCAACTCCTCCCAACCCCCAACCCTTTTCCTGTTCCATACTCTACCCTTCCTTCCATGGCGGGGTTTGGTTCCAAGAAGAATTTTGTTAAGAGTTCCGAGCATCATTTGTTTTATTAATATTAGATACGTGTTATAGTTATAAAAAAAAAATTACTCAAATAAATTCATAAATTGACGTATTTTCATGTGATATATTAGATTTATTTTTGTAAAATTTTTATTATATAACTAAAGCTTTTTTCTTACTAATAACTAAATGGGTCCGCCTCCATTCTCGTACTTTCCCACCTTCTTTATCACACAACCCAGTTGAGTTGTTACGAGAAGGAAAACAGAGAGAGAGAGAATCAACTTTGGTGCATGGCAGTGTGACATGGGTCAATGTCCAACTTCATTTGTTTGGTAGGGCATCTGTCCAACAAGGGCAATCAATTCTCCATATTCCACTCTCTACTTTGCTTCGAAGACTCATCCTTTTATTTGAATTGCTTCCCATTTCTTTACTGACTGCCAACAAAATCGCCGCAAAAAGCGATAGAAAATTGAGACGACACGTGTATCGTGTTTCTTAAAATTTGTAACCTACTAATTTAGGTGTGGTAAATTATGTTAATGGGTCGTGTTAGTGTCATGTCAGATTGTGTAAATTATATGATATGAGCCAAACCGAATATGATCAGGTAAACTTAATGAGTCAGATTTTCAAACATTAACATGACCCATTAAAATAACGGGTTTACACGATATAATCTGTTTTGACCTGTTATGCATTAATTAAAAATATATTGACATGACATAATCCGTTTCAACCTGTTTATGTAAATAATTGAATTGATTCAAGTAATACATTTGAACCGATTAACATAATTTCACATAAAAGTTAAAATCACAATATCTCTTAAAAATATAAAACAGACTACATAAGTCTAAAATTACAATCCAAAAAATAAATAAGGGAGGTGGTTGTGACTTGTGAGAATTGAAAGAGAGTGAGGGTCAGAGAGAGTTAAGAAATACGAAATACGGTTTTAATATTTTTGTTTTTAAGTTAAAAAGGATATAAATGTAATTTTAAGTAAAAAACTTAACGGATCTAAATGGGTCACTAACGGATTAAACGGGTTGACCCGTTAGTGAGTTGTAAATGAATTGCGTCTTAATGGGTCGATATGTTTTGACCCGCCCCGTTAATATCAAATTCAAATCCGCGAATTTCGCATCATGTTTATGTTATAGGTTACATCACATATTGTCACCCCTACCTACAAATCTACCATGGTCACAGGGGCTACAAACAAAATGGATTGAGCATTCTTGTAGTTTATTAATTTAAATATATTTTATAATTTGGAAAAAAAAATATATAATATGTGAATCTTATTATATTAAACACTATTCGTATACCACAACATTATATACATTGACATCTACGTGATATATATATCTTTTTATATATCTTTTTGAAATATAAAAATATTTTTTATTTTTTTACAAAAAGTTTACTTATCATCCTCTATACCACACACCAACATATAATTTGTTATTTTTGTTCTTTTATTTGAACATACATATTGATGTATAAATATATGTGTTTAAATAAAAAGATAAAAATAACAAATCATATGTTGGTATGTAGTGTGAGAATGATAAATAACATTTTTCAACTTTAAAAACCTAGCCCAAATTAAGATGTCCAAGTGTTAAATTACCCATAAATCAAGGTTTGAAAAATTGGAATGGGGTTCTTCATTGAGCAAAAATTGATTCAATGAATCAAACGATTCATGACAATTTTAAATTGGATATTTCAATATTGATAAAAAAATGTGTTAAAAATCATATTTGATGCAATTCAAGCATATTATATCACGTATTAAAAAGTAAAATATAAATCTATTAACTAGTTTCAATAAAAATATGATATGAATCTAAATTGCTTCAATAAATATATAATTTATGTATTTAACCTCAAAAGTCGACATTTTTTTGACTTTTATATGAAAAATGTACAAACCATTAAGTTATAAATATATGGAAAATATAGTATTTTATGCACAACTATAAATTTAATATAAAATACTCATTCATCTCTTTAATTTTTCATTCAACTAAAAAAAATTAAGAGCTATATGTTTTATTTTTGAATTTTTATGCAATTCTTATTGAATACAATGATTAAAAAGTTAATATAGATTTTGTTCTATCATATTTTGTGCAAAATATTAAAAGAAAAACCCAGTTGTTATAGAACTTAAAAATAAATACAGTTTTGAATCGGCTGAAATCGATTTAAAATCAGTTAAAATTAGTAAATTGAAGTGGTTGAGTGAATGATTCAAAATGTTGATTAAAATGGGTTTGGTTTCTTACTGGCCAAATCATCGTTTTTACCAACCTTGCCATAAACTCCTAACTCTTTCTCAAGCACTCAATCGACTTGTCACCACTTCAAAGCTTTACTTATTTGTATCCGGACTTTGGAGGCTTTAATTCCTCCGATAAAAATGCTTAAGAATTATATTTTCAAAATGCTATAATGATTAGATACATAGATAGAAAGACTATCCACAGATAAAATAAGACTATAATAATTATCCACATGTCAACAACTATGTATGGTCGTGACAAAATATAAAAAAGAGAAACGATACTTATAATCGTGAATGCATAAGTATCGTGTATTTATTTTGAAAAAAGTAAATAAATATGAGATTCACATAAAAAAAAATTAATTTTTTAATAATGAACCTCACTTTTTTTCAAAATGACTACACAATACTTGTGGACTCCACGATTGTACGTAGCATTACTTTATAAAAAAAAGATGTGTCATCATCAAATCGGTCAAGTTTCAATAATAATAATAAATAAATTGGAATAAGTCAAAAAGTCGTGTATATGTTAAAAGCGTCCGAGTAAAAAACATTCAAAATTACCTCGTGATGGTCTTTCAAACCAAAACTTCACTGTCCGAAAGTGAGCCCATCACGAGGGGTCCTTAGTCCCCTACATTAATGGGCTCCACTGTCTATCCGACCTCGCTGTTTTCTGTTGTTGTCGTTGTAGTTGTTATAAGAAGTAAGAAAGAAAGAAATTCTTTTAAGAAAAAAAAGAAAAGAAAAGAAAAGAGTCAGACACAGCGATTCATTCGTAAACCCAAAGAAAACTCTGATTAATCCCCATCAAACCACTCCCTAACCCCACCAGCCTAATCCCCATCACCACCTCCTCCTCCACCACCATCACCGCCACCAAATCGAACCCAAGCTTCCAAACAAACTCAACAAGTAGCCCCACAAATCACAGCTCGCAGACGCATACACAGACAAAGAGAGAACAAAGAGACAGATAAAGCAGTGCCGGAGAGAGGGAAAGAGAAGATGAAGCTCTCGGCGTTACAGCAAAGCTACTTGAACCGTCGGAGCAACAGCTTCAGGTCATCTGGGCCGTTGGATTCGTCTTCTGACAGTTCGATCAAGTCTCCCTCCGCGATCTTCTGGCTGGTACTCCACGGACTTTGCTGCCTCATTAGTCTCTTTCTTGGCTTCCGCTTCTCACGGCTGGTCTTCTTGTTCCTCTTCTCCACCTCTGCCACCACCAACCTCTACACCTCGCCGTTTCGCACCGCCTCCGAGCTCGCCCAGACCCTCACCGTTCACTCCACTCCGATTCGGGATCTCGAGTTTCCGCCGGGGAACATAACCTCCATGGCCGGCGGGAGCTCTGGCAGTAGTCGAGTTGTGGTCGGAAGACACGGGATCCGAATCCGGCCCTGGCCTCACCCGAACCCCGTCGAGGTCATGAGGGCTCATCAGATCATCGAGAGGGTCCAGAAGGAGCAGAGACTTCAGTTCGGGCTCAAGAACCCGAGGACAGTCATCGTGATCACGCCGACCTATGTACGGACGTTCCAGGCGCTGCATTTGACAGGCGTGATGCACTCGCTCATGCTGGTTCCGTACGATCTCGTCTGGATCGTGGTTGAGGCCGGTGGAGCCACCAACGAGACCGCTTCGCTCTTCGCTAAGTCTGGGCTTCGGACTATCCACATTGGATTCCGTCAGCGGATGCCGAATTCGTGGGAGGGACGGCACCATTTGGAGGCTCGGATGCGGCTTCACGCTTTGAGGTGAATGTTCTTGCTTTTCTGCCTTCCTTGTATCTTGTAATTATTTTTGGTTGCTGAGAAAACTTCTACATTCTCTACTGTAGAAGACTGGAAAATAAACTTAATATTAACCAAACGTTGTAATGTAATTAAGCTATGTGCTTCATTTTCTTGGTTTTTGTTATTAATTGAGTAGGGGATTTCGGTTGTTGTTAGAATATGAATTTCATCCAGTGGGTCTGTGATTGAGCAGAATTGTGAGAGAAAAGAAGCTGGATGGGATCGTGATGTTTGCAGATGATAGTAATATGCATAGTATGGAGCTCTTTGATGAGATTCAGAATGTCAGATGGGTTGGTGCTCTTTCGGTTGGGATACTTGCACATTCGAGCGAAGCAGATGAGTCCTCTGCGTCTGTAATTGAGAAAAACGAGGATGAGGAGAACCCATCACTGCCTGTTCAGGGTCCTGCCTGTAACTCATCCAATCAATTGGCTGGATGGCACACCTTTAATTCTCTTCCGTATCTCGGGAAGAGTGCTACTTACATTGGTGATCGAGGGATTGTGTTGCCCAGGAAGCTTGAATGGGCTGGGTTTGTGTTGAATTCCCAGTTGCTTTGGAAGGATGCTGAAGACGGGCCAGAGTGGGTCAAGGATCTAGATGCATTAACTCACAACGATGAGGACATAGAGAGTCCGTTATTTCTGCTAAAGGATTTTTCTATGGTGGAGCCACTTGGAAGCTGTGGGCGGCAGATATTGCTCTGGTGGCTTCGAGTTGAAGCTCGTGCGGACAGCAAATTTCCTCCTGGGTGAGTCGTTTCTCTCTTGCTATTGCAAGTGTCTTGCTTCCTAATGATTCTGACATAATTGAGTTTTGCCTTTTGGAATATCTGCTTTGTTTAGTGTAAAAGCTGAATTAGGTGAGCAGTGCAAAGTCATTTTAGATCTTTGTCATGTTGCCCGAAATAAATATCAATTATTGAAGGTTTTGATGTGCTGACCTTTGTCTCATTTTTTGCATGCTAGAATTCTTTTTACCTGACCGTTGATGATTATCTTCCCAAAGTCATTGAATGTATAAAGATCATGTTGATACTATAGAAAACAACTTATTTGTTTATTCCTTTATAAGTTGAAATTGGAACATTAGTGAAAGGGCATCTACGACTTTCTAGTTTTAGACAACAAGGTGAACTTCTCGGTAGAGTTAAGCTGATTGAATGCCATATATTACTTATCATTTCAAGCACTGCCCCTTAAGAGTTTTGGAAATCAAACATTATTAAAAAACATACTTTTTGAAGGTGGACTACATGAGAATTAAGCATCAAGTATGCAATTTATCTTTCCTAGATGCTTTTGTGCCTCAAAGTTCCTCTGGTCTGCTGGGGTTGCAGTTTGAGTGAAATAATCCAAGTCTTAGTTCACTTATCTATGTTAATTTAAGTGTACTATATATTGCCCATATGCAACTTCCTAATTTATAACATCTATCGAGAAGGTGAATACGGTGGCTGATCTAGGACCAACCTTTCCTCGCATGTCTCATCTTATTGAGAATGGAATTTTGGGAAGAAACCGTTTTCTACTTGTCTTTGATTGTAGTGGCATTTGAATGCATTGATTGTTTCATGTTTTACCCTCAAAATGGTCAAACCTCTAGAAGTTGTGCATCTCATGTGTTTTGTTTTATTGATGGTTTTTCCTTGTTGCATTACCTTCTTCGATATGTTGGGCACAGCTTCATGTTGAGTTATAAGATGCATCAGCTGTGTACACGTGTCTAAGAATATCTTTAGAAACTAATGGATGGTTACTCCTCTATCTATTGACCTCAAATTGAGTAGAATGCTTGCTGACTATTTTGTTTTTGAGGTTTTATCTGTGCACTTGACTAGTTTGGGGCTGCAGGATTTATTTGCTTTATCCACAGGACTAGTTTGTAGGGTTCTGCTGGTAGAATGTCCTGTGGACCTAAACTCCTTGCTAGTTGCCGTTACAGATCCCATGTTTATTCTTCTGTGGTTCTCTGTGCACTTGACTCTTTCAGCTCTCTCGAGAAGCTATTTGTTACTTCTTTAAACGGACCTGTATGGTACATAAAGCCTCCTTGCCCTGCGCAATCAATCCTCCATCACCTTATTAGAACATTTAGCTGCCATCCCACCACCTTCCTTCATATGACCTTCCCCATTTGAAATTCTTAAGGCTGTCCTACCTTGCATCCTTTCTTGACCATGAGCTTAACCACTAAAGCTGATACATTGAAGCAGAAACTAAGTGACCTTACTTTTAACTTTTCTGTGCCACCTTATTTTTATATTTATTTTTAAACATAAAATAAGGTCCTAAGTAGCTCGCTGTCTTTTGGCTGTGTGCCTTTTGTGATCTCCCAATGCTCAACAATGAATCAAGACTTGACATTGCCTCTATCCTGACAAATTGCTTAAGAACCCAGTATAAGGACTATGCTCATTTCAACTCTATTGGTAACTGCTGTGGCCTGATTGTTTTAGTAAGCAATTGACAAATTTATTGATAAAAACAAAATACATTAGAAAACTGTTGCCTGATGTTAACTGGGAATTATGCGTTTTTAGAATAACGCTATATTGAGCCTATCCGTTAACTTTAGAGGAGAATCTTTGTGCATTCGTAATAATTGTATCGCAATTCCAAAAGTAGAATGTCCTCTTTCACAAAAGTACGCGGTTTTGTGGCTGGTTAGCATATTTTGGAGTGACAGTATGAATCTTTTTTTTTTGATAAGTAATCGATAATATTATAAATAGAGATAGGTAAAAACCCAAGCACACAAGATGGATACAGGAGATAAAACCTATCTAGGTCAACGAAAGGGAAGCTAAAAAGTCATGTACATTCAGGCCATTAAAATCTATAGCAATGGCCCATAACAATAAAGTACGGAAAAGTAAAGCTCTAAGTTCCCCCGGCGACCGCTCCTTGTTTTCAAAAGTCCATTGCGCTCTTGCCAAATGCACCACATGATACAGATCGGGATCATTTTCCACACCTCCTTAATTTGTCGAACTTCTCTCGGAAGTGTCCAACTGGCCAACAGATCAACCACAGTTTCTGGCATCACGAAGGATAACTCGATTGAAAACTTCCACCCACAAGGCTCTCGTTATCTCGCAATGTAACAATAGATGTTCCACTGTCTCACCTGATCTCTTACACAAGCAACCCCAGTCTAGTATAACTAACCGTCGCTTCCTCAGGTTGTCAGTGGTCAGAATCTTCCCCCATGCTGCTGTCCATGTAAAGAAGACCGCTTTCGGAGGCGCCTTATTTCTCCAAAGTCTCTTCCATGGGAACTGAATGGTTGTGGTATGGAAAGGGACTTATAGAAGGATCTAACTGAGAAGATGCCCTTACCCGCAGGGTTCCACCATAAGCTGTCAGCTTGCTGTCTATTCGGCTTCACAGAATATATGAGGCTGAAAAAGGCTTCAAAAATGTCTACTTCCCAATCTTGTGCCGCTCTACTAAATGTCACGTTCCACTGCACGTGGTCCCCTGATATAATCATGAGGTCCTCAATGGATGCTTTCTGATTGCGAGCCACTCGAAAAACAGCTGGAAATGCATCCTTTACGGCCTCACTCCCACACCAAATGTCCTCCCAAAACTTAATACGGGATCCCCTCCCCAACACCATTTTAGAATGAGAAATAAAGTCCCCCCACCCGCGCCTAATGTGTTTCCACATCCCCACTCCACTTGCCCCATTTACCTCTTTTGTGCACCAGCCCCCCTATAAGCTTCCATGTTTATAATCAATCACCAGTTTCCATAGAGCTCTAGTTTCCAAATTATACCGCCATAAGCACTTCCCAAGCAAGGCCCGATTGAATGTTCTCAAATTCTTTATACCCAACCCACCTAAGGAGATTGGTCTACACACCTTGTCCCAGCTAACTAGATGAAATTTGAATTCATCCCCTATCCCACTCCATAGGAAATCACGATACAGTTTCTCAATTTGAGCCGCTACACTGACAGGCAATTGGAACAAAGATAGAAAGTACGTAGGTAAGTTAGAAAGGGTGCTCTTAATGAGAGTCACCTGGCCACCTTTCGACAAATACAATCTCTTTCATCTTGCCAATTTCCTTCCTATCTTTTCAATAACAGAATCCCAAATAGATGAGGCCCTAGCAGCAGCCCCCAAAGGTAATCCCAAGTAGGTAATGGGAAGAGAAGCTACCTTACACCGAAGAATGCTAGCTAGCTGCCTAGTATTGCTCACATTTCCCACTGGTACTAATTCTGACTTGTCAAAATTAATTTTCAAGCCTGACGCTGCTTCAAAGCATAATAACAGAGCATTCAATGTCTTTAACTGGTTGTGATCAGCCTCACAAAATAAAAGGGTGTCATCTGCAAAAAGTAAATGAGACAAAATAATAGTACCCCTATTGGGGTCACCAATCGGAAAACCAGCCACCAACCCATGCATGACCACCGCCGATATCATACTACTCAATGCCTCCATAACGATAACAAAAAGGAGTGGGGACAGAGGATCTCATTGTCTGAGACCTCGAGAGCTGCTAAAGAAGCCAGTCGGGCAGCCATTAATCAAGACTGAAAATCTGGCCGTAGAGATACACCACCTGATCCAACTACACCATCTCACCCCAAAGCCACATCTTCCCAACAGATACAAGAGGAAATCCCAGTTTACATGGTCATACGCCTTCTCCATATCTAATTTGCAAAGAATCCCTGTGGATCCAGCCTTCAATCTGCTATCTAGTCCCTCATTTGCTATAAGAACTGAATCCATGATTTGTCGCCTCCTAACAAAAGCATTTTGTGTTTTCGTGATAATCTTCCCCAGAACCTTAGAGATAATTTTATACACTCCATTCACTAGGCTGATGGGTTGAAAATCCTTAATCTCCAACGCCCCAATCTTCTTAGGGATCAACGCAATAAAAGTGGAATTTATGCTTTTCTCAAACTTCCCAACCAATGAAACTTCCTGAAACACATTCAATAAATCGACTTTCACCACTTTCCAACAAGAGTGGAAAAAGCCCATCGAGAAACCATCTGGACCGGGAGCTTTATCTTTGACCATACGTCTCACTATATCATACACTTCCTCCTCTTCAAAGGGCCTTTCCAACCACGCCGCTTCTTGGGGCTCAATAGTATCAAAACCAAGGCCATCCATCTTTGGCCTCCATCCCTCTCTTTCTGTAAGTAGTTGTTCATAGAAATCCACCACATGGTCACTAATCACAGGGGCCTCCTTACACACCATACCATTAATATTCAACATTTCAATGGTATTATTTCTTCTATGGGGGTTGGCAACTCTACGGAAGAACTTTGTACTCCAATCCCCTACTTTTAGCCACAGTGCTCTCGACTTCTAGCTCCAAGAAATCTCTTCTAATGATAATACTCTCTCTAATTCTGAAACCAACTCAGTCTTCCTCGATATTTCTTCTGGTACAAGAGCTCTAACCTCAAGTATACACTCGAACTGTTGTAATTCTTCCACCATGCGTTTCTTACACTCCCCTAAATCTCCAAAGGATTATGTGTTCCAAAGCTTAAGGTCATTTTTCAAAACTTTCAGTTTACTGGCGAAAATGAAAAGGGGTTACCATAAAACTGATAAGAAGACCACCATTGCCTCACCTTATCCATAAAACCTTCACTTTTCAGCCACATGTTTTCAAACTTAAAATATTAGCGCCCACTTCGAATGCCCCCACAATCCAATAAGATAGGAAAATGATCTGAGCAAAGACGAGGCAATCTCTTTTGGCACACCTCCGGATAGTGCACCTCCCATTCCGATGAGATGAGAAATCTGTCCAGCCGGGACCATGTCTGATTATTCGACCAAGTAAAAGCGCCCCCCGAGAGAGGAATATCCAACAAATTTAACTCAAAAATACAATCGGAAAACTCTATCATTGCAGGTCGCATCCTACTCTAACCCGACCGTTCACTTGGGATTTGATGACATTAAAATCCCCTCCTATACACCAAGGAAGCTCCCACCAACTGTGTAGCCCAACAAGTTCCTCCCATAAAAATCTTCTGTCGTTGTCCACATTTGGACCATAAACCCCAGCAAAGGCCCACACAAAATTATCTACCACACTCTTAAAAGAGCATGCCACTGTATATTTCCTCACAAACTCCTCCATTTTGTCAACAACTCTTTTATCCCACATTACTAAAATACCTCCTGAAGCCCCGTTTGAAGCAAGATACACCCAATCCGCATAAGTATAACTCCAAACACTTCGAACTAGTCTTCTAGAAATAGTTTTCAACTTAGTTTCTTGTAAACATACTATGTCCGGCCTCCATTCTCGCAGCAAAGTTTCTTATTTGCAGCCTCTTATTTGCCTCATTTAACCCCCGGACGTTCCAAGATACGATTTTTGGCTTCATAAAGGAGAAGCAAGCCCCTTCCCTTTTGATCTTTCTCGGCTTGAGCTTCCTTCATAATTCAATGACCAAGTAAGGCGCTTGAGCTCCCGCTGTTTTTTCGACCCTGATTTCTTAGCCTGTGAGTGGCCCGCTTCAATGGCAGTAAGTAGCGCAAAAAATTGCTCTTCATAACCCACACAGTCCATACCTATCAAGTGTTGCAATTCTTTCACCTTTTTTAGCATCCAATCCGGTGTAGTTGATTCATTTGGAAGTAAACGGTTCAATGGGATAGGCTCCCCTACACTATAAGCCCACTGCATAGAAGGTGTCTCCCCCTTTTCTTCCTCCCCAAATAAATTTCTACCCTCCCATTCAACCACATCATCACTAGATGGAAATTGAGTCTCAGGGACTATCAAAACCTCGCTACCAAGGAGCCCAACATCCACCACCTCCAACCCTATCCCCTCTGCCTCGAGAACTCTAGCTTCAGTACTGTCGTCGTGCCTTATAAGCTCGATGTGATCCTCGGAATGGATCTGAACCTCTGGCAAGGAGGAGGAGCCTCCCACTAGGATCCTCGGCACTATCTGGCTGCGTGGAACTACAGCAGCTGCGCTCGGTGGCTGGTTTACGCCCCGCAAGTTACCTGGTAACCCCCCCCCCCAATCGCAGGACGAAGAGGGGATTCCAGGTTCGGAACCTCTGCCCAAGACAAAGGGGACGCCGGCGAAGTGTTTTCCATTTGAACCCTGTCGTCTCTCACCGTGGGTTGAGTCTGACCCAGTTTCACTGTGGGCTGAAGCACAACAATGGTGTCGTCGTGTTTGCCGGGACCATCTGCCGATGGTGTCACAACCGCCGATGGTGTCGCCGTGCTCGCCGGGGCCATCTGGCTCGTTGCCGGCAAGGGTGGCTGAAACCCATCCGACGGCACCACCGAGGCAAATGGGAGGCGTCTCCTCCATGCGTAAGGGCCTGTGAGCTGCATTGGGCACTGAGGCCCAACAGCTCGGCCCAGCCCTATTGTTTCTTTTCCATCTGCCTGCTTAATGTGTCTGGGCCCCAAGAGATCTTGGCCCACTAGCCCAGAGGCCTTTTTCATTTTATTGTTATTCCCCTCGTCACCCAGGCCCGTGCCCCCCTCCTCTTTATCCTCTTGAACGCACCGTTTTAAAGCATTTATATTCAGCTGTAAAACATCCACTTGTCTCTGCATATCCATCACAGCCCGAAGAATATCTTCCTTATTTAGCCCGACACGTTCTCTGCCACCACCCTCACTGCTCTGCATCCCTACAGGAACAACGTCGCATATAGACTTTTGCAACAGCACTACACCACCCACCCCAACAAGTTGACGTGATGGGTTCAAAACCCTTGGGTTTTTGAAAGCCTCCAAGTACGAAGGCTGAGCTGCCATCATTGCCATTGTAGACGACCCCTTGAAACCACCACACCCTGCCTCCTTCAAGACCTCCACCATCTTCCTCCAACCCCTACCATCTCTATCTTCCGGAATAAAGATACAGTTTCGACGGCCACCTCTACCATACTCCACCAAAGCCATGAAAACACCCTGGAGATTAGAACACCTATGTGCTATGAAGCCCCTGTAACCTTCCCTATGCCCTGTATAAAACTCCTTTCTTCCAGCCATTAAACAATCTTCCAGAGCTTTAGAGAACCAGTGCGCTGTAGCCAACTCCAGACTCATTTTCTTCACCAGCTTCCACCCCTTTTCGGTAATGAGGATCCTACACCCATCCCTTAACACCTCAAAAGACTTTAGTTCTATGTTTACTACTCTCCGATAATCCATAATCCTTCCCTTTTGAACGAAAAACCACGATCAAACTCCCACCAACGCCATTGAGATGAAGCAGAAAAGTTGTACATAGGGAAGTTGTACGGAGAGAAAAGTTTTAGGAGAGAGAAACTTAAAGTTTTAGGAGAGAGAAAAGTGCTTACCTGACAGTATGAATCTGAAATGGTAATTTAGAGAGAGAGAGAGAGAGAGCCACGGCTCTCATGCAACTGTGTGCAACTGGCCAAGAGGTGTTTTTTGATAAGTAAGAAATCTTTATTGATAAGTGCAAAGGTGAATGTTAAGAGGAGTTGGTTCAAGAATGCTCTTAATCCATTCGGTGATGAGAGTGGCAGTGAAAGGATGGGATGTTGAGTGGCAGTTTAGAGTCCTCCGTGAAATGGATATTAGCGAATAGGTGCTCATGAGTCACCTTTTCCAGTTACTAGGTTTCGGATTACTCACAAGTCACATTCTAGTTAACTTGGTTTGTGGTGATGATATCCTCTTACCGCAACCAAGTTTTTTGTTGAATGCCTAGAAAATAAAGAAATGCTATGTGAGACAGAATGCATTCTTTTGGTTTTCATTAGTATTTCGTTTTGTTCTTGTTTACTACATAAAAAGAACTCTCAGCCATAAGCACAAACTCTATTGATTTCGCATTTTACTTCAACTCATCCATGTCCTAGGGCTTGATTCTAAGAC
Source organism: Juglans mandshurica (assembly GCA_022457165.1). Taxonomy (NCBI): domain Eukaryota; kingdom Viridiplantae; phylum Streptophyta; class Magnoliopsida; order Fagales; family Juglandaceae; genus Juglans; species Juglans mandshurica. The sequence continues at coordinate 50,723,193 of CM039619.1, forward strand.
TCTGCATGAGGTAAATGCTACTTGGCCATGTGAACTAAAAGGCCTTCCCCAATTAAATTTGTGCATGTATAGCTTCATAATCTAGCTCTTTTTTTGTTTTTTTGATAAGTAAGAAAAGCTAGATGCTGCCAGATGTGTGCCTTCTGAAATATCTATGCCATATTGGGCCCTTGTCCGGATGCTGGGGGGCGGATTGGCCCCCTGTCCGTCCGCGCCCCCCCCCCCCGGTCCAACACTGCATTGCCCGGTTACATAATACACTATACAAATCTTAAAAAAAAAAAACTCCAAAATTGCACAAACCATTACAGATCTTACAAATCCAAACAAAAACTAAAAAATAAACTTACAACCAAACAAACTTACAGTCATACAGATCAGAAAAACCTAACAAATTGAACAAAAAACCAAATCAAACAACAGACCCGTGGGCCACAGCCGCGGTCATGGGTCATTAAACTCGAAGATTTGTGCACAGATTTGTATGGCCCATGGTCATGGAATGGGTCATTAAACTCTAATACCTGTCACTGTGTCACGGACTCTAGTGTCACCCACGGTCGCAGCCACCATCCGTTACCCACGACAACGAAGTTACGAAGAGAAGTTCTCTCCTCTCTGCCAGCTTAGAGGAGGAGGAGAAGGTAAGAGGGGAGACGAAGAGAAATGAGAGAGAAGTCGAGGATGGTGGCCGTGGACCGTGGCCATTGGCACTGAGGTGTGAAAACTTGACGGATGGGGGAGAAAAATCAGAAAAGGAGCGGAGAAGAGGAGGGGGGGTGGGGAAGGGAGGCGGCTGGGACTGGGAGTCTGGAATGAGAGAAATGAGAGGAGAGAGAAAATGTAATATTTATACGTAGGGTTTTGTAACCTTATAATGATATGACGCCGTTTTGGGCATCATTATAAACCTATTTTTTTTAATATATGTGTGTGCGGGCTAGACAAGGGATATCCTGGGCAGGCCTGGGCCCAGCCCGGGTCCCATCCCTGCATGGCTTCACCATGTGGGTGGATGCCCCGCAACTTGTAGCTGACGGGTGGGGCCAGACCAGGGGGGGGGGGTTGGATGGACGAGCTGCGGGGCCTCATCGCCCACCCCTAGTTTTGGCGGGTGGCGTGGTGTTTGGGTTTTGGTTGGTCCAAAGGGTCTTGCCTTGATGAGGTTCTGTGTCGTAAAAAAATTATGCAACTTTTAAAAAAATTCTAATCTCAAAGTTGAAAGTGTATTAGTTTTCTTTAAAAAATGTTCAATATTTTGGTCATCTTGAGCCATTTTATCTCCACTTTATGTACTTCTTTTATATGAACACATGAAGGGCATAAATTTTGCGATGATATGCATGTCTCAAACGAGTGTAATTGGATCTGTATTTTCTTTTACAATTTCTGTTAACTCAAGAAGCTGTCCAGCATGCATAATATGTATTGATTTTTGGTTTGTTTTATACAGATGGATAATTGACCCTCCTTTGGAGATCACTGTCCCGTCGAAACGCACACCATGGCCGGATGCTCCTCCTGAACTCCCATCTGCTGAAAAAGTAGTGACTGGTGTCCAAGAGCAAATAGCGAAGCATTCTTCAAAGACTCGAACACCCAGATCTAAACGCACTCGTAGTAAGAGAAAGCATGACTCAAAAATAGTAGACACGCGGCTTCCAGTGAGGCATTCTGAACAAAATTAAAAGATGATCCCAGTACATCTAATGATAATATAATGCTGTGTGAATTTGAAACCCCTGGCTTTTCAGCGTCAAGATTCAATTGATATAGCAGAGAAGCAAGGTATTACGGGGTACATAGCGAAGGCACTGGTTACAGCGGGTCAGTCGCGATTCAGCCTGAATTCCACCTGAATCTTGCATTTTTTGCCTTTGATTTTCTATTTTTGTTGGGTGATTCATATTCTGGTCTCATGAAAGTGGTATATTCACTGGATCCTGACGAGTCCCATGCTTTGTAGAAAGCTTGTATCCAATAGGCTTCAAATCTTATACAGAAATCGTTTCTAAATAGGAATTATAGAGTTGCGTTCAGTTGGGCCTCTCAGAAACGATACCAAAATGTAATAAAATCTTCATTCATTACAAAACATTGTTGTTGCGATTGTGCTTGACACATGACTGGACTAACATCTGATGCCCCCAACCACTCCAGTCGTAGCCGGCAACCCGGTTTATGTTCATCATTTTATTTGTCAACCACTCGGAAGCATTTATGTAGAAGTGTCAAGGAGGGAATTGGGAGGTACAGATCTTGGTTGGAATGAAGATGAGAATGACCTATCATATGTAGAAGTGTCCATGAAGCTTTGGGACAAACTGATCTCATAAATGACTATACCAAGATGGCACACACGTACTTGCCAAAATTGTTGACAATTTTAATAAAAACAAATAAAACCTGTAACTAATTCGTACTATGTTACTAGTGCTATAGAGCGACCAACGGGACAATTTGTTGAAATTACAGGATAAAGTCCCTCCAGTCCCTCTAGATAAGCACTCCACAGAAGATTCCAGAAGGCAGTAAAAAGAAGATTTTCTATTTTGGTTGTTACGATTCTTTTAGCAAGGAGCTGTAATTATATTCATATATTATTCTTTTATTCTTTTGCTCTGTCTATAAGTATATCACGTATTGTACGAATTATATATGAAATGGAATTGCCTCATTTCTCTCAATCACCCTTTCTAGACTTCTATGCTTTATTCATCTTCTGCGTCATTTTTGTTATGGTATCAGAGCAATGAGTGAAGACAACCCTGATTCGATTTCGTCAACCAACCCACACACAAATCCAAACATGCAAAACCCTCCAAATCATGAGAGTAACCCTCATCATCCCACAAGTCCATATTTCATTCAACTGGGCGAAGGTGCTTCTTCTTTGCTGGTTCCAGAACTTTTGATAACAGAAAATTATATGACCTGGGTGAGGACTAAGCGATGCGCACTCAACATCAAAAACAAACTCAACTTCATCGATGGTAAAATTCCTAAGCCTATTGATACATCAAATCCTCTATTTACTCCATGGGAGCACTCTAACGATATGATTATAACTTGGATTCAACACCCTGTTAGTCTTGAGCACAGATCCACTATTGCACATGCTGACACTGCTCACTGCTGCTAATGTATGACATGATCTTTGTGAGCATTTCTCCATCCAAAATGCACCAATAATTTTCCAGCTCAGGAAAGCAATTTCCTCCTTAGTTCAAGATGCTGATTCCGCGAGTATTTACTACAACAAGCTGAAATGATACTGGGATGAACTTATTTATGAACCAATGCCTATCTGCACTTATGGCTCTGTGAAGATTGTAACAGATTACCATCATCGGATTAAGGTTATGCAATTTTTAATGGGGCTCCAAGACTCTTATGATTCTATTCGAGCCCAGATACTTCTATACAATCCACTTCCCACGCTGAATCGCGTTCTGTCCTTAGTCTAACAAGAAGAAAGGCGTAGGCAGCTTCATTCCATCCCAGCGCCAATAACAATGATTACTAGAGGCCTAGATCAACGGAACAATTCTACAACACGCAAGGATAAAATAAATTGTTCCCACTACAATACCTCTGGACATTCTTTGGAAAGGTGCTTCAAAGCTAATCACGATCTTCTCGTCTGCTCGCATTGCCGCATTCCCGGACACACCAAGGAGAAATGCTACAAGCTCCACGGTTTTCCTCCAGGACATAAAAACTCATTCAAAAATAGATCATTTGCTAATCAAACTTCTTTTGAGCAGGAACAGGTCAATAATGGTTCGACCATTACTTAAGAGCAATATAACATACTCATTGCCTTACTCCAACCACAGCCAAATGAAGCCATTCTTCCTGCTGCTAATCATGTCCAAGCAACTTCATCTAATCTAACCAATCCTCCCATGTCTGGTACATTCTTTTGTTTATCAGCACATACACACAAAGTTGCACAAATTATTTACACACCATGGATCATAGACACTGGAGATATAGATCACATGATTTGTAGCCCCAAGTTTTTTACTCGTGTCATTGCCAAAGTTTCACATGCGGTCAGATTACCAAATGGTACCTCTACCGCAACTACTCACATTGGGGATGCTTGTTTATCTGCCCATTTAACTCTTAAGAACGTGCTTTGTGTCTCATCTTTTTCATTTAATCTCATTTCTGCAAATTTTTTGGCTAAAGGTTCAAATTGCTGCCTAATATTTTTCTCTGATTCTTGTTACATTCAAGACCTTTCCTCTTGGATGACGACTGGACAAGGTAAAGTGAAGGATGGGCTATATCATCTTCAACACTATAAAACTTTACCTACTGCTTTAACCTCCCAACTTCAAACTTTATTTTGTTCAAAATCTGTCCGTACTGCTGTTACTACCAAATTTGATGAATTTACTTTATGGCATTATCGGCTAGGACATAGCTCTATGACTGAACATGTTTTGAATGACATTCACAAAGTTTGTGATAAACCTAAGGCCAATGAAAAATTTCCTTATGCTATTTGTCCCTTTGCAAAACAACATAAACTACATTTTCTACACACTTCAAGCAAAGCCACAAAAGCTTTTGATCTCATTTCTATTAGCATATGGGGTCCAAACCCCACGCAAGCCCATGATGGATCAAAATATTTCCTGACCATTGTAGACCAATTTATAAAGTGCACATGGATTTACACATTGAAAGCAAAATCATAAGCAAGAGTTGCTCTTTAGAATTTTTGCTCCCTTATTGAAAACCGGTTTGAAACCAAAATAAAAACTGTCTGAACTGATAATGGGGTAGAATTTCAAATGCCATTTTTTTTATCAAACCAAAGGAATCCTTCTTCAACTCATCTGTGTTGCCACTCCACAACAAAATGCCTTAGCAGTACGAAAACACCAACACATTTTGAACATGTCAAGGGCTTTAAAATTCAAATCTGGTCTATCCATGAAGTATTGGAATGAATTTGTAATAACGACAATATACTTGATTAATTGGACACCAACTCCAGACCTTGATTATAAATCTCCTGTTGAAATTCTATATCAAACCAAACCTTCATATTCACATCTTCGTGTTTTTGGAAGTTTTTGTTTTGCATCAGCACAGTCATGCTAGAGCCAAGTTCGACCCACGGGCTTGAAAATGCTTATTTGTAAGATATCCATACGGTGTTAAAGGGTACAAGTTGCTTGACTTAAACACACAAATTTTTATTACCCATGATATAGTGTTTTATTAAGACAATTTTCCTTTTAAACAATCAAACCCCATAACCTCAAATTTCATCAACATACCCTCTCAAGCACAACTTGTGTACCCCCCACATAGCCAAGAAACACAATCACCTACAAAGAGTTTTAATCCTCCCTCACCACCAATGAAAATTCCATGCATTCTCTTGACTCAACCAATGCCGAAGAGACAAACACAACTTCCACTAACATGCCTTCCTCTTCTGATGTTCCTCCCTCTCAGCCCATTCTACGCAGGTCCAACAGGACTCGAAGAGCACCTGCATACTTGCAGGACTTTCATTGTCAACAAGTTGTTGCACTTGAGCCCTCACAGTTGGCATCCAAGATTCAAGGTTCACGACCTTCCACTTCTAAAGGTTCAAAAGTATCTTTTCACTTATTGAATTCTCTTTCTTATGATTCTCTTTCACACACTTTCAAAGCTTTTAGTACCTCCATATCTTTGCACACTAAGCCAACTTCCTACACCCAAACTATTCAAGATCCAATTTGGTGCGAGACAATGAAACAAGAGCTTAGTACCCTTGAACATAATGAGACTTGGACTGTTGTTAACTTGCCACCTGAAAAGAAAGCGATTGATTGCAAATGGGTCTACAAGTACAAATTCAAGGTGGATGGGACAATAGAACGAGCTAAGGCTCGCTTGGTTGCCAAAGGATTTACACAGCGCAAGGGAATCGATTTTCATGATACTTTTTCTCCCGTCGCTAAATTAGTGTCTATCCGTTGTCTTATTATAGTGGCAGCAATTAAAGGATGAGATCTCCAACAATTAGAGCACTCCCAATGGTTTATGTATCTCATCCTTTAAAATACATCATCAAAACTCACTTTTTCTATTTTACATACTAACTTTTACAATATACCATACATCAGTTTATTTATTTTTTATTTATATTATATTATTTAATAGTTTGTTGGAAAAAAAATACAAAGAGAGAGAAACTATTGTGAGAGATAAAGTACATGAAAAGAGAATAAATAAATAAAATATTTTTACATTTGTGTACAGTTCACACTACATGTAGCTGAACATTGTAGTAAAATGTAAAATACATTTGAAAATACATAATCCGTTGGAGGCAGTTTTGAGCTACTTTTCTTCAAATTTTACATAAAAATGGGTTTTACAAAACCCTTTGGGAGTGCTCTATGTGAATAATGCTTTCCTCTATAGTGGTCTTGATGAAGAAATTTACATGCGCCTACCTCCTGATCATCCATCCTCAAACTCAAACAAAGTGTGCCGATTGCAGAAGAGCCTTTATGGCCTGAAACAAGTTTCGAGGTAGTGGAATGCCAAACTTTCATCCTCTTTAACTGAGTTTGGGTTCATACAATCCAAAGCGGATTATAGCTTGTTCACTAAGTCCACAACAACGTCATTTACGACACTTCTCGTCTACGTGGATGACATAGTGTTGATGAGCTCCTATACTCAATCTACTGCTGCTGCAAAGACATTTCTAGAAACAAAGTTGTAAATTAAGGATCTTGGAAGTCTCAAGTACTTCCTTGGCATTGAGGTGGGACGCACAAAATCAGGTATACAACTTTGTCAGAGAAAATATGCATTGGACATTCTCTCTGAGACCGGGCTGCTAGCAGCGAAACCGTCTAACTTGCCTATGGAACCAAATGTCAAGCTCAGTAAAGATGAAGGAGAAATGTTCACTGACCCTGCTTTTGTATCGAAGATTGGTTGGCAAACTTCTCTATCTTACAAACACTAGAACATATTTAAGTCAAAGTGTGCATTTGTTAAGCCAATTCATGGAAGCTCCCCTTGTTCCTCATTTTTATGTAGTTCTTAAGGTTATTAGATATGTGAAAGGAACCCCGGGACAAGGCCTCTTCTTCTCTGCCAATTCAAAATTGGAACTTCTTGCTTACTCTGATGCAAGCTGGGCTAGCTGTCCCGACACAAGGCGCTCTACTACTGGTTTTTGTGTTTTCATAGGCAATTCACTTGTGTCTTGAAAAAAAAAAAAAAAAACCACTGTGTCCAGATCATCCGCAGAATATGAATATAGGGCAATGGCACCTATGGTTTGTGAGCTTAGATGGATTCGATATTTTCTTCCTGATCTGCACTTGCCCATCCCAAATTCTGCAATCTTATATTGTGATAATTTAGCAGCTATTCACATCGATGCAAATCTTGTCTTCCATGAGCGGACAAAACATATTGAATTAGATTGCCATCTAATTCGTGATAAGATTTCAAAAGGGCAAGTGGTAACGATCCACGTTTTTTCTCATCTTCAATTAGCTGATCTGTTTACTAAGCCTCTCAATTCTCCTGCTTTCACCCGACATATATCCAAGATGAGAGTCATTAACATATACTCTCCATCTTGCGGGGGGGGGGGGGTGTTGAAATTACCATATAAAGTCCCTCCACTCCCTCCAGATAAGCACTCCACAGAAGATTCCAGAAGGTAGTAAAAAGAAGATTTTCTATTTTGGTTGTTACGATTCTTTTAGCAATGAGCTGTAATTATATTCCTTTATTCTTCTTTTATTCTTTTGCTCTGTCTATAAGTATAGCACGTATTGTACGAATTATATATGAAATGGAATTGCCTCATTTCTCTCAATCACCGTTTCTAGACTTCTATGCTTTATTCATCCTCGTCATTTCCGTTACAATTTGGGTCACTCAATCCAAAAGCAGCATTCAAATATGGATATGGATAAACTCTGGCTTTTGAATGGCTTAATTTTGATTAAATTTGTTGTATTTCTTTTGGCTTTGTAGGGTTCGGAACTTTGAAACTTGATAGCATGTTGGGCTAACTATAAGTCTCTAGAGCCTAATTTAAGAGCCCAAGTGAGTCTAGCCCCTTCGCCATCCCTTCATTAGAATAGGTGTGGGCGGACTCCCTATGGGGCAGTGATGACTGCAGAGGTAACATAGTTCGTCCCCTTGTGAGCAGCACAAATCTCGCCCCATATAGTGTGAGATCCCCAAGTTATGGTATCTTTCTGTCGATTGAAAAAAGATGAGTATGTTAGATATAGTCGTTGGGTTTGCAAGTGCTGCACAATCTATTTGAAAACGATTGAAATTTACTAATAAAAAATTAATTTTGTATCATGTGAGTTCATATTTATTCACTTTTAAAAAAAAAACATTATGTGGAAGAGTTCTTCTACACAACCACCTCCAATTCTGCAACCTCCACACACCGGCTGATGTGTCATTTGTTTTTTTTTTTAATCGAAACGTGCATTTTGAATTTGGCCATTTGGGATACAAAATCTCCCCCCCCTCCCATTTGCGTTCTCTCTTCCCCTCACCCCCCTCCCAACTCGTTGTCATTCTCCACGGCTTCGCCCTTCCGCCCGATTGGCTGTGCTTCCGACATCATCACCGACCGACTTCTACTTCCGCAGGTCGAAAGGTACTATTTTCTCTTTCACTTTTTCTCTGTTTTTTTTTTTATTTCTAGGGTTCCTGTTGATTGAGAATCGAGAATCTCTGCCACTTTTTTAAATCTGTTGTGTTGGTGGTGAGTCGATCAAGTCTAAGATCTGTCATATTTTGAGGGAGTGGAAATGGAAATGGAAAACACTTTTTGAGGGGATAAACATATTTTGAGGGGATAAACCAAATATTGTCACGCAAGATTTATTTTCTTGAAGTGTAAAAGGGGTAAACCAGATATGTAGTATGATATGTAAAGTGTAATATAATATTTTCTTAAAGATGGTTTGTTTCTATACAGCCAACTCACATGCATGCATGGCCCCGACAAATATTTGATATTGTAAAACTAAACAACAAATTGATGTTGTCACGCAGGGTTGAAATTGTGTTTGTGTAAAGATGTTTGGATTGAAAACTTTCAAAAACCGACGCATTCAGAATTTAGACTTTGTAGGTTTTATAACATGAGGAGTTGATCATTTTATTAACATAGACGAATAATCCATCTAATTACAATATGCACTATAATTGCATTAAACACTGAGAGATACAATCTGTTTGTAGTTTAAAAAACTAAATGAAGAGAGAACAATTACAATAGATACAATCCAATACAATCTACAGTAAATCTAAAACTAACACGTTACAACTATAGTCCGAACCAACCAAAGCTATAGCAATAGATACAATCCAATACAATAGATATCGACCAAAACTCTGATAGAACAAAAGGGATACAAAACAACAGATGATCTTATTTCTATCCATCCCAAATAACCAGACAAGGCATCTACTTATGAACTCCGAATTCATATTTCTCTTCCACCAGGTTTTAGAGCTTGACGAAATCTGTAAAAAGAGACAAAACTGAAGTGCAAACAACCAAAACAGAGGAAGTTGAACAAAAGCAACGAACCAGAGAAAATATAAAAATATTTCAATTCAAGTAAAGATCCTAGACCCAAATAAACAAAAACCAGAAATGTGTGCATTGCTTGCAAAAAAGATACCAATGCACCTCTAGGACTTTAAGGCTTCAAACCTCCAAATAGATTTTTTTTTTTGCATGTTACTAGGAAATGGCTCACAAGTCATAAAGAAAAAACCCAAGTACATGTTTGTGCACATACTGATATAGAAGTCATCTAATAAATCAAAATATCAACCAATTCAATACTTAATGTATTTGTTCTCATTGATAATTGGGGATCAAGGCTCAACAACAGAAAAAACACATGGTGGAAAACACCCTAGTATATTATATTTTGATTTCTATTATTATATTTTGATCACTTTCTCTATGAGAAAATTGAGAAAATATTTCTGAGCAAAAAAACCCACTAGAAAACACCCAGGTATGATTTTGTTGTTACTTTTTCAGAATATAATGATAGCCAATTAATAATTATTCTCTCTATAAAAAAATGCCAATGGAAACCCAAAATTAAACAATAAGCATCCAAGAAGAGTCACAAATGGAGATACATCAACACATCATTTTTCTCTAATTAGAAGACAAAGATAGGGCGAGTCAATATTAACCGCATATTTTCTATTATTTTTAGGGTCCAAAGCAATAGTTCAATATATATATGAAGTATTTGGAAAATGATAGATATTTAGCTCATTAAGGTAATTGGGAAATGCATGCAGTTTATAAGGTATTATATCTCAAAAAAGTATAGTGCAACTAGCACAAAAGTACTAGAAGCCCACATCTCATGTAATGAACACACTTTAGTACCACATTGGTTATTAACCAAATCAATGTATAAAAGCAATAAAATTATCCAAATCAGTGTATAACAGCTACAAAATTAAACCAAGTGTATATCAATTAAACCAAATCGGTGTATAAGATAACAACAACAAAATCACCCAAATTAGTGTATAACAATAAAAAAATTAAACCAAATCAGTATATAAGAGTAACAAAATTCTACCAAATCAGTGTATAACAACAAAACAATTTAATCAAATATGTGTTAGCACGGGAACCTTAGAGGACTCGGTGAGAGAGAGAGAGAGAGAGAGAAAGAGACTCAAAGGGGGTGAGGAAGATTGAGATTGAAGGTTTCGAGGTGGGAGGCTTCGTCTGGGAGATTGAAGGTTTCTAGGGTTTTAGGGTTAGAGAACGAAGGGACTAGGTGAGGGTGGGGGGGCTTCGCAGAGAAGGGATTGTGAGGGTGGGGGGGGGGGGGGGGGGTGGGGGGCTTCGTCTGGGAGATTAAAGGTTTCTAGGGTTTTAGGGTTAGAGAATGAAGGGATTGGGTAAGGGTGGGGGGGCTTTGCAGAGAAGGGACTGTGAGGGTGGTGGGCTTTCGTCTGGGTGAGGGAGAAATGTTTCTTTGTAGAGAGGGAGAGTAATTTTGGTGGGGGGCTTCGTCTGGGTTAGGGAGAAAGGTTTCTTCGTAGAGAGGGAGAAGGGCTTTGTTTACCGTTTGGGTGAGAGAGAGTCAAAACCGTGATGTGGCTTCCGAACAGGGTTTGCCACGTCATGTGTGTGTCGTGCAATTTGAAAACCGGAGGTTGAGTAGAGTTTCATTTTACTATTGCAGATATCATTAAAACCTATAGACATATGTAATTGTATGCTTGAGATAAGAGTGGTTTGGATTCAAAAATGAGTTGAGGTGGGTTGAGATGGTTTGTAAATAGTAGAATAAAAGTTGAATTATTTATTATATTTTGTGTGAAAATTTGAAAAAGTTGTTTTGGGATTTGAAAAAGTTGAATTGTTTATTATATTTTGTGTGAAAATTTGAAAAAGTTGTAATGATGAGATGAAATGAGTTGAAATGAGTTGAAGTGGGTTTTGAATGCAAACAAGGCTAATCACAATGCGAAGTGTAATAAATTCAGCAAACAGTGGGCAATTTCAGAGAATCAAAACCGGTGCCCCATGTTTCAAAAAACCTCTCCAGATGTTTCCACCAATTGGGTTCCCGTTCATTTTCTTTGCATCCCAGAAGAAGCATTTATGAACAAGTGCCAAAAGGGCACCAAAAATAGTTACATCTTTTTGGGCGTAAACTGAAAATAGTGGCAAAATATCCTGTTTAATTTATTTTTGAATGAATAAAGGGAGTGAGTGAGATTGGCGGGCAGAGTAGCTGGATTTCATTTCATGATGGGTGACTCTGCTGACAGTTAGTTGGATCTAACTTTCAGAGGAGAGAAGGATTGAGAATGACTTGTCGAAAATTCAAAACAGGTTATGGGCTGATTGTGCCAAGCGATAAGGAAGGAAATTTCTTATGGCCCGACACACTCTGTTTTGGATTGAAAACAACAACAAACAAATTCCCAAAAGTTCTTGAGTTGAAAGCCTTGCAACTCTTCCTTGCCGTGGAGAGACACAAACAATATTAATACATGAAGAGCTGTCTTTAAGACATCTCTAGAGTGAGGATTACAGAGAGATGCATTCAGTATTCAGAAGCCTAAAAAGGATCCAAAGACTCTTCTGTCTCGTCTGATGCTTGATGATGGCGCTACGAAAATCAATCTTAACTCACAGCAATCTGTAATCCAGAGGACGATGGTTTATACTACAAAAAAAAAACTAATCAAGAGGACAAAAGGGTGTTTAATGCTTTTGTCATCGTAGAGCATTATGACTGAAACCGTCGTCTTTTGCTGCTTTCGGCGGCCATTCGTTTTTTTCTTTTTATAATTTTGTTCAGTTCTTTGCCCATAAAGATCAGTGGCACGGAGTTCAAGTTGGCTGCCATTTTTAAAGCCTTACCTCTGATCTAAGCAAAGACGTCCAGCGTGGCAATATTTCATTCGCTGAAATAGGAGGCTCTCACTTAACTTCCCCAACTCCCCAGTATTGAGGTTCCGTAACTACTCGCAACTGCCGGGCTTCTGCTTCGCCTTGTATTTCTAATGTCCAACGAGAACCCACGAGGCCACATGGTGTCGCAGTTCTGTGCCCCTGTTTCTAGGAGTTAGGTCCCCTCTCTCTCTCTCTCTCTCAATACCCATGAATCATTCCAGGATATTTAACAAATTCATCTCATCTTTTCTTGCGAGTAATTCTGTAATTCTGTAATTATTATTTTTTTTTTTTTCTGGTTGGTAAATTCGTTCTCTATATAAGCTCGACCCCACCTTACATTCTTCATCAAACACCCTCTCCTTTGTTCTCTTCTCCTGTTCTCCAAGAAAAATATCCCCCAACCGATTTTCTTCCACCATGGCAACCATGTCCGTAGCCATCAGCACTCTTCTCTTCCTCTTCTTTGTTTCCTCTTCCGCCTCTGACATGTCCATCATCAGCTACAACAGCGAAAACCACGAGCAATCGACTTGGCGAACGGACGCCGAGTTGAAGGACATGTACATGTCGTGGCTGGCTAGGCATGGGAAAGCTTACAATGGGCTGGGAGAGAACGAGAAGAGGTTCGAGATTTTTAAGGATAATCTGAGGTTCATCGAGGAGCACAACACCCAAAACCGCACTTACAAGGTTGGCTTGAATCGTTTTGCTGATTTGACCAGCGAGGAGTACCGTGCCTTGTACTTGGGCACCAGGACTGACCCCAAACGAAGGGTCATGAAGTCCAAGAACCCCAGCCAGAGGTACGCTTTTAGAGCCGGTGAAAGGTTGCCGGCGTCCGTGGATTGGAGGGTGAAAGGTGCTGTTAATTCTGTCAAGGATCAAGGAAGTTGCGGTAAGCAAAAAATTTGTTATTTTCCTTTAATTTCTTATTACCAATTAAGACAATTAATATTAAAAGGAAAGCGAAGAAAAAGCTTGTCGAAGCATTGAATTGAGACTCTTTGGTGACCGAAAGCGTACTGTTATATTTGGACTTCACGTTAGGAACTGTGTTTAGACTTTTGTGTCTGCGTTTAGACTTTTTCCTGTGGAAATGACAATCTAAAACTCGAGTATTTTAATGATACTGTTCCATAAAAATAATAAAAACACTCTGTTTGGAAATGGTGAGCAGGAAGTTGCTGGGCGTTCTCTACCGTGGCAACGGTGGAAGGCATAAACCAAATCGTCACCAGCGAATTGATCTCTCTATCAGAACAAGAACTTGTGGATTGTGACAGAGAATACAACGCCGGGTGCAACGGAGGTCTCATGGATTACGCGTTCGAGTTCATTATCAACAATGGAGGCATGGACACCGAAGCAGACTATCCTTACCAAGGCGTTAACAGCAAATGCGACACGGCCAGGGTCAGTATCCAAGTCTCTTAATTTATTTTCAGTTTTTCTTTTTTGTGTTTTGTTGAAGTTTATTTTGTTATTTATATTTTTGTGGGTTTATTGGTATTGGATTATTGCAGAAGAATTCAAAGGTAGTTAGCATTGATGGGTACGAGGATGTCCCACCCTATGATGAGAATGCGTTGAAGAAGGCTGTGGCGCATCAGCCTGTGAGTGTTGCAATTGAAGCCAGTGGCAGGGCTCTACAGCTCTACGAGTCGGTAAGCTTACTTGCTGTTCTATTTCTTCCTCGTTGGGGTTCCTGATGTGACTATATAAAGATAGATTTAGCATTAGGGGTAGGCTTGTATGTTTCTCAAAGGACAGCTTTGGTCAATCTTTGGTTCTTTTCATGAATTGGCTCGAGTGTAATTTCACTCATACCATGAGGTATTTATTGCCTTCAAATCGTATTTCAGGGTGTATTTACAGGTGAATGTGGGTCAGAGCTAGACCATGCGGTGGTTGCAGTTGGATATGGCACAGAGAATGGGGCGGATTACTGGCTTGTGAGGAATTCCTGGGGAACCAACTGGGGCGAGGATGGATACATCAAGATAGAGCGCAACGCGGTCGGCACGTTTACTGGCAAGTGTGGAATTGCAATGGAGGCCTCCTATCCCATTAAGACTACTCCCCAAAACCCAAATAACCCTTACAGTCGCGCTTCTGAGAGCGTTATCAAGATGGTCAGCAGTGCTTGAAGCATTAAAAGCTAATGCTTCTGCTTGATAAACCCATTAAGCCCCTCATGGTTGAGTGTGGCATATGCTATTCCTTGGGTGATGCTGTTTTTTGTTTTGTTAAATTTGGTCATTGATCATCTCTGTACATAGCCTGTCGAACTGTGCACTCTCAAGAATTGATGTTGTTGTAGTTCAATGTCATTTGTTTTTGCAATATTATTCCGAGTTCTCCAGGGGTTTAAATGAAGTTACATCTGTTATTATCTGCCGATGTTGATGGTTTGCTTAAAGTAGGAGATGATATTCCAGTGTATTTAGAACTTGGTTCTGGCCAAAACCCTCCGGCTCCCAGCCTTCTCCGGTCATAGCTTGTTCTGTAATGGAAGGCTGCACAACAAAGTACAGACACGTTTGCAAAACTGATATTAATTTATATAATGAATAATATACATCAAACTAATACCTTGAGAGTTAATATAAATAGACTTGGAGAATGGCGATCACCCACCAATACACAATACCATTATGGATTATGTTAGAAAAATGAAGAGCAACAGAGATTGAAAATGGCAAACAATGATATGATTGTTAATCTGTCTCTTAGACAAATATTATCTCTCACTCACGAATTTACTTCTACAAAAGAGAATCTGACAAAAATAATATCCTCAGGATACAATACCATTTATATAGTGTGCAGATTGCAAATTCTGAACACTAATCTTAGAACAAGTAGATGTAATAGTAGCAGTAGTAATGTTTCATTTAAATATAAATAAAATGGTTTCTATAAAAAATGTGTGAAATAACTTTTATTGATAGTTAATAATATTTGTAAAAAAAATGAAAAAATGCATCATTTCTTTTGAATTAAATAATTCTGTCACTTGCAACAATGCATACGTGTATGTGTCAATGCGTCGTGCATCTAAGTGCGTCTAAAACATCAATGCGTCTTTGGGTCGCGCGCGTGTGCACATTTGGTCAGTGCTTCGCATTGGGGTGGCTCTAATATTGTGTCTACCCTTATATTTCAATTTATGTATTGTAAAATCCATTCACTTATAAATCACTAAAAGTTTGCTTGTCTTTCCAATATGAAACTAACAAAAAATCACATTGGATGGAAATTTCAAAAGAAGTCAAAATTAAATTGGAGGAAATATTTGAAATAATCCAACAAATTATATGTCTAAAACCAAAACCCACATTCAAGGAAGATCATAGCATAACAAACACATAGCACTGTTAAAAATTGGGTTGTGATAAATCTCAACTAGGAAGCCATCCATCTTTCTCCTATGATCCAAAAGAATCTTTTAACTCTGAATTTCAATCCTCTGAGTCTCATAGAGGAGAAGATGATGTCTCCCCCCGTCTCTTAGAACTTCCTTCAGATCACTCCTTCACATAAATGAGTAACTATTAAGTAGTTTCTGACTATAGATACGTAGTACTCATATGACATATATTATCATGGTATGCCATTTTATTAAAAATTAATATTTATGTGAACTAAATTTAAGGACATAATGTTTTTTGTTATATATATTCTCATTTTTTTATTAGATAAGGAAGGTTTGGATGTTGATTTGAAATGAAAATTGAAAATTAAATAAAATATTATTTTTTAATATTATTATTTTAATATTTGAAAAAGCTAAATTGTTTATTGTATTTTATTTAAAAAAATTATAATGATGAGATGAAATGAGAGTAATTGAAATAAGTTGAGTCGAGTTACGAATCCAAATAAGATCTTTTAAGATATCCTGGTTTTGTTTTGCTGGAAAATAAAATCAGTAGGGCAGGAGAACTAGATGTATGCTCAGTCAGTGCTTCCAACGGTTTTTTCAGGTGTTATTATTAGGAGTAATTTTATATATAATCATGAAATGCGTAAACACCGCCTAATCGTTTTGGAAAAGAGTGAGGTCTATTATTAAAAAATTAATTTTTTATCATGTGGATCTCATATTTTATTCACTTTTTTCAAAGCGATTATGCGATAATTATACAATTCACAATTATAAATATATTTTCTCATTAGTGCTGCGTTCCGACACATTTTTTCTATAATTAGTCTCTATAAGTATAGTTTTTTTTTCTGCATTTTTTAAATTCTCTTAAATATTTTAAAAAAATTACAATATTATTAAAAAACATTTCCTTAATTATTAAAAAAAAACAACTTTAATATTGCCGGAACAATTAATGACAACACGTGGTGATTGGAATTAATTTGGTTTCATTCATGCACAGTAGAATTTAGCTGTAGCCTCTGACCAATTAGGTGTCACTACTACTTTCTTTTAACATTCCTGTCCCACAACAATTGATAGATGATGTAATTATTTTTTTTAAAAATTCTTATTGATTTAATTTTCTCAAATTATACTAAATCATGAAACTTCTAGTAACATAAAGAACATTGTAAATGGAATATTATTTTCAAATACTATAATTGAGGTAAGTTAAGGTATAGATTTCTTTTTTTTTTTTTTATTATTTGTTTTCTTTTGCAAAATTGAAATGTTAATGTCCCACCTTAATTCGTCCCTACCTTAGCAGCTCAAGCTCAAGCTCAAGCCCAATTCCACGTGCAGAAATGTGTGATATCTTTCTCAGTGCTCAACCATGTCCTGCCAGGATGCTTATTATCACCTCATCTGTTGAATGTGTGATATATTAATTATTTATAATATGCAAGTTTGCTTAAAAAAATTAAAAAAAAAAAAAACCCTTTAAAAAATGGTTGCTACTTGAACGTGTGAATCAATATTGAAGATTGGACTGAGAAATCTTGAATCAAATTGCCTCAATTCTCTTATTAAATTTTAAAAAAATTTAAGGGTTTTCATTTGAAAAATAGATAGAGATAGATATATAAAATGGACTAATGATGTTCGAAAAATTTACACAGACAACTATAGATTACATAGTACTCACTTCACTAATCCCCACATTATTTGTTGAATCATATTAGCAATGCTTTCACACGAAACTAATCTTGTGTTGGAGAGATTAATGGGTCTCTCTCGTTAAATTGACATTATCCATTTCCTTCTGATGCCTCAGAAGTGACTTTTCAGGCAGTTCACAATAACTTGACTTTAACTTTCAAAAAGTAGGAATAAAACACCACACCTAAAAGTTGTCTGGAAATTGCTGTTCCAAAACAAAGGGGTCCATGTTGGGGATAAACTGGGGGCAGGCCAATTAAAACTGGTCATCTTCCTTTATTTCTTTAGGAATAATAAACATTTCAATCGGGCTTTAGTTGCTAGAAAGGCATCTCTTAAGCAAAGCCAAGCCAAACCAAACCCAGAAATAGATCGGTAGGATTCTCCACCAAAAAGATGGTGGCTGTGTTCAACAAGGAGCACTTGAGTTGGTACCTGATCACCCTCAAACTCAGAGAAGCTTTAGAATCTGGGGTACCAACAACGCCTGCGGGATTTCCAGGACAAACTCGGGAGCTGCTGCAGAAACAACAGCAGGAACCATCAGAATCTCTGCAAATCGTGGTAAGACCAAATGATGGTGAAAATTATGAAGAGGAAGATGACAATCCAACAGATTCGGAATGGGTGATATCTATCAAGGACAAGCTTGAGCAAGCGCGTCAAGACGATGTTGCTGGCTCATGGGCGAAGCTCTGCATTTACAGAATCCCTCACTACCTACGAGAAGGCGATGACAAAGCTTATGTTCCCCAGATCGTTTCCTTGGGGCCTTACCACCATGGAAAGAGACGGTTACGCCAAATGGATCGCCACAAATGGCGTGCCCTTCACCATGTTCTCAAGCGTACTAACCACGACATTAAAGTCTATCTTGATGCTGTAAAAGAACTTGAAGAAAAAGCCCGCACCTGTTACGAAGGATCGATCTCTCTTAGCAGCAATGAATTCGTAGAAATGATGGTGCTAGATGGTTGCTTTATGCTTGAGCTCTTCCGGGGTGCTGCTGATGGATTCAAGCAACTGGGGTACCCTCGAAACGACCCCATCTTTGCAATGCGTGGCTCAATGCATTCAATTCAGAGAGATATGATAATGCTGGAGAATCAGATTCCACTCTTTATTCTTGATCGGATTCTGGGAATTCAGTTAGGCTACCCAGACCAGAAAGGACTTGTAGCCCGGCTAACCCTCCAGTTCTTCGACCCTTTGATGCCCACAGACGAGCCAATGTCAAAAAGTGATAGGAACAAATTGGAGTCATCGCTTGGACATCCGACCACCTTTGACCCCTTATCAGATCAAGGTTGCGTTCATTGTCTTGATGTTTTCCGACGAAGTCTTTTGCGCACAGGGCCTCAACCGGAACCCAGGATTTGGATCAAGAGATGGTCTCATGGAAATCGCGTTGCAGATAAACGAAGGCAGCAATTGATACATTGTGTTACAGAACTCAAGGAGGCTGGAATCAAGTTTACAAAAAGGAGAACAGATCGCTTCTGGGACATAAAATTCAAGAATGGAATTCTCCAAATCCCTCGGCTCTTGATCCACGATGGTACCAAGTCGCTTTTTCTCAACCTGATTGCCTTTGAGCAGTGTCATCTTGATTGCAGCAATGACATTACCTCATATGTTGTTTTCATGGACAACTTGATCGACTCTCATCAGGATGTGAGTTACCTCCATTACTACGGAATAGTCGAGCACTGGCTTGGCAGTGATGCCGAAGTTGCCGATCTCTTCAACCGCCTCTGTCAAGAGGTGGTTTTTGACATCAATGACAGTTACCTTTCTAGTCTGTCCGAGAATGTAAATCGGTATTACAACCATAGGTGGAATACTTGGCGTGCGAGTTTGAAGCATAATTATTTCAGCAATCCTTGGGCCATTCTCTCATTAGTTGCTGCTGTTGTCTTGCTGCTGCTTACTTTTGGACAGAGTTTTTACGGAATATATGGCTATTACAAGCCGAGGTGAATCGGGTGAGTCCAAGCTTGAAGCTTGGTCTTTGGTTTGAGTTTTTTTCTTACAGAGTCCGGATAATGAATACCCAGATGTTTGAATGTGTTTGTCTCGGTTTGCAGAGATGCTTACTGAGGTCTCAATATTGAAATTTGGTTGCCAAATAAATTTAAACCAAGCAGTCACCTATCTTCTACGTTTGTGGCAATTTTGAAGGGTGAATAATCAATGCATGACTAAAACTCCAGAATACCTTGTTTGCCAAATATGGCAATTTTGGTTGCCAAATAAACTTGTTTTAACCGAGCAAGCTAAAACACCGGAATATGTAATCAAAAGCATGACTAAAACATGCACAGATAAAGGCTGGCTTCACGTAATCACGTTCATTTCTACGTAACTCAAACCTACCCCCAAAATGTATTGGCTGCTATTCACACACTTTCAACAATTTCACAGTTCGTGTTCCTCATAGGTGAACCCTACAAAAAACTGCTGGATTCTAAAGCCATCTATTTCAGAAACTACTTGGCACATAATTAGCAAAGATCTTGAAGAAATAACGTTTTACGTGCAACAGTTGATCCTGGACAATTGATTGAGACTACGCTGAAATTCCAATAGTATAAAAAATTTCCAAACGCGTGCGATTCGGTTATTAATCAACTCCAATATAGATTGAGCGCACTAGAGCCCAACAGGCTAACCCACTTCAACCATTTCCCGTGAAAAAGTTAAAAGCTGGCTTGGTTAATAATAAAGGAATGACATCAGCCAGAAACCAGAAATAAATCATGTAAGGACTTCTTACACTTGAGCATTACAAACACAATACAAAACTTACATAAAGCCAATTAACTACAAATACAGCATACATCAACAATAAGGCAGAGAAGATGCCCTCCAATATAATCCTCGCAATAGATCTAAGAATAAGAGCCAACAGCTAAGAAAATTTATGTAACTATACTGTTGAAAATGCACTGCATAATAGCAAAGGGAAGTTCCAAGTAAATGCGGGAAAAAGTACAGTTTAATCTAAATTTGAATTAACCCAATTGCGAAGCTAGACTCATTCCTCACAGCAAAGGCTCTGTGAAACATATGCCGCTAGATTTTAAGAATCTCAGCAACGGGAATGTAGCATGTGCCTTCTATACATGAGGATAATTATACTATGAGCAAAAGGGAAAAAAAGTTTCATGAACTACTACATCTCCCCAACAATAGATTTCCAGGAGGCATACAGAAGCTTGGAAAAAATCAAGGGAAAATGAACATTCATCCATGGCGCTGAATCTAGTTGTAAACACATTCTCCGAAAGTTTCCACTGTATCACAACAAGGCAGAATAAATTGAGGAAGATGGGTGTGTGCAGTGTAAAAGAAGCAAATACAATTCAATCTACCTGAATCAATCAATCAGTAGGAAGGCTTGAGCTTTCAGCTGACAATACTCTCTTTCCATCATACCGCTATGAAAAGTAAAATAAAATGAGCATATTGTTAAAACCAACAACACAATTCCAATTAACACACAAGCCTACAAACCATGTTGGTCTAAACTCCAAGTAAGATGGGTCCTTAGATACCTGCTTTCCGAGTGAGAATGGAACATATTTGTATTTAATCATGTGTGTTATTTGTCGCCTCATGGTGAGAATGAAGAGTGACAGCCAGTAGAAAAGCAGTATTGGCCAAAACACAGGTACATCAAATGCGCTGAAAAATGTCATCACAAAAGCAATGCAAAATGCCTTTGTGATAGAGTACCTTCCAAGGAGGAAAACAAGGGAACTTCAGTACACAGAACAATCAAGAATAGAGGCCCTTTTAAGTGATTTACTAATACAGAACGAAAATGACAGCATCATAGATGTACACTTCCATGATCATAAAAATATATTTTGGTCTAAGGGCATAAGTTGGAGCACTGGTCCTAAGAACGCTTACCTAAAAAGCACCCTGACAAATAAAAGAGGCAGAATAACATTGGAATTATAGGCCATTGTGTGTAACCATCCGACAAAAAACAAGCTAGTGTACTATAATACTATAAGTTCATTAATGTTAGAATATAAATAAAAAGATTAAATACATTTCTTCTCATCAGCTTCAATTTTTGCCACAAATGTTGATTTAACATGTTATTAATACATGTTCTCTATGGTGGTGTATTTAGAGGGATAGGAATGCAAGAAGCTTTGAAGATCGAGAGTGGTCAATGGAAGCGTTTAGAAGTTTATTTTTCAATAACTTACTCCATTGGTCGATTGTAATTGATTTTAATGGAATATCTTTTCATGACTTCCTTGTATCGCTAAACTCACATATAGAGGCGATGCTCTTGTATATGTCCCGTATACTCATGCCTTTGCCTACTTTAAACTCAATAAAATTTTGTTTATTGATCAAGAAAATTAAAGCAGATATTCTAAATTTGAAACCTAACTCCACACTTCAGTGAATAATCTACAGGTTAGACCGATTTATTAACGAGAGTTAGACTCCCATGGGAAGAAGAAAATTTAATAATTTAATTTATGGTCTAACATACTAGGATGATTAAACACTCGATATGCAACCTTTTATCTGAGCTTTGATAACCCATATCTTGTAGATCATCCAGCACAAACGGGAACAGAACAAACTAGATTCCTAACTAAACATCCTTGCTTTGCATGAAGAATCCGTTGCTAATCAAGTTCGCCTTCATGCTATGCACGCTAACCTCTCACTTTGAACCACTTGCTAACAAAACCACAAACACGTGCACACAATAAATATAATGCATACACTGATTATCAACGTCTTCTCCACACACATCAATCAATAAAATCAAATTGAAATGAACCTATTTCTATTTTTTTTTTTTAAATAAATTCAATATTGCTTGCAATCCCCTTTGCAGATATCATACCCAAAAAGAATCTGAATCTAATTAATCCCTGGTAGTTTCATGGAATGATTGGATATCCCAACTAACCTACTTTTGCAACATAAACTTTGCACGATACCTACAATTACCAATCAAGAAGCAAACTCCAATCCCCGCACATAGATATATATAGCTACCAACATTATGAACCTCGGTTAGAAGCCCTGATAACCGATCAAAAGATATAAGTCAAAGCAAAATGATTGGGGGCGAAATGAAAACAGTGACGCACCAGAACTTAAATTCCGGGAGCCGACGAACGAAGGGGCGGAATTCATCGGAGCCACGTGTCGGTAGCGAGGGCCCCTCGGAGAGGTCCTGGATCTCGGGGTCCACCTGGGGAGAGAGAAACCCTATGAGGAGGTTAAGAATGTAGATTCCGAGGCCGTACGAAACGATGTAGAACCCTTGGATGAGGTAAACGCGGAGGACGTAGACAGAGGCGACAAAGAGGAAGGCGACCCAGCGGTTGAGCACGTGCGGGGTCGACTTGTCGAGCAGATGCTGGTACCGCTGCGACACTCTGAAACTCCACCGGGAGATAGCCGTGGCCGGAGAGACATCATCGCCGCCGGCCGGTGCCCCCTCCATTTGATTGGACTTACTGCGATCGTTTTTGGTGCCGTTGGATGCGATTTTTATTTTTGTTTTTTTAATACATGTTTTCTTTAATTTCTTGTTGCCCCTTTTAAGGTGTGGGGTTGTACCCTTCGTCTTCGGCCACTTGCCGCAAGACTTGAGCTCCGTACGTGCCAGCTTGGGCCGGATCGGATTATTCGGGTGGATCACTTTATTACGTACCTCTAAGAGCATCCTTGTTCGCTTGATTTGGATAATCAATTAGTCTCAGCTCATCTCAATTCATCATTACAATTTTTTCAAATTTTAACACAAAATATAATAAACAATTCAACTTTTTCAAATTTTAAAATAAAAATAATATTAAAAAATAATATTCTAACAATATTTTATTATCTCAACTCAACTCACTTCAACATCCAAACTCACCCTAATGATTAAAATTTAGTTAATTTGTGATAAAAAGACTCCACATTGAATTGGTCATATCTAAAACAATTTGGATTTCAACTACAATGCTTCACCAAATATAACTAACTATAATTGATTCATCAAATATTAAAATATTAATTTCTCACTCCAAACAAACAAATTAAATTAATTAGAATATAATTAACATTTAACATTTAGAATATAGTTATTATTAACATTTAATAATACTTTTTTTAATATTAATTTAATTATAATATAATTATTATTAACATTTAATTAGTAGAACTAAAAAATGTGATAAAAATAATTTAATTAATTAATTATTAAAATAATAATATTTTATTATTATATAGATAGTAAATAGATAATTCAATGTGAGGATTGAATTTAAATGGAATAGGTAAATATAAATTCATGTAATATTAGGTAAAATTTAAAAATACATTTGATCCATCCATGAGAATGCTCTAAGATGAAATGAAAGACTCGTGGTGTTTGACTTTTATTAAGCAAGTAAGTTGATATTATTTCTTAAAAAAAAAAAAGGCTAGGACAACGGTTGAGATAGATAAAAACTTCAAAAATCTCATAATTTATTTTTCATAAGTTTAAAAAGTTTTCAAAAATATATTCAATCCAAACACATTCTTTAATTCAAGCTTCAACGGTATCTGATAATATATATATATATATATATATATATAAAAGTTGGTGTGTTCATTACATCATTTATAGTGGAACCCAGTATAATTTAAAAAAAAAGTAAAACACCAATCATTTTTTAGCATAGTTAATGTTTAAAATTTTCACATTAGCGATGTGCTAGGTGAGTAAAAAATAAGACTTCTAAATAGATTTTCTCTCTCCATATATGAAATAATATATTCAGTTTTAGAGTATATAATACCTGTATATTCAATTTAAAAAAATTATAAAAAATCTGGAAGTTATGTGGAAAAACCAACTTTTTTTTATTGTGAATTCTCCTCTTTTTTTTTTTTTTTTTAAGGGAGTGTAATAAATTTACAGATCCTAAGGCCTCGTTTAGTTACGCAATTCAGATGAAATGAAATGTTTTGTTAAAAGTTAAATAAAATATTATTATAATATAATTTTTATTTTGAGATTTGAAAAAGTTGAATTGTTTATTATATTTTATGTAAAAATTTAAAAAAGTTGTAATAATTATATAAGATTGAGATAAAATGAGATAGTTTGATTTTTTGTAATCAGAATTATATCTATCCTTACTCTCTTTCATATATGTATTTAGAAAAAATTGGTAAATACCAAGGTAAAAAAGATATAACAATTATCTTTAGGAATACTAATGGGGATTTTTCTTCTTGAATATTAAGAATAAAAATGGAGTAATGATATAATTTCTTATATTAGAAAATGCTAAGAATTACAAGAACATATGAATTTCATAGTGTTCTAAGATAGTAATTTTTTTTTTTTCAAACAATAATCTTTTGAATATTTCTTTTAAAATGGTTATAATTTGTTTATATATTCAAACCTCACTAAAAACATCAAAGGTAAAATATGAAATTAAAGATAGAATAAGCAAAGTGTTTATGTGTATACAAAATTATCATATAATATATATATATATATATATATATATATATATATTTTCAAAACTACAAAGGTTGATATATCCCAATGAAATAATAGTTCCATTTTTTTTATAGACCAATTTTTCGAATGTTTAAATGGCTTATAAATGGTCAAAACCATTTAACGCGGCGACTCATAGCTATTACCACGGCCACCGCCTGCAATTGTTGCTACTCGCTTATTCTCATTTCCGTCTCTACCAAAGGCTTCACACTCTCAGAAATCGCCGCTGTACCTCTTCAACCCACTCTCAGATCCTCCGTCAACCCGAGCACGCCTGCATTTTGTCTGGTAAATGATCTCAAACCCCATTGCTCAGTATGGTCGATTAAGAACTCGTTTTCGTAGATTCGTAATGCAATTGAGTGGATTTTCTGATCACATTTTGAATCTTTTTTTTTTCCCCTGCCAGATCTCATTGTTTCGTTTTGTAAATCTATTTATTTGGCCAAATGAGATTGAAACGATAAGCTTCAATTGAATTTGTGGGTTTTGGTTGGAGGATTTGAAAAGATGACATATTTGTACACTTAATTGGTCAATTCGCCGATTAAATTGGTTTGGCGTGTATGCATGCACCTTTAAATGTGAGGTACAATTAATCTTTTTCTCAAACGGGAAACAGTACACAGAATATATGGTCCTTTTCATTAAATTGCTTACTCATTATTCCTGCCATTGTGTTTGGCTTAAAGGATTAACGATTGATTCCTTAAGTAGTTTGATGCTTAGTAGTTCATTGTGCTATTTATTTATTTTTGGCAAGTAAATATTATGTAATATAGATGGTACATTTTTTCATCGGTAAATAAGAAAATTAATGGTGAGAATAATAGGCATGGCCCAAGTACAGGGGAATAATGTAAATGTTACATGATAGGTATGTATCTACATAGCGCCCATTCCTTGAGAAAAACTGCTAAAATTTATTTTCTTGCCAACTTTTGTTTGTCGCATACATTAGCTTTAGCACATGCTTGCCCATGCAAAACTTTCGTGGAGGCTGTTGAGGATAAACTGCATGGCAGCTTGGCTCATTTACAAATTACAACCATAGTTGAGCTTGCCTTGTGCACAATGATATATTTGAAATCTATAATTTTATCTTTCATCTAAATTGCTAGTAGCTGCTTAATCTTTTCTTTTCCTCTCAAGTTTTATCGACTAACGAATCCCAAATTTGTTAATATTAAGTTTACAAGCTCCATGGTTGAGCCTCTATTTAACGTGGATCGATTTAATTATGGCCTTCGGTTTCAGAATGGATCCGGAATCTGCCGACTCATCATCTCAACCTCTGGCTGCAGCCTCTGATGTTGAACATTCTGCTGCTGCTGTCTCTCTGCAAGATAGTAATGCACATCAAACACCATCTATTTCATCTTCTTCTGGGATATCATCTTGGACTAGAAGTCTGAAATTTCCGCATTCCTTCGGGGCAGCACAAGAGGACTCTCAAAATGGAAATGCTCGGACATCAACATTTGCACGATTCACTAGTGGGTTAGGATTGCGGATCAGTCCAGTGGCAAACATACCAGCCGAGAATAGTGAAGGAGTGACAGAAACTGCCCAATCTGGCGTTCTTGAATCATTCACAAAAGGGTTGGTTGACTCATCTCGGAGCGCAGTGAAGGCTATGCAGGTCAAAGCACGTCATATTGTCTCTCAAAACAAACGCAGATACATGGTAGCTCACCATTCTATTGCCTATGTTGATTTTCTTTTTCATTTATAGTGCTAAATGATGTGATAACTTGGTCGTGAATATCTTCTATTACTCAGGTAACTTTAACTCAATTATCCTATACTATCTTTGTAATACTCCTTTTTTTTCACAAAATATGTTTGGACCAAAAATGTCACTGATATAAAGAGATTCTATACCTGATTGACAGGAGGGAGGATTTGATTTGGACATGACGTATATCACTGAGAATATAATTGCTATGGGATTCCCAGCTGGTGATATAAGCTCTGGGATTTTTGGATATTTTGAGGTAAAATACTTATGTGCTTTGTATTTGATGTTAAATAAGTCAAGTTCATCTGTATTGTTGGGACAAAAAATTAACTGAAAAAAATATTGTGCAGGGATTCTATCGGAATCATATGGAAGAAGTGATTAAGTTTTTTGAAACTCACCACAAGGTAAAACATGGTTTAGTTTTTGAGGTTGGAAATTTCCGACTATATGCAATGGCTGGGTATCTAGTTATTGTTTCTAGGAAAAAAGTTCACCGATAGTAACCATAAAATTTGGAACTTCAAATATGATTTACCTATTTCTGGCTTCCAAATTTGTTTTATCAAAATTCCTCCGTTCACATGCAGGGAAAATACAAAGTCTACAATCTTTGTTCAGAGAGGTTGTATGATGCATCACTATTTGAGGGGAAGGTACAGCCTTAATCTATATTGCATTTTGGTATTACCATCATGTTCGTACAAAAATATTATCGTTATGTTCAACGTCAATGTCAGAGCCTAAACAAAATACTAACGTCAAATGCTCAATTTATATCAGAAGAATTTGAAGTCTGCATTCTCGTGTCTATTGTGCAGATATCGGACCTTGACTTTTTTTCTTTGTTTTCAATATTAATGGTTGATTATATACTCTTTGCAATGAATAGTTTTTAAGATAATATCCTGGTCCTTGTGCAACATGTGAACTACAAATTCTATTTTGTTTATTGATTAAAGTTAGAAAAATATTGTAGGCATTATAGTTCATTTGCTCCCACTATTAGTGTTCAGTACATTCAAGATTACAAGTAAAAGGATTTCATTTAACTCTCAATTTCTTTCATTGTATTAGTTTTCAAAGTTGAAGGTATCTGTATAATGTAAGATAAGATTCATACTCAGAATACCTGAAATGAACGTGAAAGTAGAGTTAGTTTCCACTTGGTGGGTTGACTGTCTAAATACATTCTGAGCATACAAAGTACAAACAACAGGAAAACATTATGCATGGTTTGGATAGTGAGTTGAGATGAGATGAGTTGCGATGGTTTGAGAATAGTAGTGAGATATTTGAGTTGAAATGGTTTGTGAATAGTAGTGAGATATTTGAGTTGAGATGAGATGAGTTAGAAATGGTTTGAGTTAAAATGTTTTATGGGGTTTTGGGAAAGGAGAGAGAAAAAGTTAAATAAAAATATTATAAAGTTAAATTCATTTGGAAAATTGTGCTTGATGTGGTGTTTATGGCTAGAAATGAATGGGAGATGTTTTGAAGACAAAGAACAGTCGTTGGAAGAAATTAGGGAATTTTTTCTCAAAACTTTATGTTTATGGGCTAAGGCTATTGTATTGAATGGTGAAGATATGCTGGAGTTATTTTAGTTTGTTACTGTCTTTTTAGCTTCTGTATGTAGGTATTTCCTCTTTTATACCTCCTATGTACTTGGGCTATGCCTAATCTTGGTAATAAAACTCTTATTAATTATAAAAAAAAAAATTGTTAGAACATAATTTTTTAATATTATTTTTATTTTGGAATTTGAAAAAGTTGAATTGATTTTTATGTTCTGTTTGGAAGTTTGGAAAAGTTATAATAATTAGGTAATGATTAAATGAAAAATTTGAAGATTTGAAAGTGTAAAGTGTTTGTGTTTGTGATGTTTGGATATTGAGATGAGATGGAAGCATCTCTCTATCCAAACCAGGCAAAAATGTTCTCATTATATTGCTTGACCACCGGTAATTTATGTTTATAGAAAAACATTAAATGTCATGGGGATTTAAACACAAAAGAAGAAGAAGAAGAAATATAAATGACACTTCTGTCTACCTTCAGTTGTTGTTAACCAATTAAGAATGTGCTATAAATAAACAGATTTAGGTTATTGAGGCTGTAATGTTGTCCATGAATTATTTGAGCATGTAAGCTTCTTCAAGTTCTGATTTGTCTGGAGGTTTTCCAGGTGGCGAGCTTCCCATTTGATGACCATAATTGTCCTCCTATCCACCTCATAAAATCATTTTGTCAAAGTGCATATTCATGGTTGAAGGAAGACATTCAGAATGTTGTGGTTGTTCACTGTAAAGCTGGTATGGCGAGGACTGGATTGATGATTTGTAGCCTTCTCTTGTTCCTTAAGGTTAGATCTTATAGTCGGCCACATTAAATGTTTTCAGTTTTGTATCATGGAAACAGTTGTCCTGTATCTCATTCCTTTTTTTACTATTATTATTTTGTTTTGATATCTCTCTGCAGTTCTTCCCAACAGCCGAGGATGCCATTGATTACTACAACCAGAAAAGATGCATTGATGGGAAGGGTCTGGTTCTCCCAAGTCAGATTGTCAGTCCATTGTTTTAGAGAATGCTGTTATCTTTTCAAGGGTTGATCTTCTTTACATCTTTCTAATAATTTAGTTTTTTTCTGATTTTCCCAGAGGTATGTCAAATATTTTGAGCGTGTCTTAACATACTTCAATGGTGAAATTCAGCCTGCGCGTAGGTATCCTCCCGATTTTTCTCCCATGATGCTTAATTTTTTTCTTTTTATCTTCAAAAGGTTACTGAAATTAAAAATTATATAGGTGCATGATAAGGGGATTTCGGCTACTCAAGTGTCCTTATTGGGTTAGGCCCTCCATTACCATCTCCAATCACAATGGTATGTTTCTGAGCTATGGCTCATTGTACTCATCCTTGCAATATTAGTTATATCTAAAGATACTTAATAAAAGAATGTATCATATATTAAGATATGATAGAGACTCTATGTTGTATGTGTATCGCCAAGTTTCATTTCTCGAACTGAGTAAAGTTATGATCTTTGGTTGTTTGCAGAGAACATGGACCTTTTATAACTGTCAACTCATTTTAGGAGTTAAAAGTACATGCATCTTACTACAGTTTGGCACCCTCGTCGGAAAATAGGGATAGGTCTTTAGAAGTGCCTTCAATTTAGTGAATCTTATTTCCGTTGTTTTCATCTCACTTTCTATCTTTTATCTGTTGCCATTCGCAGAGAAAGGGACCTTTTTGTATTTTCATTGTTTTCATCTCACTTGCATTCTTTTTTTCTTTTTGACATGGTACTTTTCCTTAATCCACAGGAATTCTGTTCTCATCAAGAAAGCATCCAAAAACAAAGGATCTAATGGTGAATGTTTATTTAATCTGGTCTCCCTCTAATGGATTTTTTTTTTTGTTAGTTCAATCTTTTAGGATCACATGCTAAATAATCAATCAAATTTCTAATATGAGCCCACCAATTCATTTTTGCAGCCAGAAGATTTCTGGATCAGTGCATCAAAGAAAGGGATTGTTGTCTTTGCTCTACCAGGAGAGCCTGGTCTGACTGAGTTGGTGGGAGACTTCAAAATTCATTTTCATGACCACCAAGGAGATTTCTATTGGTCTGTATATTACTACCTTCCTTTCACAATCGTTGTTACCAGTTTGGTATGAATGTAAACTCGATTTCATCGGTTCCCCACTCCCTGGCCCCTGTGGGTTGTGTTTTCGTTCTGGCCAAACAATTGAAGTTTCCCTAACCTTAGGAATCACTCTCCTTAACAGTTTGAAACGTAGACCTCCCTGTGCCAGCATGCCATCTGTGCAATTAAAAGGTGTATCCTTACAGGATGAAACCTGAGATCTGACCTTCGATCATTTGGTTTGAAGATCATTAGCAAAAACCAACAAATAGAAGAAATGCCTTACTAAAATTTTTCATTGATGATTTTAAGAACATCATTTTTTAAATAAAACGTTTCAAATCCAAATGTTTAGTTTTTTCTTTCTTTTTTGTTTTCTGCTAAGATGTGGAAATAGCATGAACTTTTTTTCTATAGGGATATACCTATAAAAAAATGTGTTTTTTCGTTTACTTGATTTTTGGGGATTTTTGTTTCAGTTGGTTAAATACAACAATGACAGAAAACAGAAAAATGCTGAACACCTCTGATCTTGATGGTTTCGATAAGGTAAATGAGATTCTTTTCTGATATTGCTTTAACTTTATTCTGTAAGTAATAAGGTACAGTTTTCTCTCTTCTCCCATATCTGTTCTTTCACTTTCCCATTGTCAGCGGTCTATTAATGAACCGTTGGCTATGCTTTCCAGAGAAAATTGCCTTCTCCGGGGTTCCAGGTTGAAGTTGTTATGATAGACTACGATGGTTCTTCACTGAGTAGGTCGAAAGCGGATTCTGTCAGCAAGCAATCTGATGGTTGCTCGGAATATCCTCCTGCTTCAAATGCTGGGATTATAGCTAATTCCAACAGAAGTAAGGTCTCTGGGAGTGACGACAACGATGATGTGTTCTCAGATAGCGAGGGAGAGGAGACTAGTACTTCAAAAAGCAGGCAAAATCATGCCGCTTCTGGAGCTAGATCTGCTGCAACTGGTCATGTATCAAATGCCACTGCAGAGGAAATCGGTAATATGGCACGTAGAACCGATCAGCTCTCCCTCAGGAGCAGCGAGGAACCCACACAAAGTACTGCTTCCACAGCAACAAATAGTGATGGAACTGGGAAACCTGGCTCCGGCCTTAAGACCCCTAACATGGACTCAGCAGGGGCAAGTGATATCAAAGCTATTGCTGCTGATGCTTCAGTATTCAGTTTTGGGGATGAAGAAGATTTTGAAAGTGATTGAAGCAATACGCTGGCTGTAACTTTGTCAAAAGCACTTGTACATGAACAATTTTTTCAAGTAACAACGTGGAGTTGATGAATGTCAGGGGGCAAGGGATATTCATCGAATTCCATACGTTCTGTTTTCAATTTTAATTCCCAATGCCTTGTAATATGACTTCGCTACATTGCCAGGAATAAACATCTACTTTCACTACTAATAGAAAATCTAGTTCTCAAATTGCTAAAAACCAACAAAAATAGGGATGCCAGGCAGGTAGTATAGTAAGTTGAAAGAATCGTGTTAAAAAAGTACGTACCTTTTCTTCGCCACCAGACAGTTTTCTATGCTTGATGTGACTCTTGCATGTGGATTCTGATGCATGGCAAGATGTAGAATACTTGTTTTCTTGTTGCTTTCTTAAATGGCTACCGGAGAAAATCATTCCCACCATGTTACAACTTCGCAAGGCAATGAATGAATAAAGTGCATATATGCATAAAGTGGGTAACATTTTTCAAGGATAAATATTTAAACCAGTCTCATCCTTTTCTTATTCAGGCCTCACGGAAAGACCCAGCTCTTTGGAGAGCCATCAGACCGCTTTTACCGGAAGTAATTAGAGGCATATGCTGGATTGTTAAGCAGGACAATATCTCCTTTTGGTTTGATAAGTAGTCACTGCTAGATAAATTAGCAGATAGAGTAGAGCAGGTCACTCAAACTGAGCTACAAGTGAAAGAAGTATGGAGTCAACATGGTTGGAATTCCCAACAGATTAAAAGGCTTATTGGTGAAGGTTTAGCCGATCAATTGATGAACATGAATCTATGGATGAGGAATAAAAAGATCACCCTGTCTGGACAGCCTCGATCTCGGGTTAGTTTCTCGACCAAGTCTACCTGGTCCACCATTTGAACATGTAGAGTGCAAGTGGATTGGGCAAAATGGGTATGGCACATGGCACTTCCCACTAAAGTGTCTGGACAGCATTTCATTTCCCAACATGAAATGCTTCCAGAAAAACTTGCCTTTTGATTCCAATAGACGAAGATTTAGGTCTCGTTTGGATTCAGAACTGAGATGAGTTGAGTTGATATTGTTTGTGAATAGTAGTGAGATGAATTGAAATCAGCTCATCTCTCAATAGTAGTAAATATTGTTATGGCCTCTAAATGCAATTGTTGTGAAAGTCCAAATGTAGAAACACTGAATAGTGTTTTATGGTTGAGTGATTTAGCAACTGAAATGTGGGGTATTTTGCAGGGTTGTCGGGTTTGAAATTGGATAGAATCAGAAGTTGGCAGCAGTTGGTATTAGTTTGGTTTCACAAGGCCAAAGTTGTTGGTATTGTAATGGGGTTAATACCATCAATTATAAGTTGGTGTATATAGATTCGAAGATGTAAAGCTTGAATAGAAGGAAAGGCATAACCTGCTAATGTAGTTCTCTTTAGGATTAAAAGCATGCTCAACATATGGTGAAAGTGTTTGCTTGCAAAAAGTTAAGCATAATTGACAAGGCTATCTTACAAAGATTAGGACTTCCTATATTGGGTTTAAAAGCACAAAAAATTATGACTCTACAATGGTCTTTCCCACCATTAGATTTTGTCAAGTTAAATATTGATAAGTGTAGTTTGGGGAATCCTAGTGAATGTAGTGGTAGAGGTCGTGTTCGAGATTCTAAAGGGGATCTATTGGGTGGTTTATGGCCTATTATGGTTGCGGCTCTAACACCATGGCTGAGATTAAGGCATTGTTTGATGGCTTGGGAATTTGCACTATGTTGCATCAAATTAATATTGTAGTCGAAACATATTTTCGACTGTTGAGCAATTGGAAGAATGGCAAGGGTGAGGTTCACTAGTCAATTCAAGAGGTTTGGGAGAAAATTTCTAAATCTACAAAGGATTTGAATCTAAAATTAGGCTTGCACATAGAGAGATAAACTAAGCTACTGATTTTCTTGCCAAATGAGCCAAAGGGAGTACAACAGATTTTGAACTGACTCCAAAGGAGATGGTTTTTTTAGACTTGATAGGATAGGATTGTCGGTGTGCTAAAACAAGAAAAAAACTGAAATGCATAGAAATTGTTTGTGAAAATGCTCCTCAGAAGGAACCAGCCTTTCTACTGATTCTTAATATTTCTCAATGACCGAATACAATCAGATTTCCCAACTTTATACAAGTGTGCAACAGAGAATAAAATCAATTCACCAGTCCTAGAGCTACAAATCAGCAAGTTGTTACAAGAGAATATTCTTGAGGTGAGGACTGATTTACTTGTCAGAAGGCATTCTAGAATTTGTTGAGCTTGTTGGTTGTGCTGATTCGTAAGGCACAACACTGGACGAGACTGCTTCTTCCTCATTTCGAGTGGATGCCCTAATAGCCCCCGTCGATCCAAGCGGCACATGAGTGATTGTGAGGCTTGATTGCAAAAAACTGTAACGAGCAGTTAAAAGTGGCTTTATGAAAATGTCAGCAAGTTGATCTTTACTTGATACAAAGGAGACTTTAAACGACTTGGCAGCAACCCGATCATGTACAAAATGATAATCAAGTACAACATGCTTTGTACGAGAATGTAAAACATGGTTAACAGATAAATAAGTGGCATCCAAATTATCATACAAAAGAGTAGGAGGATCTGGAAGAACAATACCAAGTTCAGCCTCAGAGAAGGTAGACAATGAAAATGATGAAGATGCAGAGAAGCAAAGGCCAAAATTCTGAATGAGCCTAAGATATCTAAGGATCCGCTTGACAGCTTGCCAGTGAGACATTTGTGGGCAATGCATATATTGGCAGACTTTGTTCACTGCATAGGATATATCTGGTCTAGTGAAAGCCAGATACTGCAGGCTACTTATAATACTCCGATAAAGTTGAGGATCTTCAAATGAAGGACCTTCAATAGCATTTAATTTGACTGAGGTAGCCATGGGTGTAGAAACATGTTTGTTGTTTTGCATGTTGGTTTTTTTCAACAAGTCAGATTTGTATTTTGATTGGGTCATGAATAATTTCTAAGGAGTACCAATAACCTCTATTCCTAAGAAGTAGTGTATCGGACCAAGATCTTTAACAGGAAATGAAAGTTTAAGAGCATTTAAGAAATCAGTAATAAGAGTGGCATTTGATCCAGTAACTATAACATCATCTACGTAAATTAAGACAAAAATTAAATCACATGAATTTTTGTAAATAAAAATAGAAGTGTCGGACCTAGAAGCAAAAAAACCAAGAGATAGTAACCGATTGCTCAGTTTGGCAAACCAAGCCCTAGGGGCTTGTTTAAGACCATATATAGACTTACGCAACTTACAAATGTATTTGAGATAGTCTGGATTTGCAAAGCCAGGGGGTTGATGCATGTAGACATCCTCCTCCAAGTCACCATGCAAGAAAGCGTTCTAAACATCCAACTGTTGCAGCAGCCAGTGTGAAGAAACGGTTATGGAAATCAGTAACCGAATAGTCACGAGTTTGACAACCGGACTATAGGTTTCAGAAAAGTCTAAACCAGCCTATTGATGGAACCCTTTGGCAACAAGATGAGCCTTGCACCGTTCAAGGGTGCCATCAGCACGGCGTTTAGTCTTGAGCACCCATTTCGAGCCAAGAACATTAAGATTGGGGGAAAAGGGGACCAAATCCCAGGTACGATTTTGTAACAAGGCATGGAACTCTGTGGCCATGGCTGAACGCCACTCGAAATGTTTGGAGGCCTCAGTAAAAGATTAAGGTTCTTCAGAGATAAGAGAAACAGAGAAAACAGTGAGATGGAGGGAGGGTTTGGACACTGGACACAACATTGTGGCATTTGTGTGTAAAACGGGACACCGAATGTTATTTTAGGAGCGAGTAGTCATCGGATGGGATGGTTTTGGGTTAGGGGGTTGAAGATGCAGAGAGGGAAGGTTGAAGACAAGGGATGTGGCGCAGGTGATGGGTTCTGTGTGTGTGCCCTAGTTGGCAACAAAGGGAAAAATGGACGCATGAAATTGGACATCCCTAGAGGTGTATAAACAGCCTGTAGAGAGATGGAGACAATTGTAGCCATTGTGGTCTGAGCTGTAGCCCAAAAATACACAGAGCTTAGACCTAAGGTCCATTTTATGCTTATTGAATGGTCTCAGATTGGGCCAACATAGACATCCAAAAGTGCATAAAAATTTATAGTCGGGTGGTGAATGAAAAAGAACTTGATAAGGAGATAAATTTTTGAGCACGGGAGAAGGCATATGATTGATTAAAAAAAACTGCAGTCTGAAATACCTTGGCCCAATATTGTTGACGGATGGAGGCATGAGCCATTAAAGATAGTCCAGTTTCAGTTATGTGGTGGTGATGTCGTTCAACAATGCCATTTTGAGGGTGAAAATATGGGCAAGTTATGCGATGAAGTATGCCAGTGGGTTAAGAAATCTTATGGAGTGGCCGAAACTCCCCTCCCCAGTCAGATTGAATGGGTGCAATATTAGAGGAGAAAAAATTGTTGACATATTTGAAAAATGCAAAAGAGATAGAGGTGACATCGGATTTAGATTGCAATGGAAAACTCCATATGTATTTTGAGAAATCATCAACTATTGAAAAATAAAATCTACATCCATTAGATGACGACACAATGGTGGGGCCCCAAACATCCAAAAACAGTAAATTAAAAGGCTTAACAAACTTAGAGGGAGACATAGGGTGGGGAAAAACATGCGACTTTACTTGAGGACAAGATTCACAAGGTGGCATGGAGGTACTGAAAGTGAGAGGAAGCCGAAACTTATTGAGGATAAAAGAGGTGGTTCTAGGCGACCGATGACTAAGGCATGTGTGCCAAACTTGTGGAGACGTGCGCTCACCAACAAAGGCCTGTGGAGAGAAACCGAGTGCAGGGGTAGTAGAAGAGCCAGTGCTTCAGTTGATAATTCATATAAGTCATTCCTAACGTGGCCCTGTAGAAGTATTCTCCTAGTGTGCAAATCCTTCACAAAAAAAAAAAAAATCAGAGTGAAATTCAAATAATACCAAATTATCACAACAAAATTGTCTAATCGAAAGAAGATTCTTAGTAATAGCAAGGACATGAAGTAATTTAGAAAGGAGAAAATTGCCAGAGGAGGAAGGAAGATGAGCAGATCCAATATTGTGAATGGGAAGTGTCGAACCATCACCGATGCTAACTTGATCTGATCCTTGGTATGAGATGGAGTCCAAGTTGAGATTGAAGAAATCAGAGGTGAAGTGGTTGGTGGCTGTTGTGTCTGGTAACCAAACTGTGGATGGAGAGGAAGGGGTGGGTAAGGTTGTGTAGTGGACGGCAAGAGAGGGAGGAGGAGAAGCTTGATACGCTTGATTAAAGCGATGGTAGGAAGCCAAGGCTGTGTGGCCCGGTTTCTGGCAAACTTGGCAAAGAGGCCTAGTATCGGGTCTGTTGGAGAAGAGAGTAAAGAGACCACGACCTTGTCCATGTCACCCACAGGGAAAGGAACCTCGACCATGACCAGATGAGGAACCAGAGGGAACTGGATAGGAAGCAGTAGCGTGAGTTGCAATCTGTGTTTCTGCAAGTAAGCTATTAGTTTGATAAGCCAACCTAGATTCATGGTTTAAAAAATAGCTATAAACTTGAGGAGTAGTAAGAGGATCTGGCCGAGTTGTAATCGAGTTGTACTCGATCGCGTAAGGCGCAAGCGCGAAGCTTAGCTTTGGCGAGAGATGTACTCAACTGCGTAAGGTGTGAACGCGAAGCTCGACATTTATGCGCGTAAGGGTGGTCAGGTAGTCAAGTGACTTGCCCACCAATTCAGGCACCTAGAATGCCGGGCAGTCCCTAACGTTTCCCACCTGTTGGCTTATTATGAAAGTGGTGATAAACCGGTAAGCCGAAAGACTGAACCCTCCTCGTTAGCCCTCGTAGCCGTGAGGGAGGTCGAGCAGTTCGTAAAACTGGACTCACCTTGTTGCCGTAAGGGAGGTCAAGCAGTTTGTAAGACTAGACTCTCCTGGTGACGCTCACGGGGAAGGTAGGTAGTCGGTCAGTTTGTCTGTTTGAACATGTGTCGTTATTGAAAAGCGTATATTCATCTGACGTTTTTGTTTTCGATGGTGTTGGTTAATTTTTCTCTTCCAATGTAAATTGCTGTTAACGTTTCTATTTTGCCATTAGCATTAAAGTTTGTCTGTAATAACCCGTGCAAAGTGATCAGGGAGCCCATCGACCCATTGAGCCCACCTTAAGCGGTTACTGAGTCCATTGATTTGTTCTCGAAGGTAACCGAAGGCTCGTCCCTGAAGGTAATCCTCTGACAGCGGTTATGGCACGAGTG
Organism: Juglans mandshurica; assembly: GCA_022457165.1. Taxonomy (NCBI): domain Eukaryota; kingdom Viridiplantae; phylum Streptophyta; class Magnoliopsida; order Fagales; family Juglandaceae; genus Juglans; species Juglans mandshurica. The sequence goes on from CM039619.1 coordinate 50,761,240, forward strand.
CGGACACGCGGCGTTTATTGGTGGAGATGCCGCCCCAGGAGTAACGTCGGGCAGTGAGTAAAACCGAACCCGCCTTGTTGACATGGCGGAGATCGAGCAGTTAAGATTGGACTCGCCTCGTTGACCCTTGTAGAAGTGAGGGAACTCGCACGGAGGTCGAGCAATTTGTAAGATTGGACTCGTCTCATTGACCCTCGTAGATGTGAGGGAACTCGTAAGAAGGTTGAGCAGTTCGTAAGACTGGACTTGCCTCGTTGACCCTGATAGAAGTGAGGGAAATAAGTAGTTAGAGCACTTGACCGTGCTAAGGAAGCCAAATCAGTTAGCGTAAATATCCCACAATCACAAGTGTGAAATTTACAAACTGGAATCATCCCATTGGAGTGTGACGAAGGTTTGAGGCGTGTCGACGAGGCCCGTGAGCAGCCATGCTTTGGCGATGACGGAGGTCCGGAGTGCTTGTTGACATGTTAATGTCAAGAAATTGCTTCTTATGGAGACATATCAGACGTCCGAGCAATGCCTGAGTGGAGTTGTGCAACTAGTGTTTTGCGCTACAAGAATAAATTTTGTTAGTGAAAATGAAATTCACATAAATTTTAGAGAGAGACAAACAGAGGTATTTTACCCTTTGTAGCCATTTTTGCTTGACTGAAATTGCCCACTGCTGGTTGTTAGTGAAAATGAAATTCACATAAATTTTAGAGACAGACAGACAGAGGTATTTTACCCGTTGTAGCCATTTTTGCTTGACTGAAATTGCCCACTTCTTCTTCTTTCTTTTTATTTTTTTTACTCTGGGGGAGTTGTCTGCCTTTGAATACTTCAATGGTGGAGAAAGTCGCGGGGTCGAGGAACTTGTGGATTGAGTAAGTTGCAGTGGCCGAAGGCCTTGTTCCTAAGTAACCCCATTGTTGAGGGGTTGTTGGCCGAGAAACCTGTGTGGTCGAGGAATTTCCATGGTTAGGTGCTATGGATAGAGGATCCATGGCCGAGGAGAACGATGGTTGTGCAACTTTAAGCTTAGGCCGAGATGCATGCGTCTGAGGTGTATGTTAGACTGCATGGCCGAGACGTGTTGGCCACTTACATGACATCGACTACCCACTTGCTTATAGGCGAGATGCATAATGTGATACATGGCAGGGTGGTGAGGGGTTGGTCGGGATGGTGCTGCTACTGGTGCATGTGGCCGAGGTGCTCGTTTGCACGTAGCCATGTGCAGTCCGTGATGCTCATGCAAAGGCTGGGACAGGATGGTGTTAGCCGAGTCAGGATGGTGTTGGTCGAGTCGGGATGGTTCTGTGACTCTGAGGCTGTGCAGTGGGCGAGATGGGATGCTGGCCGAGATGGTTTCGTCCGCTACGTGCATGTGGTCGAGATGGTGGATGCATGGTCGAGTCAAGATGGTGTTGGTTGAGTCAGGATGGTTCTGAGACTTTGAGGCCAGGACGGGATGCTGGCAGAGATGGTGCTCTGCACGGACGGCAAAGTGCATGGCGGGAAGCTTGCCTGCTTGCGTGACCCAGAGGCTAGCTAGGTTGTGGAGCGCCTCAGTTGCCGACGGTCTTGGTGGAGGCTAGCCTTGCCCACCAGCCCGCGATGGCCATGGGGGAGGTCCTCGTTAGGTGTGTGCTGCATGCATCCATTATTGGCCATGCGTCTTGGCACGTGGACACTGCGACAGGGATAAAAGACGATGGCATGTGGACCGCTGGCTATGCCACAATTGGGATGGGTCGAGAAGTTTTTGGCCACGTGTATTTAGGTGTACGGAGCCTCGTGGCTATGCCGCCTCTATTCTGGGAGGTCAGGGATCGCATCGGCGAAGACAAATGGTTGGGTCGAGATGGTGCTTCGTGCGCACGGCGAGGTGCACACGTGGTGACCGCCAGCGGGTCAACTGAGCTCGCGGCGGGACACCACAAGCCTTTGGGTGCACGACAACGTTCACCCTAGCGTACTGTGCATGGCACTATGTGCGCCATGCATAGTGGGCACAGTGCATAGTGCTATGCATGACATGTGCAGGCACCCAGTATATTTACATGCACAGTATTTAGACGGTGCATTTAAGTGTATAGTGCGCTTAAAGTACACTGAGTAGTGGGCACTTATAGTTCAAGTGGCTGAGGAGTTTGGGCTCCTGGCCTTACACGCTGGGTGCATAGAAAGTACTTAATTGCAGAGTGCACTTACCATATGGGCGAGGAAGTGTTTAGTTTACTCGCCCAACTTTTTCCAACAGTGTCGTTAATAAAAATAACAGTCGAAAAGGTTAGAATACTTATCTGGGAAAAATTATCTGCTCATTCGGAGGTTATTTCGCATGCTAAAAAATCATCATTCTCCCACTTCTGATATGGAAAAGAAGTCGATCACACAGACGACGCCAACTCTTAACGCCTATGCTGATTCGGGCCTCGATCAGTCTGGTCTAGAGCCCCCGGTGGTAGTCTAGTGCGGTTGTACTGCGTCAATACTTACATCCATGGCGATGAATGGAGACTAAATGCAATGAAATAAAAGAGAGGGAGATACATAGATTTACATAGTTTGACATAATGCCTACGTCCATAAATTGTTTGGGAGGAGAATCTACTATAATATAATTATTTTACAGTCTCTCATCCTCGTTATACAATGGAGATTAAATGTCTATCTTTTAATAGTGGCCCTGTCGTTGGTGTCTTGATCGTTAGGTTGAAGAAGCTCACAGAAAAGTTTTAAGTCTGGAAGCTCCCAAAAGTCCCCCTTAAATCATCTGGTTTCCCCCTTTTATTTCCGGTCACTCCTTCCTTTATGTCACATCCACTCTCATTTATCTGAGTTCTCTCATTTCTTCCTAACACTGTCATTCATTAGCCTTTATTCCCATTTGTCTCTTTTTTTCATCTCTTCTTATGTTGTCTTCTAACGAGAGCCCTTCATCTTAGACTTCGATTGTGGGCTTGCAATATTTTATCCTCTCCAACGTATTTACTTTTAGGTGTTTCAATAAGGGAAAAATCCGAGTATTGAAAAATACTGGTCAAATTGGGTTCGTTAAAGTTCAACTTAAAACCGATTCTTTTTTTTTTTTTTTTCCTGTAGAATCAATCAGTCTAAAACCAATCTTTTTCAATTAATGTTTAGTATGATTTCTTGGACATCCTTTTTAGAGAGAGAGAGAGATGGATACGATACGGATGATCCTAATCGAACTAAACTAAACTAACCCAAAGCTAGCCTTTTTCACATTCATTTTCGTAATTCACATGGTTTTGGACACATTAGTTCTGTTGCGTGAGGACTCTTGATAAGTTTTGGTCTTTTTGTCGATCATAATTCGTAACAAAAATATGATATTAGCAAATAAGCCGTAGTTTTAGCATAAACAATGTTACAGTTGGATTAAATCTCTAATCTATATGGAAACGGTCTTTCTCAACCCTAAAAAATTCAAATCAGGAAGAATAGAAAAGTCTTATAACAGCAACAACCAACTGTTCTTTGTGAATATTCGTCCAAGCACTTCTCTCATTCTGAACATGATGGCAACCTGAAATTGTTTTGGTCAATAGCTTGATCGGGTAGACTAAGGCTGCGTTGGAATGTTAAGCTAAGTTGAGCTAAATTGAGTTCTTTATGAATAGTAGTGAGTTGAGATGTAAGAATGAGTTTTGTATGGTCCACTTAAAATGAGTAAATGTGTTTGGATGTTAAAATGAGTTTAAATGTATTTATGGGAAGTTAAAAAAAGGTAGTAGGTCCCATGTGTAAAAAATGTTGAATTGAAAAAAGGTTATAGATCCCACGTGTAAAGAGGTTTTGAGTTGAGATGAGTTTAGTAATTTGAGAGTTGAGTGTTTGGATGTTAGACCTAACTTAAAATTAGACTAAACTGAGTTGAACTCAGATGAGTTTAACAACCAAACGGAGCCTAAGAGTATATCAAATGATCTGTAAATAGTAGTGAAATAGTCTGAAAAAAATCTGAGAATAGTTGTGTTCCTAAACATACCCTAATACTAGTCCAGCCACCTTTATGCACGGCCTGGTTAATAATTAGTAGTTAAGATCATGACAAAAAATGCTGAGCACTTGCGCTTTCGAAAGCAGATAATGTACCAATGCACTGGAGTTTTGAGTAAGATTTCCATAAGAAACTTTTGACGTTGATAACATAGACTTTTCCAAAATATACTAAATTTTGAAACAGTGTTAGGCTTTGAAAACATTGTAGCAGCCGAGGAGAGGAGAGTGAGTTTGTGGGAGAAGGAACCAGAAATATTAATGTAGGCATCGCCTATCTACGTGAGGAGGTATCCTGCGATGGGATATTGCAGAAAAGTCTTGAAATTTGAAGACAAGGACTTGAGATATGGAGGCCCTCTCCATTTGGAACGATTCAGATATCCGTTTACCTGGTAGTCTGATATGTCTAGAAGCTGGATGGAGGGTAACTCTGTACACGATGGATGACTATTTCTTTAAAATCCTTTGCTAACAGGGCCTCTATTGGAATGGCAATCAACATTTGTAAGTTTCGCAAATGCCAATTCAAACTGAGAGACCGGCTGGCCGGCCAAGAGCAGAAAAAGAAAATATTTCTGCGAAAGCCATTTATTTGGTTTGACCCAAATTTCTATTGAGCCACACAGAATCAGGGGTAACTCTCCTCTCAAACCACACAAAAGCAATTGAAAGCTGCAAAGGCCTTCCATGGAAAGTGATAGTAGCAATGTTATAAGACAAAGAAGTGTTAAAAGCCACAAAGAGATTATATAAAGATAAACTCACAAATTGATATGGTTTAATGTGATACTTTAGATTTGCTTTACAATAAAAGTAACTTTACAATCTAACGTATCACATCAAACCACATCAGTTTGTAGATTTATTTTTATGAAATTTTTTCGTTATTAAAAAGCATCTCTCAAAGACAGTGGAACTACAACATACAGTCCATAATACTGCACAACTGTTCAATTGTTGCTGTTGTAACGTGTAACGCGGTTTCAAACCACAAGAATCATCAAGAACAAAGAATGTCTTGAGTCCTGAATAAGCAATGATATCTGCCATTCCTAAAGGCAACTAAATTTTCTACAAACACGCAATAACAAAACTGTAAGAAAATCTCGTGGGACCATTCAAGCAAAAAATACAGAGAGGAGTTTACGAATCTCAATTTCAGACTGATTCAACAGAGAGAGAAAACAAGTTCCAAAATTAAAGATTTATGACGCATAGACGCTCCATATCAACAAATACCTGCGGGCGGAGAACAAAAGCTTCCGGCATCCACAATTATGCGGAAGCAAAGGTCCCAAACTACCTTCAACAAGTCATAGCTTCCTATTACTGCATGGTTTTGCAGAGACTTGCGCAAGAAAGGTCACATAAAACTATAAACATCAGGAAACCAAAAACTACGCAAAATTTAATCGACCCTGTAGCGAATCTCGCTAAACTGTTAATATACTTGGTGAACAGAAAATATTATAACAAAAGTGCAAATATTGTTAAGCAGGAACAAGAAGAGATCTTTCCCAGGCCTACATCTTTTGCAGCCATTCTATTGCTAATACAGTTCGACAAGGGAAAACAAAAATAAATAACACAAGCCACTAACAGGCAATAAACACAACGCAATCATATCAAGATCTCTGCGTGAGTGATTAAGAGCAAGAACAAATCTGCCAATTCTTACAATGTCCATCATGAGTCACCATTGAGACTATCATCACCGTTTGACCACCTCCTGAAGGTGCATGGCACAAGATTCCTACTAGCAAAGAATCCAAACTTTGTCCTGAACATAGTTGTCAACCGGCCATTAAAACTCGATGAAGCATCGGTTATCTGATTACCAATTAGTGGGAGCTCCGTACCACTCTCTTGAACTCCAACCTCACTACCACTACCATCTAATGGCTCAATTTCACAAGCATCCAGAACCACAACCAATGACCCTCTGCGTTCTCGCAACCGCTCCACAACTTCGCCACCTACTCCCCTACACTTCTTGACCTTTACCTTCACCAAACTGGGACATCCCCAAGCAAGCGCTTCGACACCCTCATCTGAAATGGGACAGCCCTTAATACACAGCTTCTTCAAAGCCAAGCATTTTGTGGCAATGCACGCCATCTCGGGATCGCCAACGGTGGCACTCCCGCAGAGTGCTAATCTCTCCAATTTTGGGCAATTGGTAGCTATCGGCGCCAAACTCAAATACGTGGGGTTCATTCCAATCAGACAAAGTTCTTGTAAATTGGGGCATTGGTTAGCTATTGCCATTAAACCCTCATCACCAATCCTATTAGTTCTCCAACCATCAATGTGAAGCTTCCTCAAGAGCCTGCAGCGTTCAGCAACGCACACGAGCCCGAAGTTCGAACATTCCGGAGTCTTAATAATGTGCAAAATCTCCAAATTTGAACAATTTGAAATCGAATAAAGTCCTACATCACCAACGTGAACCCTCTCGAGGTGGATTTCGATTAAACCAGGGTTGAAATTTCCTAACATGCCGAGAACCTTATCCCACTCACCCAAGCAGCGAATGAGCTTCAAAGTTCTGAGCTTTTTGGAGCCGATTATGAGGGGTCCGAAGCACTGACCAGTAACTAAATCCTTCAAGCAGATGGATTTCAGCGAAGAAGAAGCGGCTCCGGGGCCGATTGGATCGGCAGCGTCGTGGAGGCCTCGAAGCCGCTTGACGGAAAGCTCCTCGAGAGCTGTGCAGTGGTCGAGGATTGCGTTCATGGCTCCAGCTCCGAACATACACGAGCCGCAGGAGAGCTTCTTTAAACCCTTGCAGTTCTGAGCGAACCGTTCCATCCCTCGGTCTGAGAGCTCCCGACAGCCACGGAGTTTGAGGCGTGTCAAGCTCGGGCACCGAAGCGAGATTAAGACCAAAGTGTCGTCGTCTATACTGATCGACTTGCGATCGCATCGGAGAGCAAGTTTGGTAACGGAGTCGAAGCGAGCGAACAGAGAGGGAAGGAAAGAGAGTATCTCAGCTTTAGCGTTAAGCGAGAGACGATGGCGGCTCTGACCGTCGACTCGGAACCACCTGTGGCAGACGAGCGAGCAGCGTTTCCGGTCGCCGGATCCGAGAAAGTGAAAAATGCTGGCCAAGCACTCATCGGGAAGATCGGCGGTGTAGTCAAGCCCGGCGACGGCGTTTTCCAAGAAGTCAGCCTCGGCAAACTCTTCATTGGGCTCAAACTCCGGGACAACAGCCGAAGATCGGAAGTTAAAACGATTGCTCGGGAAGAATTCACGGCGATTCAACTCCGTCGGAGCCCCGACGGTCGAAGACGACTGGCCCATCCAAAAAGGAAGGAAAGAAAACCCGCACTCAAAACTAAAATTTTACGATGACAGCGCTTGGGTTTTGAGCGATGTGATTTTCGGACTCGAGAAGAGGTTTTTGAGGCTGGAAGAGGACTGGGTTTTGTTGATTGTTATAAAGGTAGAATGAATCGGCGATTATTATTTATTAGAATATGAAAAAGAAGAAGAAACTGCATTTGCCCCGTCAAAAGGATATCGTATTTGGGGAAGGGGGTGATTGTCCTCGTCGCGATCGCCACGGCCGACTCATCACGCACTCCGAACTCACACCAACGCGCTTTTTATTTCCTACTTTTCTTTTGCGTACTTGCTTTCGCGTGTGATTTTCGTGGTGGCATCTGCATCAGAACCGTTCAAATTGATTACTCATTTATGGAACTTAATATGGGCCCTTTTGTTTTTTTAAATATTCAAAAAAGGCCCAGAAGATGCTGAGCAGTCGGCCTTCAGGGAAAAGGACTTCTTCCCCTTTGACCCAGACTCCAAGATGCCCCCATCTCGTTTTCTTCTAGTTTTAAATATCCAGATTTTGAATTGCGTTACTTTGTATTAAATATATATATATATTAATTTGAATTTTGAATTTTTGAATTTAAAATTTTTTTATTTTAAAATTTTTTATTTTGAATGGATTTGAAATTCATTGTAACATTTTTATTGGAATGATTTAAAATCCCTGATTGTATCTATATCTAAATCCAATCTTTAGTTTATTTCTCAACTGGAGGATTTGGATTTCAAAAAATACAAATCCAAATCCTCATCCTTTTCAAACTCATCTATCTACATTCTAAACATATTATTAAATCTATTTTATAATAAAAATTTAAAAAAAAAATACTAGATAGATCGATTGGTGCATTTATCTCTTTATTTATTTATTTATTTATTTTTAACATCAAGAAATGCACTGAATTGGTTTTTTTCTTGTATTTCTGGTAAGTTTGGGAGGTGAGATGAGAATTTTGTGTTTTGTTTTAGTGTTTAAAATATTATGTTTTAGTATTATTATTGTATTGGGATTTGAAAAAGTTAATTGAGATTTGAAAAAGTTAAATTATTTATTATATTTTGTATGGGGATTTAAAAAATGTGTAATGATGAGATGAGATGAGATGAAAATTTTGTGTTTTGTTTTGGTTACCAAACCTACCCTAATGTTTGAGAAAAAAAACCAAAAATGCACTCATAGGTGCATTCTATCGGTATATCTATTGGTCTCTATAGAAGCACTTTAAAAGTAAATTTACAATCTAACATACAACATCAAATCACATCAATTTATAAATTTATTTTTATGAGATTTCTAAGTGGTCAAAGCATGTTTTTTATGAAATACTTACATAACTCGTGAGCGATGAAAATTAATAAAAGAGAAAATATACTTACAACCGTGAATTGTGTAACCGCCGCGTAATCGTTTTGAAAAAAATGAATAAAATATGGGACCCACATGAAAAAAATTAATTTTTTAATAGTGGACCCTACTCTTTTTCAAAACGATTATGCGGCAATTACGCACTTCACGTTTGTATGTAGAATTACTTTTTTTAATTTAATAATTTATAAAATCATGATATATTGTCAAATAAAGAATCTATGATCAACATTTACTGATCCAAATGCTGATTAAGGAATAAATATCAAGGGAAACTATTTTCCATAAAATAAAAAAATAAAAAAAATAAAAAGGAGGAGGAATTATTCAAAAGCAAAAGAACAAAGGGTATTGCAGGCTAAAGTGTGAAGGGAAAAACTTTGAATTAACCTAAAAGATGACCGAAGACAATCAACGGTCAACGCTTTACTTCGACCGATAGTCAAATACGTTAAAAATCGGAGGTGGAGGTGGTGGTGGGAAATTACAGACGATGAGACAACATGGTTCCAACTTCCGACCCTACTATTCTGTTAAAAACAAACAAAGGCATTGCATTGCAGGCTCAAGTGTCCGATTAATTTGTTTGGAAGAGAGGTGGGGTCCTTTTGACTCGTTTAGATAGTAAGATAAGATGAAATGATTTTAAATGAACTGAATAAAATATTGTTCGAATATTATTTTTTAATATTATTATTATTTTAATATTTGAAGAAGTTAAATTATTTATTATATTTTGTATATAAATTTAAAAAATTATAACGATGAGATGAGTTGAGAATATTTATGTACCAAACATGTTTTATGCAATTTCCACATTTGAAAAACGTCCAAATTAAGGTTTATATATAGGCAACTCACCCAAAACCGACAACTTTCAACAAAGGGGGCGGATATTGAATTTTGAACATTTACTTCTAGACTTCTAGTATTGCATCAAAACATAATTTAATGCAACTTAACTAGTAGATCTAAATGAGTGGTTTGGATTCAGAGATGGGTTGAGATAGTTTATGAATAGTAGAATAGAAGTTGAATTATTTATTATATTTTGTGTGGGAATTTAGGAAAGTTATTTTGGGATTTAAAAAAGTTGAATTGTTTATTATATTTTATATAGAAATTTGGGAAAGTTGTAATGATGAGATGAAATGAGTTGAGATGAGTTGAGGTGGGTTGAGGTGGGTTTTGAATGCAAACGACCCGTCTTTACTTGAACTCAAGCCCATTATTCATGTTCGCCCAGCTTATATATGTATAAGGTTAAGATCAAATTATAATTCAATTCCTCAAATGAGGTCTATGGCTTCCATTGTCAAAGTCTTTCCGAGGAACTTTCCAACGAATGCGGTATCCTACGGAGAAAATAATTTATACAAGTTGAGACTTGAGAGTGCAAATTTCGTGCAAGTTTTTTTAGAAAATGTAAAGAGAAAAGATATTTGTAATCGTGAATTGTACAACTATCGTATAATCGTTTTGAAAAAAGTGAATAAAATATGGGACCCACATAGTGGACTCTACTTTTTTTCAAAGCGATTACGTAACATTTACACATTTCACGATCGTACGTAGAATTGCTAGTAAAAGAACAACTTAGACGTAATTATTATATAATTCGTTTATGTGGCACTAAAAGAATAAATTTTTAATCTTTATTAAAAATATTGTATAATTTTATTATAACATGACAATACCAAAGTACAAGAACTAAGAAGTATTAGCCGCTTTACATTCGGCCCGCCAGATCCAAATACACCTATTCCAAAATTTTAAAGTGGGTCAGTTTCAAAAAAAGAAAAAAATAAGTATTAGTCCCATAATGGTTATGCTCTTCAGGCCCATCCAACCTCATATCTTATTATAATTCTCTCTTTGTTGGGCCAAGGCCCATTTTTTGGAATAGAAAATAATCCTCAACAATTGGGTCAGACCTAGGGAAGGTTTTTAATTGGATTGGATTTGGGTATGGCTCAGAGAGGAAAACCATTCTAGCTTAGCTTATAGCTATACCATTTTAATTTAAAAAAAAAAAATTAATGTTTTCAGACGAAACATAGATCTGATCATGATGATCACGTGTATCTCTCCTCAATTTTGATTTCCTATCCTATTGATCACGGTCGCATGAACAAGACATGTTCTTGGTTGCGAGAAAATTCAAACTTTGAGAGGAAAAAGGCCGGTGTGAGATCTCTTAGAAAATTCAATGGTCAAATCATTAGGCAGTACGTCCTTTTCACCGCCCCTAATGAAAAACGAAAAAAACGGTGTTCTGAAGATGTTGGCTGGCTTTTTGCATTGTTTATGATATAATCATATTAAATTACGTAAATTTATAAATATAATTTTATAAAAAAAATTTAATTTGAAATATTTCTCTATCGACCTGCATTCGGTGTGATATTTGGTAACGCAGTTGCATGTGATCCGGCTGAAACAACAGTAGTATTCGATTTGATTCAACTAGTCAAAGACGGAAGATTGGACAATAATTAGTCAAAGTCAGGGGTGTCATGATTGGTATATATGGTTTTTAATGGCTAAAGATCAATCCAGTGGATGGCAGAGGTACGTAGCGTTTTCATGATGTTCGTGACGTTCTTTGGCTTGAGGACCACTGCCATTATGATCATGTGTTTTGAAGGACTCTAATTACCATTATATACATCAAACCCTACATGATCAAGCTAGCTTGGGGGGGAGGATTTCTTGGATTTATTAAATTAAGCCTTTTAAGGACTTAATAAATCCATCGAGGTTTTTCATTTTGGGAGGTCATTGTGAAATATTTCCGATGAGAGCGATATATATAAGAGCATTTTTAATGAGTTTTGTAAAACTCATATTTTTGTAAAATTTGAAGAAAAGTAGTTCAAAAGTGCCACCAAACGGATGATGTATTTCATATCTATTTTCAAGTTTTCTACAGTGTTGTCATTACATGTAGCGTGGATTGTGCACAAACGTAAATATTTTTTAATTATTTTCTCTCTTTTTATACTTTTTCTCTCACAAGAATTTCTCTCTTCTTGTATTTGTTCTCTCATAAAATATTAAAAAATATAATATTTAAATAATATAGAAAAAAATAGATATATAGTACTATATTATAAAAATCAATATATAAAATAAAGTAAAAAAATTAAAAAATATGATAAAGAAACCATTACTCTTAAAGAGTGCATGAATATTGCGCACACATCACTGATCACTTTCTTTCAGTGCTCTTTCAATTCATTATATAGAATTACTCTTTGGTTCTTCAAGCTGCTAGCGCTAGCTAGCTAGATTGCCAATCAATTCCGTCATATAATATATATTGTACTTGTTTGTTTCATGTTTAGTTGGACTTTCTTTACAATTTTTATTGAGTGATTATACATTAATTACAGAGAGGCTTTAATTTAATACAGGAAATCCATAAGACAGTGCAAATTTATTTGTGTGCATGCATGGGATTAACGTATATAGGCAAACATGCCAATATATAATTAATGAACATAAATAATTTGTACCAGATCGATCTAGTCTAGAATGAATATCCAGTAGTGCATTTAGGTCAAGAAAGATGTGGAAATAAATGTCAATTTGCCTGTATACGTACGACATAATTAATACCTTGAGTTCTTCCGACCAGTAAAATTGCCAAGCACACTGTTAAATGGTTTCTCAAAATGTAAAATTGCACGTGAATGTTTGTTATGTTGTTGAAGGAGAGAGAAGATGAAAGAATTGTGAGAGAGAAGGAGGAGAGATAATTAATAATGATTAAAATATATTTTGTAGAGTGAATAGTAGCTCTTCAAATTTAGATAAGCACTGTTCATAGTTTGTTAAATATATAGATATGCATAAGTCAATATAGATGAATTTAAGTTCATATTATGTAAATATAACTTTGCATATACATATATATAGACAAATATAAATGTTCTAAGCTCATAAAGTTATTATTCAAGGGTGCGGCTACTATGTCTCCCCATTTTGACCACTGGGCTTACTGTCCAGCGTAAATTCTTTTTTTTTTCTCTTTTTTCTTTTCACATTTTTTTTACATATTTAAATACATTTAAAAAATAAAAAAAATACATCAATACATTTAAAATCACTTCCTTAATTACTAAGTAAAAAAAAAAAATGACCAGCGGTCAAATGGAGGTATCACTTTGGAGAGGTAAAGTAGTGTTTCTCATCATTCAATCGCACTTTATACTTGTCTGACAAATGCTGATTTAAAGGTTTTATATTATATAATTTAATTTATAAGATTTAAATTTTGAAATTTATTTTTGAAATTAAATTAAATTATATAGATAATATATGCTGCAGAGGTTTTAGAATATAATTATATAAATAAATTTTACATAGGTACAACCGTGTATGGTAGGGTAGGCAATGGGCATTACAATATTAAATAAAAAAAATAAAAGAAAAGTGTTACAATACGAAAATTTGAATAAAAATAAATTTATAAAGTAAAGTATTATGCTAGATTTATTTTATTATAAAAATAATTTTATAATCCGTATTACATTAAAGTAGATTAATTTATCAATTTATCTTTCTAAAATTGCTTTATTACTACAACATTAAAAGAAAATCATAAATGGACTGAAAGGTTGCGGAGTGCCCTCAAACACTGTGTCCTGATTTGCTTCAGTTTCAACTTTAATGTATATAAATAAAGAAAAATGATATATATAAGTTTTAAATATTTCAAGCTCTTTATAAAAAAGAAAAAGAAAAAAGATCACACCATGATAAAGTATGAAAATTTTACTTTTTTTCTTTGTATATTTTTACAAAATATTTACGCAAGATTTGTATATAGAACTTATACTTAATATTATTCATAAATAAATAAATAATAATTGCTGGATAAAACAGAAGCTAGCACGCATTGTGCTATTGCGGGCCCATGGTTTATACAACATGGCCTCCCGCTCCATCAAGGGGTCCCACTCATACAAACTTACCCTATACTGATCACCCTGTGGTCCTACCTTCTAGGAAACTTCGTAATGGATTTTTTGAGATAGCTCTACATCCCAATTTCCACTGAGAGGAGTCTGGGAGCCACCGCTAGTATTAAGATTGTTTTTTTTTTTTTTTTATATATGTATTTTTTAATATTTTTTAATATTTTTTTAAAAAATAAAAAAATCACAATATTATTAAAAAATATATCATTAATTATTAAATAAAAAAATTAAAACATAATAAAAAAATGAGAGTGGGAGCTACCAACAATAGACCCCAGCAAGACATCTATCATTTCCCTTTTTTTAACATGGGCTTAGAGCACTCCCAATAGATTCTTTATCTTATCCTTTAAAATTAATTTTCACTCTATGATTAATTGTAAATATTAATTACAATAATTTTTTCCTCACAAATTACTATTTTTCTACGAATATGATCATCAAACAATTAAAGTACTTTCTTGCTTTATAATGTTTAATTAATTCCCTTCTTTAAGATCCAATCATAATTAACATCTTGTTAAATTAATTGCATACTTCTCATCCATCCATCCAATGCGTATATATTTCAACGATTTCGAGTAAATCATAATTACTCATTTTAATTCAAATCAATTTAATTAATACAAGAGCTTTGACAGTCCGCATGCCTTTTGTCTGGGTGTTGATCTCGATCAGGTATTTCTATAGCTATTTTAGAACTACTTTTATCATGATTCATTTAAAACATATTACTTACTGATCATCCATCTTATCATATTCCTGAATCAAAAAATAATCTACCGGACTGTTCAAGTACGATCGAAGAAATGAAAGATTACTGACATATATGCGCATTCATGGCCAGGTTAATTTGGACCATATTAATGCAAAGGAGGGTGGAGTTGTAATGACATGATCAATGATATCATCGGCAGTAGTACGTACTACTACTGTTGAAACTAAATGTCGGTCATGATCAGATATTGCATAATTATGGAGGGCCTGTAAAAAGATGTTGAACAAAGGACAATGATAGATCTAAATGCTGCAGACCTAAGACTAGTTATAATCGATACGAACGATCGAGTAATGTCGGTCAAGCTGGCTTCTGCAATATCATACATACATGTAATATATATATATATATATATATATATATATATATATATATATAGTAATGTTAGAGAGAAGTCACTATAGCAGTGCACATTTTGTACTCACTGCGTGGCTGCTTCTAGTTGATTATTCCTAACACTCACTTGGAAAGATGTGTGGTCTAAATGATGCCACATCATCTGTGCAAAATAGATTTTATCAATAGTAATTTATATCTATATTTATTCTATATATATATATATATATATATATATATATATGTGTGCGCGCGCGCGCGTGCAGTATGTTAATTGTGTGCGTGCGTGTGCGATTATAACATTCATGACAGCCTCGTGATCTCCTCGCGCGGGGATTAATTTATCATGGATTTCCGATAATTCTTGATCGATCAGTAGTACGTACGTAGTAATATTGGTGTACGTAATAAATTACTGTAGTGACATCATGTGAATATGGGTGAAGACTGATGATCAAGAACCGTGCATGCATGCAATTCCAAGGACGTACAGTATATATAGCTTTTCCTTTCCTCACGACTATGACATGATCATGAACCTAGCTAGCTACCTAGCATATAATGCATGCATGCAGGTTGTTTTATAATTTGCGGGGTTTTTTGTTTTTTAATTTTTCTTTTGTTTTTAAAACAAGACAACTCTTATGCAATAATTCTTTTTGGATTGTTATGAGTACTTATGGGTTGGCATATTGTTTCGTTGATTATACATTCGAGACGGAATCGATCGAGACTGACATTTGAGTGAGCCCGGGCAAATTAAAAGTCCCTAGCTAATCTGTTTTGGAAGAAAAATATTCAACACTATCATCAGAAAAACATGTGACAAATACTTTATCGATAAGTGAATTATGGGTTTACTTTTAGGAAAAAGTTATTCCTAGTACCGAGAATGGGTCCCAACTTTTTTTGTTTTTTTTTTTTATAAATATTTTTAAATGACTTTGTGATTTGTTTTAAATAATTAAAGTGATCATTTAAAAAATATTTGAAAAAAAAATGCACAAAATAAAAAAAAGTGTAAAATGCACTTATCGGTGGGCAGTGTCGAGATATATCTTAGTGGTTCTAGCACTCTCCTTACTTTTAAGTTTTATGTAATCTTTATGTATTTATAGCACTTTTATATTTATATATATATATATACTTCCATATGGATGTAATTCCCACTTGATCTAAATGAGAGGATTTTGACATGTGTTTTAAACATTAAGGTCTAAAAACTGAGCATGGGTCGATCGGGTTATTCATTTCGAAAACTTGGAAAAAGTAATCAGAAGTTGGAGACAATTAGCCAAGGACTCTTTGGATCTACCTTAGGAGATTTGTTTCCAGGAGACATTGTGGCCGTACGTACAAATGGTATATATATTAAAACATTATAACAACAATTTATAACATTAATCATGCATATAGACCTAAGTTTTGGGTTATCATGATTGTTTGATCTTCACTAACGTACTATATATATATAATGTTTTTTGCATGTTGAAAATATATTTTATATTACTTATATATCAAAGTTCAGATAATTATGAAATCATAGAAAATATCATCAAACCCCTCCATTTGTTTTTATTTCTCAAAAATGCAAATTAATTGCTCGTGGGAAAAACAAATTAAAGGAATAAGCATACAGTACACACACCGAGTATTTAACGTACCATTACTTAGAAACGCATTAATGTTATATTTATGATTACGATTTATTACAAAGATAAATACTTTAGTTATAAAATGATTTTATAAAAATAAATTTTAGATTGTAAAATTATTTTTATTGTAAAATAAATGTAATAAATCATATTAATTTATGAATTTTTTTTATAAAATTTCATTAAGACTGAAGTAATTCTCTTTTCAAAAAGACAATTTAAAACCAAATATATTGCTTGCATGCTTTAAGAGTTATCTGAGAACCTCAGCAAAAAAAAACCCAAATTTAAAATGAAAATAAATTAAAAGGTATTTTTGAAGAAGTACTAATGCTATATCAGTGTAGTAAAAAATTAAGAGTAATATTAGATTTAAGTTCTAAAATAAACATGTTTTATATAAGATTTTTGTAAAAAAATAAATTTTACTAATATTTTTTTATTACTAATAAAAAAATATACTTTATTCTGTTGTTTTTACAAAAATTTACATATAATTTATCTTTTTAAAATTTGTACAACTCATTTTTCAAAAATTAAAGAACATAAAAACAAGAGAAATGATACTTGCAGTCGTGAGTGTGTAAACGCCATGCAGTCGCTTTGAAAAAAGTGAATAAATATGAGACTCACATGAAAAGAAATTAATTTTTTAATAGTGGATCTCACTCTTTTTCAAAACAACTGTACGGCGTTTGCGCATTCTACGACTGTATGTAGCATTATTCTAAAAACAAATGCATGTGCTAGGGATGCCTATCTCTCAATATTATCTCTCTCTTTTATTTCATTTATTTATTTCCGACCATTAAAGTTGGGTGCGGCTACTATGCCTCCCCATCTTGACCGCTGGGCATGGTACCGCTGGGCATACCATGCCCAGCGTAAAAAAGTTTTTTTTAAATATTTTTTAAATATATTTAAATATATTTAAAAAATAAAAAATATATTAATATATTTAAAATCACTTTTTTAACTTAAAAAAAAAATTTAACCAACTGTCAAATGGAGGTGTCAGCTTGGGATGGTAAAGTAGACTTTCTCTTAAGAGCATTATTACTCCCACCGCTGGGAGCTCCTGCTGGGGCTCCCGCTAGTACATTTGAGATTTTTTTTTTATATATTTTTTTACATATATTTTTTTAATACATTTAATTATATTTAAAAAAAATAAAAAAATATTCATAATATTATTAAAAAAATATTTACTTAATCGTTAAATAAAAAATAATAATAATAAAAAATAAAAAACTTACAACAGTAAAAACTAGAGATAAAAACTAATAGTGAAAGTAATATTTTCCTTTTAAGTTGTAGTCCTCTGTCTTTCCATTTACATTAAAGATAAGCACCTTTTTTCTAGCTTGTCCGATTATCTGATCTGCACTGCAAATATCAAATTAAATGAAAACCGTACCAGTCTTTTCGAACAAAACTTAATTGCATGGCTCCAAAAACCAACTTGTGAGTGTTGGAATGGATGCGTGTGTGTAAGCAGTTAGCAGCATCATGGTCCGTTCGGATACGAAAGACTCTCTTATCTATTTTATCTTATTTTATTATTATAATTTTTTTTAATTTTTATATAAAATATAATAAAATTTTTTAATTATTTTAAATTTTAAAATAATAATAATATTAAAAAATAATATTTTATTTTATTTATTCAAAACTATCTCATTTCACTTATAAAACGAGGATTGTATAGGAACTGTCAGAACTGATCGTGAACCAATCAGATTGACTTTCGGAGCACGGAACCGACAAAGAACCGGTCGGCAGTCAAGAGAAATTGAGAAAAAACTGATATCGGAAGCTCGACACCAGTTTCAACTCTAGGAAAATTGTTGAATCGGCTGATCTGGTCTATTTATATATTTTTTTAAATATATGTATATAAAATGACATTGTTTAGTCTATTTCACTTAAATAAGTGAAATGACGTCGTTTTAGAACCTGAAACTTAGAAAAAAAATTATAATAGAACGACGCCGTTTGAATCGCCGTTTCAAAATGAATTAATAATCCTCCCACATCCCTATTTTTCTTTCTCGCATCATCTTCTTCCTCTCTAGTTTCTGCAACTCTCTTCTTCTTCTACGGCACGATGCTTCTTTATTCTTCCTCAATTCCTCCTCCTTTATAGAAGACGTCGACAATGAATCAAAGATCATGCCAACGCAAGTCGAGATCGATATAATCGATTTTCTCTCTTCAAATCCACGATTTCGGCCGGTTCAATAGAGCCATGACAGGCATCGATGGTGTCTCGATTTTGCACGGAAAGCGACGCCGAGCATATCAATGTACAGCCCTAGATAAAACATTAGCAGCAAAGCAGGTGGTAGCTTATTAATTGTTCGTGAATTCTTTCAGTATTTTATGCACAAGTCTGAATAAATTAAAAATTATTTTCTAGAGTGGGCTATTCTGCTTGACAGCTTTTCACTTTTTAGTTTTTTTAAATTTTTTTTAAATTTTCGTAATATATTTAAATATTTTAAAAAAATAAAAAAAAATACGTTTATATACTTAAAATTACTTCCTTAATTATTAAAAAAAAATTGACATACTGAGCTGTAGTAGTTTTTTCCTATTTTTTATAGCCAAAACTTTGGAGAGGGGGAGAGAGAGTGCAGAGACAGAGGATCGGAGGGGACATCAAAGGAGGCGTACGGCATGTTTTTCAGGCAGACAAGACGGGGAAACACTTATGATATAAGATAAACACTTATTTAGGGCTACCTGATCAATAGTCCCTCTCCTCTGGTTTCGATGTGCACCCATCTATTGCTCTGTTTCTTTCTCACCTTTCCAATATAAGTCAGTCCTCTGGTCTGCTCTCCTCTCCCTTATCTTTCGTATCAGCTGTCCCTTCTCTACCTTCCCTACCTATATTATCATTTTTTTTTGGAGAGAATTTTACTCATCATTTATATATCATATACTAAGCTTTCGTTTGGAACCAAAAATCCTCCTTACTCATCTCAATTCATTATTACAACTTTTTCAAATTTCAATACAAAATATAATAAATAATTCAACTTTTTCAAATGTCAAAATAATAATAATAATAATAAATAATATTCTAACAATATTTTATCATCTCAACTCAACTCAACTCAACTCGCTTCAACATCCAAACGCACTCTAAAATTCGTTTAGATTTAAAAGAATGTGTAACCTGAGGATGAGTCTCGATAAGACCATTTAAGACTCATTTAGCATTTTTTATTTTATTTTTTTCATTTTTTTATATCCTTAAACATTTTTTTCTTTAAAAATTTACAATATCATTAAAAAAATACTTCCTTAATCACTAGACACTAAGTAAAAAAGAAAAAAAAGTTGTATCCGGACCCATCCTCAGGACTAGCATTTCTCATCTGAAAAATCACGTTCGAGGAAAATGTAATTTTTAATTTATTTGAGATTAAAAATAATTTAATATGTAACATTCATATAATTTAATTTTTTTCATTAAAGAATTTATAAAACTATTTAAATACTTTTAAGACTCTTAATGCAACCCTAAACACACTCTAAAACATGACAAATGGTTTTTGTTTCGTGTAAAGGGACTCCAATTTACATAGGAGATCATCGACAAAACCCATAGGAATAAGCCATATCGAGTCAGATTTCGCATTGCTTGCTAAATCCCAAAAAAAAAAAAAAAAAAATTAAAGAAATTAAATGTGTATATATATACGTACGTATAGATCTTGACCAGATTTATCCTCCTTTTTTGTCGGATCCCATTTATATTTTTACTTATATTTTTTTTTTTATGTTTGCCTCTATATATATATATAAAGAGAAATGATAATTACAGTTGTGAGTGTGCAAGTGTCGTGCAGTCACTTTAAAAAAAATAAATAAATATGAGACTCACATGAAAATAAATTAATATTTTAATAGTAGATTCCACTCTTTTTCAAAGCGATTGTACGACATTTATACATTTAACGACTGTATGTAACATTACTCATATATAAAAATAATGCTAAGTAAAAATCTTAAATAGATAAACTTTTTAAAATTTTTTTATAAAAGAGTGGGTCTTATTAATAAATAATAATATTTTTTATATTTTTTTTAAATATGACATACTATTTTACAAAATCTTATATAAAATTTGTCTATTTAAAAATTTTACAAATTATTACTCTTATATATATTGGGGAGAGATGTGTTTTGATGTAATTTCACCATAGATATTGGCTGTATATGAATTATGTCATACGAAATTTCTTGCTTCTGCTTTGTCAGTGCGACGAAGATGATGGGTTACACCCTCAAAGTACAAATAGTACTTACGAAGAAAACAAAACATACGAAGCTGCTGCCTCTCTCTGAAACAGACATTGCCTTCAACTTCACATTATTATTAGAGTTTTGTTTTTCGTCATTTACACGTACAATATATTATATTTATTTTTAATTTTTAATTTTTTAATTCATCATGTATACATCACACATTAATTTAATAAGAAAAAACAATAATAATAAAAAAATTATATGTGATGTATGATGCGAAGATAATGAATATAATTTTTCTTATAAATAATCCTCACGTCGATATTTCTACTACACTTCAATGTCTTTCTGAGAATATTAATTTATTTTCATCAGTTTAATATTCTTTATGTGGTTGTATATGACTTTCATTCAATTTTTCACCTAATCGTTCCATAAGAAAAATGTTATATACCATCATTTTCGTCATCATGTGGCATTAAATAATATAAAACTATTTTTCAGTTGTTACTTATCTCCTTTGTTGAAATGTGGGATGAAAGAACTTTCCTCCACACCTTAAAAGAGCCTTTTCTTTTGTCCATCTGGGCACAGCTTCGTCGAACTTCGTAGGAGAAAGGGTAGAAGAAAAAGTCATTTGTGTTAGAATCTCCTTCATTCAGCCACTTTACACGAGACTTTTGTTTCAGTAGAATTTATTTATGTAGTAAGCATGTTTCCAAGTCTGCTAGCTTAATCAGCCCACTACCATGTACAGGTTGAGACCAACTTTCTGTTACGACTCTCTGAAAGTCTTGATGAGTGCTCCACATCCTTAAGAACTTGAAAGGCGCAGGGTTGTATGCTTTGAAAAGTGGTTTCTCTGAAATAACCATGGGACTGTTGTTTGAAAACACCTTGGCCAAGTATTTTTGTTGTAACACATTGCTCGTGGAAACTATGGTGGGGAAACCAGAGGAGGATTACTCCATAAACTTTTCCAAGTTTCAACCTATAAGTTTATGTTCAATAGCCTATAAAATATTTTTCAAGATATTGGTTAATAGATTGGTTGTTGTCCTACCTAAATTGATTTCAGAAGAGCAATGAGCCTTTTTACAAGGGAGGAGTATCCATGAGAACATTTTACTGGCTTGAGAGCTACTACAAAGTTTGAACAAGAAGGTGAGGAGGTAATGTGATGATCAAAGTGGATATGACCAAAGCCTATGATAGGCTGTAATGGCCTTTCTTACTAAGAGTTATGGAGACTTTTGGATTCTCGAATCACTGGAATGCCTTGATTCACTGCTGTATCTCTAGCCCATTTTTCTCAGTTATGATGAATGAGACCGCCCAAGACTTTTTCAAATCATCTAGAGGTCTGAGACAAGAAGATCCTCTTTTCCCGTATCTTTTTATTTTGGCTGAGGAAATTCTTAGTAGAATGTTGAACAAAGCTTTTGCGGACTAGAAAATTAGTGCCTTCCTCACTAGGTCTGGGTGCCCAAGAATCTCCCATTTACTGTATGCAGATGACTTAGTCATATTTCTCAATGGATCGAAAGCATCGCTCATGGGTTGTGCCAAAGTTTTGAGAGACTACGAAGAAATGTCTGGCCAGAAGATTAACCACTTGAAGACTTTGGTCTTTTCCACCAAAGCAACTCCTGCTAAGAAAGCGGTGGGGCTGCGCACACTAGGCTTTTCAGAGGTGAAGCTCCCATGCACTGCACACTAGGCTTTTCAGAGGTGAAGCTCCCATGCACCTACATTGGAGCCCCTATTCACTCAAGCAAGATTAAGCGCAACTTATTTGAACCACTCATGGAGAATGTGAGAGAAAAGTTGGTGTTGTGAAATACTATGCAAAGTACACACACCAACGATAACAAATAAAGTAAAAGCAACAAAATTAAGAACACGACACAGTATTTACGTGGTTCGGCAAATTGCCTACGTCTACAAGAGCTGCAGAAATCTTATTAACCAGAGGAGATTACAATCACTCAATCTCAACTCACACTCTCTAGGGCTTTTTACTCTCTCACACAATATGCACTCACAAGACAATTGTTCTTTCTCAAAACATGTTTAAGGTCATCCAACATAAGTCTAATATGGCATATATATAGTGAGTGGCATTGGGAACCTTAATCTGGCAAAAACTGCGTACTTTGCTCAAGCAGACTGTTGAGCGCGACTCGAGCAAACAACCAAATGAACATTGGCTCGAGCGGAGTGTCGAGCGAGACTCGAGCGAACGCTCTTTGACTTGCCTTTGCTCGAGCGGTCTGTCGAGTGATGTTGAGCGAACCTTGGCTCAAGCCAACAGTCGAGCCAACTTCATTAAACACCTTTTTCAGCTCCAAAACCAGTCTCCACATATACCCCAACAGTTGGTGGGCTAGAATCAGGCTTATTACCCTCTGGAGGGAAGCTAACACTGATTAAACATGTGCTTTCAAGTCTTCCCATTCATTTATTATCGGTTTGCAATGTCCCTGTTATGATCATCAAAAGGCTTAATAGTTTGTTTACTAATTTCTTCGGGGGAGGGGGGACAGTGATGGTAAGAGGAAAAGAAGATGGGTGGCTTGGATGAAAGCATGCAAACCTATTGAAGAAGGAGGTCTCAGGCTGAGAGACTTGAAGGAGGTGAAGTCGGCATTGCTTATGAAGTTTGCATGGATGTTTCTCCATGAAGACTCACTATGGACCAGATTTTTCAGAGGGAAGTACTTGCTTCAAGAACAACCTCTGATCATCAGGCCTACTGGCCACTCATACTTCTGGAAGGCCATTCAAGCTCTACTCCATGTTGTCCAAAGAAACACCTGCTAGAGAGTTAGAGAAGGAAGGACCTCAATTTGGAATGAGGATTGGAAAAGTTTAGGGGCTCTTAAAGAAGTGACAGAGATTGGGGGACTGCAGGAGGGTATGGTGGCAGATTTGTTTAACGCTAAGAGGGTGGAATGAGAATCTCCTCAGGCAACTCTTAGGGCGGGTCTTTGTCAACGAGTTTTGGAGTAGCCATTGACGATGAGGGTTGGATCGGATCAAACGATTTGGAGGCTTGCTGCAAATGGACTCTGTTGAGTATGTGGAGTCTGGTTCACGCCGCTCGAGCGAAGCGTCTAGCCGCTCGAGCGAATACAAGACAGAGAGCTTCGCTCAAAGGAAGCTCGACAGACCGCTCGAGCAATTGCGGGACATAAAGGTTCGCTCGATGACCGCTCGACTCACGGTTCGAGCGGAGGGAAGTCAAAGAGCTTCGCTTGAGGAGCCGCTCGACTCACGGCTCGAGCAATTGCGGGAAACAAGTTCGCTCGACGCGGGCTCGACACGCCGCTTGAGCGAACATCGCTAATTCTGCTGAATTAGGGTTTCCGCCGTATAACCTATAAATAGTATTTTGTTTTGCCTTGTACTGTAGCTGAGTGAACAGTAGCCGTCCTACACTATTATATTGTGATTCCTCAAGAAATAAAAATCCTCTGCAGCTCCCGTGGACGTAGGCAATTTGCCGAACCACGTAAATACTGTGTCGTGTTCTTGATTGTGTTGTTTTTACTTTATTTGTCATCGTTGGTGTGTGTGTACCTTGCATAGTATTTCACAACAATTGGTATCAAGAGCCAAGGTCGGATCTGAAAGAGAATGATGGCTGGAGATAAAGTAAACGCACCCGGGATCGAGAAGTTTGATGGCACTGATTTTGGGTATTGGATGATGCAAATTGAGGATTATCTTTATGGGAAGAGACTCCACCTTCCACTGTTGGGAAAGAAGCCGGAGAGCATGGCTGATGTTGAGTGGACCCTGTTAGATCGACAGGTTCTAGGTCTTGTTCGGCTGACTTTGTCAAGAACAGTGGCACACAATGTCAGTAAGGAGAGAACCACGGTGGATCTCATGGCGACTTTATCAGGTATGTATGAAAAGCCTTCTGCGAACAATAAGGTGCACTTGATGAAGAAATTGTTCAATCTGAAAATGTCTGAAGGTATGTCTGTAGCCCAACACTTGAATGAATTCAATACGATCACAAATCAACTATCTTCTGTAGAGATTAAGTTTGATGATGAGATTAGAGCGTTGATTCTGTTGGCATCGTTGCCAAATAGTTGGGAGGCCATGAAGATGGTTGTGAGTAGTTCAGCCGGCAATGCAAAACTGAACTACGATGACATACGTGACATGGTGCTTGCTGAAGAGGTACGTAGGAGAGACATGGGTGAGTCTTCGGGTTCATGATCTGCCCTGATTGTTGACAATAGGGGTAGAGGACATGGAAGATCAATCTCCAAAAGAGCAGGGGAAATAGCAAGATGAGATCTGGGCAGCAGATCACATGCTGGAGTTGTGGCAAGTCGGGCCACATCAAGAGAAACTGCAGGAATCAAGAAAGTTCTGATGATGATGCTGTGAATGTAGTGGCAGAAGAAATTCATGATGCTTTACTTCTTGCAGTGCACAGTCCGATTGATGATTGGGTGTTAGATTCAGGGTCTTCGTTCCATAGCAATTCACATAGAGAAATCATGCAGAATTATGTTGCTGGTGATTTTGGGAAGATGTATACGGCTGATGGAGAGGTATTGGATGTAGTGGGAGTGGGTGATGTGCACATCACACTTCCAAACAGGAGCGTGTGGACTTTACAGCAAGTCAGACATGTTCCAAATCTGAAGAAAAACCTGATCTCTGTGGGACAACTTAATGACAGCGGTTTTGCAGTAGCGTTCTCTGGAGGGACTTGGAAGATCACTAAGGGTGCGCTGGTCTTAGCGCATGGTAAGAGATCTAATTCTTTGTATTTGACATCAAGATCCAGTGATGTGCAGGGAAATACAAGAGTGCAGAAAGGCAGGCTTGATCGCGCGAAACATGTGAGGAAGCCAAAGGGAGTCAGCTTTGCCGTTCCTCATGAAAGCCTGGGAAAGTTGGCTAAGGTTGCCAAGATCTGTTCGAAACTGGATACTCCTAGTGCAGTGGGAGTTGTGAGTCGCCCTAAGGGCGATGTATATGGAAGACTGAAGTCGGGCTTGACTTCAGGGCGTTTTCTAGCTTGAAGACGGGAGCTGTGAGTTGCAGAGGTGGAGGATATCATGTTTGAGGCAGAGGCTGACAATATGGGTGTACCAGTCTCCAAGTGGGAGAATTGTTGAGTATGTGGAGTCTGGTTCACGCCGCTCGAGCGAAGCGTCTAGCCGCTCGAGCAAATACAAGACAGAGAGCTTCGCTCGAAGGAAGCTCGACAGACCGCTCGAGCAATTGCGGGACAGAAAGGTTAGCTCGATGACCGCTCGACTCACGGCTCGAGCGGAGGGAAGTCTGAGAGCTTCGTTTGAGGAGCTGCTCGACTCACGGCTCGAGCAATTGCGGGAGACAAGTTCGCTCGACGCGGGCTCGACACGCCGCTCGAGCGAACATCGCTAATTCTGCTGAATTAGGGTTTCCGCCGTACAACCTATAAATAGTGTTTTGTTTTGTCTTGTACTGTAGCTGAGTGAACAGTAGCCGTCCTACACTATTGTATTGTGATTCCTCAAGAAATAAAAATCCTCTGCAGCTCCCGTGGATGTAGGCAATTTGCCGAACCACTTAAATACTGTGTCGTGTTCTTGATTGTGTTGTTTTTACTTTATTTGTCATCGTTGGTGTGTGTGTACTTTGCATAGTATTTCACAACAGAGTCTTCTCTACAAAATCAGTTTGGATGGTGATCCGAGAAAGGGGTCGATTGTCTGGTGGGGAAAACGGATTTTGCATAAATTTTTGCTGAAAAAGATTTCTATTTTCATGTGGAAAAGTATGAACAAAGGTCTGCCATTAGATTCCAATATTCAGAATATGAACAAAGCTCTTGCTTCTAAATGTGATTATTGTTGTGCCCCTGCTCTTGATGACTTGAACCATGTGTTACTTGAAGGTGAGGTGGAGATGATTGCTTGGTGGTTTAGAAAGGCGAGCCTAGCCTCCCAATTCAACTTAATTATTGGGCATCTCCCTTCCCTTATTAGCTGGTTCTTGTGGATTAGGCGTTGCAATGCTATCATGGAGGGTATGGTGGAATCAGGAACGGCCATTGTTTTTAGGATTAAGAGCTTCCTGGCTAAGTGATTGATGGCAAAGCAAGATCTGTCTTTCATAAAACGATTTAATCTATATGTATTGCAGCAATTAGGCATAACTTTACTGCCTATTAAAAGATCGAAATATCTTATTTTGAAGTGGTTAAGACCCACCAGAGGATATGTCAAGTTGAACATAGATGGGAGCAGTTGAGGGAATCCATGCCCGAGTGGAGGAGGAGGAGGGATTATCAGATATGAGAATGGAAAGTTTGTGGCTGCATTCTATAGGCACTATGGGAGTCGGTCCAACTCAGAAGCAGAAGCTTTTGCTTTCGTAGATGGTTTGATACTTCGCACGCAGCTAAATCTTTATGAGGTGGAAGTGGAATCTGACTCCAAGTTGATTTGTTCATGGTGGCAAAACGATTATGAGGTTATCTGGACAGTGAGGGGCGCATGGGATCAAGTAGAGGCCTTTGCTAACCACATGGTTATTTAGGTACATCATGCATACCTTGAAGTCAATCAGGTGGCAGATGGATTAGCAAAAATTGGAGCTCAAGAGCAATCAACTAATATCTTGGAGATTCATGACCTTCCTTGCAAATTTAAGGAGATGTTGAGACTTGATAAATTATGCCTTCCTTATTTACATTGTAAATGATGATGACTCTTAGTGGGGACTTTGTGTTACCACGGTTTTCTCTCGCCATAAATGAGGACTATTAATAAATTGGGGCTATGTCCTTCTTTTTTTTTTCTTTTTTTTTTCAAGTCTTATACAAGCATTTTGTAAAATTCTAGACTCAGTCAAGAAAAAATGAGCTTTTTATACTTTTAATAGTGAGATCTATTTTTTTATAAAAGAACTTACACGGGACTTGTGCATGTCAGTATATATCATTTCTCTATTTGTTTTGTTCCAAGTTCCAACAAAAAATATTGGCATGTTATTTTTTTTCCCTCGTGAGCAGCTAAGATTAATTAGCGCATTAGTAATTTTTTTTCAGCATGGACGATACAAGGGTTTTTAGGGATTAATGTTGGTCCTATCAAGCTAAAATCTTGTAAAAGTAGTTGTGATATAAATAAAGAGTAATGCTACATACAGTCGTGGAATGCGCAAACGCCGTGCAGTCGCTTTAAAAAAGAGTGAGGTTCACTATTAAAAAATTAATTTCTTTTCATGTGTACACTCACGACTGCAAGTATCATTTCTCATAAATAAATAACTGTAAAAATATTGCCTTTGGAGTTTATTTTGCTAAACTTAATGAGATGTTTACGAATAGCTTATAAACTCATAAAACTTTAAATACATTATTTATATATATTAATGCTTTAACTTTATAATGAGAAAAGCTTATGCATTTGAAAAATAAAAGAGATGATCGTGATGTTTTCAATGGACTTGATATATAACTCAAGTATTTAAAAATACAATTTTCGATAGTAGTGTGGTATATAGAGTTTTTCATATATAAACTATGTAAAAAATATTTATATTCAATGAACATTAATTTGTCAAAATATTTTCAATAAAGTTATAAACTAATACATAAATAAGTTATCATATTATTTTGTGATAATTGTTCATAAATAGTTCATTAAAAAAATATTTTTAATTGGTATCACAGAGATGAATTGGTGGATCTATTAATTTTGCCAAGACACTTGGCAACCAAATATGTGCACCATGAGGACTCTGTTTAGTACTAGAATAGTTTAATATAATTTAAAAAGTAATTAGTGATGCGGATTTATGCAAATTATAATACTCAAGGGATAAGATTTATTTTATTTAAGAAAAGAATAAATTAATTAATCTAATCACGAAGTATTTATTAATATAAAAATCAATAATAAAACCGAACTCCACCTATTTTTCTTGGTAATTCTATATAAGGTCCCGCTTGAATAGTGAGTTGAAATGAGATGAATTAAGATGAAAGTTAAATAAAATATATTTTTAATATTATTATTGTTTTGGGATTTGAAAAAGTTGAATTATTTATTACATTTTGTGTGAAAATTTGAAAAATTATAATGATGAGATGGGATGAAATACTTATTGTATCCAAACCGAGCCCAAGAGATTTTTGCTACTTCTATGGCAAAAGTCGACGTAAATGATACAAAATTATTCTTTAAGGAAGCTTTACACCATACATATTCATTTAATCAATACGTGATTTATCATTTTTGTCATTTTATTTAAACACACACATAAATTGAAGGTAAAAAATAACAAATAAAATGTTAGTTAGGCGAAAGTGTGTGGTGCAAGACTTCTATTTAGAATTTCTCATATGATATATTCTATTTTCTTGCATATTAAATATTTTTGTGATTTCATATGATTCGTTAGATCTATTAAATTACGTTATTCTATAAATTTACTTTCGTATAATAACTATGCAATTAAAGTATTTCTCAATTTAAAGAGAGAGATGTGCTAGACATCAGCCGCACTCCTTCACACACTTCATATAGCGTTTTTTTTTTTTGTTCAACTCAGCGTTGGGTGTGTTGGGGATGATACAAACAGTAGGTTGTTTAAAAGATTTTTTCTTAAAGAGAAATACGTGAAGTGGTTGAAGGGAGGAATTAGGAGGGAAATGAAAAGAAAAATAAGAATAATACAAAAAAGAAAGGAAAAATAAGAAGGAAAGGACAGGCGTGAAAGGCTTCTCAGATAAAATCCTTCGTCTGCTTACTTCATTTGGCTCTCTCTCTCTCTGTCTCTCAGACATGCGGTGGATGAACATTGATATGAGTCTGAGTCCAAGTAACTTTTAATTGTATAATGAGCAGAGGTCTCAACCTCTTCTTCTCAGAAGAAGATGGCTCTGCAAGAACTTGAACCCCGAAGGCTAGTAAGCCCTCCAATGCTCCTTGATGCTCTGTTCTGTGAGGAGGAGAGTTTTGAGGAAGAGAATGGTATTGAGGAAGACGGGAGTGAGAACACTGATGAGAAAATGAAAAAGCACTCACTTTTTCGTTTCGTTCTGGTAGAGAATGACATGGCATGGGATGATGATGAGCTTGTGTCCCTAATCTCTAAAGAAGGAGAAACCCATGTGTGTCTGAGGAGTCTGATCTCAGATGAGTCTCTAATGGTGGCTCGGAAAGAGGCTGTGGATTGGATTTTGAGGGTTAAACCGCACTATGGGTTCTCTGCTTTGACCATTTTTCTTGCGGTGAATTACTTTGATAGGTTTGCTTCAAGGCCGACGTTCCAGAGGGACAAGCCCTGGATGAGTCAACTCGTTGCCGTGGCTTGCCTCTCTTTGGCTGCCAAGGTTGAGGAGACCCAAGTGCCCCTTCTTTTAGACCTACAAGTATGTGATATTTATTTATGCAATCTGTGTGTTTGTTAAAATGTGATGCTGTATTTCTTGGACTTGTCATATTGATAAAATGTGGGGTTCTGTGTTGTTTTTAGGTGGAGGAATCGAAGTATGTGTTCGAAGCAAGGACTATTCAGAGAATGGAGCTTCTAGTGCTGTCCACACTTCAATGGAGGATGAATCCGGTGACCCCAATGTCCTTCTTTGATCACATTATCAGGAGGCTTGGTTTGAAGAACCACTTGCATTGGGAGTTTCTGTGGAGGTGTGAGCGCCTTGTTCTCTTTCTCATTGCCGGTAAGTTATAAAACTGTTCATTGCTTTGTTTCTAGTCATTGGGATAGTTCCTACGCAGCCTATACCGGAGGAAGGAGTGTATTCTTTGCGATCTTCCTTAATTTCTAATTGTGCCTTTAATATTGGGCTTTGGTTCCAGATTCGAGGGTTATGACCTATCTTCCTTCTACGTTGGCTGCTGCAACAATGCTCCATGTTATTGAGGATATTGAGCTTTCTAATCTACTGGAATATCAGAACCATCTTATGAGCGTACTTAAAATCAGCGAGGTATGTATCTAATTATATGGATTTCTATATTTTAGTGTCACTCCTACTTTTGCAAACATGATCCGAAGTTGATGATCTATGAATTAAGGGCTTGATGGTGCCTTAGCAGGAAAAAGTAAATGAGTGCTGTAAGCTCATCCAGGAGATATCAGAGAGCCATGGCCACTACATTCACAATCAAAGCCGCAAGCGTAAGAATGTCTCCATACCCAGCAGCCCAAAGGGCGTTATTGATGCATATTTTAGCTCTGATAGCTCCAATGACTCGTGGGCCGTGGCACCGTTGGTTTCATCGTCCCCAGAGCCTCGTTTCAAAAGGAGCAGAGCACAGGATCAGCAAATGCGGTTGCCTTCACTAAATCGTGTGTCTGTCGGTGTTCTTAGTAGCCCTCCTTAAGGGTTCACTTTCTTAGTGTCTACTAGTAAACATGGTACCATTGAACTCCTCTTTCGCATATTATCGGCAATCTCTCTTTTCAACCTGCAATTTTATTTTGTTCCATGATTTATCATTGCAGTCTGGTTGAATCTATGACAATGAATTTGTAGATCACATCTTACTCCCCATTTTCTTATTTGGGTTGGGAGGTGCCGTGGTGGTTTTAGAATTAAAAGAAAGGCGGATGTGTTTCTTTGGTCGACTCATTTCATGGTTTCCCTTGACTTCATTTTTAGATGACTTGAATATGACATACTTATAGATTCCAATACATTCTCTTTATCTGAATTTATTGCTTTTTTAATACATGCAAATCACTCTCATATTAGGTGCTGGTGGAACTTTAATTGAGATAGGCAATAAAAAGTCACTGATTCACTCTTTCAAATGAACACGCTAATTACATGGTAGATTTTCAAAGGAAAAAAAGGGAGAAAATTACACTCCACCTCGTCTCTTTTTGTAATTTAACCATCAAACTATCAACGTTGTCACTTTGCCCTTCAAGTATTTTACCACCTCATGAAATGCTCACCATCAGACATGAAAAATAGGTGAAGCGGTACAATCTTAAAAAATTTTTGGAACTTTGATATTTTAATTTCATGTGCAAAAGTAGTACTTTGAGGAAGTAAAGTGTATTTTCTTACTCTAAAAAAGGTCACTATTGCACACTTAATAGTGATCGTTCCTAAAGGGAGAAGCACTCCCATACTCCTCCTTTCTCTCCCTCTTCCCTTCCCTTCTTTTCTCCAATTTGCTCACCTACCACACTCGTGCCCCACAAATAGAATATCCATCTGTTGATCCACCTTTAATGTAATGGTCGGTCGATCCCCTTTTCCCACAGGCGTGGTCATAGAAGCACTGCCTTGCGGCATTTGTTCTTTTCAACCAATTTTCGAGAGGCATACCTTATCTTTTTTTGGAAGTATCCTGCGTCTTTATATCGTATGAATTGTTTCGAAAATCCCCTTTCATAGTGGCGCTTCTAGCCCTTGTAGCCAAGAAAAAATGGGTCAAGTTAAACTTTTTGATTCTATTTCCCATTTCTTATTTGTGCTGTGATTGCTGTTATGAGATGTTTGTTGGGTTCCCTTGCTTTTGTATTTTATTTACATCAATGGACACTAGCTTAAAAAAACAAAAACAAAGAAGTTGTTCACTACTTCTGTATCACCCGCGGAAGGGGTTGGATTGTTTGGCAGATAGATCCATTGAAATTCCCAACACCTAAGATTTATAGTAATCAAGTCTTTAGATTAGGTAACTAGATTTGAGAGATCTTTCAAAAAGGTGAAACTCAATAGCAAAAGTCTTAGTAAACTACAACGAAGTCCATGCAGGCTGACAATTTGTTCCTGCTCTGAAAACATCTCTGTTTCCCTCTCTTCTCTAGAACTACTTAGATTAAATTATAATAGTGTAGACATGTCTGTTGTGTTAAAAATTTATAAAATAAATCTATTGTCTTACTAACGTATTCTATATATTCTGTCTTGCATCTATAAGGAATCTTTTATGTGGATAACTGGTCCAAAACGTAAGCTGTTCTTAGCATATAATAAGCTGGACTGTGGATGCTAGAAAAATATTTTTTTAGAATGTCATTTTATTCTTAGTTTTGTAACCCTGATTTTTTGTTTTAATTGGTAAATAAAATAGTATGCCATCTAATTCTGCCTGAGTTCTTGCTGTTCAGATGAATTAAGAGTATCCTATTACTACATTATACCAAGTCTGCCAATTGTGTGCCGTAGAGCCTTTTCTTTGTTTAGATGTAAGGTTTTGTATGTTATGGGAAGAAGAGTTCCACGTGATTTACAGCAGGTCTTTGCATATAGTTTGCTGTGCAATTTCTTGTGCACATTTTTCTAATCTAGCTGGAGTATTATATAAAGATATGAAACCAACACAATTTTCTCGGAATGCAGAGGTAGGCTAATAAGATGCACAAGTATTTTTTTATTGTTTATTGACCAATCTAGCAAAAATTATTGTTTTATTTTTTATTAACAAGACCCTTTTTTTAACTATACGGTGGTACTTCACGAAAGTCTATATGCATGAATAGTACAAAGGATAGTAATTGTTTTTTAGAAAAATTCTACTTATCGTCCTCACATTACATACCACACATAATTTTTTAATTTTTAATTTTTAATTTTTTTCTCTTACCAGATATGTGGTATATGGATGATGAAAATAAAAACTCACTTAGTTTAGGAAGAATGAAATAAAATAAATTTTTTTAAAAATAAAAATAAGTCTGGTATATGGTGTGTGGTGTGGAGATGATGAGTAGTAAAACTCTTTTTTAATTGGTACAAAGGACAGGAAAAATATGAGATTTCTTTATTGTATTAGGATCCTTAACCAAAGAGGAAAGCTTGGGGCCGGATGGATGTGAAAAATATTTTCCACCAGCCAATAACAAATAGACACGTAGACAATCTATTCATCATTGAAATACACCCACATGCATTAGAAAAGACGCCCAAATGTTATCTCGCTCTCCCGCCCAGCCCTCTCCTTTCTCTCCCTCCCGTCTACAATCCTCCAAGCCGAAGCCCAACAGAAGACCAACACACCAGCTAAGCAGCCACAAATGAAAAAAAATGGTGGAAATGCTTCACGAAATAAAGCAGAACTAATGGATGATACCCGTGCGAGTTCTTTAAGAGGATGGAGGCTCTAGAAAGAGCAAGTTGGATGCTCTGATTTTTGTGTGCCCAGATGCATGTCCAAATTCAATTCTTAGTTTGCTATTGATCAAAGTTCCATACCGAAGCCCAACGGAAGAGCAAACCGAAGGCCAATGAAGGAAATCGCACAAAGTATAGACCAAACAGAAATTTTTTTGCCTTCCAAACTTTGAAGATGATGTTTTGGGGCTTCCGTCACCATCGACGTCGAGTGTAGGTGGGGGAGGGAGAGGGAGAGAAAGGAGAGGGCTGGTTTTTTTTTTTTGGGCTTCTGTCGGCTATGGAGGAGTGCAGATGGGAGGGAGAGAAAGGAGAGGGCTTCGGGGGTCCGTCGGCTGTGGAGGAGTTCAGATGGGAGGGAGAGAAAGGAAAGGGCTTCGGCGTGGAGGAGTGTAGATGGGCTCGAGAGGGCTTCAGCATGGGTCCGTCACTGTGGAGCGTCGCAAATGGGAGGGAGAGGGAGAGTGAAGATGGGAGGGAGAGAGAGATAACGTCTGGGCGTCTTTTCTCATGCATGCGGGTATATTTCAGTGATGAATAGATTATCTACGTGTCTGTTTGTTATTGGTTGGTGGAAAAATATTTTTCACACCCATTTGGTCCCAAGCTTTACTCTTAACCAAATTCAACCCTGAAAAAAGAAAAGGGTTGAGGGAGGCTGAGAATAGAAGTATAGAAGTTGGGTAACCTTTAGAGCTTTCGGGGACGTCGATCTGAATAAATTATTGTATTGGAACAATTGTTCTAGTACAGCAGCCTGGATAGAACAAAAATAGGTTTTCTGATATGCGTTTTGATTGTTTGAAGAACTGAGGAGGCTGAAACGATTAAAGGTCGAAGAATATTGGATATTTTCATGGTCGACAATGAATAGGTTGTGCCTTTTTTTTATGTTGTGAGGATTGCTTGTTCTTGTGGCACTGCTATGGCTTTAATGCTTTAGTTTGTTGTAGGTTGGCATGGATCGACTCTTATCTTCTGTCACAACTCACATTTGTGTGCGTGCGCGTGCTTGTTTGTGAGAGAGTTGGATTTTCTGTTCACTCTTAACTTAATCAGAAGAAAACTACTATAGATATAAAGAGATTATACAAAGTAAACCTATAAATCGATGTGATTTCATGAAATCCGTTAGATCTATTTTATAATAAAATAATTTTACAATCTAACGTACCACATCAGCTTGTAGATTTACTTTTATTTAATCTTTTTGTAACTAAAATATTTTTCTAAACAGAAACTAAAGCTGCGTAGTGGATGCAGCAAAAGAAAAGTTCTTGAAAACCAGGCTTCACCTTAAATCTTTTAAGGAAACTCCATTGACCCTTGCGTTTAGTAATGGTTGTGTATTTATTTATTTTGTCTTTACTTTAGGGACATTTTGTTTGTTATTATTATGATATCTTGAAGAAACAAAATAAGTGATACAGTACAGTAGAGGCAAGAGATGGACATGATGGAACAACACTGAATAGTACACATTTGAGACAGACAGCATAACTCTGAAGTGGTTGGGGGAACAGCTAGAAATGGTTAGAAACATCAAAAGGCTAACTTGTGCCTGAAATTGTCAAAAGACTAGCACTCCCTTGTTGAAATTAAGAACAAGCAGAACTACTTTTAACCATATGCAAGTTTAGCCCTTGCAGAACTAAAAGGAAAAAAAAGGTGTGGTGTGTGGAGATAATGAATAGAATTTTTCAGTATAATTTTATGAGCTTTGCTATTTTCATTCATACACACCACGCATCCCATTTTTTTCATTTTAATTTTTTTGGTTTTATTCTTTTAAAACTAATTGAATTATTTTACTTATCATCCATATACTACATATTTGGTAAAAAAAAAAAAAAGGTGGTGTGTGGTGTGTGGGGATGATGAATATAATTTTTCTTATTTTATTAGATGTCTATTATTTATTTAAATTAAAAAAAAAAAAAGTAGACAATGCCATTCGATTTCAAAAAGGCCAATATCCGAGTAAAAAGATTGGAAGTTTGCAAGTCTCCAACTAATTAAAAAGCACATAATTTGTAGACCTATTTCCCCTTTTCTGTTGGCAAATATTAGTAAACTGTGCCCCACCCGACTGGTATAGCACCAAACCGTATTGTGATTACAGTAGTTTTTCAAAATCACACACATACACATATAAAGCTTAAAATATATGCCTTTTTCACTTCGTAAAAGTCACAGAGTGCAATTGTAGGGTGGGTCGTTGAATCTTTATGGCAAAATGGCTCCAAAAATAAAGGTGCATAAGACCTAATTTTGTGCCTGAAAACAAACACAAACAAGAAAGGACAGTTCATGCCTTGCTACTGATGTTGCTGGATAGCCAATCAAGTCCTTCATAAAGTCCTTGCCCATTAGTGGCACATGCAGCTTGGATGTACCTGTAGTTGTAAATTTCCAGTTCCATTAATTAAATTTGGAAGTATGGATGTTGAGATGTTCTTATCCCATCACAAAACATCCTTATTTTAAATTTTTTTTACAAGCATTCATCTTTGTGTAGTAGATCTAACGAATCAGATGAAACCACGTTAGTTTGTGAGATTACTTTGGTGTAGTTCATTTGTGGATGTAGTAGTACTCTTTGTAATAATATGACATTTTGTGATAAGATGAGAGTTCTGTATTGGTATCTCAAGACTGACTATTTAGCAATTACTTAATAAAGAAGATAGATTACCATCGGCGCTGGCGGAGTGAATGAAGGCCTAGTTTATCAGTGATTTCAGAAACAGTCAAAGCTTTTGGAAGGTCCTGCTTATTGGCATATACTAGCAAAATTGCATCACGTAGCTCATCCTGCAGCAAAGACAGACGATTTCAAAGTGAACTTGAGTATTATTAGCAACGAGGCATGCATGCATGCAAACTTGTAACAATGCAATTCTAGTAGCTTTTGGCATCAATTCTCTAGGAAACCAAGAGGGAAAACCCAAATGGATTCATCAATATCAAGTGTAAAGAAAGGTATAGTCACCTCACTTAGCATCCGATGGAGCTCATCTCTAGCTTCCAAAATTCTCTCTCTGTCATTACTATCCACCACAAAGATAAGACCCTGGGTGTTCTGGAAGTAGTGTCTCCATAATGGTCGAATCTGAGAAATTAGAGAATAAACTTTCATTATTTTGAGCCACGAATTTATATTCTTGAAATAAGAAGATGCATTTATGATAACAATAATATGAACTAAGAGGCAAGCCCAGACACAACAATACATAAGACTATTCACTCTCACACCCCACACCTATAACTTTTTCATAGGATGTGGAGGTGTTTTTCATAAAGTATGAGGGTGTTTTTCATAAAGTGTGGGGTGTGTGGGATGGTGAATAATGATTGATGAGAATAATTTTTTAAAAGAAAATGCCATCTTTGTTGTTGGGTATTAGAAAAAAAACAAAAAAAAAAAAAACAAACGAAGAGATGGTTCGAAGAATCATGTTTTGTACCTTGTCCTGCCCTCCTACATCCCAAACGGTGAAGCTAACATTTTTGTATTCAACAGTTTCCACATTGAAACCTGGCACATAAAACATTAATCCATTATTCAAGATCTGATATTTTAGGGGAAGTTTAGCTACTTGGTGTGTAAATACACCATTTATTGCGGACCAGTACAAAAAAATCAATAAACAAAAACTTTTTTATGGTAACTGATGTGTAAGATTGGCTAAGCAATTCATTTTTGACAGAACAGAGGGATTGGAGTATTGATTAGCCAGCCCCTCTGATAACACATCAATATACCCATATACTTTGAAGAAAGAAGTATTTGCCAAAGCTTTGAGGTAAAGAAATGGATTTTCCAGTTTAGAATAGCATGGTCAACATGATTATAAAAACTTTGTCGCCTTAGCAGTTGTAATACCAAATCATACGTAATAATAAGCAAAGAATAAGTACCAATAGTAGGAATTGTGGTGACAATTTCTCCAAGTTTCAGCTTGTAGAGGATGGTGGTTTTTCCTGCAGCGTCAAGACCTACCATCAGAATCCTCATTTCTTTCCTTGCAAAAAGCATCTTCACGAATCGAGAAAGTGCCAAACCCATTTCTACAGCAGCTTCTGGTTTAAAGAAAATGGGTAAATTCAAGATCAAAGTAGTTATAGTGCTTACAAACTAACACAATCTATGAAGAAGCAAGGAAAGAACTGGCCTTACATGAACAGAAAGAAGCTCTTGAGGAGGAAACAGAAGTTGAGCCTGCCTTCAAATGGGGTGTGAAGCAGAGGGAACAATAGAATCATATATGCTTTGTAGTTTTTAAGCAATTGCAAAGGGCTAAGGACGTGGAGTAAGGCATGAAGTGGCAAGAGAATATGATTCCAATTTCAATACGATTGGGGAAGAATAAAGCAAACTAGCTTTGTCTCAACTTTCGGTGGTTCCCATTCATTGTCACTTAGCATACATTTTGGAGCCATCTACTGTTGTATTGGTGGAAGCCAGGGGGGAGGGGGGGCAAGTTGTGCGCAAAAAAAGAATGTGCTTGAATCAATTAATCTGGTGCATGATATATAGGTAGGTGGGAGAAGTGTATATTAGGCTTGCAGAAAGGCTTCAATGGCTTGGTTTTCTGGTCGTATAGATTGATTTACCACTTTGCAATATTCCCCTCTGAATTTAGTCTCAATCATTGCAAAAACACATGGCAGCAGTGGTCGCTAGTGGTTATATACTTGTTATCCCTCTCTCCGAATTGGTAAGCAGCATATACAAATCAGCTGCCCCATACATGATGCAACACGGCATCATTGGCCGGAGGCGCAGCGTTGTTATAAGCGGGCCTACCAAGGCCACACCTGTTTGTTGACGAAGCTTATGCTCTTTAAAAACTAGATGAGCAATGTTACTGTTCATCTTTCATTTTTTCATCTTTAGTCACACCAGTTGAAGCGGCACATTTTAAGTATTTAATGAAAAGCCACTCACACCAGAGATAACAAAATTCATAATGAAGAATG
This sequence comes from Juglans mandshurica, assembly GCA_022457165.1. NCBI lineage: Eukaryota > Viridiplantae > Streptophyta > Magnoliopsida > Fagales > Juglandaceae > Juglans > Juglans mandshurica. The sequence goes on from CM039619.1 coordinate 50,800,082, forward strand.
GTATTTTATCAAACTAGATAGTAGAGATGCATATACAAGGCTCCGTAATCAGATTGAAGGTAGAAAAAGAATCCAATCGATGACATCTCAATGTCCCCCCTATCATAGTACAATTGCTAGGCAAAAAACTAAAACAAAATGAGACAAAACAAAACATCATAGATATGGGTTTTTTTTTTATATATATATAGTTTATTACACTATAGATATGTGCTGCTATTTTCCCGAGTAGATATCCTTGGCGGATTGAAGGGTAGATGCAACAGCAGCAGCAGCACCTGCCAAGATGCCACCACCAGTGGTTGAATTTCCAGAGGAATGGGGCTGGTGAATCACCTGCACGTTCCTCTGCTCTATGCCTTGCCCTGTTGAAGACCTGTAATCCACCGTGTCAACCCTTGTTTCCATTGCATTAAGTGAATTCTTACTCTCCTCCTCCTCCTCCTAGTAATTGAATTCATCAAGTTTTATTCAGAAAGTTGTGAGAGCAACATTATCAAAAAATTACAAATAAAGAAAAATGTATGAAAGCAAAGGTTCGTGACTAAACCTTAATGGCTTGGTTGTTCATGTTGAATTTCACTCGGACCCAAAAAATGGAACACTATTGAAGATGATTGTGATTTATTTAATTTGAGCTTTTGGATGTGATAATAAAGAACCTTATATACTTGAATTGTTGTCTCTTTCTTGTCCTAATTTTAGGGGAGTTGGTTGTTGGTTAGTTTCAAAAGATGTTTGGTTAGCCAAAAGACGAGGACCTGGAATTGTGGTCAAAACTCACCAAGCAAACACATCCACATGAAACCCCATCCCATCCTAACATAAATAATACCACCCACCAACTCCCTGAAAATGAAGATTACCATTTACCAATCATCTCATAGATTGCAAAAAAAGGAGAGCCCCACCCCCCCCCATAGAGTATGATGGCAGGATGTTAGCCATCGTATATTGTAGTTTCAGGAGTAATACACACAGGTTGACCTCCAAAAACATGTGCCAAGATAAATAAAATACCCAATCTCAATACAAACCACTCTATAATTTTATGAAGATTCACAGGTGTATATCAAAGTTTCAATGAAAAAGGACACGACCCAAAATCAAATGCAGAACGGAACGATTCTATTTCTGGACTCTCACCAAAACAACAAAGCCAATCCCTTAAATGTCAAATTATAGGATTCTCGAACAGAATGAAATAAACAATTCAGTCCTGCAGGATATGCTATCACCCTTTAAAGTACAAAAGGACTACATTTTAAATTTCTCACCATAGCAAAACAATAGGCAAAGCAACTAAATACCCAGCACCACCAAAAGGCATGCATTTAAACCCACGTCTCTTCCATTTACTTGTAACTATAATGGACAACACATCAGAGAGGGCAGAATTATATGTAGCAATATTCTACAAAAATTGTTCTGTGAGGATGGAAGTAAGATCACATCCATGAAAGAAAGGGATAATCAGTAAGTCATAAGGGGTGACCCACTGCAATGGACATCGGCAGCATCAGAAATCCTTTGCCTCGGCGACAATGTGGTAATGGCAACAGCATCCACATCAAAATTCACAATATTTTTTCTTTTCTGAGTTTCTGAACTGTTTCTCTCCTCTGAAAGCTCAGCTATGGGACTCAAGGCCTCAGCTTCCTTCCGTCGAAGGGACAGTATGGCTTGAGCTTCGGCCACCACTGATGCATCATTGTCCGTAGCATAAAGAATCTTCTGTATTGCTTCAACAACCTGCAAAATGAATGGAACTCATCACTTCCAATTCTTGGTAGAAATCATTAAGAATGACACAATACTTCAAGTACATACAGGCGAATTTTCTATCTCAGGACTTTGACACAAAATTTCAATGTCTCTCAATTTTGCAAAGTAGAAATCCCTCTCCTTCTCAAGGCTATCCACTGACAACTTCAACTCTGTGATCTGCATCAAGATCAATATTAGATCTTTTTATACACTGAACCGAAAGTTCCCTTCCTGCACAGACTTGGTACCTGTTCATCATATGCCGGGCCTCCACTAGATGTGGGTCTTGAGGTCTTTACCGTCTGATTTAAAGGGTTTGCTGAAGACACTTCATTCCTTCGTGCATTGTGCGAGGACTGAGATTTAGCGGCAGCTGTGGAACCTTTGGTTGAAGATTGTGATGGAGCGGCAGCTTTCTTGGTTGCTTCTTTTCCTCCCTTGCTAGCCTCTCTCCTATCCAAAGCATTGTATCTAGAAATGCAGAACATTACCAATATATTCATAACAGTAACATATACAAAATTGAAGGTTTGTATACATACAAAATTCACCTTTACACATTCAGCATCCACCATACAGTAGATACACAGGAAAAATAGTATTACCAATATATCATAACAGTAACATATACAAACTGTATCAGCATTTGAATAACTTCTCTTGGATAGATAAAAGAGAATTTCTGCACTGATTTAAAAGCTTTACCAAATGCAGAGAGTTAAATCTCTTTAATATTCACTGTAAAAGCGATTTAACTCAGCCACGAATTCTTAATAATTGATCTGTTCCGAAAAAATTGACGCTCAAACACATAACTAAGCCAAGAAAAAAAATGAGTTGAGTCTTTAGTCCCCAAAATAAAAATCATACTTCGATTAAAAAAAAATCCTAAAAAGGGTGATTATGGATAAACTATTTCAAGAAAACAAAATTCTCAACTAGGATGAAAGAACATAATGTGCGGAGAATAGAGAAACTTTGCCTGTGTTACTCAAAACAGCTTCTGTCTGACAATATCCACTAACCAACCTTCGTCATCTAGGAACACATCTTGCATTATTGTTTTTCGCTAAGATTTTACTTCAAAACTGAGTATGCTATTGTCAGTGCCTGAAGCAAAGTTTTCGTTGTAGATATGATCTTAGCCCTTAGGGTCATTGGTTTTGAAATCAATGCCTTTTCTTTTTGCAATTTCAATTTCAAGTTTCTCGTGAAATTTACATTCACACGTCAAGCCAGTTAGCACTTAGCACAAGCAAATCGCAATATGTATGCTAATCTAATTAAACAAGACAAGAAATGAGACTAAAAAATTAAAATTACTTGTGCAGGATGCCTCCATTAACGGAATCGCAGTACCGCTTCAGCCATTGCATGAACTCCAAATTATCAAGCGGCCTTCCTTTCACAAGCTTACTCACCTCGATGTGCTACGTACCAGAACAAAAAGAATCAAAGACAAAAATTTAAACGAGTGAGAATCAAATATAGAAAGGTAAAATAAAAATGAAAGAAACTCTACTACGGAATTACATTTAAATTTCCAGATTTAGGATTTATAGGGCTACACGGAAAATAGATTCAAAGATATTTAAGGGATAGAGCGCCAAAAAAGACTAAACCTTAGTGATCTTGAGTTTGTTAAAGACGTCCTGAAGAACCTTGTAGTTCTGGATCATCTCGTACTCGCTCTTGGCATCGAAGTTGACCTTGTGCATCGGCACCATCCCTGGATGAACAGCGTCCATAAGCTGGCAGTGAACCGCACCGGAACAAGCCTGTGGTACACAGATCCGGAATGTCAACAGATTTTTAATCAAATAAAAAAATAAAAATAAAAATAAAAAAGCAATTTGATCGGAAACAATTGTGAAATTTAGGGTTCGGAGGGGAATGGCAGAAGGTAGAGCGAACCTCTTCAACTTTGGAGAGATTGAGTTGGAGTGTGGAGTTGATCCAAGCGAGGATCTCAGATCTGCCGACGAAGTAAGCGGAGTCCATCATTCCTATATTCGTCGCCATTTTTCGGTTCCTCAAAGTCTCTCTTCCTCTGTGTAATAGCTTAGCTTTTGTACTTCCTATTTCCTAACGGTAAGGAAACTTAGGAAAGGAGAGGAAGATTTAAAATACAAGAGAGGAGCGGGATTTTCCTAATTCAAAATTCAAAATGGATGGTCGGAACTGGACCAACTTGACCCTTTTTATCCGAATCTGGATTGTTCCTATTAGGGCTTTTGGAGCCCAGCTACTAGATGTAAATTGTAAGGAGAAGCCCAACTTTCTTATAAGCCCAAAGACAAGTAAGGTCATTATTTGGTTGAGCCGACTGTTCAACTTATTAAGGCGAATGATGTCTATACATTTTGCCAGTCGTTACCATTTGGGTTGTTCAGACGAGTTTCGGCCTTATAAAGGCGCCTGTATCATGTGTTTTTATTACCATTATATATAAAAAAAAAAAAGCAGCAGTATTTTTTATGCTTATAATGTGTCTTTTTTTAAATTCATTTTTGGATATAAAGAATAGGACTGGAAGGCGGGTTCTCGAAATTCGACTTGCAGGATAATGAGTAAAAATATTCTCGTTATCCCGGGCAAGCGGATTTCATTTGGGTCTATATTATATTTTGTGATAAGATGAGATGAGATAAATTTAGAAGTTTACCTATATTTTGTATAACTCTAGTATTTTGCGGATAGCCGAACTATAAGATGTGCTACCCATCACCAAGCGAGCGGAAGGAGTCGTGTTGGAGGTGGAGGCTAGGACGGGAGCGGGGGCAAAAACTACCACCTAGCCCAGAATGGGGGCAAAGGACGGGAGAGGGCACTATCCACCTGTTTAGTGTAGGTAGCAGCCCTGAAGAGCCCAATAAACCCCCTAAAAAGAGAAAAATAAGCTGCTAATAAACCAACCTTATATGAAAACCTTTTATATATAATGTTGTAATCATGATTGACATACTAGTGAAAACTATAATGTCAAGTAGATTTGTTTGGGAATACAACTACTTCACTACTATTTACAAATTATTTACAGATCATTAAAGATACTTTTAGTATCTAAACGGACCCAAGGAAGAAAATGAACAAGAATAAGAGAATGAGAGAAGCACTTAAATTCACAAAGTTTGAATATTTCGCTCATTTAGTCAAGTAGTCAATAATTCACAAACTTCAAATATTTTAGGTATTATTGGACGATCTCCAAGACCTTTACCATAGTTTTATTAATTGATTAAACATCGGACCAGACAAGGATCTACCTAGGTAACTAAAATCTATAGGATACAAGAGAAAAAGAAAACATAAACCCAAGAATTCCTTGTATCTAAAAAGGGGTATGGACCGAGACTCTGAAATTAGCAGGGAAATTAGTTTCTCACCACAAGATGTATTCAAACAACATCGAGACCGTATGACAACCTATGAATCAATCATACATACACCACTCTGATCTACAAAAGTGTTACAATCTTCTTAGGAACCGTAGTAGTGTGACGAAGAAGATGAAGATGGAATTTTCTCAAGAACTTGAAGGACTTCTTTCATTGAGGGTCTCTTGTGTGGGATTGGAGAGACACAGTTATACCCTAGCTTGAAGCAAGCCAACAAAGCATCTTCTTTTCCTTCCAAATCAACTCGGATTGCTACGTCAGCCATCCGCAAAGCCCGACTCTTATCCTCAACTATAAGCCCAGTCCCTTGGCCCATGTCATCTAAAACTATTACCTTCCCAGTAAGTAGCTCAAGTAACATAACCCCAAAAGAGTACACATCCCACTTTGGATTGGGCTTTAGGCTTCTAAGTGACTCCGGTGCATTATAAGGCGATACGCCCAATGAGCTTGGGCTGGGGCTAGGACTAGGCCCAATTGCAATATCTTGAAAGCTATCACGCGAGGTTGTGGATCTCTTGCTCCCAAAAATTCGAGCCGAAGCTCCAGCTTTATAGCTCGTGTCACCGGATACAAGTCTCTCAAGCCCAAAATCCCCAATCCTGGGCTCCATATCGGAGCCCAGGAGGATGTTGCTAGGCTTCAAGTTTCCATGCACGTGCTTCTTGTCGTGGAGGTAAGCAAGGCCGCGGGCCACACCTTTGGCTATCTTGTGCCTGAACTCCCATGGTAGATGGCAAGGCGAGGAGCCCACTTTCCCTGAAATTCCGATTTCCAAGTCCCCATTCATCAGTTACTTTAGTAGTCACAAAAAAAAGTTGGTAAACTGTCTCTATTAAAATGAGCCATTCCCACTAAAATTAAAATGAGAGACGAGACGAGATGACTACCCACAAAATTAAACACTGCCCATGTTTTCTATCATTTATGTGTTCCGAATTACGAGTACTACGTGTATCGCTATCACACTCCCAAGTCCGAAATGCTAACGTATTGACTTTCTATGCATTAAAAACTATGTCCAGCTACGCCTGTCGCCTACTCCATCGTCAAAAAATCTGCTTTTTACGGCGTATTCTAGCAAAAACCATGTTAACGTGCGCTACACAGAGAGGGGAGGGAGAGAGAGAGAGAGAGAGAGAGAGAGAGAGAGAGAGGGACTGACTGTAACGAGCATTGGCGAGGCTGCCATTGGGAACGAAGTCATAGATGATGAGCTTCTCGTCGATACCCCAGTAGAAGCCACGAATGCGAACCAGGTTGGGGTGCACCAACTTAGCTATGACACGGACCTGGTTCTCGAAGTCTTTGAACCGCTCCACGCTGCTCTCGCCGATCCTCCGGACCGCAACTGCTGTCCCATCTTCAAGCACTGCCTTGTACATTATGCTCGAACCGGTGGCGCCTAATATATAGGCTGAAGCCTTTAGCAGAGTCTCAAGCTCCAGTTGTTTCTCCCCACCATCGAAGGTCACCAGCGTCCCTCCTTTGCCCTGCTCCTGCTCTTGTTGCCGATGATGATGTTGATTTTCTTGACCCCTTTGGCCGCCATGGTGTTCTCCTAATTCCCCATCGTCAGAGCTCGTTGCCTCTGAGCCATCTTCCTCTTCCGCTGTCTTTCGCAAGCATGACCATCTCGTGAACCCTCTTGACTCGGAGGACGATGATGACATATTATCCGTAGCTGTGTTAGCTTCTTGCTTCGCTGGGTTCTCGGCGCTCTTCTTTTTCTTCTTCTGTCGGTACACGTACAGGAAAATCAAAGCGAGAATTGCAATGATTGCAACATCTCCGAGTACAATTCCTATGATCGTTGCTGGTCTCAGCCCGTTTTGACTTCCTTGCTGAGACGATCCAGTTGGTGATCCGGGTGCAAAGTTTTCTTCGGTTGAATTCATTGTCTTTGGAATGGCAGCAATTGCAGGAGGAGAAGTAGGAGCAGAGTCATTAAGCGGAGAAGATGAAGGAGAAGAAGGAATAGGACACGGATTCTTGGTTTGTTCTCCACACAGTTCAGGATTCCCAGAAAATGATTTGGAATCTTGGTTCATGAAAACATCCGATTCAGGGATCTCTCCGTTGAGATTGTTGAATGACAAGTCAATAGTAGCATTACCTGGAATTTTCTCGGCAAACCCTGGTGGGATATTCCCAGAAAACCTGTTATAGGAGATGTTCAAGTAACGTAGACTAGAACCACCAAAGTCAGACGGTAAAGATCCATTCATCAGATTCGAGGACAGATCTAAAACCTGAACACCTTCGAACCCGCTTGGAATAGTACCGGAAAAGTAGTTGTTCTTCAAAGAAACAACGGTTAGATTTCTGAAAGTAGTAAGACTGTTGGGTACATTTCCCGCCAAGGCATTGTCAGAGAGGTTAAGAAACTGGACGTTTTTAAGCTGGCCTATTGTCTCTGGTAGCTCCCCAGAGATCAAGTTGTTTGACAAATCAAGAAACTGAAGCTGAGTTGCGTTGAAGAGCGAAGAAGGAAGAGACCCGTTGAGAGAATTGTTGGAAAGGTTGAGATTTTGGAGGTGTTCAATCATGCCCAGATTGGCAGGGATCGAACCGAGAAGCTGCGAATTTGGTAGAGCCAAGGCGATCACCGGAGCGTACTGAGTATCGGCAGCTAAGCCTGGAGCTGCACATGTAACTCCTTTCCATGAACATGGCGACTTGTCGTCCTTTGTCCAGCTCTCTAGCACGTAAAGAGGGTCGCTGAGAATAGAGTACTTGAAAGAAAGCAAGAGATTACCATCTGTATTAAGTCCAGAAGAATGAACTAAAAGTAAAGTGAGTGAAAGAATTCTCCACCATAAATGGAGAAGAAAACTACTCTCAGAGCTCATGATTTTACACACTGATTTTACATCTTCGCTCAGGAGAGAGAGAGAGAGAGAGAGGGGTAACTGAGATTTATGATGATGCAGGGGCCATGTGATTGAAGACTGCTATAAAAAATGAGAATGGGTGCAGAAATACACAGCTCACCAAACCAAACTTGGTACCAATATGCGCTCTGCGCTTGTAATTAAGGCTTTACTTGAAATGATTAATTGCTGTCACAAATGTCTTGTTCCCCTCCTTCTCTGTCCCTCTGCTTCTTGTACGCCTATTTTACTTCAATAAAGAAGAAGAAATATGGTACACGAATAGCATCTTTGCTACAAGACACCTAGGTGGAGTTGAAAGTCTCAGAAACTACTCCTCTCAGATTGACTTTTCCTAGCCTTCTTTAAATTATTGTTCTCATCATTATAATAATGCTAACAGTAAGATTTTCTCTCTCCCCACTTGATGAACAGAAGTTACGCTGAAGAATGACCCTACAGGTGAAAAGGCTACAAGTACTACCTACCTTTAACCTTTTTCTCTATATTTGATGTCTTGTCTTCTTCCTTCTTCTATAAACCATATACAACAACATGCAACAGGAAGCAAGATTTTGTGAAGTTTTTATTGAGTGATTTCAAGAATTAAAAAAACAAAAAGAAATTGCAGAATAAACCAACTGTCACAGGATGCTCATTTCCAAAAGGGGGAAACAGGAGAAACCAACCACCTTGGCTAAGAATTATTGTGGGAGGCAAAAGAGGGTCCTAATGTTATCTCATTACAGAATCATTAATGGAAATGATGAGATATTTGGTCTTCATTCAATGCTCTACCGTTCCAGATTTGACTAGTAGGTGTTAATTATGTCTGCCGTGCTTGCATAGATAGTTTGAGTTTTCAGAATTAGCAGAGAAGACTTGAAAACATTGCAGAGTTATTTCTTTGTGGTGGTTAACTACTTTTATTAGCAGAATTCTTTTTCCCCATTAATTTAAGACCTGAACTGTAGCAAAATGCACTTAGATGGTGCTATGATTCTTCTCCAAGTTGTCATCTTGTGACGGTGGACATGACCATGAGGAACACCTTGTCTCATTTTGGACTTTTTTATGCAAATTCCAAATACATGCAGAAGATTTGCCATTAGATTTACTGGCAATAACCCATCTTTGATTGTGGTTTAATTTTTTAGTCTTCTAGACACCAGAGCTAACTGGCCATACACATGGGAATGCATCATGATCTCTCACCCATAATCAACTAATTATATTTTTAATTTTTTTCGCTTTTTCCTTTTTTTAAAATTCTGTGGCAGCTTTACTTGCCACATTAAAAAATAATTTGTCAATATAAAAGTAGTTGAATCCTTTTATAATATCAAATTATAACTAGTACACCAAAGGTTGAAAGATATAGTACCTAGTGCTTTGTTTGGTGAACGATTCACTTGGATTGCCCAATCAAGACAAGGGTTTTCTTAGGGAAGTATGACACTCAATTTGAATATCAAAGCTCATTTTTATCTTGGTCTCTTTAGTTCCTCTGTTTTCTCCAAGCGAAATAGAAAAACTGTTGGAAAAGCTCTAAAGCAGTTAACTTTTTCTTTTTCTGTGAAAAGATGGTAATGGCTTGGCTATAGGGAGAGGTTGGAGGTGGAGGTTGGGCCATGGCTGTTTGTGTAAGATTACCAAAAGAAAACTTTTTGGAAAGGTCAGCTTGGATCCACCAAAGCTAACGATCATCAGGAATTTTTTGACAGCATCTTAGCCAAAATGACATCTTGATTATGTGATGGTATTGCTGCCAGTTTTATATGAATGGTATATATTGTATCGATGTCACGTCAACTTGAAATGCCAAGAAGGGATTGAATATCCTTTAAAGATTTTCCCATTTTTTTAATGTACTATATAAAACCTGCTTTCTTTGCTTAGAGTCTTGTGGATTAAACTTAATATTCCCTAATTTCATGAAAAAACAAAAATGGCACAACAAGGGCATAAACCTTTAACTGAGAAAATGTACAGAGGTAGAATGTAGGCAACCAGAAAATAATATGATTTCTGTCATGTGCACGTGGCTTGGGTAAAAATCCCTGTGAAGACTGCAGAATGCATAGCTGGGCTTTGCTTGAACTCTTGAACTTCAGCAGCTTTTCCACTCCTTTCCCCTACTAAACGGATCTTGTTTCTCTTGCCCTCTCTTCATGGGCACGAAAGTAGAAAGTCTATGCATTTCAACCAGAATACGAACACAGAATCATGATTTGTGATGTCAAAATTGGAAATTATATATGGTGCTCAGTTGAGAAGCATTGCATTTCACTGTCTTGGCCTCTTAGGAAACCATCCGTTTCCTTTGTCATTACTCAAAGCTCATGAAACTTTATCATCGCATATACTCGTATTAAGTGAGTTGAATGAATCTCGTCAAAAAGCTAATGCCATGATCTGTAATTGCACGTGCTGCCCACTAATCCAAATTACTAACGCGTTTTTGGGTCTGAAACCAGACCCAGGAAAGAGAGAGACATAATAAAGCATTCATCTTTTAAAAAGCTAGGAAATAAAAAAGAACGAACATCGATCGAGGTGATCAGGAAATTACGACCTGGAACTCCTCCAAAGAGTCAGCCCCGTGAATTCTAAGACACGAAGCAGTCAAACATCTTTAGATAATATGAGGTTAATTAATAACTCAACCGGGTCATTCGCCGGTGCTTTTGCAGGAAGGAATCGATGAAGAATTCCTGGTTTCTCGACACCATGGTTGTCTTTTTCCTATTGAATTTGTCTTGATTTCTGTCCCCAGATTGGGATTAGGAAACAATTGAATTGATTATGAAAGAGAAAGGACAACTCTCTTTATTACCTCTACACTTTACACCCAGGTACACAAAGTGCCAGTTCATAGGGAATAATAATGAGATCTGATACTCTTGACTGTGATTAAAACAGCCTTTACAAATTTGGCAGTCATTGATCTGCATATCCAAACTCTGTTTTGAAAGGATTTTGGGAAGAACATTAATTGCATTTCAGACCTTAGACTTGTTGTTAAGAGGAGTAGTAAAAAGCTCATTGAACTTTGAGAAAGACTTTTTAGCAGCACTCAAATGTGCGTGCTCTATGTACAAGAAAAATGTCACATTCATTGACGTTTTGTGTCAAAGACTCAAAAGGCTCTGAATTAATGGTACTACCCTAAGGGCTATTCTTTGTGATACATACGGCCACATGGTGGTGCACGAGTCCGTGTTCCTGGCTAAGTGTCTGCACCATGACCCAAACAAACTTGTCTTGTCTTTGGGTCAATCAAACTGCATTCGGCTCCCTGGTCATGGTCTCCGTGGGCCAACCTCGAATTTAGCCTTATGCTATCTAAATAATGAGGCCCAACAGAGCTGAATGCGAACAAACTGACCTTTGTTGGTTAAGCAATCAAGGCGTTATGGGCTTAGGACAGTAAATGAGCATTTAGTAGAGGGATATGCATGGCAACATTCTTCCAAATTTTACATAACCCAATTTTGAATAGCTACCCACGCATTTGGTAGAACCGTAGAAACAAAATCTTAAGCTTTTATTTAGCAACTATTACTACAACAGCATCGTCCATAAAGTCCTGATCTTCATACGTACCAAGAAATTAAACCAAAGCTTTCTTACTCCCAACAAATCTAGCAGGACTAAACCCAGAAAGATCAACAATGCTAGCATGCCCATCCAACACAAGCTCGGCCAGGGCAGCCCCAGTGGCTGGGCCGTTCAAAATACCCCAGCAACTATGCCCAGTTGCCACATAACACTTTTGAATTCCAGGAACCTCCCCGATCACAGGCACACCATCATCGGTACAAGGCAAGAAACACGCTTGCTCTGCCTTCACTTGCGCCTCTCCTTCACCCAAATGGCTCGACACCGTCCTAGCCACCCTCTTAAGCACCTGTATCGATTCCGGGTTACCGGCGATCTGCTCCGGATCATCTGGCACCTCTGCCTCCGCCGACATCCCACATACGTACACCTCCCCTGAGAATCCATTACACCCCCAAACTCCGGCCTTAGAACACTCTTTTTGGTCATCAGCTCAACATTTCAATTCTTGAACTGGAGCTAGGCATTGTCCAAATTCATGCATAATGATTATAAATGTGAAAATTAGGAAGTGAAGAATATACCTGTGGGACGAGGGTACACTTCGGGGTCCAAGGGTTTTCCCCCTTGAGACGGATAGTAGCTGAGGAAAAGCGCATGCGGGGTTATAGCATCGGTCTCTTTCGGCTCCAACACAATGCTATGAGCTTTGAGACCGTACACTCTAAACAGCGACGACAAAAGCTCCAATTTACAAGACCAAGGTCCAAGTGCCAATACCACAGCATCCGAGTCAATCACCCGGCCACCTTCGAGCACGACCGATCTGACTCGGCCTCCCTCCACCTCCACGCTCTCCAATTTCCCGATCACCACCTCCACGCCGTAACTCTCGACAGCTTTGGTAATCAGGGTCCGAGTAAAGAGCTGGGGGTGAACTTGCGCCGTGGTCTCGAGGGTTCCGATGGTTTTGGAGCTCCGAATTCGCCCATCGACCCAACCTGGAACGATATTGGAGTTACCGGAGGGTTTGGAACCTGATGGAGGGTCCGGCGATTCGGTAATGGAGAGACTGAGAGTGGTGAGGGGTCTGTAGCCGTAGGACTGTGGCCCGTCGAGTTCCTGGGCAAGCGAACGGTGGAGATCGAAGCTGGCCCGGGCCAGGGCAGAAACGGGCCCACCGTCGCACCAGTCGAGCGCGAGGAAACCACCGGCTTTCCCGGAGGCGGCGCAGGCGACGGAGGACTTCTCGACGAGTGTGACGCACGCACCCTTCTTGGCTAAGAAATAAGCTGTGCAAACGCCGATGACTCCACCGCCACAAACCACCACACGCCTTGGGTGTTCGTCCATGGGTGACGAAGATGATGAGGATGATCTGATCGAGGTGCAAACGAAGGTTCTAGAGTTGCGGACTTGAAGGAGAAATGGTGAGAGCGACGAAGGAGGTGATGATATCACCACCACCACCATATCTATTTGCCACAGTTCTTCATCGGAGGACTGACACGTGGGATTATTTACCGGAGCTTTTAGGCAAAGGAACAGACAGCCTCGGCCCAGTTTACAAAGATATAGGTCCCAGCCAATTAAGCCCAGTTTAGAGCATAATATTGAGTTCTTCAAAAGTTAATCTATCTTTAAAATTTGAAAAAATATAAATAAAATGATTTATATTAACTTCTTCAGAAAGTAAAAGCTTAAACTATAAGTTATTGTAATTTTAAGTATATTTTTAAATTTATAACATTTTATTGTAAAAATTATCACAACTGCTTTACATTTTAGTTTTCATTTCTCATATTTTCACTTCTCCCGAACGCCTTTTCATTTTTATTTTTGTGTTTAATTTTGAAATATGTGAATGAAAAAATATTATTATTATTATTAATTAATATATAGTTAGTGTAATTTTAAAATATAAAAAAATTAAAAAAATTATTATCAAAAAAATAATATTATATTATTATTTTGACTAATCCAATACTGGAGTTATAGTTAGAGAGGTTTTGAATTTATAAAAAATATTTTTTTTCTATCAAGTTTTAAAAATGTCTTTGATGAAATCAATAGCAAAGGAACGGCCGTGGCCCATCTGACACTAATATGTAGGTCTGGGCCCAAATAAACCCAGTTTAATGGTGTTCCAAAATTTTCTTCAGTCCAAGACACAGGCCCAATAAGCAGTCGACAAATCTCATATCCACAACCTAGGTAGGCAGGCTTCAAACATTGGTTGATCTGGACACAGCTTTCAGAGACAGTGGAAATATAACATTCGATAGATTCGGCCCATTAATATTACATGGGTCACATATTTTCATTGTGGTAGTTATTTGACTAAAATTGCAATTTGTTTCCTATGAATGATCACCTCATTTTTATTTATGCATAAAAACTTTAATTAGGTACACTTGGATACCAAAATAAACCCATGTTAACTCAAATAGAAAGCCATATAAAAACAAAATAAAAATTATCAATCACGTTCAATGGGTTTGAGCATAATGGGCACATTGATATAGTTCATATGAATTTGGTTTGGGCATATGTTGAATGAGAGACGAGTGTTCTTTATATCCTGTTATGAGACATGTTTGGCGTAACTCAAGTAATGTTAGATACTGTTGTAGAGTGCGTAAGCGCGACGCAATTATTTTAAAAAATTAATTTTTTTTTAATGTAAGTTTGGTATTTACTCACTTACTGCGCTTACGGTACTGCAAATATCATTTCTCAAACAAGACCTAATTATTTGGAATCATTGAAAGCAGAAGTGCATGAGTAGTGGGTTATGACCTGGCCACGAGTTTTATCCTTTGGTTATAATCTGAAATGAGTGAGTCACTCATGCAAAAATCACTTGCATCTATTGTCGTTACAGCTTGCAAAGCTTAGCTTTTGTATTGTTTTGTGTCTGCAAATTGCGTCACCATTTGTATAATAATTGTCGTCCCTTGCAAGGACCCAGAAGACTTGATATGCGCACTAAGGCGACAAGAAATGCTCGTAGCCTAAGTAGCATCCTCCATCAAGTTGGGGTAGGTGAATTATTTCTTTTGTCACACCGATCAGTGCTTTAGAAATGAACATATATATATATATTTATATATTTATAGTGCTAACCAGAACAGCAAGATCAACCTTCTGGATCTAACATACATGTTGCATTCTCAGTCTCCAACGAGAGCATGATGTTGAGAGGCTTGGAACCTTTGCTGCATGTTTTCACTCTGGAGCAAAGACAATTTTTGCTTGACTTTTAGGTCAAGTTGCAGTTTCTTTTTTCACGTTATTCTCTGGACAAAATATCGAGTTGGAATTTTCTTTCAATGTTTTTCTGGGATTGGGATTTCTGAGGTCCCCACATAATTTAATTACTTATCCCTTTATTTTTTCCATAGGTGAGCAGAAAATTCGATTTCAATTCTGCTTTCACACGTTCTTCATTCAGTAATTAGAAAATGTAGTTCCCTTGGAGATTCGATTTCGTTTTAACTCAATACTATATTGTACAAAGTGATTACATAAAAATAATCTCATAAACTGATATGACTTGATGTAGTGATTTATCAGATTGTAAAGTTAAAAATAGATCCGACAGATCACATAAAACCACGTGAATAATATAATTTTTGTTTGGTACTCCTATCATTATCATATACTATTATAACATGTCATGCAAATTGTTTGAAGATAGACTGTAATTTGTAATGACATGAGATTTAATAATAAGTACTCTAAAATATGTCTTTCCTTTTTCTAACTGCCAACACCATCCGTATTTATTCTCAACTCCCAACAAACCTCCACTTATAATTATCCAGTTAGTTAACCTCCAACCATAAAAACTGATTTTCATGATATATGATCGAGACTCTTAAGAGAGTTGCTCCTTGAATACTTAGATGTGAAATAAAAAAACCCACATCTGGATAAGAATGTAGCTAAAATACAAAAGGGACATATTCTTAGGTCACTATTATCAAACGTGTGAAATTTTGTGTATTGTATTGTATTGTATGTATGTATGTATTTTTACTGTTTGTGTAGGATTGGAGGCCTTATCTGTGTACCATCACTTTCATACATTAGAGCCACAACCAAGATGACTATTTATCATCACAACAGTATAACCCTCTGTTTAAATTAGGACCCAGAAGGCCAGAACCATGAAAATTATTAAGAAAAGAAAATACCCAAAAAGAAGAAGAAAAGTGTCAAGTTGTAAACAGACAGACAGATGATTGTGGGCAAGTGGGTTAATGTCATTTAGTTCGCCCCAGGTAATATTGGGTAGAGAATTGTATATCGGACCTTGTCTGTCGTCCTTCTCTTGGTCGCCATTTATTGCTTTACTCCAGTCAACTCACTGTCGTGCTCCAGTTTTCTTTCAAATATGGAGCAATTTCTTTCTAGGTTTCTAGCGTCGGATTCAGATTTTGAAGTTCAAAAACATTATGGTAAAACAATAGCAAAAATGAACAGAAAAATGATCGACTGAAGACATGACCAATACGAGAAATTAAAAGACCTTTTTCTATTTTTTTTCATTTTTTTCTCTTTTCCGGTGGCATTTTTTTTTTTTTTTATGTTTCCTAAACCTGAGGCCAAGACGGCCATAGAAAGATCAAAGTTCCAGTTTTTTCTTTTCTTTCCAGATTTCTTCCGCTTGGATTCAGCTCTCTCTCTCTCTCTCTCTCTCTCTCTCGTTGACATCTCTCTGTACAATGCCCAAACTTATTACCTAAACACCAGCGAAAAGAAGAAAACAAAGGCCCAGTTTTCTTTCCCCCCATTTTATCCGATAATCCCACCAACTAAAACTACTACTCGATCCTGCCGATCCCGATTCTCTTCATCGCAAGATTCCTAAACACATCATCATCCCTCACACCCATGCACAACCCACCACTCTGCTCCAGCATATAGCTCCTAACCTCCTTCCTTATCATCTCCTGTATTACCCCCATTAGCTCCGCGCTCAATGGCACCAACCCAATGCTCCGATCCTCCTCCCGGATCATCTCTGCCGCCGGTGTCGGTTCCGTCGCCGGTGCCGGGAATAAAGGTATTGTCATTACGTTTGCTGCTTGAGACGCTGACTCGGTTGAAGCCTGGTTCGAGGCCTCGCCGCAAGAATCGGCGACACCCGGCAGGGACAGGGACAACGATGTCGGAGGGTCAATATTGGCTGTCGACGACGTCGTTTCCATGGGAGGTACGACACCACCGGTCCTTGCCACGGGCCGGTATACATGAGACAACGGCGGCAAAACAGGAACGCTGGAATAATCGCTCACATCGGATCCGGATGGACTGCACGGGTTCACGTAAAGCCCGGTGGGGACAGGCACACCCGAACCCGCACTCACCGACCTCTTCAACGGCTGCTCCAGCTGAGTCAAATTCCCATCGTACCCACACCCTTCTTCGGTCCCCGACGAGGAGCACTTGCGCTTGAGCGTGGAGTTCCAGTGGTTCTTGATGGCGTTGTCGGTCCGACCCGATAGTAGGCGGGCGATGGTGGCCCACTTGTTCCCGAAACGAGCGTGGGCCCGAACTATGGTGTCGTCCTCCTCGGGAGAGAACGGCCTGTGCTCCACCTGCGGAGAAAGCTGGTTGCACCACCTGAGGCGGCACGACTTCCCGGAGCGGCCGGGAATGGACTTACTTATCAGCGACCAGTTCCGGGGGCCATGCTTCCGGACCAGCCTTTGTAGAGCTTCGTCTTCCTCGGCGCTCCAGGGACCCTTGATCCGATCCATTTCGTTTTTACAAACCGCCATGGCTGGTTTTCTCTCGCTCTCTCTCTCTAGTTTCGATTTCTTAGGTTATTCGAAAATGGGTTGGTTGGAGTGCGGATTTAAATGGAAGAGAAGGGATATATAAATGAGAGGGGGGACAGGGGTGACGGCCCACGGGTTGAGCAAGTAAACATTTTAGAAGTGAAGAACGAGGCGTTAAGAGCAATCGGTACCGCTTCTACCAGGGAAGCGGTGTAAAGGACTCTGCGTTACAGCTGGATAGTGGACACGCGTCAAAACGTCTTGAGTTGCACTGATTTACACATAATATAACTCACAATCTCTTATAAATTTTTTTCCCCAAAATGACGCTCCCTAGCTATCCTATGACACTATGCTATAATACGAGGGAAAGCGTCTGCCAACGCACGCTCTATTTATCTTTCTTTTCTTTTTTTTTTAAATCGAAATTTTCATCTCAACGAAAATCTTGGCACGTGAGATTTTATGATTATTCGTAACGCCTCCGAGATAAAATTACGTACATGATTTAATCATGATAATTATAAGTTTCCATATTTTTTTTTATTGATTAATACGTGTTTTTGAACTCAATGTTATTATAAATCAGCATTATCGTCTATGTTTTATAATATTATTTTCAGATTATATTTTGTGAAATTTAAGAATTATTGAGGATAATAATTTAAACTGAATTAAAAGGTATATATGTCTCGTTTGTTAATTGAAATAAAAATTAGAAATTAAATAAATTAAAATTTTAAATAAATTATTTTAATATTAAAATGATAATAATTAGATGAAATTATAAAAATGAATAACCTTAATAGAGTGACAAAAGAAAGGGTTAGGACTTAGTAAGATAAAATATTAAAAAGAAAAAGAAAAAGAAAATGATGATATTTATAAGTAGATAAAGATGAGAACAGTTGGCGTAAGGTATTTGATTTATGGGTTTGACTGAAGTAGCCAGGCTGTAGAGCATTATCGTGTCGTGTTCTGTGTGGGATTTCTTTCTTTTTATTCAGTTTATCAACTGACAAATATATTTTTAAAACAGAATCTGAACGGAAAATTTTGGAATTCCTACGTCGATAAAATTAAACACAAAAAACGGCCACACGAAAAAGCAGAAGAGAACAAAACGACAAGAGCGGTCGCAAAATGAGGAAGGGGCGAAGGGAATTATTACTACTTTGCTCTGTCCCAACAAGCCAGCCTGTAAACCTGCCACCACCAGCTCCCTCTTTAACGGTCTCTTCTTCCCACCGACACTTGTCGGTCACCATTCCTTTCCCCGACACCCAAAAACCGCCTCTCCTTCTAACCTTTTCCTGTACGGAACCGGTCATCCAATCCGCACGCTCCTCCTATGACAATGACAAGGAAATGGGACACTTTCCTAGTTTCTACCCAGCCTTAAAAGCTTCCTCCACACTTTTCAAATTTTACTTAATTGCCAATGAAACAGTTTTTAATCCCAGTTTAGTACCTTTTTTTTTTTCCCCTTAGAAGTTAGGATCCTCTAATTTCTAGACGGAGGGATTAAGGACCCGTTTGGTTGATAGATTAAATTGAGATTAATTCAGTTCAATCTAATTTTAAGTTAAGTCTAATATTTAAGTACTTAATTCTTAGGGTGTATTTGGATGTTGAAGTGAGTTGAGTTTAGTTTAGTTGAGTTTAGATGATAAAATATTATTAGAATATTATTTTTTAATATTATTATTATTTTGAGATTTGAAAAAGTTGAATTATTTATTATATTTTGTATTGAAATTTGAAAAAGTTGTTGAGATGAGTTGAGATGAGTTTGGGATCCAAACTCACCCTTAAATTATTAAACTCATCTCAACTTAAAATTTCTTTACACGTAGAACTCATAATTTTTTTTAATTCAACACGAATTTTTTACACACGGGACTCACAATCTTTTTAACTTTTTATAAATATATATAAAATCATCTTAACATTCAACCACATTTAAATTCATCTTAGGTAGACCTCACAAAGTTCACTCCACCATCTCAACATACTATTATTCATAAAGAATTTAATTCAGCTCAACATCCAAACGCAACCTAAAAATTAAAATAAAAGATATGCCCCATGCTTCGTGCGGAAAATAAAAAATAAAAAATAAAGATGAATGGAACATGTTGTCTGAATATAAACTGACTACGTTTGAATGTTGAGATAAATTAAATTGAATTATGAATATTAATATTTTATGAGTCTCACTGAGATGAGTTCAACTTTTTAAGTTAAAGTTTAAAATTGGTTGAAATTAATTTAAAAAGTTAAAAAATTAGTAGGTCTCATCAATAACTGATTTGAAATGAATTGAATTTAATTCAACCATCAAACACAACCTTAAATATTACTTGTAAACTGTAGTATTCTTAATTATTTGTTTAACATTATCAACATGTCCTTACCGTTTTTTCGGTAAGTAGGCTGTCTTGATCTTTTAAAAAAGTACAACTTGCTAGTTTTACAAACTCAAGTAATGGACATTGTCACTTTGACAATTTTGGTAAGAGGATTGTCATTCTTATACCTGCAAAGAAGAGATAACCTAACAACCCAAACATTTTCCATGCAAACTTATTGTCGTGATATCCATTAAATGCATAATTATTAATTAGAATTATTCATTTTTAATACCTTTTAATAACATGAGAGTATCAAATATTCGTACTAAAAAATTATTTATTCCTCAAAAACCATGTTCCTCTTAAAATCCAAATTCTCTTGCTCATACTTACAAATTCTTATTGTAAATAGAGTTATTATATTATTAAGTCGTGTGTAGAGTACATTATTCATCTCAGGTATTCTCACCTTATTAATATTATTATTACTTTTCATTACTATTTATTATTATTCAATATTTTATTATTTTTTTTTTTTAATTTTTTTACTATTATTTATAGAATATCCGAAAATACTTCACTACTCAAACACAACCTTAAAATTATTAGCCGAATTTTAAAAATATATAGTAGGAGGGAGGTAGACATAGATTATATCTAATAAAAAAAAGATGTTAAATATTTAATAAATATCATAAAACCTACCTTATAAATTTATCTCTTTTAACTTTATCCGTAAATTCAGTCAAGAAAAACTATGGAGAACCCAAATATTTAAAGAACTTTCTGTTGTTAATTTTCCTTATGATAATAACGAAGAAATGTGAGTCATTGGTTCGAAAGGGAAAAAAAAAAATAAGAAAAAAGAAAAAAAGTCAAAAGAGAAAAAAAAAGGAAAGATTTTGCATTCATGGAGAATCGTACTTTCAGATCAGTAACCGTTACGTGGGGACAGCTGTAAGCGAACCCATCCGCGAACCCATCCCGTCCGCCTTCTTTTCCTTTTTTCTTTTTGATTTTTCCTTTTTCTTGAATCCTGTTTTTATCTTCTTCAACAGTCCAGCATGTGCAAAGTAGACTCCATCACGTGCTCGAGTCTCGCGCCAAGGAGACACACGTGCGAGTTGCCACTTCCGGACCAGCACGGAGCGAGCAAATCTCTTATTTACACATTTACCCTCTTTTCCGACTAATCCTTGCAGGATATCAAAGTAAAGTCAATTCATGGAATATAAAAATAGAAAATGTTAGTCAGCCCTTTAATTTGTTTAATTTGTTCTTGTATTTTGATTGTTAGTATATTTTAAATATTTTAAAAAATTATCAAATTATATATATTACCGCGGCTATGTAGCATTGTTAAAAAGTCTGCGTCGCTGATATGGTTGGTAAATTAACTTGTGGGTCACGTGATACTGAACAATCGCGGATGTTTCCTGCATGAAATAATATGGGCAGCGGTCACTATTTGGAAGTAGCCACTTTACACATTCTATGTGACACCACCCCAACTACATATCTCTTATAATTTGAAATTAATGGACTGAGAGATGATGGGAGAAAGAAACGATGAGAAACTGAGAGAGAGATATGATGAGAGACAGAGAAATATTGAGAGAGTGAGATAAGAGAGAGATGCTGGAGTGAGATGTTGAGAGAGAGAGGAAGAGAGAGAGCAGAAGAGAGAGAGGGGTAGAAGGTCGTGTTTTGAAAAAAAAAAAAAAAGCAAAAATGCAGAAACATCCATGTAGTGTGCACTATATGCACCACTACAATGAATACTATATAGCACTAATCTTACTGCATTTGTATAATTGAGGTTGGTTTTAGGTACTACTGCTCAAACCTCTTGTTGAATATTTACTCATCATTCTCACATAACATATAGTATATAATTTTTTTATTTATTTTTTCTTATTAAATATGTAGTGTATAGATGATGAATAGAATAAATTAATTAATTTATAAATAACAAAATTAAAAAATTAAAATAAATATAATGTGTGGGGATGAATTTAGCAACAATAACCAAATATAATATCAATCTAAGAACCAAATATAATATCTCATATTTTTAACTAATGGATAGTATTTATTCCAAGTACAATTGAGAAGTTTATGTTTTCTATTATAAATTTTTTGAAATGTTTTAGTCACAAAAAAATTTTATAAAAGTAAATTTACAAACTGATGGAGGTTCATATACTACGTTGGATTATAAATTAGTTTTATTATAAAATCAATCTAATGTATCAAATGAAGCCACGTTAACTTGTGAATTCAATTTTGTAAAATTTTGATGTGACATGAATACTTTTCATTCTAGTATGTCCAAGAACAAGTGATTCTAGCTCCCAAAGATAACCTAGTCAATTCATTCATCTAAGTATTAAAATAAGGGAAATATTCTAGTTACAAATAGATTACATAAAAATAATTTCACAAATTGACGTAGTTTAATATAGTTCGTCAGATTATAAAATAATTTTTATTATATAATAGATTTAACGAATCAGATAAAATTACATAAATTTATAAAATTATTTTTCTATAATCTATTTATAGATGTAACAATACTCTTAGAACAATCCTACCCAAGTAAGAGTACCACCACCAAGATTACACTTAGATTAAAAAAAAAAAAAAAACCTTGTCTGCAAAGTGCTATCACGTGATCCAATTTAAATAATACAGACACTTTAAAACATTGAAACTCGAGATTAAAATACGGTTAAATTAATAAGACGGTGCTATAAGGCTTTATATTAAAGTTTGGAAGACTATATAACTCCGATTTTCCCCTTTCTTTTTCATCAATTAACGAAAATAACCTTATTTTGTTCACAAATATATCTCACACTTAAAAAAACATAACAAATTGTTTACTTTTCTATACCTTTTAAAGAAATTAAAAAAAGTAAAAAAAAAAGTCTAATAATTTTGTAAAAGCTTTAGTTACAGGATTATTGCAATCCCAATACTCTTTTTTATTTTTCTAAAAAGTCAGCGTGAAAGTATATAAATAATTTAGGTCAATTCCCTCTTAATTTTAAAAAATAAATATATTTTTAATTGTCAATATAGTCTATTTCAAATAGTTAATTAATTTTAATAATTGTCGTAAAAATTAATCAAAATACGAAAAAGTTTTTAAATAATTACATTTTATTCACAAGTAATGTGAATGAAAATAGCAAAACATCAGTAATATTACTTATGAATGAAAGATACTTCTGAGAAGTAATGAAATCTGGATTATTATTTTTAGAGAAATATTTTAGTTATAAATGAATTATATAAAATAAATTTATAAAATAATATGCTAGATTATAAAGTTAATTTTATTTAAAAGTAAATTTAATATATTATATAAAATCACGTTATTTTATAGAATTATTTTTATATAAATATTTTCATCTTATTTTTAACTTTTTAATCCGTCCAAATTTGGGTTCATATGCTGTATATTTTATTGAGAAATGATTTGTACAAAATTCAAATAAACAAGCTTCATACAAACCCTTATTAAAAAGTATACATCACCTTAAAAAAATATAAAAAAATTATTATTTATTAATGTGACCCATTATTTTATAAAACGTTTGTATAAGATTTGTCTATTTAAAATTTATATATAGCATTACTTTATTTTGTTATATGTTTCGTATTTCTCTCTCATAAATTATTTCCCAACCGCTCCGATATCAGACTAAAAAATTATATATATATATATATTATATGGACACGTGGGAAACAAGTTTTCAGAAGCAGCGCGTTCCGTAACGGACAAGGACGACAGTTGTTACGACAACATTCAAGTAGCACATGCTGAATGGTCATTGGAAGCCACGTAGGTATCTTAATTGATGGGTCAACCCCAGACAGGCAGTAAGTCATGACACTGAATACTAAACATTTATTTTATTTTTATTTTTATTTTTAAAAAAACCAATAGATCTAAGTCGAAATAAAAGTATTTACCGGCGTAATAAGTATTTTTCAACGTTGCTTCTATTAAATATTGTATGGTTAATTTTTTTTTAAAATATTTAGTATTAATTTAAAAAGTAAAGATAATATATTATTTTTAAAGATATAAAATGATTTAATTATTTATCATTACAGGAAAACGGTGAGTTTCTCGTGGAGAATAAAGTATGGAAAGGGAGGGCATTTTAGGAAAGAAAGCCGTTGCTGCCTGCTGTGAAGAAATAGAGGATAAGAGAAGGGAAGGCCACATCATTTGGGGGGACATCGCCAGCTATAACGCATTTGGGTTGTTTTTTTTTTTATTTTCCCCAATAAAAAAGGGCTTTATTTATGTATGTATGTATTTATTTATAGTTTTTCGAGTTTACCGAGAAAGACAGCATCTGTTAACTTTAACAAGTAGTAGGTTTGCTTTGGGATTGGCGAAGTGGATCAGATCTCTCTCTCTCTCTCTCTCTTCCCCACGATTCCCGCTATTCTCCGGTCCGTATGCTCGCATTGTACCCCTATTTGTACCAAAAATTAAAAAAAAAATTAAAAATTAATGGGCAACATTATCTATGTTTTTTTTTTGTTATAAATTTATATTTTTTAGAATCTCGCTGTAAATATAATTCGAATATTCTAGATGAAGAGTTTTTTTTTTATTTTTTTTAATTTCTCGCTATCCAAACTGAGAGTAAAGAGTAATGAGAAATTTTGAAATTTGTGTTTTCTCATTTTATTTATTTATTTATTATTATTTCTTTTTAATGGCTGACGTGGCATTTAATTTATTTACAAACCTCTAACATTTTTTCAAGAGTAATATTATGTATAATCATGAAATGCATAATCATTTTAAAAAAAGTGATGTGTATTATTAAGAAATATTATTTTTATGTGAGTAATGTATTTATTCAATTTTTTAAAGGGATTACGCGACACTTCTGCACTTTACAACTACAAATATTATTTCTCTTTTCCTAATATGAATAGTCTATGTTCAAGATTTTATCATCTCTAATTATATTTAGTAATAAAATTCAATAAACTACATCTTCATCTCACTCTTATCTTGATGAGGTGGCATTGGTTATCAACTTTTATTTTTTAAAAAAGAATGATGTAATTAAAAGTAATAAATTTGTTATATTTTACATAACGGAATGAGAGTGAGATTAGAGCGCTTATTATTAATGTGATACATTTTTAAATGACTGTCTAGAAACTAATAAACATATAAAATCAGTTAAAATGTGTGCATAGTCAAGTGTAGGTAATTTAGAATGAAATGAATAATTACTCTTAAAAGTATAATTGATAGCTTGTTTGTATAGAGAAACAATCTCATCTCATTGCATAGTCAACATATATAATATAATAAATAATTCAACTTTTTTAAATTTTAAAATAATAATAATATTCTAATAATATTTTATTCAACTTATCTAAAACCGTCTTATCTCATCTCATCTCACAATCCAAACGAGCATATAAAGATGTGATTTTTCATCCTATATTTTTGTTGGTCGATATGTATCATAGTAAAAAATATAAAAGAAGAAAATAAAATTTTTAAATATAGAAAAAACATTGCTCTCGAGATATCCTCCATCGCTAAGCCTTCAAATATGCTCAGAAAAGAAACGAAAAGAAGTGGGCATGCATGCAATGTTCGAGAGTCGTTGTTTTTTTTTTTTGTGGACTTTTATAATCAATCCATCTGAATATTATTTTTATAACGTATATGTTAGGTGAGAGATGTGACCCATATTAGTTTATAAAGGTAAGTGTATGGCTCTAAAAGGTACATGGTTGCTGCTATATATAAATAGTGTGAAGGAAGATTTTCTAAGATCCTGTTTTAGTTCCAAATACTTCCATCCTTTCTATCTCCAGTTGGCTTAACACCAAAATTGAGGTCATGAAACCCCCCCCCCCCCTTAGCTTATAGTTTTATGGTGAAAAAAGATACTTACAACCGTAAATTACGTAACTGTTGCGTAATTACTTTGAAAAAAAGAATAAAACATAGGACCCACATAAAAAAAATTAATTTTTAATAGTGGACCCCACTCTTTTTCAAAGCGATTACGCGGCAGTTACGCACTTCACGGTTGTATGTAGAATTACTCTTTTATGGCACCCAGACTCAGAGACTCTGATTTTGCCAACCCAACCACTCCGTTCTCTTTCATTATTTCCTTCTCTTTTTGTTTTGTGTTTTTTTAATGGGCTGCCCCGCTTTATTAATATTCTTTGAAAACGATTTTTTTCTTTTTATAAATTGATATGATTTGATATGATATGTTATATATGAGAAGTGTTTTAATCGTAAAGAGATTTTATAAAAATAAGCTCACAAAGTGATCTTGAATCTTAATGTAATAGGTCATGTTGTAAAATTATTTTTATTGTAAACTAGATTTAAAGTATCATATGAAATCACGTTAGTTTGTAAGTTTATTTTTTAAAAATATTTTTGTGGCGTAGTACTATATATTTATATATTATAGTATAATAATTTTTTTATTATTCAACGTAACACATAAATGATAAAGCCCGAATGATTTATGACATATATATTATAGTATAATAAAGAGATTGGAACTTTAACAGTTTCTAAATGGCTGTCGATTTATTATTGTTCTGCATGAATTCAATGAACATAACTGAGCCTTCATTAATTTATGCTCCAACAAATTAAATGTGCATATAAAATTAAATTTGTCTATTTGAGTTTCAAGATGTCGGAGAATGATGGAAGTTTAAAGAGTTGCGGTTTAGATAGTGAGATGAGATGGTTTTAGATGAAAGTTGAATAAAATATTATTTTTTAATATTATTATTATTTTGAGATTTGAGAAAGTTGAATTGTTTATTATATTTTATGTGTAAATTTGAAAAAGTTGTAATGATGAGATTAGATAAGTTGGAGTGATTCTTAAATCTTATCACGGTGCATAAATATGACATGGAAAATGCTATTTGTATTTACAAATTTTATTTATATAACAATATGTGCTGACGTATCAATTATTGATACGTTGAAAATTATAAAATTTAAAATTTGAATTTAAAAAAAAATGAATTATATATATAAAATTATAAGAATATATAACAACAAATAAACTTGAAAAACTCAATTTTTTCAAATTTATTTAAAGGATTAAATACACAAATAGTCACAAAGGTTTGCTTCAAAATTAAGTTACTCATGGACTTGAACTTTATACTCTCTTCTGCAGTTTGAATAAAGATGATGAAATTGGTCTCTGTCATGAAGAATCCATTATTAATTTTGTTAGAAGCCCCACGACAGCACTAGTTAACGTTGGACGCCTGTCACTCTAAAACTTTTAAATATAAAGTCCTCCGGCCCTCTCCATGCGAGGAGGCCAGGGTGGTGGAAGGTAGTGGGGAGGCAGGCCACCTCGATCTAGCGCCGCTGGATTTGAGAACAAAGCAATCCGATGGCCGGGAAGAGGCTGAGAGGGGGCCATATTTGAGTAGTTTTTCCTTTTTCTTTAGTAAGAATATAAAGCTAACAGTTGTAAGGCAATGTGAATGGACGAAGATTTTGGTTTAAATATAATATTTTATTATTTTGTCCTCAATGATATTTCCAAATCTACTGCAAAGAGTGAGTCTGTGGGAGGTTCCATCAGTCTTTTTACTTTGCTGTATTAATATTCTATTAGGAGTATGAGTTTATGATTAAAAAGTCATCATATCTATGATTTAGAGTGTTAGCTTATGATTAATCAAAGACAAGAGGCTTACTTTTTACTTATAAAATAAAAAATAAATCATCTTCTTTTCTTCTTCGTTTCCAGTTGAAATCTTAGTGGCATTCCTTCCTCCTCATGACAAAATCCGGACATCATGATGGAATCTAAGCAACACTGAATCCCACTTTTTTGTTTCTTTTTAAAAAAAAAAATAAAAAAAAATAAATTGACTACACTGATGGTGGAATTTGAGATTTTGGAGGTGTTTGGATGCCATGCTAATTGAACTCACAGGTTGGACACAATACAACATAATTTCTTTTCTTTAATAACTTATAATATATATGAATTAATTAGTTGATCCAAGAATTGATGAATAATTTTGTATAAAAATGAAATAGAGTGCACTAGATAGCATAACTTCTATATATAAAATGTTGTTACATAAGATGAACTGATGGAGTAATGTTATATACTAGACTCGTATCTCACTTTCATCCTATCTTGTAAATGCGGAATATAATTTGAATTTAAATAATTTGCAATGGATATATATATACTAGACACGGTTTCAACACTATCAATATCTTTAGTTTGAATTATTTTTTGCTGCATTGGTTGAGTTGGCTTTTAGGTGATGATGTGTGTTGCTGATGAAGTGGATGTCTCTAACAAGTAGCAACAAATGTAGGAGAGCAACCCCAGCAGTGTGGTTTTTGCTTTTTTTTGTATCATATAATGTTTCATATGAGATATGGGAGAGGATGGAAAGAAAAGAAGTTCATATAGTACTATTGAAATGGATGATTATGGACAAAAACTAAAACAGTAGTTCTGCATAATATCACAATACAGACACCCAAAAGGGTCACATTTTGGTCCAAAAGTGGACCACAATTTTAGTTGTCTCTATTTTATGACAGAGTGAGGGAGTGGTTGAGGACCAAAACCAATACTCACGTTTTGGAAAAAAAAAGAACCTAAGCATTTATGTTGAGAAAGGGATTTATCAAAGCCTATTGAACAATGTTTTTACTTTGTCAAAGGGGAGTGGAGCTCCATGTCCCTCTTCTACTGACCTGTGAATTGTGATTAGGTTAGGGGTCATTCAAGAGTACATCTCTAAACTGCTGTAGTAATAACCCAAAAATGTCCATGAAAATTAGTAGTCATGATAAAATTAGGCCATAATCACTCCTTGATTGGGATTTGGGCAGTCCCTTTGAAACAGACTGTATCAATGTTCTGTTTTTGGTTTGGCAAACCCAATCCTAAACTCTTATTTGGAGAATCTGAACTTCTTCAAACTTGTGATCATATGTGATCCAAGTTTTTATACAGCTATAAATATAATCTTCCTTCTGCCATTATAAACAGTTTGAAATGGCTAGTTTTTCATGTCTTTTCAGCCAAGTTTCTGCATAAATTTTCACTTGGGATTTTCATTAGCTGACACTGTCATAGACTAATGGCAAGGTTGTCAAATGCCATTGCAGCATGGCTCTTTTCTTTTTTATATACCTTTTATAATTGACTTTTCTTGACAACCAAAAGGTAGAACTTAGAAGAATGTTAGCATGCCAGTTAAGAATCCTAAATAGGATAAAAATTTCCTACAATTTTCTGATCTGAATATTTTCTAAAATTCAGCAAGAAATAGATACATGTGGACTTCACTGCATTAATTTTTTTTTTTTAAAAAAAAAAAAAATCTCAATCTCTAGACAGTGCCTACCCAAATAATGATTTGACTGATGAGTTATTGGATGGTAGATTTGGTCTTGTGGGGGCTTTTGATGAGTGTGAATGGATAGACATTAGTTCCATTCTCTTTTCTATATTCGAGTTTTGTACATCTCATGGAATGTAGGGTCTACAATCATTTTCTTAGGGCGGGTATTATTTGTTCTTTTGTGGCCGCCGAGCTTTTTAAATTATTGGGATCCTTTACTTTCTTTTTTTTTTCGTTTTTAAATTATAATTTCACTTTCATTGGCCTTTGATAATGACTATTAACTGTTAATCTCTTTTGCTAATGTTTGTAATATTTATATCCAGTTTGATCTATTAAATTAGTATCAAAGTGAGAAAGAAGAAGAGAAGCTTTATTAAAAAGATGGCTATTTATTTATTATTTCATCAGTTTTTGTTTGATGTAAATACAACCCAACCCTGCCTAACTAGTCTTTTAGTAGCAGAGTTTGGTCCACTAGCAGGGGCGAAATTAGAATTCTTGGCCACCGTCGATAGTTCTGTATAAATTAGAAAATTATTAGTCTTAAATATAATTAGAAATTTTGGGGCAAAAGTATCGAAAGTAATTTTTTGGGGGGTCAAAAATTTAAATATGAAGAGCTAGAGATAAGTATGTTACAACCGTTACATAATTTTATTTAAAATTTTTTTTGGGGAGGTAGGCGTCAACATAGGTCCACCTCCGTCCAATGGTACGTATGAAAACCCACCAACCTAACCTTTTTTTCCATTCGGCCTTAACCAAGACGAATGGAATTTGACAAGTCTTCTATTTTCTGTTAAAATCAATTTGTACAAGTAATCCCTATAAGACTTGCTCCACACGACTGGAATTTTGAAAATGAGACTAATAAATTATATTTTACTTGGATTTGACTTGCATTTTGATTTCTCGTGAATTAAGATAAGATCATACGACTACTTGTCCTAAAATATGACATTTTGTAGACATTGTCATATTTAATTGCATTATCTTAGCACATAATAGAATACCATACAAAACTCATTAATTCGATTCTCAAACCGGTGCGTCAAACACACAAAGTAAAATACTACCGTGACATAATTTGATTTGAAAAATAATTTTTAAAATTTAAATTTTTATAAATCAATTATTGTATATAACATGCTCTATACACCAACTTGAAAATAAAATAACTTTGTGTAAAAAGCTATACACGAAGATGGATTTGAGATTGGTGGGCAGCGTAGCATGCCAATGACTTTTAATAATTCAACTTGAACTCTCAATTTAATTTCATTTTAAGGTCGAATAGTGGTGAGTAATTATCACGTAGTTCTAAAGTATGTATAAATGGAAATTTCATTGTAACACAATGCCTTGTATTTTGAAGTTAATGTTTAAACAAGCAATTTTAATGACCTAGCACGGCATATGCTAGTTGGATGAGCGAAATTGAAATCTTCCACTATGGTTTGATCGAATTAAGTAGTCCAATGAAGAGAAAGAGACAACCTTATAAGGTCAACACTGCTAGAAAATCCTACATGGACAATATTAAATACTTTATGGTCCACATGATATATCTCTACCCATAATTGGACTTATCTAATTTGGTCAGGTAATTGGAGAAGATTGCTATTCAAACAGCAAGTAACCATGCCATTTATACTCGAGCAATGCTACATGTAGTCCCCATTTGAGAACTGCATTGTAAGTCTAGTTAATTTATCTTTTAATTTTTTTAAAATTACAATAATATCCTTATCAAAATGATACTTTTTCTATTTAATGAAGAGTTTGCACATGCAGTCCTCATTTGAGAACTGCAAATAGAATTTTTCTTTATACTTAGGGAGTGCCGAATTTTTTCATATTTTGGGATTTGGATCCATAGACATGCTGTCCGAACTTTGGAGCCTATAATGAAAGATAGACAGCATTTCTTGCTGCTCAAGTAAATATATCGAATAATATTGAATGATCAATTTATACAGTGAGACCCATTTTATGTCTAATTGTCTCCCACTCTAAGCCTTCGAGTGGACAAAAATCCCAAAGAAACCAAATTCATATTTTTGTTACCCCCATAACCCTTATGATGTTTAGCTTTTTTGTTCATATTTTTTAGGTCTGTTTATTATGTCGAGTGGAATCGCCTGGCCATCTGGCCATTTACCGATTATATAATCACAGAGGTTTTCTATAATCAGTATCTACACATTTGATTTGACCATCTTCGTACATAACATACATAAATTTGATAATAATCAGCTGGAAGGAAAAAAAAAAAATTAACGGGAAAAAAAAAGGAACTATAAGAGAAGGCAAAGTTACCGAGTAGCAGTGGCCTGGATGGAGTCTGAGCTAGCGTTACGTCTACTTGATAACAGTAATCTAGACTTGAATTCATTAATCAGATGCAATAAATCCTGCCTCCAGGACCATGATGGATCATTTAGAGCACGTACCGAATTAAGGCAAACAAGAAGAGTACCGCCCTCGTGTAAAAGAACCTGCAGTTCATAACAAGTACAAGACCAATCACGAGACAATACACTGGTATAGAAGCAACCAAAAATCCAAACAGGAACAAAGAGCAGAAAACTGTGCACTTAATTTTAGAGGTTGGGATGCCAATAGAAACACGATATCCTAACACTGGACGAAAGGGACATAGCGCTTCTTCTTATTTCTTAACTCAAACAGTGAGTGAAAGGAGACCAAAACCTTTATAAGCATTTTGAATCGTACGGCCTTTTCGATGTGAAAACAGCATTTCTCAACAGAAATAGTCTGACAACTCTGAGCCACCAAACAAATTCCATAGTGGAACTCCGATGGGACACAGTTAGTGGTTTTATTACAGTCAAGTCATCAATACGCTTTGATGCTGGTTATTTTATTGTTTGGAAAAGAGATCAGTCCAAGAGTATTGCAAGAAATCTCCCTTAAATGTAGTTCAACTATCTTTACTTGAGACTAATTTTCTAGCAACAAACAAAAATCATTGTGCTTCTAGGTAGAAAAGGTTCAATAATGTTCACTAGGTCATTGTCCTTGTTTCGAAAGGAGATACCAAAACACGTGAACATTGAAAGCAAAGATATCAAATCATCAAAACGATTCGTACCGTCAACCATAAGGGAAGAAATCCCAGAACAGATGGAAGAGATGCCAGAAATATAGAAGAAAGTGCAAGGGCCACATTTTGTTTAACCTGCAGTTACATGTAAAAGAAATCAGTAAGGGTAAAGACTAAAGATAAAAAACCAGCAGATTATATGAGGCCAAATGTTAGCAAATACCAGTGAAGTTGTTTGGCGGGACTTGGCAATACAGAATGGCACACCAGAAATATTGTCCCGTAGTAACAGCACATCTGCAACAGCTATAGCAGTTGCACTAGCACGTTGAGCAAGCACAATCCCCACGGTCGCGGCAGCAAGTGCTGGTGCATCATTAATACCTTCACCAACCATGATTAGACCTCCACCTAAAATCCCAAAACATTGTAAGTTGAATGAACTTTGAGAGAAGACAACGTGCTGAGCGAAAAAGAAAATAACATGGGAAGCTCATTAAGCTAAAGTGAGTGAGATCTGCTACAGACGTAAAGAGATTACACAAAGTAAACTCACAAACTGATGTGACTTCATCGAATCCATTAGATCTACTTTATAATAAAAGTAACTTTACAATCTGACGTACCATATCAAGCTATATCAGTTTGTGAGTTTACTTTTGTGTAATCTCTTTGTGGCTAAAGTATTTGCCAAAGTTGTGAAACAAATCCTTAAAGAAGTGGGAGGGCTTTTTGTAAACATAACTGTCAAAACATAGTTGCCATTTGATAATATGTGTCTCAAAATAACTGAGTAGAGGCCATAACATAATAATGAGCATGTTTCTCAGAGGAAATGTAAATAAATTCAAGAGCTTCCACCCTCTTAGAAAGCCCAATCAAAGAAAAGACATGTAATAATAATACTCGGTTCTACATAAATCTTTACAGTTTTCATGAACACAATATATCCATATATATCTATGAGGACATTTTTACCCAAGATTTTATGGATATGGACGACAGCTGCTGTCTTTACTATTGTTAGATTTATACAATGGCCGTATATAATGAATATTTTGGAAGATAATAATTAGGAGTTTATTACAAATGATATTGTCATCTCAAGCACATACAAAACATGACTTAGCTTACACGTGTATATACATACATGTATGCTGTATGCAAGACACAATTACAGTTAAGACATGAATGAAGTTTTTGGGATTGTTGACGGGAGAACTCACCCATATTCCTCGAGACATCCTTCACATGACTTAGCTTATCCTCAGGCTTCAAGCTACAATAAACTTCATTGATGCCCACAGCATTTGCCACTCTCCACGCACTTGACTCATGATCCCCTGTTAGCATCATTACATGAAGCTTTGCTTGATCACGTAATTCGCCTATGACGTCCGAAACCCCAGGTCGAGGTCTATCCTCTAGGTGAATCAGTGTCACCTGCATGGACTCAGTGGTAAATGCAACTCAGTTTGATGGCATTTTGCATCACTTATGGTGTGTTTAGATGAAGTACATGAATTCATATATTCAAATAGATGGAATTTAAATCTTGTGGATTTCAATCCCAATTATTTAGATTCCCATTGATTGGATGAATATCCTGAAAATTAAAAAACTAGTGTAAAATCGGACGTACAACAATCATTATGACGGAAGCGACAATGGCCATAAATAATCCTCACAGTATCTAATGTCTCCCTGATATAATCTCTAATATAGGCTGATACTATCCCTTACATATTATCACTATATTTAACCACAAGAAGATATTACCTAAGTTAACCATTACAAAGCTATTTGGTGGTGCTTAAAATCATGACGATCATAGCTAACCATTCCCACATACAAGCTGCATACTTTGGGTGACTTTCCCTTTCCCTTTTGTCTATTTCTTTTTAATATAACGAAATATAAAAATGCGAAGTATTTGATGATTAAGAAGTCACTGATCCTAGAGGAGTTAAAGTATTATTGAATTCTATTATGATCAATCTATCTTAAAATGAGGTGGAAGACAGATTATAGCCAGTATTTTGTTTAAAAGTAGCTCACCATAAGAAATGAGTTGGAGGGCAGCATTCCCCAATAATGGGGTGCACCTTTCAATGCCAAGACAGAAAGGTGTTTCAATGCTGTTTGCTAAAAAGAACATTTTATAAAATCCCTGCCAACCCCCCCCCCCCCCTCCATGAAAAAAAAGAAGTAAAAGAAAGCAATAATATAAGACTATCACCTTTTGATCGACAGAAAGAGCTGCATGAACAAATTCACTTCCATATGAAGATGCATTTACAGCATCTTTTATCTTTCTTAATTCATCGTCTGATTTACAAAATGAAGTGATGAAATCCACAGAACCAAGTAATGCTTTTAGAAGTTTAACCCCTCGAGTTCCTGACTATAACAAGAGAAAAATCCATGTAAGTCACTCTATCCATCACTTACCAAACACAATTAAATGCAGGTGGGTGGAACAATACATATGCACACAAATCTTAATTATTACCACATCGGATGCAGTTCTAAAATAACTTTGCATTACTCTCAAAGCCAATCAACATGCATTGCATAAACTATAGTGTAGAAACGGTTTACCAAGACACATAACTGGCCATTTTGACAACCAAAAGCCATAACATAAGAGAAATGTCATTTCCATAGCATTCTAATACAGAATTAGGGTTTCCTTTTTAGACAAGTAATTAGGAAATTGTAAAAATATAGAAGAAACATGTAAAAGAATGAAAAAAGTTTGAATATTAATTATAAAATACCAACAGTATGTGTATGTGTATGTGTGTGTGTGTGTATCACAGTAAAGATTTTCATCACGTGCTGATTATGAGGACATAGGAAGAGAACTAGATATGGCAGCATTTACAGAAAACTGCCGCTAAGCAGCAGGTGATAGAATAAGAAATATCCACCAACCAGAAAGTAAATAAATCAACGTAGACAGTGATGAAATATAGAGGTTTGAACAAGAAGTTCGTCTTTTTGTATATGCCATTATGCCTACTGTTTCATCATTAAAGCCGAGATGAACGACGAATGACTGCTAGGATATACGTTACGAAAGAATGCAATACCTCAATGCTATTGAGAGTTGCAATGAGACCTCTACCAGGAAAATACTCGAAACTTTCAATGGAAACAGAAGGAAGATCTTTCCCAACACTGTGGTCTACAACAGCTCTGAAACAAACAATAGAAGTAACGGGTAAATAGTTTAAAAAGAAAAGCTAACATTTGAAATATCATAACCAACAAACTTGAGATACAAATGAGCAAATACAACTCAATGAGGATCGAAGAATTATTTGTTGCATTTCTTTTTTTAGAAACTTGAATTGCAAACGGCCTTTGGAATAGAAGACTAGGAAAAAAATAGAGGTTATAAAAGTAGTTTTGCTCATCCCCTTTCTCGAGATAGAAACAAAGTAGGTAAAATCGGGCTAGATTAGTGAGACTGAAAGAACAATCAAGATATTACAATCATTGAAAACATGAATGACAGCAATTGAGTTTCACAAACAATTTTTGCGCATATCTAAACATAAAAATTTTTTCATTTACTCAAACTACATGATGGATATCCAGAGAAAATACTAAAAAAAATGAAAGGGCCACAAGGAATCATGCAAATTAGAGTAGTGTAGTAGTGCTTTCAATTACTGGATCAAATCCATATGAATGGATCTTTAATATGTGACCCTTCACATTAAAAAGACATTTTCAAAAGTGCTACCTTCCGATCGGGTGAGTAGTACCCTTCTCCATGGCAGCCGCTACAGCAAGAGCTTCTTTTTCACAGCTGGGAACGCAACAGGATGAAAAGTTTGATCTATTGTTTCTGACATGGTGTCCATAAATCGGTTCAATGGCTTTGAACGCAAGCCCCCCAGTTGTCAATGTCCCAGTTTTATCAAATGCAATAGTGTGGCAAGACGCTAGAGCATCTAGCACATGACCACCTTTCAGCAGTATTCCCTAATAAAAAAAAAACACATAGGGTCATGGACCATTAGCAGAGGTGCATCGAGCATATGGAATGTTTAGATTATGCCAAAAATGAACTACAATTCAGCATGGACGGGAATTATTGAAGTAGATATGATGTATCAGTAGTTGGATGAAAGTAGGGAAACACAGGAATATTAATTATCAGTATTATATTCAGGAATGTCTCTGATATTTTCTAACTCACACGTAGTGGAATGCACAAACATATATGTTATAAGATCTAATTGATAAGACCATCCCGACTCATTAAAAAAAAAGGAACTTTTTTTATAAGACCATACTTGCAAGATTTCTTATTAATGGAACTCTGATGATTGATACCTTCCTTGCACAGGAACTAATTGCAGTAGCATATGCCAATGGAGCTACAGCCAAAGCACATGGTGAAGCTGCCACCATGAGCCCCAATGCCCTGTAAACCGATCCTCTGCAAGCTACATAATTAACCAGATATCAAACAAGTAGAAGATAAAGCATTCCCCTAATGAATAATTCTGCTTAGCATCTCACACACCACACACCATCCCTCTTTTAATTTTTTTTTTCCTTTTTCCCATAACAAGTATGTGGTGTATGATGATAAGTAGAACAACTCAATTAGTTTAGTAAGAATAAAATAAATAAAGAATTAAAAAAATTTAAAATATGTATGGTGTGGGATGATGAGTAGCATAACCCTTCCTCTAATATGTAAATCCAGACAGCCAAAAAAATGGAGTGAGTGAGAGAGAGAGAGAGAGGTTGTTGAACATCTTAATCTTGGCTATTGCTTCAATATTACCATGACCAACAGGTCGGTGAACAGATAAGGCTCTTGTTGTTTCTACCAAAAACAAATCCGTAGCAGTTTTCTTTCAAGTGTTTCTAGTTCTGTCTCGAGAACTTCTTTTTGATAAGATGTCTCAAGAACTCTATTTTATCTTGAAAACTAATCAGGTTGTATCTCTTCACCCAGGAAATTTATTTTTAGGAAGGTTGGGAATCTAATTACCGTACATATAGTTCCCTCCAAGCTATTGAGAAGGAAATTGGTACTAATTGGCAAGTCAAAAGCTCAAGAAAGTTGCCTACCAAAAGGGGGCAAAAATGATTACTGGAAACATGTAAATCAAAGGAAAAACATGGATGAGAATACATATGATAGATTGATTTGGCAAGACAAAGGGGTACATCCAACAAAACTATCAAAATACCAAAATCATTTTACTTGGGCTTATGCCTATTTCTTGAATAAATTATTACTTATAAAAAAAAAAAAATATCAAAATCAGACAGTTCAACACATGGCAAGAAGTAATTGATTATTCAAGAACAATACAATAATAATCACTTGCTCTGAATTACCTGGTGTGCTAATGAATGGCCACTTGAATAAAAATGGCCCGATGACAGCCACAGCAATGGACAACACTACAACCACCTTGCTGTAATGTTCACCAAATTCATCCAGCCATCTTTGAAGCTTTGGTTTCTTCAATTGTGCTTCTTCAGTTAATTGCACAATCTTGCTCAGTGTTGATTCTTTCCACGTCTTTGTTGCCTGCAACAAAATTAAAGCATAACCATGCAAGGAAGAAAAGAGAATGAATCCCCCAAATATACTGCAAACTAACCAAGTAGAATCATAAACAAGGGCATCTAGCATTAGGACCTCGATCCACTATAATAATATCTACTCGGGAAATAACTCACACTCTGAAAGTAAACTTTTAAAGAACCCAAACAAGAAAAATGAAAATTGGGGCTTGATCTTGCACACAAGACTGAGTAAAGAAATCAGAATTTTGTTTATAAGCCATTAGGAGCATCAACAGTGTGATGTGTAAAGAGAAAACTACCATGCAACTTTCTGACCTTATTTATCGATTTTGGCTAATAAAACACAATTTCCAAAAATTTATAGGCACTATAGGACATACAAAAAATCATTTGCAAGAGCAAAAAAAATAAAAAACTGGAAAAGCAAGCATGCCGATGTCTTCCTACACATCCATTTAAGAAAATATTACGAGAAAATAGACAGTTTCACAAACATACCTTCACAATCATCCTGCCATCCAAATTTCTTGCACCGCCGGGAATCCTGTCTCCAATTTTTATCTCCAATGGTTTGACTTCTCCTGTCAAATGCTCAATGGTAATGGTGGCATTGCCTTGGAAAACCTCACAATCTACAGGCACAGACTAATCACAATACCATCCACCATTACAATGCTTCCATATTCTAATGTATTGCACAGAAAGATGAGAAATAACAAGCAAACAGGAAACCAAACTCACTATGGACAGACCTACTAAGCAACTGATCGAAGCTCAGAAAGAAGATCAAATTCTATGGGCAAGCAACATACTTCAGACAGAAGGATATGTTTCTTAAATTGGTTTCAAGATGCTATTAAATCATCTTTTTGCAAATATTTGAAAAGAATCTAAAACTCAGCAGTGCTCAGTCTGCGTATAACACCAAATTCATAGGACCCTACGGTCTTACACTTTGGTTTATATGCCATTAAATACGATGAAATACTTAAATATCACACAAAGGATACGCATGCATAACAAAATAGAAAATATTTTATAATCCTGGATCCTCTGTACTTGGGCCATGCCTACTCTTTCCATTATGAATAAAAAAATTTACTTATAAAAAAATCCTAGATTATCCATACTACAGATATGTAGTGTACGCATGTCAATGAAACTTGGAAGCACAAAAAGGATACACTTAAAAATATTTTTGATCGGTAAACAAAATTTTATTGATCATAAAATAGACAAAGGCCCGAGTATACAGGACATATACAAGACCATAAAATTTTTAATATTGACATGTGGAAAGTGCAGTGGTCCAAAACACCAATAAAAAAACAAGAAAGTGAAGTGAACCAAAACAGAAATACAGAATTGAGAGAAGTACACATAATACTTCAATAAACGTACCAAAAAGTCCTAGAGTCATGGGGGAACATACTAATCATCATGTATATCATATTGTGATGAGTTTCGCTAGCGCATACATGTCTAATTTAGATTGGCCCGAAACACCAATAAAAAAACAAGAAAGTGAAGTGAACCAAAACAGAAATACAGATTTTTATTTTTATTTTTTTTTATCGGTAAACAAAATTTTATTGATCAAAAGGAGGCAAAAAGCCCAAGTATACGGGACATATACAATAGCAACGCCTGTGCGTGCTAATTTAGAGATACAAGGAAAAAACAGAAATACAGAATTGAGAGAAGTACACATAATATTTCAATTTTATTCAAAGTACCAAAAAGTCCTAAGAGTCATGGGGGCTGGAACATACTAATCATCATGTATATCGTATTGTGATGAGTTTGGCTAGAGCATACATGTCTAATTTAGATTTACCAAAGGCCTCAGCAACAAACACAGAACCATCCTCATGCTTTCCTCATCTCTGCTGGAATTTTAATGAATAGAGATTATATTCTACAAAGCCAAAAGGAAACCGAGGTACTACATCTGCTATCACATACCTCACCCGCTCCAACCAAGATATAAGAGTCAACTTCTATGTTGTGCACAGGAACCCTCTTGTACGCCAAATCAGAAGTATTGGGAAGCTTATCATCAATTATGTCCAGCACTAGAGCAAAATCTGGATAATTTTCCTTTAATTCTTTAACATCTACCATTGAGCGGCTGGTGAAATACTCTTCAGCTGCAGTCACCATACACTTTAAACAATAAAACTTAAATTCCGTCTCCAAATACACATTCGTGCATGCATGAGCATTCGCGCGTGCGCACACACACATGCCCACAAAGTTCTTTCCGAATATGGTAGTTTAGATTGCCTACCGATATGGGCCAGATTAAACATGGCAAGAAGTAACCCTCCTTCTAAGGGATTCCCCATAAATGCTGATGCAAAGGCTGCAAGAGCCATTAACACATGGATATTTACTTTTCCACCAACAATATCAGTAAGAGCATCAAGTGATGCAGAGACCTGATACACAAGAGACATGTATTTAATCACCTACTAAACTGTCAAGAAAATATAGAGAATACTCAACAATATAAAAAGAAAAATTTTACTCATCATCCCTAGTCCCTACACCACACATCACACATGATTTTTTATTTTATTTTTTTCCCTTAGCAAATATGTGGTGTAAGGATGATGAGTAGAAGAACTTAGTTAGTTTAGCACAAATAAAACAAAACAAAAAACAAATAAATAAAATAAAAATAAGTGTGGTGTGTGGGATGATGAGTTGCAAAACTCATATAAAAAACAAAAAGAGTATGCACAACCAATAATCATAAAAACTAGTCTTGATGATGATTAAAGAAAGGAGAAAGGCTACACTCCCGCGTGATTTGCATTGCCTTGCCAGCTGTATTGTTTTTTCATCCTAGTTTCTTACCGCAATTGGCCCCTTCAAGAAAATCAACCCCAGGTTTCTTACCGTTTGGATTCAAAACCATCTCAACTCATCTCATCTTAGCATTACAACTATCTCAAATTTCCACATAAAATACAATAAACAATTCAACTTTTTCAAATCCTAAAACAATAATAATATTAAAAAATAATATTCTAATAATATTTTATTCAACTTTTAATTTTTATCTAAAACCATCTCATCTCATCTCATTTCACTATCCAAACGGGGGTTTAATATTTTGCCTTTTTCTCTCTCATAACACCCACACAACCACGAAAAAATCCCCATAAAACACTGGACAAATGTTGAAGGAAGGTAAAACCCAACGTTAATAAAATATAAGTAGGGGTGTAAAAAAAAACCAGAAAACTAGTTGAATCGACCGAACCGGGTTCGGTCAGGTTCGTAACCAGTCTGGTCTGGTACAGGTTCTTAAGAACTGAAACTGGTTTGGTACCGGTTTTCATATTTTAAAAACCGGCTTGAACTGAAACCGGACCGATACATATATTTTTTAATATTTTATATTTAAAAAGATTTTTTATATTATATTATATATATTATAAGCTAAATTGTTAATTTCTATAACATGAAATTTTAATCTTATTATTAATGTATATTAATCTTATAACATAAAATTAATATAACACTTGATATAACATAAAATTAATCTTATAAAATTTTAATATAACATTTGTTATAACATAAAATTAATCTTATAATTTTTAATATAACATTTGATATAACATATAAATTTTAGTCTTATAACATAAGATTAATATAACATGAAATTTACCCGACCTGTTACACCCCTAAATATAAGCTACCTACCGCCATAACCCAGAATACAGTGGCCTCTAGCAGTTGACATATGCAATGCCACAAAAATTAAATAATGAATTTTCTATATAAACAGAACGCCCTGATTTCGAGTAAGTTCAAATTTGCTCCGAGTGTATGGCCAAAAACATATAACCGGAACAAAACAAATGTAAGTATATATTACCCCGACAAGAGGGAAAGCAACGAGCATAAAAGCGTTTTGTAGAGGCTTCACCGCGGGCTTCGGCACAGCATAAGGGCAAGCGGCGGCGGCTAGAAACAGAGCCGCGGAACAGCAGCACAATTGCAAATGCTCCCTCAGGAAATCTGCCAAATCCGTCCATCTAATCGCTTTCGCGAACCCGATGAACGCTTCCTGAGCCCCGCTTAGCTTCGCGTCCTCATGGCAATGGTGGTGGTGGTGGTGATCATGGTGATGGTGGTGGTGGTGGTTGTGATCGGAGGCCTTGGAGACGCAGCACTTTTGGGAGAGGCGGAGAGTCTGGGAATTGAGTTGAGGAGATAGGGGTTTGAAGCGAATTAAGGGAAATTGGAGGGCAGAGTTGAAGATAGGTTTGGAGGAGTTGACTCGGATGCGGGTTTTGAGAATGGGGAGAGGGTGGAATCTGGCGGCGATTGGACGAGGGAGGGTTTCCATTATTGCGTTAAGGGATTGGGAATATTCGATGCTCAGGGCATCGTCAATGAACGGGGAAGGAAGAGACGAGGGAGACAGAAAGTGTACGGCTAGTGAAGAGTGGGCAGTGCCGAATATGAGCCAGGCGTTGGTGTTGCCATCCACCCCACACTATGAGCTCATTCACTCCGGTCATATGCTGAAATAACACTCGTTTCACCAGCGAAACGTCCTCGTTTTGCCTTCCCAAATTTCACAACCTGCGGCTAGGTAGTTTATTAAAAAATAAAAATAAAAGTGTAAGAAGGAATTTAAGATTTCAATCTTCATTTTTTAATTTTGAATGTCCTTTTGTTTTGAATATACTTTTTTAATTTATTTTTATTTTTTAATAAATAATGGTAGTGCTTAGGAATGTGCATCCGAATACGGATCTAGATATTCGGAAATATCTGGGTCCGTACCTAAATTTTTAAAACTGGGCGAATATCTGCTTAGGTAAAACTAGTTACAACCCGGACGGGCATCCGTATTGTAATTGGTATCCGATTTTAACTCCACTTTTTTGTAACTCTAGTTTTTTTAAAACTCTAGTTTTTGTATATGTAAAACGACGTTTTTCAAATAGAAATTCTGTTAAAAAAAAATAGAAAAATCAGTTTAATAACCGGATCCATAACCAGTTAAATATTCTACCCGCCTGAGTCCAATCTCGGCGGATAACCACTCGGATTCATCTGGATTTTTGAGTTCTAGACCGGAACCGAAAAAAAAGCTAGTTCGGATGCACACCCTTAGTAGTGCCACTTCAAGAGAATCATATGAGCAATAAGATTCAGATGGTTCAATAACAGTACACTTTATATATATATATATATATATATATATATATACTTCGTTTGACCCTTCACAATTTGAACTATAGCGTTGCAATTGAAGAACGATCATGATCCTCTCCAGATGAGTATCCTTCCTCTCTTTGTATCTTATCCCAAAACCTTTTTCTCCACCTGAACCAATTTTTCCAAATTTTGTCACTACGTACCTAACCCTCAGAAAACCTACAGTTAAATCTCTTTTGCATCCTCAATATCCATCCATGAAACAAGCACCACCTGATACAGACATTCTCATCTCCCAAACAGAAGCACTTTCCTGAGATGATATTATCTTAAAACTAGCCACGGAAGCAGTTGAAATAATCTCTAACCATGGCCTCATTGGTAAGCTAATCTCATCAAAACCTTAAACAAACACATTCCACACCACCATCAAAGCATTATGAAGTTTCATCATTGGCCTCAACATAGAAGATCTTGGCATCAACAATTTCCTGTTCACATTCCCTACATCACAAGAAAAAGATCGAGTTTTCAACCAAAGACCCATGAATTTTAAAGGTTTCCACATGATCCTTAAGAATGGCAGCCAGGACAAAGCCTACAAGAAATTGATCTCAGGCACTCAGCATTTTGGGTTGAAATTCACTGTTTGCCTTTTGAAATGATGACACTGAAGAATCCAGAAAAGATAAGAAAAGTGATGGAAAATCTACTAGAAGTTGACAACAACATAGTTTCTAATTTATTCATCAGAAGGTTCTTAAGGATCAGAGTTGAAATTGATATCTCAAAACCATTCTCATATGGCTTCTCTCTTCCACGCCTCAACAAAACCCTTGCAAAAGTAACTTTTAAGTATGAAAGACTTTCTGAGTTTTGTTATAGTTGTGGTTGTTTAGGTCATATACACCAATCTTGTCCTCCGAATCATGATAATGCTAATGTACCCCCATATGGACAATGGATGCGCTGAAGAAATGTCAGAGCAAAGGAGCCTGTGATGGAACCATTTATA
Source organism: Juglans mandshurica (assembly GCA_022457165.1). NCBI lineage: Eukaryota > Viridiplantae > Streptophyta > Magnoliopsida > Fagales > Juglandaceae > Juglans > Juglans mandshurica. Next base: position 50,844,096 of record CM039619.1, read on the forward strand.
CCAGAACCCCAAACCTTTGAAAGAACTCCATCCCTTCCTCTTATCAGATTTAGAGAACCTATAATCCAAAATAATTCCCCTGAAATGAACCACTTTGCTGGGAAACAACTAATGCATCAATCGACATACAAAGGAAAATGAAAATTGATCCTTGAGCCAAATGAAACAGAGGATAGTCAGCATTTCAAGCTTAAACAACCCATCAATTCCAAAGGCTGCAGTAATGCAATCATAAAGTATGATCCTATGCTTTTTCATTCTGGAAATCGGCCATGCAAATTCTTTGAAACTCCATGCAGATCTTTCTAACCACGTGGAGCATATCCAAGGTACCAGACAATTCATTCAAATGAATTTAATGAAAGCTGCAAAAACGAGGTACCAACCCAGAGTTTGTCACCTACCAGTCAAAAGATCTACAACCCATTCAATCAACTCAACCAACCTATCACAGCAGACAAAACTCATTCCCTTAAACACGTGGCCTCTGTAGAAACTCACACAACAAATCCATACACTGTGCCACCGCAATCGATCCTTCCATCTGCAACAACACATTTAATTCCCTCCATAGATTTTTTGCGCCAAGAATCAGTACCTGAAGAGCCCCCACTACTCTGTCCAGAACCATCTGTCTTCAAATAGATAATAGCCTAGTTCCAGGCCCAACTGAAATCTAGCCCCACAGTCACAAAATTTCTCTCTTGGTAAGTCCATCAGGAAAAGCCTGCATCTCTTTCAATTCGTACCAAACGGACAATCGCCCAACCCATCGTCAAAAACAAAACATAAACCTCTATGAAAGCCCAATAACCCAAACAAAAATCTCAAAACCAAAAAAGAACCTTTCCTCTCGGAAGAACACCAAACCGAAACACAAACCTTGAAAAAGAGGAAGAATCACTCATATGAAATCAGAGCCCAACTACAACCCATGAAAAAATGTTATCTCAGTTCAATAATTTCAGTGGCTCCCATCGAGGAAGAAGAAACTTCAAGCAACACTCATCCAACTAAAATCAATAAAAGTGAGCAAAGAGAAGAACACCAGGAGGAGGTATCGATCACACAATTAGTCAGGACTGTTGGTAAAAAGAAGGGATCTCCAATGTGTCTCTCAAAGAATAATCAATTCTCTCTATACAAGCAAGCAGAGGCAGAACATTCAGGTAAAAGCCTTAGACCCAAGTAATGAGTCTTTTCCCTCTAAATCCAATGACCGATGTGGCAGGGCCAAAATTGCCACCAAATTATCTATGAAACTCTTGATATGGAACTGTTGGGGAATAGCGCATCCCCGTGCAATCAGAGATCTTAGTGCTAATATCAGGACTCATAATCCTGAAGCTATTTTCCTGTCAAAAACGCTTTTGTTGAATGTAAAAACTGCTTATGTTGTGAATAGGTTAGGTTTTTCGCACTATGTACATTTTTCCCCATCTGGGAAGTGTTTTGTTTATGTGGCTTCCTAGTTTGGATATTGAACTTGTTAATATCTCTAGTAATATTATTGCTATGTTAGTGCACTCGGATCCTTTTCTTTGTCCTTGGCTTCTGAAACTAGTTTATTGCTTAGCCCAAAATGTGCAAAATCCTCAATTTTGGGATCTCCTAAACTCACTCACTGAAGCTTACCCTAGACCAATGCTAGCTTGGGGTGATTTCGGTTCGGTTCGGTTGGTCCCCAGGGGGTTTTGTGGACCGGACCTAATCGGTCCATGGTTTTTTCACCCTGGACTGGATCGAGTATTACATAGGACCGGTCCCTTTCGGTCCAGTCCGGTATACAGTCTGGTCTATTTGGTCTGGACCATGCCCAAAATGGGCTACTCAGCCCAATCCAAATCTAGTTTTTTTTTTTTTGCCCAATTTCAATTATTTTTGGCCCACTTCACATTTTGTACATTTTAAGCTAAAAAATACTAAAAAAATTGCTTTTGAAAAAAAAATGGTAAAAGAAAAGTAATCTATATAAACAAGAAGTAGAAAAAAAAAAAAGATAATGTAGTTTACAAGAGCAGATTCTAAGAGTCCAAATAAAAGAAAAAAGAAGTTACGAAACCAAAAAAATAAAAATAAAAATAAAAGTTATTACAAATTACAAATTACAATCCAAAACACACTCTCTAAGATCTGCAGTGTCTACATGTAAACACTAATATTAAATAAAAAGAGTTAACAACTTAACATAACTAACAACTAAGAAGAATACAATTATAGGATGATCCAAGCAAACTCAAACTGCCAAAAGCCAAGTCCCTTAGCAACCTATCTGCAAAATGTCAAAAATCAAGCCAAGTCAGATTCAGTGAGTAAAAGCAAAATAAATCTATAAGCTGTATAAATAATGATGATTCAATACATATGATTAGAGTTTTAAAACCGGGGATAAAGTTAATCATAAAGGATTAAAAAATCAACAATATAAAAAATCATAACCAACAATCTTCTCACCTCTTTAGTCTTTAATCAGCATTGGGTGTAGGGCTGATATGTATTGAATTTGACGTCTCCATAGAATCAGCAAAGTCCCCAACAAGTTCTATCCATAAAAATTTAAAATAAAATAAGTTAAATAAAGTTACATAACATAGAAGATAAAACAAAATAAACCACAAAAGATATCAAAAATAAATTTATTACATCCCCATATCCAGATGCTTCTCAAATTCCTCCACTTCATCCATTAAAGTCCTAAAACTTATTGGGGTAAAAGAAGAACGAAACCAATTTTGTGCACATATGAGACCCTCAACTATCATCGGATTTAAAACTATTTCGGAAATGGTCAAGTACACGACCCACAGTGCTAAATGTAGATTCAGAGGCCACAGTAGATACTGGTATTGCAAGTACATCGCGTGCAACCTTTGAGAGTATGAAATATCTAATTGAATTCACCTTCCACCAATTTAGAAGGTTAAAACTATCATCTTGATCCTCACATCTTTCAGCTATATATCTATCAACCACTGACTTGCTTTCCAAATTGTCTTTTGACTGTAACTGTTGCTTAAATCGAGTCATCGATTATGCCTTTCTACACGCAATCTTACCAACTGAAGGACTAACATATGCATGTGGGGAACTTGTGCGCTGAGGAGAACTCTCTTCTTCATTTTCCATGTATGCCTCATACATGCGGATAAATGCATTTTTCACATTCCAACCCAAATCAATGGTTTTTGTATGATCATGTGCATACATATGTCCCAACCCAAACTCAAGATATCGCATCTTGTAGTGAGGATCAAGAAGAATCCCTACATACAACAACATATTCTGATTATCCAAGTTCTCCCAATACTTTTCAAACTTTCTCTTCATAGTTGTGGTCATTAATCCCACTATGGGGCTTCCTTCTTCACACTCCATGTTAATAGCATCTTTAATAGTAACCAATTACAAAAAAAAAAAAAAAAAAACATTGCAAGTTACATATTCACCCCCCGAGAAGCGTAAAGTTGCATTATGAAATAATTGAAGAAATCTTACAAACAATTTTACCTTCTCCCAATCGGATGCATTGGGAGGCCATAACTTCTTTGACTTTCTTCTATTCACCACATCATCTTTATCATCGTCATCTCCAATACTACCAAGGAAGTCCAGATCTTCTTCCTCCAACCGATCAAAAGTCTTTCTAAATTTTGAAGTGTCCTCTTCTAAGCTTAGATACTTGGGCCTACCTCTCTTCATTGGTGCTTCAAAGGAAAATATTTTCAAAGAAGTTCAAGAAAAAATCCAAAATAGATTGCAAGGATGAAAATAAAAAATCTTATCCCTAGCTGGTAAAACTACACTGATCAGATCTGTAGCCAGTTCAATTCCATCCTACTTCATGTCCACTATATGGATGCCTAATTCAATCACTAAGCAAATGGATGATACCTCATTTTGAAGGTTTTGGTGGGGTGTTGATACTCAAAATATCCATAAATATACCCCAAAATCTTGGCAGTCTATATGTATGCCAAAATCATTAGGGGGACTTGGTTTGAAACATAGTTCTTTATTCAATAAGTCCCTTATCTCAAAATTTGTTTGGTACATCATTAATGGAACACAGTCTCTGGAAGCAATTCTTAACTAGCAAATACCTGAGGAACTCCTCTTTTTTTGAAGTGAGTCCAAAATCAACTGACTCTTGGTTTTGGAAAGGTCTCTTAAAACAAGAGATTTCATCAAGTCTAGTTTCTGTTTCCAGATCAGTAATGGAGTCACAACAAGAGCTTGGGTGGGTCCCTGGGTTCCCACATTAAAGTCCTTAAGACCTCAACCCAATCAGAACAACCCTTTAGTGGAGCCTAACTTGAAAGTATCTGTGTTAACACTTGAAGAGCCAAGAAGATGGAACACCCTTCTCTTTCATGCCCTATTCTCCCCAGAATCGGTCAATGAAATCTTAAAAATTCCTCTCTCAAACTACAACTACTCTACCTCAGGAGATAGGATCAAATGGACTCTTCATTCTACTGAAAAATTCTCAGTCAAATCTGCATATGCTGCAATGATTAACTCCCAAAATTACACTTCATTGCAACACATTGCTGAAACTTGGAAGAAACTCTGGAGACTTAACATACAAGACAGACTAAAACTTCTCATTCGGAAGGTCATCCATAACATTCTCTCAACTAGATCTCATTTAAAAAGATTTATAACTCTCGAAGATGACCAAGCACTCTGCCCTCTTTGTCATATTGAAGAAGAAACCCTTTCTCACTTGTTCTTGAATTGCTCATTCTCAAGGATTCTACGGAGACGGTTAAAATGGCTCATCAATATCTCACAGTTTGCCCTACAACCTATTTCAGACTAGATTGCAATCGTTTTTAATCCTTCTTATGGTTTAACAATACCTGAAGAGGACATCCACCCTTTTCAACTTTTTGCCACACTAGCCATGAATAATATTTGGTTTTTAAGAAATCAGGTTGTCCATAACTTTGCTAGTCCATCACTAAATTGGTTTGTGTCAAAAGTTTCCAAAATATTCATTGAACAAAACAGAGCATGGATCACTAAACTTCATCAGCAAGAGGCTACATGGCAACCCCCACTAGAAGGTTTCTATTCACTCTCATTTGATGTAGTAGTTAGAAACAATGGAAGCATAGCAACAACAGTTTGTAGATCTGATAGTGGAACTCCACTCTTTGTCCACATATGTTTCATCTACAACACTCATCCAAATATTGGAGAAGCCTCAAAAGCGCTAATGGCAATCTAAGAAGCACTAAGGAGGAACTTGAAAAAGATTCTCATTGAAGGAGATTCAAAGCAGGTAGTGCAATCAATTTCCAAAACAAAGTATGCAACAAATTGGTCAATGCAATCTATTACAAGAGATATAAAATATCTATAACGCTACTTCGAAGAATGAAAAGTGCAAAAAATTTATCGATCTCAAAATTGATATGCGCATAATATTGCGCAATTGACAGCTTTCAATTAGGCTTATGGAATCATACCCCTTATCTGTATTCTCCAGTGTTTATTAAATTTTCACAATGGCAAAGACCCTCCCACTAATATTGTATAATTAAAATACTCCTGTATTTTCATTTGGTATTACTTTAATGAATGAAGCTTGCTTAGAAAAAAAAAATTTGAAGAACGGGCAACTTGAGTTGATATTTGTTTTCTATTTTTTTTTTTTTTTAAAAGAGACCCACGAACGGTGCCTTCACACATTTGCTTAGATGAAGAAAGGAACTTTCCACATTTATCGATTATACTAATGGGAAATGCTTTGGTAATTTGCAGTCAATCCAATGAAGTTTCCAATTTCTATTTTTGACCCAGTCAATTTGAGAATTGAATCGTTATTGAAAGACAGATCTTTGGAAAATGCAACCTCGCAGAATACATATTATACCCTTACGTTTGAAGACGGTCAAGGCAAGGGAGCCTAGTGGGCATTTTTTGGTTCAGGCCACAAGACTATAAAGGTTATGAACCCCCTAAGGTGAGCTATGACGTGTGCGGTGAGCGATTTAGCTACCCAGCTGTCTCACCAAGTTGCCAACTTTATTAGATACATTGACTCTGGTATCTTTCTCTTATTTTTTTTTAAAAATTTTTTTTAATGTAATCAGATTTTTTTCATTTAATAAACCGAAGTTACAGCTGTGACTTATCAATATAGGACAAAATCTAAATTATAAGCCAAACTACACATCTGCTCTGGAGCATCCCGCACACAAATTCCTTTATGGCTATGGTATCTAATAAGCTTTTCTGCTCACCTTCTTTTATTGATTTTAGGGGTGCAAATCGGTCAGTCCGGTCTGGTCCGTCATTTTCAGTCTATCATTTTTCTGGACCGGATTGGACCGAACACTCATAGGGACCGGTCCGGTCGATCCATTTGGTCCAGCCTTTTTTTTTCTTTTTTTAAATTAATTAATAATTTTTTTTTTATTTAAAATACTAAATTAAAGTAAGTGACTTATTAATGTGGATTATGTAGCAAACTCAATAAAAAAATATTTTATATGGTCAATGATAATTAATTAGATGAAAATTACATCATTAATTTATATAATCACTATATAATTAACTAATTGATATTATATATTAGTTAATTCATAGAATATTAACAAATGTTAATAACGTATTTAAAATTTTATATTGTTAATAGTGATAGATTAGATGAAGATATATATACATATTGTTAATTTATAAAATATTAACAAGTATTAATAACATATTTAAAATTTTATATTATTAATTGTACAATTATTATATAAATAATATATATAAAATATTTTTTTATTTTTATTTTTTCATTTGGTCCGGTCCGGAAAAACCATGGACCGGACCAAAACTTTTCGGTCCTCTAAAACGTGGACCGAGACCGACCGGTCTCAGTCTCGGTTCGGTCCGGTCCAAACTGAAATGGTTAGTCCGTTCGATCCATTTATCACCCCTAATTGATTTTGTATCTTTTCCATCCTACTTTATTTTATCTCTCTATTTTTTTTTAATTTCAAATTGATTTTGTTGCATTATAATTCGATTACACTTGATTGCATTTGATTATATTCAATCGACTAGGGCTGCAAATGGTCCGGTCCGGTCCGGTGATCCGGCGATGGACCGAATATTTTCGGTCCATCATTTTTCCGGACCGAACACCCAAAGGGTGGACCGATAGCTATTGGTCCGGTCCAGTCGGTCTGACCTAATTTTTTTTTATTTTTTTAAATAATTAATAAATTTTTTTATTTAAAATACTAAGTTAAATTAAGTGACTTATTAATATGGATTATGTAACAAACTTAATAAAACAAATATTTTATATGGTCAATGATAATAAATTGGATGAAAATTATATTATTAATTGATATAATTACTATATAATTAACTAATTGATATTATATATTTATTAATTCATAAAATATTAACAAGTGTTAATAGCATATTTAAAATTTTATATTGTTAATAGTGATAGGTTAGATGAAGATATATATAAAATATCGTTAATTTATAGAATATTAACAAGTATTAATAATATATTTAAAAATTTATATTGTTAATTGTATAATTATTATATATAAAATATATATATATTTTTTTCATTCGGTCCGGTCCGGTCTAAAAAAACCCTGGACCGTAGACCGGACCGAATGTTTTCCATCCTCCAAAATGTGGACCAGACCGGATTAGTCTAAGTCTCGGTCTAGTACGACCGGACCGTTTATCACCCCTACAGTCGACAAAACAAATTAGTTACGAAATCATATTAATAGCCTCTACTCGTATCCTAGCTTGTCTGAGAGCTAGATTTGTCTCAATTGTTTGTCTCTTGCCTTCAGCTTTATTCAAATTCGCTTCTCCATTTCAAGAGTTTGTTGAGCTTCTTGTGGATCAGGCGCCGAATCCTTGACAAAATCCAAGCATGGGTTCCTTTCATATGCATTGCAGGATAACATAAACATGTTGTCTCAGTCAATCAGATGACTATAAAACGAATTAAATAAGAGGATGAAAACTTGTTAGGGTTGTGCTTAGGGGCAACTAGCTAGTTTTAAAAGTGATCCCCAGGGCCGCCACTACAGTCTGAGTTCTCCAAGACTGCATTATTTACGTGGCCTTTTCTGGGTTGAATGCTGTGCAACTCCTTAATTATTACAGTATGATGTATGAATTATTTTGTTTGAACATCTTAAAGAAGATATACCAAGATTCTATGACCATGCGGCTGTTTTAAGTGGCTATAAAATTTAATGTTAATCATTCTGCAGCTTCAAGTTTCTGACTGCTATCTTCTCTATTTTTCTCCCTCTGTCTCCGTCCTCTCTCTAAGTCTGAATAATCGTCTGGTGTCTGGTGTATTGTTGGTTTTTGAAGCATAAGAAATGGAGGGAAGAAGGGTCATTGGTTGGGCTGCTAGAGACTCATCTGGACTTCTCTCTCCTTACTCATTCACTCTCAGGTATCTCTCTCTCTCTCTCTCTCTCTCTCTCAAGTATTCAATTCTAATGTTCAATTAACAGGGAAACAGGTCCAGAAGATGTTGTATTCAAGGTTTTGTACTGTGGGATGGACCATACAGATGTTCATCAGATGAGGAATGAGATTCACATGACTAACTATCCTCTGGTGCCAGGGTAGGCAACTTTTTAGATCCAGTTTGTAAATTGGTTTATGCCTATAAACACCAAAGTAGAGAAACTAACGCAACAAGTTGCTAGTTTATCTTGGATGGATAAAAAAAAGTTAATCAAAATAACCACCCTGCATGTATATTCTGGGTTGATCGTATTATCTGCTAGAATTATGGGTCTTACCTTTCTTAACTCGTTGTAATTGCTTTTAAGCAGGCATGAAGTGGTTGGAGAAGTTGTGGAGTTGGGATCAGAGGTAAAAAAGTTCAGAGTTCAAGACAATGTGGGAGTTGGGTGCATTGTCGGGTCTTGTGGGGAATGCTTATCATGCAAATTCAACGAAGAGCAGTACTGCGACAACAGAATCCTCACTTACAATGGCACATACAAAGATGGAAGACCAACTCAGGGAGGCTTCTCTTCTCACATGGTTGTTGATCAAAAGTATGCAAAAACAAGGATCAAGTGTTACATATTCCTTTGAACATTTTTCTTTCAAGTACTCAAAATAGCCCCAATGAATATTTGAGTGATTAATGCAGGTTTGTGGTCCGGATACCAGAAAAGCTTGCACCAGAGCAGGCAGCACCACTTATGTGCGCTGGGGTGACAGCCTGTAGTCCTTTGAAACAGTTCAAGGGGTCTAAGAAGGCTCTCAATGCAGGGATTTTGGGTTTAGGGGGAGTTGGCCATCTGGGTGTTCTGATAGCAAAGGCAATGGGGCATCATGTAACTGTCATAAGTTCTTCAGATAAGAAGAGGGTGGAGGCTTTAGAGCATTTAGGCGCAGATGCTTTTCTGGTAAGCACCAACGCAGCTGAGATGGAGCGAGCAGCGAACAGCCTCGACTATATCCTCGACACCGTGCCGGCTGTGCACCCTTTGCCGTCCTACCTAGCTTCCACTTCTCAAGGTTGAAGGGCAGCTAATTCTAGTTGGGGTTGCCCCTCAACCACTGCATTTTAGTTCGGTCGACCTGATTCTAGGTACGCCTTGTCCCCCGTAACATCTATTTAGTCCTATAAGCAAAACATTTTCTCGACCACTTCCATTCCCAGATCATTCTTATTTCGTGATAAAATTCGAACCATTTCGATCATAGAACATATAATACTGGTGACTCATTATCGTTATACAGGAAAGAAGATGCTATCTGGTAGTTTCATTGGAAGTATGGAGGAGACGCAGGAGATATTGGAGTTCTGGGCTGAAAAGGGTTTGACATCAATGCTAGAAGTAGTGAAAATGGATTACGTGAACAAGGCATTTGAAAGAATGGAAAGGAATGACGTGAGGTATAGGTTTGTGCTGGACGTGGCTGGCAGCAACCTGGAATAATATTAATGAAGCCAATATTTCTGTCTGCAATGGCAATTTCAGTTCCTCTTCTACAAACACCATTGGAACAAAACAATAATACGCCATCTACAATGGCAACTTCATTTCACTATCGTGTGTTTCTATATTATACAATACAATAATTCTAAGAAAAATTGTGCATGTTTTCTAGCTTGCAACTCTTTCTAGCTCTAGGCAAGGCATGGCTTTTGTTTCAGCTGTAACCACATTTAGAAACTCTGAATTAAAGAACTGCTTGAAGCAGAGCTGAAAATTTTAGTGATATGATTACGGAATGTAGTTATGTTCTGTGTAACGTTACAAAACCTTCCTCCTCCAAGGGACACATCCATATTCCCTCTTTTGCTTGAAGCATACGTTTATCCCTTTTTTTCTTAGAGGATACATAGAATGGTGGCGTGAGAGAGTTCATCGAAGTCTATAAAGTAATCAAGTCTAATGTATTGTTACCTATTGCGGCCAACCGCAGTTAAGGGAGAGAACTGTTACATATACAAAAAGATTATATAAAAGTAAACTTATAAACTGATGTGTTATCATGAAATCCGTTAGATCTACTTTACAATAAAAATAACTTTATATTAATCTGACGTACCACATTAAATTACATCAGTTTATAAATTTATTTTTATATAATTCCTTTGTATCTAAAATATTTTCCATTGCGGAATTAGCATTTACATCCGGCTGAGTATAACTGTACAAGTGCTCTTTGGCTAAAGTTTAGCAAAAACAAAAAGGCTTTACATTCGCTGACTATTATTGGAGAAAATCTTGACATTTGAACAGTAGACTCTTAAATATGCATGGGGATTTACTATTCATCCATAGATTATTTTTTACAGATATTTTATTTAACCAACAAAACGTACAAACTCTTCCTCAAATTATCTATACTTTCTCTTGTGCTTATATTTGTTATAGTTGAAATTTGACAAAAATGTCACCATTGATATAATCCATTTTCTTTAAAAAAATTTGACCATATGGGGAAATGTGTTTTTTTGACTAGAATTTGGCAAAATCTTTAGAGAGTCCAACGTGAATGCCCGATCTTAATGGGGTTATTGTATAAAAAAAAAAAACGTGATTATTTTCTTCACTTCGAAACCATATTATTGGTATCATTACCATATTATTGTACCATATTAGGCTTGCATTGCACGTAGCATTACTCTATTTCTTTTTTATTTTTTATTTTTATACACTGTATTTGTTGTAATGGATATTTTTCTGATTCCTTTCTTTTTGTATTTCTCTTAGTGGGATAGGGGTACGTTTGGATCCTCAACTCTTCTCAATTCATCTCAACTCATCATTATAGCTTTTTCAACTTCCAACACAAAATATAATAAACGATTCAATTTTTTCAAATCTTAAAATAATAATAATATTAAAAAATAATATTCTAACAATATTTTATTATCTCAACTCAACTCAACTCAATTTAATATTCAAACGCAGCCTAAGACGTGAATCCGTGACATAGAGATCTCGATTTGGAGTTGCACTGTCAGCAGGATTAATTGTCAGTAAATTTTCTTTAAGAGATGTTTTTTTTTTTTTTTTGAAAAGATAACATATTCCATATTTTCATTCCCAGAAGAAGAAATACATAATTTTTCCAGTTGGATACAAGGTTTTATCCCGTTGGATACGTAGATTTCAACAGCTACTGGCTTAACCTGAAGGGTTAGAACCATATTATAAGCCCCTGATATTAGATCATGAGATCATAGAATTACAAAAAAAAGTATATATTAACCCAAAAAATAACCAACTATATAAGAAATCTTTGCTTGTCCCCAACAAATAAACGAACCAATAAAAAAACTTATTGCGACCAAATTATCATCAACGTAGAAAGAGATCAGAGATCTTTGCAAGGGTATGTAGCTGCGTCAATTGTGTGCGCCATTAACATGGCTGTGACCCTGACCAGGGCTGGGACCAGAGTCCTTAATTCCTCCAAGGGTCTGGTGTTCTGTGAACTTGTGTCCGTCGCCAGGGCTCGGGCCCGATTGCTTGATGGCTCCAAGAGATAACCCATCAAAGAAACCCTCAAGACCTCCATCAACAGTCCTACTATTGCTTCGAGGCTCCATGACATTGAAGGGATCTCGAGCTTCGAGTACTGTCGCCATGAAAACAGGCAGAAGAAAAAGCACAAAGAAGCTGTAATAGTATTTGCAGGTGGTTTTCATGTTGAATGGCAACCGAGATACAGGCTTTTCACTACACAAACTTGTCGATGCAAGAAAGATAGTCTCTGTGGTATGCAGCAGAGCGAGCTGGGAGCGTCATATTTATAGTGTTTTTGGTGGGAAGGTGAAGAGAGCGGGATTCTTCTGAAGGAAACAGCTCGGGAGGTTCCTGGTTTGAAATGTTAGGAACAAGGGAAAAAATAAACTAAAAGAAAAGAAATATCGAGGCATGGAGGAGGAAAATAGGAGACTGCGAGTCCAAGTTGGTGGGTGCATGCGTAGAAAATCTAATACCTTGATGAGTAGTGTAAGGTTTTGCAGGCGGCACAACTCATCGGAAAGTTCCCAGATATATACAGTAGTCCTGTAGGGAGACTGAAGACTACATGAAATTGACCATGATATCTGAATTTCTTTTCCCCAACAAAGGGGTACTTAGCTAGATTGGTGGTCTAATTTGGAGTAGTCGCATTAAGACTAGTCAGCGGTCATAGTAGAATGCAATGGTACAGGTGGCCCGGTTTTTGAAAGATGATGCATGATAATCTGTTGTCATGTGAATGAGAAATGGCTCTACGTTGTTTGTTAACGTTTCTTTCAAGTTTTTATGTTTTTTTTTTTCATATGGTAGGAAAATGTGAAAAGGACATAAGCCAAATCGAGAATAAATTACGTATGGTAAAATACCAATGAAATATTTGGTTGTTTAAAAGAAGAGTGCTATAGCTATAAAGTGATTAAAAAAAATAATTTTACAATCTGACGTGATTTCATGTAATCCGTCATATTTATTTTATAATAAAAGTAATTTTATAATATAACAAATCAAATTATATCACATCAATTTATAAAATTAATTTTATATATGTAATCTTTTTGTATTTAGAGTTTTTTTTTTTTTAAATATGATGGAAGAGACGAAATTGGTATTTAATCTTGTGCATAACAAATGATATTTTTGTGAATATTTTTTATACATAAGTCTCACATTACTTAAGTATGACTATTGTATTGCCTTGACCTCCTATATAAAGGTTGGCGTAGGAGGCCAAGACAATCCAAAATAAAACTTGAATGAGTTTATATTCTTTTTGAATGTATAAAATTTAATTTATAATTTAAATTATATTATAATTTGGGTCTAAAAAAAATTTTAGACAAAAAAATTTTTTTTTTAGAACCAATGGGTCAATGGGTTGAGCGGGGGGTGAGGCAGGGTGCGGTTTCAACCCCACCCCCTATAAAGGGGCGGGGGGCCTCGCCCCCACCTCCCGGGGGCGGGGTTGGAAACCCTCCTCCCGCATGGTGCGGGGCGGGGGCTGGGGAGGGGGTTCCCCGCACTGTACGGTGCGGGTAGCATCCCTACTCGGACAAAGATCACTCATCATAGGTGGATGAAAAAGAACTTGAACAAAGAATAAAAGAAATAGAGGTGTTAAAAAGAGAAGTCGCTAATCTTATTTTACTTTAACTAAAAAGTAGGCTATTGTTTCCATACAGGCCCAAATCCCTTCACAAACCCTCCCTTGTTTCTTGACTTCATGTGGCCCAAATCCAGTTGTTCAATAGAAAGGGCCCCAAAACAAGTAAGGAACCAGAAAATAGTCACCGTATCCTTTGGCAATGAACACTGTGAAGGGGTCCAATACCTCCATGATGATGCACTGGTGGTGACACTATTGGTAGCCAACTACACCACCAGGAGAATTTTGATTGATAATGGCAGTTCGGCCAACACTATTTTCTGGGATGCTTTTACAAAAATGGGAATCAACCTAGGCTGACTATGCCTTTTGCCCACACCACTAAAAGGGTTTTCAGGTGATGCAGTCCAACATGTGGGCGCTATAACATTGCCTGTGACCACTGGCAAAGGACTTTATACCACCACCACCAAGACCAACTTTTTGGTGGACAAGGCTCCCTCATCTTACAATGCTATTCTTGGATGCCTAACCCTGAATAGCCTGAACGCCGTGACCTTTACTTACCACCTGAAAATGAAATTCTTGACTGAGGCAGATGTAGGAGAAGTACGTGAAGAATAAGTACTAGCAAGAGAGTGCTATGTACAAGAGCTCAAAAACGGAGGAAAAGATGTGCGAATGGTAGAAAGCTCGAAGTCTGGTGAAGCATCATCACTTCCACTAGAACTTATTGACCACGAGGTCGAAACGAAGGTTGAACAAGATTTGAAATAAGCGGAGATGAATGAATCTTTGGAACTTGTGGTCTTGGACCCAAAACATCCCAAAGCCACAGCACAAATAGGAACCAAATGGGGTTCGAGATAAGACAACAATTAAAATATTTCTTGGCCAAATGCAAAAGATGTGTTCTCCTGGAGCCATAAAGACATGCTTAGGATCAACAATGAGATCATTGGGCACCGTCTCTGTGTGATCCCTAAGGCTAAGAAGGTCCAACAAAAAAAGAGGAGTTTCAACAAGGAGAAATATGCAGTAATAGCTGAAGAAGTGGAACAACTCCTAATTGCAGGATTTATCAGGGAAGCTCACTATCCAGAATGACTATCCAATATGGTGTTGGTGAAGAAGTTGAGCGAACAATTGAGAATGTGAGTTGACTTCACCGAGCTAAAAAAGGCATGCCCAAAAGGATAGCTTCCCCCTACCGCTAATCAATTGATAGTGGAATCCACGGTGGGACATCGCATGCTGAGTTTCATGGATGCCAACTTAGGATACAACGATAGGCCGTAACATGGAGGTTTATGAAGACGACCTGCTCGTCAAAAGCAAAGAACCCGAGAAGCACATGGCGGACCTACGGGAAGCTATCATCGTCTTGCGGTAGTACAAAATGAAACTTAACTCAATGAAGTGTGCTTTTAGTGTATATTCAGGCAAATTCCTGGGTTTCATGGTCTCAGAGAGAGCTATAAAGGCCAACCCGGAAAAAATTAAAGTAATAATGGACATGAAACCTCCTCAAAATATAAACGAGGTGCAAAAGTTAACTGGAGGGGTGGTGGCGCTCAAGAGATTCATCTCTAGGTCTACGAACAAATGCTTGTCTTTCTTCAAGGTATGGCAAAAGGCTCAGTCCTAGAACGACGAATGCAATCAGGCGCTCAAGAAGTTAAATGAGTATCTATCTAATCCGCCGCTCCTAAGTCAAGCAGGGCAAGGGGAGACCTTATATTTGTACATGTCAGTCTCTACCAACGCAATCTCAACAGCTTTGGTGAAAGAAGAGAAAGACAACCAAAGATTGGTGTACTATATGAGTCAAGCCTTCAGGGGAGCTGAGGCTCGTTACTCTTAGATGGATATGCTAGCATTCGTATTGGTGAAGGCTGTTCGATGGCTAAGACCTTACTTCCAAGCTCACCCGATCAAAGTCTTAACGGAAGCCTCATTGAGAAAAGGGTTGCAAAAACCGAACACCTCTGGATGCCTCATGAATTGGTTGGTCAAGTTGAGTGAATGCGACATCGAGCATCTTCCGTGGAACGCCATTAAATGATAGATTTTGGCGAACTTCATAGCTAAATTTACTAACTTTCCAGAAGAGATTCGAGCTACAACGACTCAAGGGAAGTAGGCTCGTCATATTGTTCTGGCTGGGGAGTAGGAGTGTATATCACAACTGACTCAAGGGAAGAATCCTACTATGCAATAAAGTTTATCTTCAAAACCACCAATACTGAAGCATAGTACAAAGCATTGCTGGCAAGACTCGTTGTGGCTGAAGCATTAGGAACAAATGAGGTTGACATAAAAGCTGACTCCCAAGTAATCATCAACCAAGTGATAGAAGAATACATGGCGAAAGGCGAAAAACTGATTTTTTTTTTTTTGTAGTTGGTATGGGAGAGGTGTGACCGTTTCAATTACTTCAACATTAAGCATATTCCACGGGAGGAAAACTGGAAGGCGGGCAAACTAGCAGGAATTGCCTTAGGCATGGAAGAGTCTACTTCACCCTGGGAAACAACAGTCAGGATGTTAGAAGTCCCCACCATCAGGAGTGATATCTCTGAAGCGAGACGAGGAGCACCAAAATGGGCATTTGATGTGATCAAGTACCTAGATGTAAGAGAGCTCCTCGAAGAAAAATGGGAGGCAAGAAAGGTAAAGAACAAAACATTTTGCACTGGATTTGGCACTCAGCTCTGCCAAAGAAATTTTCAGTTGTTCTATGGAAGGCTATGACTAATAACCTAAGTGTGGATGAGCGGATTAGGCGTGTTGGAATCCCGATAGCTTCCAAATGTGAATGCTGCCCTCAGGGTTGTTTTGAAGATCTGAATCATGTTATATACAGTGGTGAGGTTGCTGCTAGACTTTGGCAAATGTGCTCTAGTTTTTTGGGCATTCCCTATGTGACTAATAGGTCTTGGTTGGCTACTGTGGAAGCTTGGTTTCAAAGAACAAAGAAGACTTCAAAGGTTGGAACTCTGATTGGTGTGGCTCCATGTATTTTAATATGGAATCTATGGATGTAGAGGTGTTCAGCACGAATGGAGGGAAAAAAAGGTTTGTTTTAATGTTTTGTGGAGAAAAGGTTAAATACTGGTTCCATTGGGTTGGTTTGAGGCTCAGGCGGCTAAGAAATCTTCATCAACATGACCAAGAAATTTTAGAAGACTTAAATTTGTCGGCTGTTAATCATTCTAGAAGCATGGTTACTATAGTATCTTGGGAGAAGCCGGGGTTGGGTTGGTTAAAATTAAATACAGATGGTAGTAGTTTAAAATCATGAAGGAAATCTTATTTTTGGCTATTCTGAACACATTGGCTTTGATTCAAATAATAAAGTTGAGTTGTTAGGGGTACTATTTGGATTGCGCAGATGTAAGGCCATGGAATTGGTGAATATTGTCATTGAATTAGACTCGTCTTTGGTTGTGAAATGGCTGGAGAAAGGCAAATGTCAGGTTTGATATTTGGAGGATTTTTGGGAGGAAATAAGATTGCTCCTCTGAAGCCTAAATGTTCGATTTAGACATGTGTTTCGAGAGGGAAATAAAGCTGCGGATTGGCTTGCTAAAGGTGGTAGCACTGGGACTATGCAGGAGTTTACGTTGGCTAAATTCCAAGGGAGCTCAAAGGGATTTTATGTTTGGATAAATGTGGTATGCCATGCTTAAGAAAGAGGTAGTTTCGGTGGTCTTCTGGGTTGGAGGTCAGTACATGTTTGTTGATGTTGCTTTTCATTTACGTTGGTGTGGGCATTACGCGTCTATTCTTGCATTTTTTCAATTGGTGCGGGCTCTGTTTACGTTTACGTTGAGTACTAGTTAGTTCGGCACTTTTGTTTACATTTACGTTTATTTTTTACGTTTTACATTTACGATTGGTTCGACACTTTCGATGTTGGTATAGGTTTTTATTTTTTATAAGTGTCTGGCTGGTTTATTTTGTTTTTTTTTCCTGGTTGTCAAAGGTTTGGTTTTTTCTCTCATGGGATGGGCTTTTATGTAAATCCTGTGGGGTCTTGGATGTTGCCATGGTTTTCCTCCGCCATATGTGAGTTTTTTTTTCCTGCTAATAAAAGTGGGCCGGTGTTACTCTTGGACATGTGACCTCATCTCTTAAAAAAAAAAAACAATTTGCTTCACCCTGATAAACGAGGTATTGTACAGATGAGGCTTTTCTACCTCTCTCTTAAGTTGCGTCTCATTGGAAGAGGTAAAATACTTATTGACGGAAATACACAAAGGAGTGTATAGGAATCACTCTGGTGGGAGAGCCCTGGAGAGAAAAGTCATGAAGGCGGGCTATTATAGGCCTTGTGCCCTCAAAGACGTGAAATAATTCGTCAAAAATTGCACAAAGTGTCAACTTTTGCACACGTATCTCATTGCGTGCAGAAAGGAATTGACGTCGATAATGTCGCCTTGACTATTTGCATAATGGAGAGTCGACAAAGTCTTCACCCTACTCTTAAGTAAAGGAGGAGTAAGGTTCATGGTCATTGATGTGGATTACTTCACCAAGTGGGTGGAAGCAAATACTTTGGTGACAATCACCATAAAAAACATCAACAAGTTTATATGGAAAGCCGTCATGTGTTGATTTGGCATATCTCAAAGTATAATTTTGGACAACGAGCGGCAATTCGACTTGATCATTACTGTGATTGATGCACCGAGTTAGGAATCAAGTTCAAATACTCCTCCCTAGGTCACCCACAAGCCAAAGGCCAAATAGAAGCAACCAGCAAGACCTTACTCGGGATGCTGAAAAAGAAGTTGGTTGACAAGAAGGAAAATTGGGTTGAGGAGCTACCTGGAGTCTAGTGGGCGTATCGAACCACCACTAAGACTCCCACGAGAGAGTCCTAATTTAACAAAGACTCAAATGATAATAAACTAGAAATCTCGATCTGCTGGGGGAAAGAAGGGAAGAAGCTGAAGTGCAAATGGGCCCAGTGATTAATAAAAAGAAAGCGGAACACTACTTCAACAAGAGAGTCAAACCCAGCTCATTCAAGATTGGCGACGTAGTCCTAAAGCAGGAAGGAATGACAACACAAGGAGAATGTAAACTTGGTACCCGATGGGAAGGTCTATTTATAGTTGTCGCCAGTCACCAACTAGGATCATACTGCCTCAAAGACGTAGAAGGAAAGGAACTATTCTATCCATGGAACACCGAGCACCTGAAAAAATATTTTGCCTAAGTGTATCCATGTAAATTTGACATTATGAATTAAATTGTTTCATTTCCAAATCAAGTCTCTTATCATGCAAGGATATTTTTCTCTTGATTTGAGCAAAATGCGAATGCCCTTGCATTCGCACCTGGCGATCAATGGGTGAGGGTTGAAGCACTTATAGCTGGATGCCCTTGCATTCGCACTACGACTAATGGGCGATGACGCTCCCTTGAGTGCTTCGACCTTCATCCCCTTAAGAACAATGCCCTTGGATTCACAAGGCGATTAAAGGGAGATGACACTCCTTTGAATGCTTCGACCCTCGCCCACTTAAGTCGAATGCCCTCGTATTCACACCGACAATCAACGGGCGATGACACTACCTTGAGTGCTTCGACCCTGGCCACGTAAACTGAATTCCCTTACATTTGCACGACGACTAACGGGCGATGACACTCCCCTGAGTGCTTTGAACCTTGCCCTTTAAGCCAAATGCTCTTACATTTGTTTGACGATTAAAGGGCGATGACACTCCTTTGAGTGCTTCGGCCCTCGTCAACAGAATGTTTTGGATTCAGAGATGTATTGAGATGAGTTGAGATAATTTGTGAATAGTAGAATACAAGTTGAATTATTTATTACATTTTGTACGAAAATTTAGGAAAGTTGTTTTGGGATTTGAAAAAGTTGAATTGTTTATTATATTTTGTGTGAAAATTTAGGATAATTGTAATGTTAAGATGAGATGAGTTGATGTGAATTTTGAATTCAAATGAGGCCTTAAGCTGAATGCCTTTGCATTCGTACCTGGTGATTAAATGACACTCCTGCTTCGACCCTTGCCACCCTAATATTTTTAAAGAAAATTTACTGACAATTAATCTCGGTGACAGCACAACTCCTAATCGAGATCTCTATGTCACGTCTTGACCTTTATCACTAAGAGAAATACAAAAAGAAGGAATCGGAAAAAATATCACATTACAACAATTACAGTGTATAAAAATAAAATAAAAAATAAAAAAGGAAGTAATGATACCAATAATATGGTTTCGAAGTGAAGAAAATAATCACGTTTTTTTTATACAATCCCACTAAGATCGAGCATTCATGTTGGACTCTCTAAAGTTTTTGCCAAATTCTAGTAAAAAAAACACATTTCTCTATTTTAGTTACTCACTTTCCTAAAACTTCTTAGTACTTCTCTATTGTTTCTATACTTTATTAAAATAATATTTTATTATTATTTAGCATTATTATTTTTTAACTTATTTATTTTCACCTATTCAGAATTATTTAATTACTTTTTGTGCCCGTGTTTTCCACTTTTCATCTCTAACGATTTTTTCTAAAAATTATTTATCTCTCCAAACAGTACTATTTTCAAAATCAGTTTTGATAATATTTTTTAAAAAATCATCTTTCCCCAAATGGTCAAATTTTTTTTAAAAAAATGTATTATATCAATGGAGAAATTTTTGTCAAATTTCAACTATATATATGAGTACAAGTTTCCTATAAAAAAAAATGAGTACAAGAGAAAGTATAGTTACTTTGTTTTGTTGGTCAAATAAAATATTTGTAAAAAATAATCTATAGATAAACACTAAATTCCCATATTTAAGAATCTACTGTTCAAATATGAAGACTTTCTCCCGTAATAGTCAGTCGAATGTAAGGTTTTTTTTGTTAAAAGTTGAATGTTAGCCAAAAGAGCACTTATACTTAGCCGGATGTAAATGCTAATTCCATGATTGGGGTTGGCCGCAATAGGCAACGATTCATTAGATTTGATTACTTTATAGATTTCGAAAATGTCAAAGATGCCATCCTCAAAAGAAAAAGAATAATATTAGATACAAATCTAAAATGTATAAATTTTTTATAAAAATGTGAGCCCCATCAAGAAAAATTGAGTTTTTCATATTTTTTCATGGTGTGATCTATTTTTTTGAGTAATACTGCTCATTATCTCGATTCTCATCATTATTTCATTATCCTATGATGTGACATTAGATGATTGGAGACTATTTATTATATTTCATTTGTGAACCTATCATCTAATGTCACATTATGAAATAATGAGAGGATGACGAGTAAATGGATAGTGAATACATTTACTCGACTCCATAATTGTATCACCAAAATTTTCAGCTACGCTTCAAGCACTTATTTAATTCAGAGTTTGTAAATATGTGGTTACAACTGAAACAAAAGCCATGCTTGCCTGGAGAAAGATTTGCAAGCTAGAAAACATGCACAATTTTTCTTAGAATTATTGTATTGTATAAGAAACACATGATAGTGAAATGAAGTTGCCATTGTAGATGGCGTATTATTGTTTTGTACCAATGGTGTTTGTAGAAGAGGAACTGAAATTGCCATTGCAGACAGAAATATGGGCTTCATCAATATTATTCCAGGTTGCTGCCAGCCACGTCCAGCACAAACCTATACCTCACGTCATTCCTTTCCATTCTTTCAAATGCCTTGTTCACGTAATCCATTTTCACTACTTTTATTGTAACACCCGGGCCCAGCATCAAGCCCGCATTCTAAAATTTTTTGGGTTTCTACATATAAAAAGCCCACTTGAGATTAACGACTAATTCTTGGTATTGACTATGGGTTAAATTTTTTTTTTCTAGGATGTGGATTTTTATTGGGCTTGATAATTAGGTTAAAACCATTTGATATTTTATGGATTGGGTGGATTTTGTATTTAGTCATGGGCTGAAATTTTTTTGGGACAAGTTGGATTATTGTAGAAGTTGAGTCGAGACCCATTAGTGTTGATTAAATACCCAACCCATGGAAATACTGTTAAACCAAAGAGATGATTGGGATTATGCTAACTAGTCCAGCCCGTTTATTAATTCCATACACTATCCAAGATGTGGGCTCAAATACTTTGGAATGAGTAAAAAAGCTCAAGCTCCTGTGAACCAAGAATCAGACCCCATGCCATGCACATCTCCTTCTTAACTAGCGTTTTCAACTACTATATATATATATATATATACACACACACACACACGCTACACACTTCACACACACACCCTCCACGTATATCAGCTTTAACCTAAAACTAGGGTTGTCGCATTTCAGACCTCTTATTTGTTATGCTCAAGAACGTCACAGTCTAGCCGTATCCTCCTCCCCAAAGTCAAGCCTTTCCCCGTTGCCGTCCCTGCACCACCACCACTGCAGGATAGCTCCATTGCCAAGTTTTTCCACGCCGCAACCCCACACGACAAGCCCCCCTTTGCAAGACCTCAGCCGTAGCAGTAGGCTGTTGCCGTTGAGAACATCCTTCCCGCGTGAAGTCCAGTAGCCACTTCTCCTAGCCACCACGTTGCTTCCCTCTCCAGCCACCCCGTTGCTGCCCTCTCCTCTCCTTAGCACCCTGCCATACGTCCATCACCATCACCAAAATCCGAGCAGGTGGCTCACAACAAAGACCTCTATTTTTGCTCCCAAAAAATAGAGTAGTTTCCACTCAACCAACCTCTGCCCTACACCTCCGTGCCTAGCCACCGAAAACAACTAACGAGAGTGCTATGTTTGCACCACACCAAAATAGAGGAATTATTTTCCCACCGTGAGCCAGAAACAAGCCACCCCACGTTGCTAGCCCCCCTCCACGTCGCCACATGCACAGAAAGTGCTGCCAATCACTTCATGCCACTCCAAGTACGTCGTTATTCTTTTAATAAGCCCACGCCCGAACCTTCCTTCATTGTCTCTCTTCGTCCCTCTTTCCCTCATGGTAGCTCTCTGCATTCTCTCTCTTTCTCTCATCACTTTCTCTCTCACTTCCACAGTGCACTACCGCCACTTCTTAGCTGCTCTCTCTATGAGTATCTCGCACGGTCCCTCCCTCACCAGATGTAGTTCCAGATCTGAAGTTTATTTCTCCAAGTTCTAACCGTTGGATTCTACCACTAATATTACATAATTACCTAAATACCCCCAGTATCACATGTATAGCTCCTGATGAAAGATTCTAAGTTTTTGTTCTTAATTACATCTTTGCCCTTTTTTTGGAAGTCATGGTAGATTGTTTTAATTGTTTCAAGTGGGTTTTGGTCAAATTTTGAGTCGGTTCGTAATTGTTACAAAACACCAATAGTATTGGTTTGGGTTTGATTTTAAAATAGACCCCAGATTGAGTTGGAATTAGGTTAAGTGAATGTTAAGTGGATATCGCTGAATTTGGGAGGTGAAGATAATTTAGGATTACAAGAATTTTAGAATTTTAGGAAAATAGGTTAATTTAGCATTTCAAGTTGAAGTATCGAAATACATGTTCGATTGAAAATTTACAGAAGTTACGTGACTATTTTATAGGTTACGATTAATATTCGTTTGGTACTGTTGTAGGAAAATTCTGAAAAGCTAAAAAAATCCAGGTTGATTTTATGGAAAATGTGCATTATATGTTTTGAAAGGAAAACTTGAAAACAACCCCAGTCATGTGTTCTGTATTACTCATGAGATTTTGTATAAAAAGAAAGTACTTTCTGTCATGACTGGTGTAGACATGAACTTATTTTTGACATTTTCTTTATGAACTGTGCAACAAGGAGTGAATATAAAAATTTGTGCATAATTATATGATTATGATATGATTTTGTTGTATTCTGAATATGTTCTATACTCTGATATAATATGATGTGACTTCTAAAAACCTCTGGTATGATATTATGTTTTTGTTCCGTTCTGACTTTACCATGAGTGTAAAACTGTGGCTTCTGTTCGGGTTGGTACCAACTTTTCTATTTCTGGTGCACTCACTTTTGAAGCCAAAGTGGTTTTTAGCGTGGTCTTTCCTGTGTGCACACTTGGGGCTCCGAGAATGAATAAGAGAAAGATTTCACATTCTATTTCTGCTCAGTTGACCATCGGGGCTTGCACAACCCTACCACGAGGGTTAAATATGAAATTATATTATGATGTGATGTTTCATTTATGCTATGTCAAATGATTTTATTTTTGAACAAGATGTTTATGAAAGTTTCGTTTCGATATTTTTGATAACATGTTTTGATTACTCATTTTGAAAGCAAATATTCTGATTCTGCATTTCTGAACGTAAATTTTTTGTTATGTATTCTGAACTCTGTAAATGCTCATATTTACATACTAGTTTATATTCTCTGCTTACTGAGTTGTTGATAACACACCCTTTTATCTTTACAATATTTTTCAGATAATTTTGATGGCTTAGCTAAAAATCAAGAGTATGAAGTGTTAGCAATGTCTGATGATTGTAGATGAATAAGTGCTTAAGGGTGCAAGTATTTATTGGAGAGTCTTATTTAGTAGGTTTATTATTTTATGTTATTTTGGTATTTTGAGTCGGATATTTTCGAGTCTTTGTGGAGTTTTTAATTTATTTTATTGAGGAACATATATATATATATGTTCGATTTGAATAAATGAATTTGTATTTTATGGGGAATTTGGAGTATATAAATATGTTATGGGAGATGGTTTTAGGTTTTAAGAGTTAACTCACTGGACCTACGGGGACGGGGTGTTACATCTACCTTGTCAAACCCTTTTCAGCCTAGAACCCCAATATCTCCTGTGTCTCCTCCATACTTCCAATGATGTTTGAATGGTGTTTGTATATTGTGATAAGATGAGATGTGATAAGATGGTTTCAAATGTTTGTGAAACTAAACCAAGCCTTAGACTAGACATTAATGGTTTTAGTGTGAAACTTTCTTTTCATTGATTCTATCAGATCATAATAGTGATTTCATTATTTCCTTTGTTCTTCATGAATCAAAAACAAAAGACTGCAGGTGACTCAGTCTTAAATGTGCTTCTAAGTGTAGAAGTGTTAAGTTGTATCAAGGATAAGTCCATGATTGTATTCCACAGGGACATGGGATTATCAAAACATTTGTGAAATTTTGTTGTAAAAAAAATGTATTGACTATGAGAGATGAAAAATAAAATGAAATGCAATGTGAGGAATCTTGAAGATGAATTAAGAAACAAAAGTATGAATTTAATTTATGCAAAAATTAAGTCAGAGCTGGAATTAAAGTTTCTAATAAAAAAGGCAAATTAACAAACACTTGGGTTGGGTATGAGACACTTTTTGTTTCGGTTCCTAGATACTTTTCTCGATTAACAATCTAGTCAAGGCATTGATAAAAGAAGATAAAAAAGTTATGCTCAGATTTTGCAATATTTCTCTAAAGAATTCACTACTTTAGTAGCCAAACATACATTAACAATCAACTGAGAGAAGCCTTGATAATTTTCTAGCTTTTGTTGTGCCTTACGTCAACAACAAATCAAGAGCAAGAGCTACAATCTATTTTCAATTCGAATCCGACTAGCAACAAGTGAAATCAACATTTATCAATAAAATATTGCATTAAACTAGAACCCAAAACAAATCAAGTCTTATCCCACAACCCAAGTTTCAGAAATTAGCTACACATGGTGTTTCTAGCAGCAGAAATTAATCTAAGCAAAACCATATTAGAATCTGAGAAAATATCCTAAATGAGATAAACCCTAAAGTGCAGAATAAATGGTCTCTGGAAATATCTAGCAATTCAAACGACGACAACCCCATAAATGATAAAACCTCGAACCAAGCATAAAAGCAAGAGAAATAAGATCGAAGAAAACCCACCGAACGGAAATGGAAATACGCTACCCAAAAAGCCGAAAAAATAAAAGCCAAAAACATGAAGTTGAAGCTGCCTCTCAGGAAAAAGTAAAACCAAGAAAAAAAATGAGGAGAGGGCCATCCGATTTTTTCTCTTTCCCTTTTATATCTATCTCTCTCTGAAATCTCCTCCAGTCCGTTCTGTGTGTCGCTCCCTCTTCGTGCCTCTTCCTTTCCAGCCTGCTGCACGTCTAGCCAATAGCTCTTGCCAGCCCATTGGCATGTTCTCTATTTTGTTCGTAACTTGCATTTCGTGCCAGCAACATCTCAAATGTTCATGCCGTAGCCTTCCAGCCCATCCCTTTTTCAGCAAGCGATAGTTGGTCCCCTCATAGGTTTTGTATTCAGTTGAGATTTTCCAAGAATGCCCCTTTGTTGCAATGTCTCTCTAGTCTCAAAAGGAATGTCAGCAGCTCATGTCTTTCTTTCTAAAAAATAAATGTTCTGCAACATATAGGCATGATATGAGAGGAGTAAAATTGGGGTATTTATTCCGATGTGGAACAACTGCATTATAAATCTTTTTAAGTTCAAAAATATTAGAATTTATCAATTGACTTGAGTATCATAATCTACTACATAATTAAGTGCTTAAATTATCTTTTGGTTAAACAATTTATTCACTTAAGCAACTTAATCATGAGTTTTAACACTTCATTAGCAGGTTGTAAGAAAATCATGAAAGCAAGTAATATCATGTTTCTTTGTATAGTTATTAGCGGCCTTGTAAGGAAAGTTTGCCACTCCACTCCCAAATAGAAGGTCCAAGTTCCATGAACTTTGTACCTGCACCTTGGTGGGCTAAAGGTAGTGCATTTTTTTTTAAAAATCCATGTACTTGATTACCCCTCACTTACGACGGAGGAAAACCTTCAAACATAACAAACCAACCCAAAACAAATAAAACTACCCCCAACCAATAAAACAATTACTAAATGCAATGAACATAGGCAGTGCCCATTTTTTCCAATCTATACAACCCTCTAGTCAACCTAGGAAATTGAAGACAATATGTAAACAACCTATTTTCCCCCAACGCCCACCTTTAGTCAAAGAACCCGTTACTTGGTTTCCTTCTCTATACAAATGCTTAATAGAGAAATCAAAATCCGCCAACATTGACATCAATTGATCCTAATAATCCCAAAGATACCAAACTGTACACTTTTTTTTCCAAAATCTAAGAAACCACCACCAAAGAGTCGCACTCTATATCTATGAACATATGACCAAACTGATGGCATAATTTTATTCCTTCTATCACAGCCCGAAGCTTCGCTTTATTATTAGAACAAGAACCAAATAATTTAGAAACTTCGAAAATCAAATTTCCCCTAGAATCCTGAGGCACACCACCTCCCCCAGCTGGACCCGGGTTCCCAAAGCTACTCCCATCGAGATTTAATTTTAAATGACCAGAACACAACCTCAACCAACGCACCTCTTTCACTGTCCTCTACTGTTTCTCTACAATCGACATATTTAAAGACCGCAAAAGGCGCTTATCACCAAACGAAAGTTTATGGACCTTGCGCATCCTACTAGTCGCCTGCTGTGCCCATAATTTTATAGAGCTCCAAACTTCCATTAAACTCTCACCTCTCCCTTCCATCCTTGCCACGCACCTCCTACACCAAAGTCGCCATATCACAATACATGGAATCAAACCCATCAGAAAACCCAGTTGTGACTGTCGAGAGGCCTTATTAAATCATATTTGAACCCGCTACTTCTAGCTCTGTTGAGAATAAAACTGGACCCCCAACTCAGCTGAAACCTTCTTCCAAATAGCCACAGCAAACTCCCATTTTCCTAGAACATGCTCCAAATTTTCTTCATGTCCTTTCTCACAACACTTACAGCAAGAGACAATAGGGATATCCAATCGACGAATCTGATCATCCATGCTTAGGCATTGAAAAATAGCCTTCCACTTGCACAATGATATATTTTTTGGCAAAAAATTATTCCACACTCATTTTGCCCAATCAAAAGGCGCCATCTTCAATCTATTTACCTCCCATGCTGATTTAGTAAAGAAGCACCCACTCTTTTAAGGTAACCATAGTAAAATATCCTTTTTATTAGACAAAGCACCAACTGATTCAATAACTTCTAGAGCCTTCTGCCCTCCAATTAACTGTTGAAAACGATGGAAATCCTAGCTTTCATTCACAACAAAATCCTGGATTGTAACATTGACATCCATGATCTCAGGCATCCCCTCAACCAGCGGCCCAATACCCAAAAAATTTTCATACCACAATGAAACTCTCCCCTCCTGAACCTTCCATTTAGAGTTACCCATCAAATCCGGTAACACCTCCATGATTTTTTTCCAGAATAACAAACCCGAATTACTAAAACCAATAAGCATAATATGACCATGCTTTACATATTTGGCCCAAAAAAACTTCACCCAAAGTGAATTTTGAGTAAGCATATTCCACCCAAATTTCAGAAATAACGATCTCTAAACCTCCTTTAAATCCCTCACTCCTATACCTCCCTCTTCCACAGGGACACACAACTTCTTCCAAGCCCTCCACTTTCTCTTACTCTTACCATTATGTTCACTCCAGAAAAAAGTATTCTGGCACAAACTCAACTTCTTAGAGAAAAAGATCGCTGACTTCTCATGATTCACCCGTTGGCCAGTCCACCTTTCATAATCCTTCAAAACTCCCATCAAGCATCAAATAAAATCTTTGCTTGCATTTGCAAAAACCACCACATCATCCGCATACAATAAGTGTGAAATTTGGGGGCACCAACCGGATGAGAAAACTATAAAATTTCACGTTTAGACATCTGCCGATTCAACATTTTGGAGCAAACCTCTTCCAAAATAATAAATAAGTACGGTGAAAGTGGGTCGCCAACCGAAGACCCCTTTTAGACTTGAAAAAGCCTTTGTGAGTACCATGCATCATTACAGAAAACCATGGGGTTGCTACACAGTTATGGATCAACCTGCAAAAAAAACTCAGGAAAACCAATAAATCATAGAACATGTTACAAAAACCTCCAGTTGACTCGATCGTATGCCTTGCTCATATCTATTTTTAGCATAATATTTCCACCTCTCACCTCCCGATGCAATCATTAAAATCATCAATAGCCGAAG
Source organism: Juglans mandshurica (assembly GCA_022457165.1). Classification (NCBI taxonomy): domain Eukaryota; kingdom Viridiplantae; phylum Streptophyta; class Magnoliopsida; order Fagales; family Juglandaceae; genus Juglans; species Juglans mandshurica. The sequence continues at coordinate 50,872,725 of CM039619.1, forward strand.
AGGGCCTCGGTCTACCCCCCACTCTTTCCTGATTACTTCTAATAATATTAAAATCCCCCAACACCACCCATGACCCTCCAACACAAGATACCCGACTCAACTGGGACCAAAGATCCTGACGCTCAAGTCGAGTGCATTTAGTATAGACAAAAGTTGCTAACAGATTACGACAATTAGCCTAAAAAAAACCAGTCAATGATTGATTTGTCATTCCTATTACATCCATTTCAATATCCTTTTTCCAACACACCCATATTTTTCCACCCACCTCCACATTAGACGCATAATTAGGGAGCTGCAAACTCAAGGCCCAACTCCACAGTTTCGAAACCTCTTGGAAAGGTTCCGAAGCCACCAACACAGAAATGTCATACTTACGAACCATTTTTCTTAACCTTCTTTTCGACATCCCCAAACCCCTCACATTCCACACTACTAATTTATCAATCATAAATTTAGCTTTTGAGGTTGGGCCTTAACCCTACAAGACTTTCTCACTGAAACTTCTTTAGAGGACTAGACCCTCACACTAGAGCCCGGATCGGAACCATAATCCTTATGAACATTAAGAGCAGCTTCCTTTGTCCATAGCAGGAGAACCCCCTCCGCTTTGGGAGGATGGAGGTGGTTTCTCCTTCTTCATTTGGAGGTGGGGGATGGTTATCTTTGTTTTTAACAGAGAGTGATACTCTCAGACAAACCAGTTTTGTTAGTAGAGAGTTTTTAGAAGTTAAGACAATGTTCGTCGCAAAGAAATTTGTGTGCAGGGAAGCTTACAACAGATAAGTAGTTTGGCTTATAATCTGAGTTTATCTCTATATTGACCAGTCACAGTTGTAATTTCGATTTCATAAATGAAATGAAGTCTATTTCCTATTAAAAAAAAAAAAAAAAGAACCAGAACTTTGCTGCTAACCGAGATTTTCACCTTTTACATATAAGCATATGAGATTTATGTACCGATATAGATTCTTGAATTTTTGACACTCTTTTAGTATGTGGAAATATTATCTTGTGTGCTGATTAATGAGGTTTTTAGGCTTTATAAATGGCTCATTACGTTGAACTTAACCCAAAAACAGTTTTCTAATGGAGAGCTAAGAGGAAAATTATGACAGTTAAAAACTATTATGAATTTAGTTCCATATGAAATTATCACTTGTTATAAAAGCTTTGATGGGTTAAGTGGAAATTTTACAAAAACACGAGGCGATAAAGATGGACATTCCAAATAAATTTGATTCAATATAATATTTGAAGTGCAACTAAAAGTGCAGGGTGTAACAGATCCACACGATTCACAGCATGGCTACAAGGCACCAATGGCAGATTTGCAGGAAACTTGACACGATTCCAACGGATGCATTAACCTCAGCAATGGAAATAATCAACAATATCATTCTGATGCACTATCTCTACAAATAAGATTTTTTCTTTCCAATGGAAATAGCCCAGGCCAGGCCAATTGAAGTTTCAACAAATTCAGACAATACCACCATGCAGGAGATATTGGTCAGTCCACTGCTGTCTGTCCTAGTAGTATCCAACATCCAGAGTTTGCTGTGCATGATAGCTTCGGCTCTATATTCAACAGACTTAGTGGGTGTTGAAGATGAAGTTAGATGAGTAGCGGAAGGAGAAGTCCAACTAACAAGGGGGGGTGTTGAATGTTGATGTTTAGAAAGTTGATATTTTTAGGTTTGCAGCTCAATCCATGAATCTATTATCGCTCTCTTTTTTATTGATTATCAACTATTCCTATTTCTGCTTCCCTTTGTAGAGTCAGTGAAATTAAGAAATATAACAGTTATTCACAATTTTTTTTTAAGAGAAAATAAAATACAAAAGGAGAGAGTGAAAGGGCAAGAGAGAATCATGTTCTCCGGCTCCCTCTTTAGGTATTCTACAGGCTGGGAGCACTGCAGGGACTTTTCCCAGCGCTTGAAAAATAAAATCTCACCACACTTCAATCCAAAAGTAAATTATATATATATATATATATATATATATATATATATATATATATATTAAACAGGGAATTGGTAACTTACTACGAAATGTAACAGATCTTTACAATTTTTTTTAAGAGAAAATAAAATGCCAAAGGAGAGTGTGAAAGTCCCGACACTTCAAAAGGAACATTACTGTCCATCATCCAAAGTCAAGCAAAAAGCTACCAGCAATATTGAGGAAATCAACTAGGATCTCCTAAAATATGTTCGAATCAGAGGCACTGCTAGCAAGACCCAAAATTCAAAATTGACTTCACAAAGGCAAACCTATCAAACTTGTATAGGCTATAGTAACTTAGTTGCGTTATTACTAGACCAGAAAGACCAAGTTTCATTATCTGGCGTCATCGATTTTCATCTGGGAAAAAACATCACATGCTTTAACGTAGGAGCCATCATCCATCATAACAGCATATCACTTCCATCCATTGTAATGCTACATGAAGGCAACCGCTGTACATTGGGCAATGCCAATCCTGTTAAACCATCGACTGTGCTGTCCTCATGTGGTTCTCTCCGCATTGTTGTTTGGTGAAGCTGTAATGCATATTCCAAGTCCCAGACCACATCATCCATGGTGGGGCGATCAGTACCGAATTCTTGTAAACATTTCTCTGCCGTCTCAATAAATATTCTTTGGGAGTTTGGATCAATCTGACCCTTCAGTGAAGGATCAACAATCTCTTCAAGCGTCCCTTCCTTCTTGCAGAGCATTGCCCATTCAGCCAAATTTACTTGCTTCCCGGAAAGCATGACATTAATTGCTGGCCGTGCACATAGCACCTCGAGAAGAACCACTCCAAATGCATACACATCAGATTTTTCCGTCAACTGTTGGGACCTAATATACTCAGGATCAAGATAACCAAACGTGCCTTTGACAATTGTGCTGACATGGGTGTCATCATGAGGACCTGTTTTCGAAAGGCCAAAGTCCGCAACTTTAGCAACAAAATGTTCATCAAGCAAGATATTAGTGGACTTGACATCACGGTGTATTATTCCCCCAGCTGAACCTTTGTGGAGGTATTGAAGACCCCTTGCTGCACCATTGCATATCTCAAGCCTTTGCTTCCAAGACAAACGAGGCAAATCTGATGCATATATATGATCCTTTAAAGTCCCCTTTTCCATGAACTCATAGACAAGTATCATCTCAGATCTCTCCTCACAATACCCAATCAAGGAAACAAGATGGCGGTGGCGAATTTTGGAAAGAACCATGATTTCCGTTTGGAATTCTGGGAAGCCTTGGTTTGACCCTGGCTCACTCCGTTTCACAGCAATTTTTTGGCCATTTCTGAGAGTTCCCTTATAGACATTCCCAAAGCCACCCTTACCAATCTGCAACCTCGTGTCGAAGTTGTTTGTCGCAGATAGGATTTCAGAAAGAGGTACCTTCAATGCGAGATTAAAATTAGGCAGAGGGGAGCCATTTATGCTTCCCTCAGTCGCCCTGCTGTGCGTACTCCCAACTCCAAATACAGGTATTGGTGACCAGTCCGAGTTTTCCCCTGGCATTTGCTTCCTGCATTTGAAAACCAAAAAGAATCCAACTGTCAAAATGCAGAGTAGAACCAAGCCTCCAAGCACCGAACCAACTACAAGAAAATCATGTTTGTTCTTGCGCTCACTCACTGTAGGAACTGAACCCGACGTGTCCAGTATCTCCATTATTTCTAGCCCATTCAGATAGGCATTTTTTTCAGCAGAATCATCCCTAGGGCCTATACTGATATTCATAGTTCCCGAATCATCAGAATCAACCACAAATTTGTCATAGAAGGGAATATTTAACAGGCCAACAGAATCGTAGGAATTGATTTTCTGACTGAACCTACTATAAATATAAAGATTGAATCTCAGATTAGCAGCTGATTTCCCAACAATGTCACAGAAGTGAACACGAACGAGGTGTTTAGCATTCCTACGCACATTAAAACCCCAGGTTATGTTGAAAAAATCAGCTTGCCTGCTAGAATTGATATCCATCGTTTGTGCAGTCTGGTAGACAAGATCAGGGGCAGTATACCGACTGGCAGATTCCGGGTTGTAACTAGGGCTACTGGATTGGAATACTTCCTTTGCCTTGTCTGGATTATAGATGTAGTCTGTGTCCGGAACCCAGTTTCTCAATAGCGTGTCGTTTTCCGGGGTGACTTTAGGGCCTCCAACATTTATCCTGTAAATGGTGTGTAAAGCCTTAGACAGCACACCCTTGTATTCATTAATGCTTCCTGCAGCAGTAACATGTCGGGCTGTATCATTGATCAGATCGTCAGGGGCAAGGTAGACTTCCATGGCATTTATAAATGCAAACGATGATCCCTGAGGAACAAAATACACTTTAAATTTGCCAGGATTGAGTATGCTAAGTAAGAATTCCTTTATTATAGGAGAGTCGCTACTGTTTTTGGCAGTGAAATTAAGTAACAGTGAGAACCCGGAAGTCCAGATGTCAAAAAGCGCTGTGGAGAGATCAGTTGGAGTACTTGGGGAGGAGAAAGCAAAGAAATGGAGGCGAACAAAATAAGTACCAATAGTGTCGATATCGAACTCATACGAAGAGTTGTGCAAAAAAACTCTTGCTGTCTGATACAGAGGTGATGCAGTTGAAGACAGGTTGCCGTCAATCGCGACTCTGTTCTGATCTGTATAGGAAATGGAATTGGAAGTCGAATCACTGGAATTCAAATCCCCGACGAAAGTCCGTTGGCCGGTGTAGACGTTGGTAGCAGAGCCGCAATTGATGAAATAATTATCTGGGAGAGAGTAATCTGCCATGGACAAAAACTGGAGGGATGAGAAGTGGAGGAGAAAAAGAAGAAGGGCAAACAGAGGCGTATAGACTTGGTGGAACCTAAGCTTTTCCATGGAAACTGTGGAAAAAAGTTGCTTGCTTTCACTCGGAGCAAAGCTTAACTGAGAATTCTGGACCTTGAGGTTGAACAAGCTTGAAGGAGAGGTTCAGAATTTGGCCTTTCTGGAGGACTCTGCAGTTGAAGTATAATTTTCCAAATATAGACAAAGTCTGCGTCAATTTACAAGTCACTGATTTGAATACGTCTCCCATAATCGTTTCCTGCGTATGCGTGTTTATTAGTTATTAAAAGTGACGGAAGTTTTTGTTGGGGAGAAAGTAATGAGAGGAATGGATTAACTTAGGATGGCCGTGTCTTGTGGTTATTTTGATGCTCGTTGGTGGTGTGTTCCTGATTTTCGTTCTCCATTTTTTTCCAGTGATTTTTACATTGCCTTGTTTGGTCTTTCTTTACTGAGAGGGGTGTATATAGAAATCTTTTTAGGGCCGGTTTGATTTTCTATCGGCTTTGATTTTCCATTTATGCTGTGACGGCTCCTTTTTTTTTTTAAATCTACCTCAATTCAATTCATCTCATTATTATAATTTTTTCAAATTTTTACACAAAATATACTAAATAATTCAACTTTTTTAAATCCCAAAACAACTTTTTCAAATTCTAAAAAAAAAATATAATAAATAATTCAATTTTTATTTTACTATTTACAAATTATTTTAACTCGTTTCAACTCAACCCTAATCCAAAACATCCGTTAAAGCTCAATGCTGCATATGTTGCCTCGCTTCTGTATTTGAGTTGTTGTCTCAGTTGACTCATCTTTCTTGTTTTTCTCATGTAAGGCCCACTCTATGCGTGTATTATGTATATATACTACTTAATGGCGCAACGTCCACGTTTGCCCAGTTGTGTGAAAAAGTTCTAGAAATAACTTCTATAAATAGTAAATAAAATGTAGTGAAAATATGATAACGTAGATTATCATAAATACTAAATTCTATCATTTAAAATTCTAGAATGCAAAATAATCCATTCTAACAAATCCAAAAAAATAAGTTATTACATTTAATAGCCAAAAATTCCTAAAAAGCATCATTTCTTGTTTAGCATCATTCTCAAAACAAGCCAATATTAGAAACATCTGAACTATCAACCAACAAATTCCTAAAACTATCTTACTAATTAACTGCATATTTATCTACATATAATTGTCTTGTAAAAGTCTCGTATAATGATCGATAATATAAAATTTAGAATTTATTTATGGTTATAAATATTGATATGACATAATATATATTTAAAATATGATGATATTATATTTTATTTATTTATGAATTTTATAATATAAACTATAATCTAATGTATCAGGAACTATTTATTCTTCATAAAAATTTTATAAACAAATAGTATCAAATAAGATGAAAAAAAAATAGTATAGATCATTTCTGATATAATTTGTATTTGGTATATTTTTTTAAATAATATATTTTTCATATCTAAAGCCTAGGACCTAAAAATTGAAGCCCAATCCGTGTAACAGTCTAGCCCAAAAAAGAAACTCAAGCCTCAGCTACCTAAACGACAACGTTTTGGCCGTAGGAAATGAAAATCCTATATTTTTATTTCTTCTCTTTTCATATGTTTTCCTTACATGAAAAAGATTCAAATGCATGTATTATATTTGAAAGCCAACATAATTTAGTAAACTTTAAAGATGGAATGAAAATATCAAACCTAATTTTTCTTCCTGACAAAATGGAGATTGTAGAAATGTAGAATTTAGCTAACCGTCTGAACTGTACAATGTAAAGGAAAAATAAAAAAATGTGAGGAAAAAAATTTCAGACGATTACCAATGAATTAACCCCATTTCATTCATGTAATATTAATGTTATAGATGAATGGATTTATTTGTTGAATAAGAATATATAAATTATTGTGACATTGTTCCGTTTGGATTCAGAGATGAGTTGAGATGATTTTAGATGAGTTGAATAAAATATTATTAGATTATTATTTTTTAATATTATTATTGTTTTAGGATTTGAAAAAGTTGAATTGTTTATTATATTTTATGTGAAAATTTAGAAAAATTGTAATGATGAGATGAGATAAGTTGAAGTGAATTTACAATCCAAATCGGGGCATATATAGAAAAATATATATTAGCTTAACATGGTCAATATTAATATAAAAGATGAAATCAACTTTGAATTGTTGTGAATACAATTGAACCTATATTTATATACGTATGATCGGCCTGTAAAAGTCCTGTATGATCATCGACAATATAGAAATGTCAATATTTGAGAATTTTTTGTTAAATTTGTGGGATTTATTTATGGTCCTAAAATATTAGACATTTTTTAATTTAGACATGATATACTTCTGAAAGAAAATATCAATAATGATATAATATATATTTATAATATGAAGATGTTAATACGAAGTTGTTTTCCCTTTTTATCCTTTTTTTTTTTTTAATATATGTTTTTTGCAATTGTAGCATAGAAATTTCTCCTTGTATTTGTACCCAGTTGCTTTATTGCAGTTTGTGCAAGACATGTAGTAAAATGCCTGACGTAAATCAACCATGAAAAATCTTCCTTGAATAAAAAAATGTTGACCTCTGCATTAAGACGGAGGAGATAAGCGTATTACATGACAGTTAAAAGTAGATATCAATGGAAATCATTATTATTTGAATAAACTAATATTAAATCAACTAATATAACATTAAATTATTCAGAAATAAAACTTTAAATTCACATGTAATAAATAAGGAATCATTATAGTCAGTAGTTACAAGTTTATATGCTTTTATGAAGAAAACACTATTTCATATGATTAATTTAAATTACTTACTACATTTAAAAATAGAATAAATCTATTAAAAAAAATTCAATTTGATGAGAAATAAATTATTGCTTCAAGATAAATATGGCAGAAATCATCTTCGTTAAATACATCTGCATTTATATCAATACAAAGAAATGATTATCTTTTAATATTTTTTTTAATTGTAAATAGTTATTTTACATTTTTTTAATAATATTAGAAATTACGAAATACAAATAAATAGAATAAGCATTACGAAATAAATAGAATAAGTATTTTTTATATGAGAAAGAAGAGAACATACCAAAAAGTAGAAGACAAATAAAAGGATTCTGAAAGTAAGGCTGAAAACCAAAATAATCGGTTCGGTTTCCTCATGAAACCGAAACCGACCGACCGGCCACTAAAGAGAGTGAAAACCGATCGAAACCGACTGGCTTAAGGGCTGAAACCGGCCGGTTTTCGGGGCGGCCGGTTTCCGGTCGGTTTGATCGGTTTTGGGCTTTTTCTTGGGCCCTTCTTTTGGGCCTTTGTTCTATTCCAATTGGGTCAATTCAATAAACTGTTTTGGGCTTTTTTTTTCCTCATTTCATTATCCAAGTTCTTTTTGAGATTTTTTTGAGTTGATTTCATTTTAAATTTTAATAGTATTATCATTTATAATTTTCTACTATTAGTCTATTACTAACTAACTATATTAATTATTACTTACTACTTATTACATAATTAAAAAAAATAAAAATAATTTCACTAGATGTTTAGTATTACTTAATACATATTAAAAAAAATAAAAACAAAAACAAATTGTCTTAAGCATAACAAAATGCAACTAAAAAATATAACATAATTAAATGACAACAAATTGGATAGTTGCTACTTGCTTCTTCAACTTCAAGCTGTCAACCTTCAATCTTCAATACTTGTCACGTTTGATTGTGTGCCCAACTCTACAAACATTAATAAATATTAATAATAAGAATAAAACATCAAATGTTAGTGAATTTGGTTTATAAAAAATACTAAAATTAAATTACAATGAAAACAAATAAAATATTACCTGATTCTACTATGAAGCTCTCCACATTATCCATAGCCTCCCGGATATCAACGGTTGTTGCTGGATGTCTTAACCAATTTTGAGTACAAATCGTGCCTCAACAGTTCTCGGAGCCAATGAACTCCGAAAAGGGTTAAGCACACGACCTCCCGTACTAAATGCTGACTCAGACGCAATCGTGGAAACAGGCATAGCCAATAAGTCTCGTGCAATCCTCGCGAGTATAGGATAGTTAGCCTCATTAATTTTCTATCAAGTCAAACGATGTGGAGAGTGCCTCACAACCATCTGATAAATATCGATCTACTTCTGTTTTGGCAATATTAGATCCCATGGCGGAAGATGTTTTATACCACTCGTAGAACCATTTGGTCTCATGCTTGCCATCACCATCATTCATGGTTCTAGATGTCGGAGGGGGCACATGTTCTTGGCTACTCGTGGTGGAGCCGAATTCCACATTATATTCAGCATACAAATCTTTCAATAACTATTTCACACTCAACACCAACTCCTCAGCAAGAAACTCATCATGAACTTTCTTCAAGTGGAAACTAAGAAGTCCTAACTTGCTTCGTGGATCAAGCACAACTGTAACTAACAAGAACAAGTTCAGCCTGTCTAATGACCCCTAATACTTATCATACTTTGTTCTCATATTTATGGCCATACTCTTCAAGCAACGATTAGGACTCTCGCTCAACTCCATCAACTCATTTTAGAGATCACAAATCTTTAGAAAACTGGTGTTGGCTGTTACATATAAAGATCCAGAAAATCTATTAGTAGAATCATAAAACATCTCCAAAAATTTAACAAAAACCCTCACTGTCTCCCACTCCCTAGCTTTAGGAGGCCCCATGTGCCCAGACCCAGTGCCATCATCAAAATAAGAGAGGTAATTATAATCCTCACTCTCCATTCGCTTGAAAACCTTCTCAAACTTCTCAGCCGCCTCCAACATCATATAAGTTGAGTTCCATCGTGTTTATACATCAAGACACAATATTTTGTTACAATCAATTTTTTCTTTTTCAGCACATCTCTTAAACTTGTCTAATCTTGCGGGAAATGAACGCACATATCTAACTGCATTTCTCACCATTGTGATGGCGTCATTACACTAATTCAAACCCTCATTCACAATAAGATTCAATATTTGAGCACAACATCTCATGTGCATATACTTACCCCCAACAAATTCTCACTCAAAAACTGTTTCAAATATAAAATTACAGTATCATTTGAACTTGCATTATCAACTGTCACAGCAAATATTCTATCAATGCCCCAATCATACAAGCATGACTCAACATATCTCCCAATAGTTTCCCCTCGATGATTAGGGATTAAACAAAAGTTAATGATTTTTTTCTGCAATTTCCAATCTTGATCAATGAAGTATGCAGTTAGACACATATAATTCAAATTCTGTATTGATGTCCATGTATCGGTCGTCAACGAAATCCTCATGCCACCACTTTTTAACACTTTTTTAAGTTTTTCCTTTTCACTTTCATACAATTTCATACAATCTCTTGCCACTGTAACACTTTAAACCGAGGTTCAAAAGACCAACACACTTTCTTAAATCCCTGTTCTTCAACAATTCTAAATGGTAACTCATCGACAATTACCATCTCTGCAATTGCCAACCTCACAACATCTTCACTATATTTGTGGGTTACAAGACTCCTTAACATACCATCACTCTCTCCAACCCCCTCCTCAGGTGTTTCCTCACCTGTTAATATTTTATGGTACCTATCCAAAGGATCACGTTTATGAGGATTTTTAGGACATGAAGGCAAATGATTTTGCATTGTTGAAGTCCCATTCCTCTTTGAGTGGCAAGCATATGTCTTGCCACAATAATTACATTTAGCCTTTGGATCATCTATAGCACAACCCTCCACCTTCGTAAAATGGTCCCAAACAATAGATGGATCATTCCCTTTTCGTTTCTTAGGTAATGGACAAGTAGTACTAGTAGGGGCACTAGGGGGTTTTGATGACTGGGTCTCCCTCACATCATCTCCCAAGTTAATGGTTGGTGTTGATGCATTAACGTCAATCGGAGACGACGAAGATCCATCTAATTATAAAACAAAACATAAATATTACACGTTAGTACTTAATACGTTATCACGTACATTATCACAACAGCTAGTTTGCAACATAGCAAACATCACAAGTCTAAGACTCTAATCTAAGTTTAGTTCACTCATCACATTTCATGCTTTAAATTCATTGATTCAAACTTTCAAAGACTGGTAAGAAATAAAATTAACAAACATAGCCTACAATCCACAAGTCTATCACAGACACACGCACACAAATTATCACTAATCATCACAAATTATCACACTGTAAGCACTAAGCAGTGGCACTAAGCATTTCGGGCCTAAGGCATAAGCTCATTTCGACATTGCTCCATCACACACGACACAATGTCAATCACAAACCACAATATTTTTACTAACCAAGGCAAAAACAGAGGCAATATTTCATCTTCCTCCCAAAAAATTCCTCAAGAAATTTAACAATAACAATGTTCAAGAAAATGTACCCATAAAAGATGAATTACAGCTCTGAAAATAAAACTTACAGTGGGATGTGGGCCGTGTGGGTCGTCAGCGATGAGAGAGGAGACAGGGTTGTGGGTTGTCGGCGACGAGAGAGGGAGTCTGGGTCACAGGGTCCAGGGAGAGGGAGAGGGAGTCTATATGGCCACAGGGTCCGGGGAGAGGGAGAGGGAGAGAGAGTTTGTATGGGGTCCGAACTCCGAGGAGAGGGAGAGGGAGAGGGAGTTTGGGACTGGGAACGACTTGGGCTCACGAAGAAATGAAGAAGACGAAATGAGAACGGGGGGTGGGTGGGGGTTCTAACCCTAGCAAAAAACGACGCCGTTTGGTTTAGACCAAACGGCGTCCCGCTTATTTTTTTTCATAGGTTTAAAAACAAAACGACGCCGTTTCATGTGAAACAGCGTCGTTTTGTATAAGAAATATATTTTAAAAAATATAGATATAAGACGCCGGCCGGTTCGTCGGTTTAGATCGGGATTGAACCGCAGACCGAACCGACCGACGTCGGTTTCCTTAATTTCCTACTGCCGGCCGACCGGTTCTCTGCCGGTTTCGGTCGGTTCCTGAATCCGGCAGCCGGTTTGAGTCGGCGGCGGTCTGTTACAAAGAACAAGAAGAGTGAAATAAGAACAGAAGCAGCAGATCTATTACAAAGAACACATTAAAAAAATAGAATATAATAATTGTATAATTATATTTTTTAAATAAGACTATATTAACATATTAAGAATAATAACAGATGTAATAAATAAAATCAATATTTACATAATCGGAAATTAAACATAATAAAATACTGCAGGAAATGCAATTTCCTATTAATAGTGTCATTAATAACAATATTAATAGTGTTATCAATATGAGATTTGCTAATAATATAAAATATAAAATTAAATAATTAATAATAAAATTTGAAAATATTGAACTTAAATATTAATAAATTATATTAAGTAACAGTATATTAAAAACATTAAGTGATTTAATAAAAAATATGTAGATCTATTTAAATTATTAATAAAATATATTTTCTTACTTATGAAGATTTATAATTATATTAATAAAACAATTATCGTTAATTTTAATAATTATAGTCGATGGCATATGTTATATATTTATTACTTCCAAAATAAATATATAATGTGTTAATTTTAAACTTAGAAAATACATTACTAAGAGTTAAATAATTTAATCATATAATTATAATATAAACTTTCATCATTTACAACTACAAAAAACAATTTAAACAAATTGTACTACATTACAAATTTTAAAACTCCTCAAATATTGTTATTAATTTTGAATTAGTTATTAAAGTACAAATTAAAGGAAAAAAAATGCTGAAAAGAAATAAAATTTATTTTTTGACGATTTTATTTTCTTATTAGCAATTGGTTTATTAATTTAGCAAAAACAATATCAGACTATAGGGTAATATTTAGGTCCAAAATTATTTTTAACACTATTTATTTCTCACATCTAAAAAGTCCAAAAAAAACAAAACTGAAGCCCAAATTCTCACATCTAAAGTCCAGCCTCTCCCACCACACCCCCCCGGTACAAAAACCCTAGGGTTTATTTTTCTCCTGTATTTATTTCATTCTCAGTGCCGACACCCCCATTATTCTCTCAAAACTTTCTCTCTCCTAACATCCATCTTTGAGAGTCTTCTTCCCCTTCTCTCTCTTTTTCATTTCTTTGTTCTTTCTCTCATTCTCTCTGTCTCCTACCCTCACCATCATACTACAAATAGCCACCTACTCATTCTATCAGCCACATCAGCACCAGCAACATCTTGCCATTTTGGCTCCCCTCACTTCTTCATCTCTCTCTCTCTCTCTCTCTCTCTCTCTCTCTCTCTCTCTCTCTCTCTCTCTCTCTCTGTTCCATCTCTATATTATTTTTTCTCGAACAAAGACAAGGAAGACGACATGCATTGGGTGTCATGTATATGAGTAATTTTTTTTTAATCTTTACAAACTTCAACATATCTAGACGTTTTACTTTAGATCTGAGAAGTTTTGCTCTATTTTTTTAGATCTACACGTTTTAGCTTTTATTTTTGCAAACCAAGGTTTCATTTTGTAGAAATTCTTTTTGGATTTAGCTGTGAAGAACACGGCTATGCTTCACGTTTTACTTTAGATCTGAGAAATTTAGTCTATTGTTTAGATCTACAAGTTTTACGTTCTGTTTTTGCAAAGCAACTTTTGATTTTGTACAAATTGTTTTCGAATTTAGTCTTGAAGAACATGATTGTGCTTCACGGGAAAGCTGATTTTTTTTTTTTTAGAAATTCTCTTCTTTAGATCTACATGTTTTAAAAATTGGTTTTGTGTTTGCTTCCCTTTCGTATATATAGATATATTGTTTTAGTATTTTGTAGAAACTTCGAAATCTTAGAAATCTTCCTCTTCAGATCGGAGGGTTTTTTTTCTTCTTCTTTAAATCTGCGTGTAACGTCTTTAACATCTGAAGAATTTTTCTAAATGTTCTTGTTTTTGTATTTACATCTACACATATTAAATCTTGTTTTTACATTTTATTTCGTTTAGTGTAAATGGGTATGATTGATTTAGTGAATTTTTACAAATTTGAAGGGATTCTTTGGATCTGTGTTGTTTCTCTCTCTGTGTCTACTTCTTTGTTAGAAATTTTCTTCATTAATGGTTACAAATCTAAGTAGATTTGTTTAATTCATTTTTGAATCCTTACTAATTTCAACATATTTTGAATTTTTTTTATACAAATCCGAATGTAAATTTGTAGAAATTTGAATTTTTTTTTTGGATCTACGATTTTTTCGTCTGTGGGGGTATGAGTGCTTTCTTGAAGTTGAAGAAATTCAAACACAATGTGTCGGTGTGAATTCAGTGTTCATGGAACTGAGGGGCAAAAATGTAAAACCACGAATAAAACAAAAACAACCTGAGTGACAAAAAGAATAAACAAACAAAATATAGGGGTAAAACCGTAAATACACGAGCATACTATAAAAAAAAAGCAGGGATAAAAAGGAAAAATAACTAAAAGTGAAGGGCAAAATTGGACAAAAATGTGAGACCAAAAAATGATGTTCATCCTAGATTGACGCTTTTATGTATAAGAAGATATATATAATATATATGTGTGTATGTAGTTATTTATAAAATACTTGTTATCGGTGCTTTTGGCCTGTGATGCTTATAAGTTATAATTAAAGTTGTATGAAGTTTTACTTATCATTAATGCTGTTAAAGATCTACTCTATTGTATTATTTCTCAACTTATCCATTGATTTGACTAATGATACATTTGTCTAATGAAGTTTTTTATTTTTTATTTTTGCATTCAATTGATCTTATCTATCTTGCTTGTGCATTTCCTGGAGTCGCAGTTCACTGGTAAATAGAGTGGCTCCTTCTTGCAGTTAGTTTCCAGTTTTATATTTTATTGACAATTAAAATATGAGGTATATATGATTTAGACAAAGGATGGTGCAGGTTTTGGTGAGTACATGAATATGGGTAGTGCTTTGGTCTAAGTCAAGTCTCATTTTTATCCAACAAAACCAAGGAACAAACATCTTGTTTATTAGGAGTTCCTTGACCATTGTGATTCTCTGTTTTCTTTCTTAAATCTAACTTGACACCTCACTTTAGGTTATGGAAGAAGAAAATTGAGATTTAATTAGTAGGACATGTCTTTATCTTAAAGTTAGAGGATAGGTTTATTTGACAGTTAAGCACTCCAAACTTATATTGTTTGTGAAAACACAATAATATAATAAAAATTATAATAAAATTAATATTCAAACGAAACTAGTTTGAACCGAGGCATTGAAATCTTGCTCTCTTTAAGAAGATTCAAGCTCTTTGCGGTGCACAAAATCTCAAATTAATCGGTGCATCAAAATTCCTCTTGACTTGACTCCTCCAAGATACAACAACCTAACTGATCCCAAGTAGTTGGCTTGACTTGACTCAGTGATTGATCCCAAAGTTCAACTCAAAGAATACCTTTCTATTATATGGAAAATCTTGCAAAAAAATATGTACACACTTTGTCTCTCTCTTTTATTCAAAGAAAACACCATGTTTCATCCGATAAAGAAAAATAACATCACTCCGCAACCAACACCACCACCCTATGTACTCCAACCTCAATTTAATATAAAAAGAAAGATGGCCGTTTCACAAGAGATTCAAAACTGGGCAATAAAAAAGAATAAACACCCAAATTAATATAGAAAAAACGGCTTCCATCAATTAGAAATATTAACACATGAACTGGTAAGTAGGACTGTTCAACTGGGCCAGGTTTTTTCCCGGCCCGGTCCGGAACCCAGAAAACCAGGTTCTGATTCTGGGTACCAGCCCGGATCAAATCCGGGCCGGAACCCGGGTTGGAAAATCCGGACCTATCCGGTCTGGATACGGGTTACAAACCCGGGTATCGAATTTTAAACCCGGTACCCGGGTTTTACGATTCGTAAAAGAAAACCCCCCCTCCGAGTCTGCCTTTATCTCCTTTCTCTCTCGTTACGCTTGCTAAAGAAACCCTAGACCATGCCTCCTCGCTGCGAGTCTGTCTCTCTCACTCTCACTCTCTATCTCTATCTCCCTCTCTCTCTCTCTCTCTCTCTCTCTCCATTGGATTTCTGGGTTTGGCTTTCCAAGAGAGAAAAGTGTCAATTCTGCATATATATGATCTGGTAGCTCCAAGATAAAAATTGTTGTTCACAATCATTAGTCTAGTACTTGGCCTGATCTGGGTTTGGGTTGAAAATTATTTGAATATCTTTTGTTGTCTAATGGATGATGCTTCCTCTTCTACTCAAGTAGTGCTGATTGATTTATATGTTCATCGAATAGAATCATGTATAAGTCATTAGGCCTCTAAAATATGGGTTTTAAGTCACTAGGTTGCATACGGTAGATTTAAATAAAATGAGAAGGAGTTTGTCAAATACTTGAGGCATATCTGTTTACAAAACATTGAAAAACTAAAGAAAAAGTGAAATATAAGTAATACTCACTATATCCAAAGCCATATGTACATGGTGCCTCCAATCTAGTTTTAAATAGCCCAGTAGCAATAATTTTTTAATAATGCTATATATAATTTTAATATTTGTAAAGCCTATGGTCACTTTGAAAAAGTGGAAGTGCTATATATACATTTCTAACAATCCAACGAGGGGATGATCATTTGCAACTTATCATTCTTATTTTTTGTATAAATTTAACAGAGTGCAATTTATATTTTTTGTATAAATGGAACCTATCTAACCTCATTCATCTAAATAATATAAAAACAATGTTTGATTTTTTAACTTTTATATGTTATCTGTCCTGTTAACATATAACATGGGAAATCAAGGTCAGGCATGAGGGAGGAATGTTATGGAAAGGGTTGCATGGGAAATCAAGGGGAGAAACTTGTGTGCATGGGACTTTAAATGCGGCTTGTGCAGTTTGTTGTTGGACATGGCTTTTCCTCCTTTATTTGAATTCATGTTGTTAGGCATAGAGTTGTCTCCTAAAGATAACTATGAATAATCATTCAATTCTAATCGTCTTTATATTATCTGCTAATTCTTTGTCTAACGTTGTTATATGAACTTTCTCTGACAATAAATGAATGCATAACTTGTACGTTCCTCCTTGTACATGCATTCTGTATGCTTATATTTTGTCCTACTGTGAACCCAAATAAACGTATTAATAGCACAACGACTATTAAGCGTATTATATGAACTTTCTCTAAACCTATGATGCTGACAGTTCATTCTTTATAATATAAATGAAAACATGGTAGGTAAAGATGAGTAAGTTTCAAGTTCAAAGTCCCGTCATGGGCATGCAAGAGTTGGTCAATCTTCATTTCTTGGAACTTAAACTGATTGAAATTTACTAGGAATTTGACTTTTTGGCATGGTCGAGTAGTGCTGAAAGCAATGATCTTAGAAATCAGGATAAATCTTATGTCTCTTTGATTGTACATGCATGTGGTTATGCATCCAGTTAACTGCATATACACACTAGTTGGTCTTGGCAATTTCTATACATCTTTCAATATAATAGAGTTAAATCTTGTTGAAGTATTGTGTCTATGACTCAGAAGTCATCCATGAGGTAAAATATAGTTGTCTTAATTACATTAGTCATATATAATCTTTAACCATAACAGCCCCCACTTTCCTTACAACAAAAAAAAGAGAAGTGGAAAGAGAAAAATTTAGCATGCATGCTAATATCTCAATCTTACACTGTAATATAGGCATTGTAGTTTATTTTGATATGTTGGTTCATTTGCATGCCATGACCTCATTGTTGGGCTGCAGCCTCCAATTATCAGGCGACATAATCGCCCATTTATAGCAAGAATGTGCATTTAATCATTTTCATTCTGTTTTGGTATGCTGTCATGTGGGTTGTTCCCTTTTCCAGATTACTTTTTGTAGTCCTTTCTAGCATGTGCAACAACTTGTGACTTCTTATAGCTTTTTATTTTTCCATTTAACTGAATGTTGTCTTCTTGAGTTGTCTTCTTGATGCCTTTATTGTGGTGGAAAGTACCTTATAAATGGGATGTATGTCATCAGGTTTGTTTGTAAAGAGCAAAGTTATGTTGAGACTAGAGTTCATTATGTTGAGTGTTAATCGTTAGAATAATCCAGATTATATTAGTGTTTGATTATTTATTATATTGTGTTTGATATTTTTTATTACCCAATAACAGATGGAAGAAAATTATGTGAGTTGTAATATTGGTACGACCCAAGGGGTTGGTGGTGACTCTTCGTCTATTCTAGTGGATGTGGAGGAGCATGGGAGTCTTCCAACTCATTCATCGACATATACACAATAGACTACCCATTCCATCCCACCTTTACCCAAGAAATAAAAAAAAAAACACCTAGTAACCAATCGGTGGTTTGGGAATACTTTACTAAAGTACAACCTATTGACCACAATAACCCAAAAGCTAAGTGCAATTATTGCGCTAAGCTATACAGTTGCCACTACAAGAATGATACTTCATCTATGCTACATCACCTCCAGAATGCATGTGAAACTTCCCCTCTTAAACTTAAAGGAGTTGGAAAAAGTCAATCTAGTGTTAAGAGGGATGCGGAGGGAAGAGTGTGTAGCCCACAAGGTATATTGAAGTATGATGCAGAAAAACTTAGGGTGTTAACTACTAAGTTTTTTATTAGGTGTGAATTGCCTTTTAGGCTAGTGGAGCATGAAGGGTTTGTTGAGTTCGTGACTGATTTAGAGTCTCGATTTACTTTGCCATCCCGAATCACTTTAAAAAGGGATTGTATTAAATTGTATAACGAAGAGAAGATACAATTAAAGAAATTGTTGGATGATCAAAGAATCTGTCTTACCACCGATACCTGGACGTCTGTGCAAAATATGAACTACATGTGCATTACCGCACATTTTATTGATTGCAATTGGAGATTGCAAAAAAAAAATACTTAAGTTTTGCCAAATTTCTGACCATAGAGGTGAAACTATTGGGAGGGTGTTAGACTTGGGATTGCATGAATGGGATGTTGATAAACTTTTGACCATCACAGTTGACAATGCCTCCTCAAATGATGTTGCTATTGATTACATGAGGAGGAGAATAAAAGACAATGATTGTACTATATTGGGTGGTGAATTTCTTCACATGCGATGTGCTGCCCATATATTGAATCTGATTGTTATGGATGGCTTGAAGGATGTCTATGAATTTATAACAAAGATTAGGGATGCCGTTAGGTATGTGAAATCTTCGCCGTCAAGATTTGCAAAGTTCAAGGTTTGTGCAGCAAAGGAAAAGATCATTGGGAGAATGATTTGCTTGGATGTTCCTACTAGATGGAACTCCACATATTTGATGTTGAGTACCGCTGAAAAACATAAACAAGCATTTGATCAATTTGTTTTTGTGGATGAATATTTTGTGAATCCCACTAGTGATGATTAGAAAAATGCACGGATTTTTGTAGAGTTGTTAGAAAATTTTTTATGATGTTACATTGAACATTTCTGGTTCTTTGTATGTGATTGCTAATGTATATTTTGAGCAACTTTGTACAATTGAAGATGTATTAAATGATATGTGCTTGAGTAGTGATATTATCACTTGTACTATGGGCATAAATATGAGAAGTAAGTATGACAAGTATTGTGGTAGCACAAATAGGTTCAACTTAATGATATATGTTGCTTTTGTGCTTGATCCACGATACAAAATGATGGCAATGAAGTTTTGGTTGCAAAAGTGCAAAGGGTATGAGTTGGCGGATAAGATAGAGGACAAGGTTAAACTCCTTTTAGGCCGCTTGATCGAGCAGTACAACACATTTCGTGTGGCTAGTGGAGGGAGTTCTAATGTGGCTCAAGGGAGGCCAAACACTACTAGTGGGAGAAGTTCTAATGAGCTAACACCGCGTCCGACTAAATTTAAGGTCATGTTCACCAAATTCCTTGAGGAGCGGGGTGTTATGGCATTTAGATTGGAGCTAGATAGGCATTTGTCTGAGGCGTGTGTAAATGACTCGCTCGGTTTTGTTATCTTAGATTGGTGGAGAGTTAATGCCGCCAATTATCCTGTCCTTGCTGAGGTAGCACGTGATGTGTTAGCCACCCCCATTTCCACTGTTGCCTCGGAGTCTGCATTCAGTACTGGAGGACGAATATTGGATCCTTTTAGGAGTTCATTGTCTTCAGAAACTGTCGAAGCCCTCATTTGCACCCAAAATTGGTTAAGGACCAAACTTGAAATATTTTTTTAATATCTATCTATCTTGGTTTATTATCTATCTAACTCATTTTTTAATATTTTTTTAGATGATCATCTAGCTTTATCTTTAACAGAGGATGCTGTGAGTCTCTCTTCCCATTGATGCTGAAAAAAATTTAGAGTAAGTACTTTAAATTTAAGAAGTCATGAACAATATGAAATATGGAATTAGGTATGTTTATTATAAAAATGTCATTATAACTTGTGGGCATGTGGCAAACAGGATAGTACTATATTCATGAATGTGCATTTCCGCCTTCTTTGAAAAATTTTGTTTTTTCAGGTTCCATAGTTTCTCAGGACGTGCTGATGCAATTAGTAAATACTTGAAGGACACAAAAGCAGTTGAATAGATGGCAGTTTCAAACTTTGAATTGAAGCATTTTGCAATTTTCGTATATTATAATTTTGTGTTTTGTAATGCAATATAATGTAATGTAATGTAATTCAATTTAATATGTAATGAATTACATTATTGCATGCATTTTACATGATAATGCATGGCCATGGAAGGTTAGAAGTAGTAGAGGTTAGAAGTACTACTACTTGATCGATCACTTTTAATAGTAGTATTATCATATTGGAATATGGAATATATATTATAGAATATATTACATGTACATGATCATCTAATTTCAAAATAAATATATATATTTCCAACTTTTCAGTAACATAGGCTTTTAGATTAAAAAAAAAACTTGAGCTTTATTTTTTTTTCTGAAAAAAATTAGATAATGTAGGCTTTTATTAGAAAAAAAAAACTCGGGTTGAAGCTGGAACCCGGATTTCCGGGTTGTAGAAACCCAGGATCATCCGGGTTCCAGCTCGGGTTTGAAGCCTGGGTTCCGGGCCGGGTATATCCAGAAATCCGATCCAGAACCCAATTGAACAGTCTTACTAGTAAGAGCAATTGAAACTTCAAACAACTTGACTGAAAGAAACGGACGTAAAACAATTAAAATTAGAGCAACTGAAATATTAGACAATTAACGGATTCAGAATTAAAGGGACCAACGTTAACAATTTTAATAAGTCTTCAAGCCAAGTTAATACCCAAAGTAACGACAACTTTATTAAAAGCCTGTTAATATGTTTGGGACATGTGATGAGATACAAAATTCTCATATCATTTTATCTTATCATTATAACTTTCTCAAATTTCGTCACAAAATATAATAAATAATTCAACTTCTTCAAATTTCAAAACAATAATAATATTTTAAATTTTTATCTAAAACTAAAAATTCTATCTCACTCTCAAACCTACCGGTGAAGGCGAGCAAAGGTAAGGAATAAATATTATTAAAAAAATACTAACATATATACCAGTGTGTGCATAAATTAGGTTAAAATCTTGTTCATATCTATGAGCTTCCTGCTGCAGAAATGTTACTATTTCCTTGTGGTTTGTTGCATTCCATATTTAGGCCCAATAATTTCATTCTAGGGGCCATTTTTTAACTTTATTTTTGTTCATACCATCAGGTATCCGGCTGATGTTTCCTGGAGAGCGAAAATCCACTCAGTACTTTGTCCTATATGCTACATGGAAAAAGAAACAGCTGCTTATATTCTATGGAATTGTGTTTCAGCTAGAGATGTATGGAGTCAAGGGCCATCACTTTTCCAGAAAAGCTTTTTGAGAGAAGATAGTTTTATAGATATTTCTGAATCTCTAATGGCTAATTGTGACAATCATCTTATGGATCTATTGGCTGTAACAGTAAGGAACATTTGGTATCGAAGAAACAAGTCAATTTTTGAAGGTATTTTTTTGCATCCCACTTTGTTAGCTTAACAAGCAGTTCATGATCTTGCTGTTTTTAAAGCTACACCGACAAATTCAGAGCATTCTCTTAGATGTACTTCTAACCAAGTTGCGCATTGGACACCCCCTCCTCGTGGTCAAGTTAAGATTAATTGGGACGTAACTTTGAGTGAGTCTCAAGATAGAATTGGCCTTCGATTGTTGGCAAAAGATCATGTAGGAGGTATTTTAGCTACTAAAAGAGTGTCAAAAGCAGGGTGTGTAACCCCTTTACTTGCTGAAGCAATAGGGGGCTTTTAGGCCACAAAGTTAGCATCTGATTTGGGTTTAACTTCAATCATCCTTGAAGGTGATTCCTCTCAAGTTGTTCGAGGCCTTACCAGACAACAAGCCAAATGAGATTATGTGGGATTGGTATTAGATGACACTAGAAATCTGCTATCTACTTTTGAGTCTTTTGTTATTATATTGGTAGGAAGAAATGGCAATGTTATTGCCCATTCTCTTGATAAAAAAACTTTAGATCTTAGAGTGGATTTTGAACAATTAGTATTTAGTTCTCACTGTAATAATTTTCCTGTAATGTTACACTGATGTGTGGAATTTTTAGTCCAAAAAAAGGGGCACGGGTGTTCCACATTCTCAACTCCAAAAGATGCTCACAGTTATTTGATGTTATTAGATATAACTCTAACTCTACTTTCTCCTGATTGTACATGACTTGTGTATCTGTGGATATACAGTAATCGGCATGGAATCATTATATATTCAGTGGCGGAACCATCCATTTTTTAAAAGGGCCAACTTTTGAGAGATGTTTATGTAAAATGAAAAAAAGAACTAAAACATCATAAAGCATGACTATGTATAAAATTAAATCTCGATAACTTGCTATATATACGTAGAAATAAAATTTAAAAAACACAACTTAATGTTTGTTTCAGATTTTTGATGATAATATTTCATAGAATAATATTCATTCATTGTTATTTTTGTAATGAAATATTTAGAAATTGTTTTCTTTATAGAAATTATCAAGTGATTTTTTAGAATGTCATCTTTTATTCTAGTATCTAAGTTAGTTTATTAAGTTTCATATAAAATCTAAGTATTTTCGTGTCATATTAAGCATAAAATATTACAATTGAGACCTTAACTCAATGAAGTCTAAAGGATAAAACCTCTAAACTATTTTTCATATAGATCATCAATTTTAAATAATTTTTCTTTTTTTTTCACTTTAGTTTCCATATTAATTTCGTCCTCAATATCCTTGGAAATTAGATAATATATAGAAATTATAAAAAATTCAGCAGCTATAGGAAAAAAAAAGTGGAGACATTTCTATAGAAATTTTAAATAATTTTAGAGGGCATATGGAAATCATAATTTTTTTTTTTTGGGGGGGGGTCAAGTTCTATATACATAGAATTGTGTATAAGATTTAGGGGCTATTTTGGATCTTCAAAAACTTTTTTGGCAATACATTTACACGTTTGGTATTGAGAACTGCTACAGATCTTAAAGGATTATACAAAAGTAAACTCACAAATTGATGTGGTTTCATGAGATCCATTAGATATACTTTGCAACAAAAGTAACTATACAATTTAATGCACCACATCAAATCACATCAATTTGTGAATTTACTTTTATATAATCATTTGCTATTTCAATGCACTTGACTAGGGGTGTAACCGGTCCGGTTCGGTCTGGTTTTGGACAAAACTTAGGACTGAACAGGTATGTACCGGTTTTGTATTTTCCAAAACCGATGACGCACCGGTTACCCTCCTAAACCGGTACTTCCAGTTTTATTGGTTTCCGGTCCGGTCCGGTCCGATTTTCTGATTTTTTTAAAATGTAAGTTTGACAGTTTGTCATCTGTCAGTGCATGCAAATTACTATATGATTCTTAATTGATTTTGGTAGTTTTGTGCCACATTTAAAGATGTTTTAGTTCTCGTTACCTATTCAAACTTAGAGATGATTCTGTTTATACAGATAGTGATTATGATGAAAATTGTTACAATGTTGTTCAATCAATACAATAATTTCCTGGACACTGTTGCAAAATCAGGAAGTGACCATGTACCATGTTTGAAATATTTGTGAATTGGATGCCATTTAATTGTAATTTACTACATATTGACAATATATATATATATATATATATATTAGATGCAATTATCCCATTTTCTTAAAGTAATAAACTCAATCATAAAACCATAATAACACAAACTCAATCACAAAACCGTAATAACAGACACAATCACAAACACAATCACAAAAATTATAAATTTCGGATTCAAAAACCCTAATAAAACAAATACCATCTACGGTTATACCATATTTCAAAATAATTTAAAAACACAAAAATAAATTATTGTGGGTCCTTGAGGAATCGAAGACAGAGAGGGTGAGGTGAGACCGAGGGTCTGTGCATGGTAGGCTGCGGTTCTACGGCTAAGTTATGTGCAACGGCCGGTGAGGGGATAGAGAGACAGAGAGACGAGAGAGTGAGGCAGAGAGATGAGAGAGTGAGGCAGAGAGTCTGAGAGACGGGCGTTGTCTGCAGAGAGAACTTCCACAAAGTCACGAAGGCGTCGGAGGGGCTGGAGGGGAAGGGGGATGCGAGGGAGGGAGGGTTAGGGTTTTCGTCTTTCGGGGGAGTGGGGGGAAGTGAAAGTGAAAAGTGAAAAGTGAGGGGGGAGGGGGTGAAGTGACGAAAATTTGTTTAAATGACGCCGTTTGGATTGAAATTGGACCCAAACGGCGCCGTTTCAACAGACTGTTTATTTAAAAAGAAAAAAAACCAAGCTGCGTGAAACGACGTTGTTTCACGCAACTCAGTTTCAAAATTCTCACCCGGGACTTAAACGGCGCCGTTTAGGTCCTGTTTTATACTAAACGACGCCGTTTTGTGTTTGGTAGATGAGGTATAGTGTTATTCTATTATCTTTTTGACACATAATTTAATTAAAAAATTATTTAAATTACTAAAATTAAAATTAAATAAACTATTCAATGTGGATTATTTAATTAAGTGATTAAAAAAGTAATTAATTATATTTATATTTAGGATGTTAATTCCTAATTTGTTACTAACTTAAAGTTAGAGTATGTCAATGTATTAATATTATGAATCTATGTTAATTTTTAATATATTAAGCTTTTTAGTTTTCACATTTTGTATATGATTACATTTAGTTAATTACATTAATATTTGTAATTGCTTTATACTAAATAAATATAGACTATAACAATATTAATACAGACATCCATATTATATATAGTAGACTTATAGTGAACTTAATACTATTAGTCTATTATACATATATTATGCTATAACTCTAATATATTATAATAATATTAGTATTAGTTGTGGTGATTTAGTATAACTATATTAGTATAAGTATAACTATAGTCTATAGTAGACTATTAGTATTAGTTATATATTAGTATGGCTATATAATATATTAGATTATATAATTGTATTAATATTAGACTATTAGTATTAATTATATATTAGTATTAGTTATAAACTTATAGTGATTTAGTATAACTATATAATATATAAGACTATATAATAGTATTAATATTATACTATTAGTATAGTTATATATTAGTATTAGTTATAAACTTATAGTGATTTAGTATAGCTATATAATATATTAGACAATATAATAGTATTAATATTATACTATTAGTATAATTATATATTAGTATTAGTTATAAACTTATATATTAGTCTAACTATATAATATATTAGACTATATATAATATAATTTAATATATATTTTTATGTTTAAAGCACATGATCAATTAAATTTTCATCTTTAAGATTAAACTTTTATTTTATAAAATATATAACATTATCTTATATATAATTATATTAATATATATACAACATTCACATATAATTATATATTATATATAAAACTTATATATAAAAAAAATTTGTATAATATTAATTTTGTATAAAATTTATATATAAAATATTAATTTATATATATATATTTCTCCAACCGGTCCGGTCCGGTCCAGACCGGTTTTCCGGTGTAAATTTACACCCCTACACTTGACCAAGTTTTCTCTTTTATGACAGGCTAGAGCCTTTTTCCTTGACTTTTATCATTTCAACTCCATTTGTTTTTACTATTGTATTGGCACCTGCAGTTGGATTTCCCCTCAATTAGGGGTGAGTACCAATTTAGTCGAAGTTAGATTCCCTTAAATTCAATTCCAACCCTAACTCCAAATTTGAACTCTGACTCTAACTTGTCGGAGCATAGTCAAATTTGGGCTTTCAGCTTTATGCTTCTTATTTTTAGCTTCACATTTAGCCCATTTAAAAAAGAATTTTTTTGTGAGATTTCAAATTTCAATTTTTTGAAAAAAATTAAGAACTAAAACTAAATTATTCACTGCTAATTTATTTCTATACTAATATCTAACTTATTTTTATACTAGAATTATACAATAGTGTTACCTGTTATTATATTATACTAGTGCCTAACTTATTTATAACTTATTTATACACTAAACCTATTTCTAGTGTCTAATTATATGTTATTATACTTTAGTAAATTAGTATGTGTGTTATTAACTTATTATATACTAGACTTATTTAAATGCTAGTATCTAACTTATTTCTATACTTAGATTATGTATATTGTATGGTAATAATACTATGTTGTTTATATATACTAAACTGTCATTAGTATATTTATATTATAGTATAATTATATTATTTTATAATAATCATTCCATACTAGTATATTATTGAATTTAACTATATAAGTTTTAGTTATATAGCTATATAACTATACTAGTATATATGATAAATATATAGATAAATACATATTTTTATAACATATGTACAATGGAGTCAGAACATAAAGTCGAATCGGATCGGAGTCGGTCCAGTGACACCTCCGACTAACTCCGACTCCGGAGTTGGAACGGAGCCTGAGTGGAATCGAAGAAGAACTGGATTCGAAGTAAGATTTTCGATTTTTTGCTCCACCCTACTCTCAATCCACAAGCAACTTCTCAAGCTGATTCCATTTGGCTAAAGGGGAATGGACGCTTCTTGCTGGGTGGCTTTCAACCATCCATAGCGGATCTTAGCCTCGCTTTTGAGATTATGCAACTAGAGGAAAATATATGATTCAATGCTTTTGTTGTGGCATGGTAAAAGAAAATATAAAAAGGAAATTTTCTTCTTTACTGAAATTAATTTCTATATGGTGGCATGGTAATTGGCATTTGTTGAGATTATTGAGTGAGAAAACGTAAACATTAAACAAGAAGTGGTCATTTTAAGAAAGTCGGTTCTTACAATGATATTTTTTACTAATAATATTATTCTCATTTGTTTTACATCATATGCTAATTTTATGATTAACATATCCATGAGAAATGAGGAACATTAATTCTACATTCCTAACTTAACTTTCATGAATCTTTTACTTAATTTTGACATTTTTTTGGATCAATTGCTACTGTTGTTTATTTCTACTGAAGGATTTTTATATTCTAATATGACATTTTTATTCTTCCAACCGAGCATACGTGCCTTGCACGTAACGCCTTTATTATATTTAATAAACTGTTTACAAACAGTAGAGGACAGTTTTGATTTTTTCAGTACCATATATCAGCTTTGAAAGTAATTGAAACGTTGAAAGCTTTGAACTTCCCTAAATATATGAATATCTCTTGCAATTGGAAAGGGGATTGTTTTTGGCATTAATTGGAGTGGACCAGTTTGGTTTGTTTGTAGCAGCTTCACGGGAGAATTTTTGGTTTTGGGGACTTGCTCTCTGACAAAGATCACTCATTGGTGGATGAAATAGAACTTAACAAAAAATAAAAAAATAATTCTACATACAATTGTGAAGTGCGTAAACGTCGCGTAGTCGTTTTGAAAAAGAGTGAGATCCAATATTAAAAATTTAACTTTTTTCATATAGATCTCATATTTTATTTATTTTTTTCAAAATGATTACGCGGCAGCAGTACAATTCACGGTTTCAAATATTTTTTTTCTAAAAAAAAAAAAAAAAAAAAAAAAAGAGGTGGTGTTAAAAGCAAAAGTCGAATATATTGGATCAATATCAAGTAAAAGTCTAGGTCCATGTTAATTTATGGGCTAATCTTTTTATATTTAAACTAAAAAAGTAGGCTGTTGTTTCCAGATAGTCCCAAATCCCTTTCCGAATTCTGCCTTGTTTCTTGACTTCACGTGGCCCAAATCCAGTCTTTCAATTCATTTGAAAAATTATATTTTACTCCGAAGCTATTGTTATTTTTGTCTGAAATATAAGTTGGACCGACCTTTTTATTTATTTAATCATTAAGATCGTGATATACCACTTATTTTTTGTCTATTTTGATGATCAATTTTTAAAAGATGATAGATTGGGAGGTAAAATAGATTTATTTTATTTTATTTTGATGACTTAAATAAAATGACTCTTTTTAAAGATGATGACGGTCCTCCAATGTGAAAACTTTATACAAAATAAGAAAGGATTTATCATAGAAATCTCAAAACCAAGCTCTTAGAAAAAACCAACCGATAAGATGCAATATGAAGCTTGATCATTCATTAAAGTTGCAACTATTATTTTTTATTTTTTTTGAGAAAAAAGTTGCAACTATTAGATTAGAAACAAGAACAACAAACTACAGTCCATGATCATTCCCCGTCCTCTGCCCAACTTAGTCAAAGCCTGGTTTGGTTATGAAGAAATTGTGCACCTTGGTTTGTAAAAATACCTCATACACTGTGAGAGTATTTGAGAGCCTTTCTATTCATATATATATAGATACGTGTTACAAAAGTACATACGGGTTAGGGGAAAAGTGACCGTTAGAGTGCTTTTATGTACAGGGAAATAATTACAAGATTAATTAGGGAGATATGCTAGTAGCCGTTGGTGTGCATATATGGGAAGTATGCTCTGGCTTTGCCCCATGACTATGGTTAATACTCCTCCTCAAACTGTGTCGAGATAAGAGGTCAAGTTTGGATCTTCAATCACTCCGGTCCAAGTAGAGTTGGAAGTAAAAGTATAGAGATCAAAGGTAGAGTTGGAAGTAAAATGTATACCGAGATCAATAGTACTTTGTACATAACGAAGGATACGTTTGATCATTTTGAAATGAGCATCGGTAGGAGAATGCATAAATTGTGACACAAAGTTGACACTAAGTGAAAGATTAGGACGAGTAAGAATGAGATATTGTAGGGCACCTACAATACTGTGATATTGAATAGGATCGGAAAAAGGTGTTTCACAATTAGGCCTTTTGTCTTTGGCATCATTGGTGTGTGCATGGGTTTTCTTTCAGGCATGTGAGTACGTTCTACAATTTCAGATGCATATTTTGCTTGGGATAAAGTAAGCCTAGATTGAGTTGGGATCATTTGTATTTCGAGAAAGTAATGCAATGGCCCAAGATCTTTTATAGTGAACTTTTGACTACGGACAAAGAGAAACTCATTGAGGAGGGGTGGGGTAGAGCCAGTTAGTAAAATGTCATCAACATATAATAATAAAATGAGCATAGCACGAGTTGACTTAAAAATAAAAAGAGAGGAATCATCAGTGCTACAAGAGAAACCATAGGCAATTAAAAAAGTGCTAAATTCATCAAACCAAGCACAGAGTGCTTGTTTGAGGCCGTAAAGGGTTTTATTTAATTTGCAAACATGAGAAGAAAGAGTTGGATGAATAAAACTTGGAGGTTGTTTCATATAGATAGATTCTTGGAGATCACCATGTAGAAATGCGTTCTTGACATTGAGTTGACTAATATCCCAGTGATGCACCAAGGCAAGGCTAATGACAGTGTGGATGGTAACAAGTTTGATAACTGGAGAGAATGTTTCAGTGTAATTGACTCCATTGAGTTGATGAAAGCCTTTAGCGACTGAGCGAGCTTTGAGGTGATCAAGGGAGCCGTTGGCATTGAGTTTAGTTTTAAAAATCCATTTGCATCCAATAACATGCATGTGAGGCTCTCGAGGAACAAGAGTCCAAGTGTGATTATTGGACAAGGCTTGGAGTTCATCATGCATGGCTTGGGTCCAACTAGGATGGTTAAGAGCAAAGCGAAAGCTATGAGGTTCCTTGGGAATGGCTAAATGAGTATAGAGATAAGCATACTTGGGATTAGGCTTGTGAATGCCAACTTTGGCTTGGGTGACCATTTGGTGGTGGTTGGAAAGGGAAGGTGATGTAGGAGAGGGAGGATTTGTTGTAGGGTCCAATGTAGGTAGGGGTTGGGTAGGTGAAGAGTCGGTAGTGGGAGTAGGCGGGGTAGAAGGGCGGATGGTGGTGAGAGGGGGCGTGCCAACATGCGGGGTGAGGGAAATAGTGCCAATTTCAATGGAGAGAGGCACTGTAGCGGAAGGAGTGTCCTGCACAATAAAATCATTACTATTGTTTGAAATAGTGTTACGAGAAATAGAAGAGCACCATTTCGTAAAAACTGACAAAACATGTGAAGTTGGTGGGGGTAGATGGAGGTTGCTAGGTTGTTTAAAAGGAAAAGTTTGCTCATCAAAGACGACATGGCTAGAGATGAAAGTGTGGCGTGTCGAGGGATGGTAGCACTTATATCCTTGGTGGCAAGTGTTGTAACCCATAAAGATGCAAGGTAAGCTTTTGGGACCAAACTTGTTATGTTTAGAATCACAAGTGTACGGGTAACATTTGGAGCCAAAGACATGAAGAGACGTATAGTCAGGAAGATAGCCATAAAGCAAAGAAAAATGTGACTGATGAGCAAGGGACGACAAAGACGATCTATTGATAAGAAAAACTGCAGTAGTGAAAGCTTCAACCCAGAAACGTTTTGGGACACCACTATGAAAAATCATGGTCATCCTAAGCTCGCAAATGGTATAGTGGCGACGCTCAATAACACCGTTTTGTTCCGGTGTGTAAGGACAAGAAAATTGATGGACTATGCCTTGAGATTGCAAGAAGGAAGTAAGTTAACGGCTGTTGAAGTCCCACCACCATCCGTTAATTTTCTTATTAAATTGACTATCAATATAAGTAGTAAATGAGACAAAAGCATAAAAAAAAATTGATTTTTTTTTTTTTTACGTAAGGGAATAAACCAAATATAATGAGAATATGAATCAATGAAGCAAGCATAATATTGAAATTTACCAACTGAGATAACAGGGACCGGACCCCACAAATCACAATAAATTTTTTCTAGTAAGGTAAAAGAATCATTATTGGATGGGAGAGAGGGTAATTTAATAAGTTTTTCTAATTTATTAAATTGACTATCAATATAAGTAGTAAATGAGACAAAAGCATAAAAAAAATGATTTTTTTTTTCTACGTAAGGGAATAAACCAAATATAACGAGAATATAAATCAATGAAGCAAGCATAATATTGAAATTTACCAACTGAGATAACAGGGACCGGACCCCACAAATCACAATAAATTTTTTCTAGTAAGGTAAAAGAATCATTATTGGATGGGAGAGAGGGTAATTTAATAAGTTTTTCTAATTGGCAACTTACACACATGATAGTGCCCTTATTTTTACCAACAATGTGAATGTGACCTTGAGAACTAAGAAAATAAACAGCGGACTCTTGAGGATGTCCCAATCGTTGATGCCACACTTCTTTAGAGACCGACTGGAACTGGGTTGAGAATGAGCTTCATGGGGTGGGAACAACATGTACAAATTACCCTTCTGTTGCCAATCAGTAAGACGCGATTAGTCACCCGTTCCTTAATAGTAAAACCATTATCAGAAAAAGCACGGTTAATAGGATAATCAAGGGTTAGTTGTCCAACAAATAAGAGATTTTTGGCTAAATTTGGAACTAATAAAACATCTCTCAATTTAATTTTGGAAGAGTCGGAACCAATATAAGTATCACCAATGTGTGTGATTGGATGTGTACTACCATCACCAACAAGTACAGTATAAGTACCTAAATAACGACGAAGATTTTCAAGAATACCTAGGTTGCTAGTCATATGAGCAGAGGCACTTGTATTAGTAGTCCACACATTGCCATGTGAAAAATTCTCAAGTGTTAGCACAGTAAGAGCCTGTGGAATATCGTCGAGTTGCACTAAGTGATTAAAGTGGTGCCAACACTTGAGTTCCTTGTGCCCTTTTTTACCACATATTTGGCACACATCAGCTCGTGTATCACGTGGAGGATTAGGAGTAGTACCACAGGAAGGATTATTATTTGAGGGTGAAACACATGAGCCTTGGGTTGCAGGAGTAAAACCCGTCCTTTGGAGGAACAATTTCTATTATTGCCAGTGGTGGTGCGTTGGCCTTTGGAGGAATTAGCACCTGTTTTCTATCCATAAAAACAAAACACAGTGTTAGAAGCAAAATCATGAAGATGAGATCTCATCTCAAACCCTTGCAGTAGAGGAACGGTTTCAACATATGTTGGCATCGGTGGCAGAGTTTTAAATACCGTGCCGTATCGGCCGATACGATCGGTACTTACCATGTTGGATAGTGACCGATACAGGAAAGATATGTTTTCATACCAGGTCAAATACTGGTCGTACCGGTGCATATTGGTCAATACTATCCAGTTTTTGGAGTACTGGCCGGTTTTGGTGTACCAGCCAAAATTATTGGATTTTTGTAATTAATATAAAAATTCTGATTTTTTCGTAAATTTTACTCAAATTCTCACATTTGAAGATGATTTTCTTAACTTTTTTTAATCCCCTTTTCTCGAAGACTGAAAATCAAATCTCTATTCCCCTTTTTCGTGATGAAGATGAGTGATTATTTTTTTAAATAGTTGAATTGAAAACTTAGAAGTATTATTGAGTTTTATAAATATGTGTTTTAACTTTTTAAGACTTGCATTAATATTATTTTGAAATATAATATATACATATATAATTAATTTATTATATATAGACTATCCCGAAACAATATCCGAAACGGTATTAGCTACCGAAATATTTCGTTCCAATTGCTAAATTGAAATGGTATTTAAAACTTTGATTTGGTGGCTTCAACATTAAAGTAGTAAATGGTTCATATTTCGGTCCAAGGCTACTGAGGAGTGAAAAAACTTTCATCTTGTCGATTGCGGGCTTGCCGTTGTAGCTAGGCTGTCACAAATCCCTTTGAATTGCCGCAGATGGTCTGCTAAGGGGGTGGAGGTCTCCTTCTTCAGGTATGTTAGTTGCTGGGTCAAGTGAAACTCCCTCTTTTGGGAGTTTTGTGCATACGCCTCATGGAGAGTAGTCCAGACGAGATTGGAAGTCTTTAGGCCAACAACAAGACCTAGAGCTTCTTCTAATAGTGTCCCTATGATCCACCCACGGAGGAGCCGATTTGCCTTGCACCAATGGAGGTAAGCTTGATTAAATTCTAGGATATCACTGGAAGTGTCTCCATTGGTTGGTTCAAATTGAGGAGGGACAGTTGTGCAGCCCGTTAGGTGATCCACGAGGTATTGGCTCTCAGCTAAGGCCAAAATTTGTTCTCTCCATGGTGGGTTGATGAGAATGCAAAGTGTCATATTTTTCTCCCTTAATGTTTAGTAATTTATATTTATTTGGTGCCCAAATGTACTTATTATTCCTATATTTTTATTTAGGATGCAAATGGAGTCGTTAAATGCAAAACGAAGCTAATTGGGCAGTTCTGGACAGTTTCAATATTGCTTCGTAAACTGGGCATAACTCTCTCATCCGAGCTCCGCTTGAGATGATTCAAAATGATATGGAACTTCAAGAAAAATCTCTACAACTTTCATGTGTTTACATTTTGAGAGATACTGGCTGCATCAAGGTTGAAATCGGGCTTGAAGTTGACACACCTGCACTGTTGACTTTCCAGAACATTCCTTATCGTGCAATTCAAATATGCGATTTAATTGCAGACGTTTTGAGATCTGGTGCACGAAAGTTACAGCTGGAAAACACCACTTTCCTAGTTATATTAGGACTTTATTTTATTTTTAATATTTTCCTTAATTAAGTCAGATTTTGGGAATATTGTTATTTGAGGATAATACTTAGAATATTTGGAGGAGATTTGGAAGGATTCTAATACGGGGGGAATCATTAGACTAGAGACGCCTCTCCCTTCCCTCTTCTCCTACTTCTCCTCCAGTTTTCATGATGTCCTTGTGTGGCTAAACTTTCATAATTGGTCGAAGGAAACAGAAGTTTCGGAATCAATAAAACTGTGAGATCTAATTTGTTTTTAGTGTTCAATTTATGCTTTGAGTATCAGATGTTTTTTCCGTGCCTATTTTCATGATTGTCTCGTTTAATTACTAGGATGCCTACTAGTTTATTATTCGTTGCAATCTACTGCTAGATTAGACATCAAATTCGTAATTGTTTTATCCCTCTAATTTGTGAAGCAACTAAAATTTGTTGATTTGCTGCGTCAAAAATTACTAGATCTTAGGAAGAACGCTCGACAAAATTAAATGCAACCGCATGTGTTTGTGCTGTTTAACTTCATTGATCTCTCTAATTCTTAAGCCTGTTACTAAATTAAACTTTTAGCGCTTGTCTTGTGTTGTTTAATAGTTAAGCTTAATTAGATCGCTTGTTTTCTAGTTAATTGCGACTAAGGAGAGATAGGAAAATAATTCCAACGGTAAATATTCAAAGTATGAATTAATATATACTTGCATTGATGATCAGTTGTAAAATTCCGATGGTGGATGTTGACTTAGACCATGGTTTGTTGTTTTGATTGATTTCGATAATTTAATTTGAATTGTTCCTTAGTTGTTCTTCTTAAAATTATTTTCGTTATACTTAAACCCCCCTCCCCCCCCCCCCCCCCCCAAAAAAAATTCCTTGTTCACGTAGCGTAAAACTAGGCTAAATACTCTCAATGGAAACGATCCTTACTTGCACTACTACATGTATTTTTAGAAGTATAGGTTTTATTTTTGGTTGCTTGCGACAACACACCAAATTTTGGCGCCGTTGCCGGGGAAGTTGCATTCTCGTTGGATTGGACCTTTTGTTGTTACTAATATTTTTTCTCATGGTGCAGTTGAAATTCAAAGTTTAGTGACTTCCAAAGTGTTTAAGTTGAATGGTCATAGACTTAAGACTTTCTATGAAGGTTTCCAAGTAGAGAATGTGGCAAAATTGGATCTTGATGATCCGATTTATACTGATTGAAGAAAAAAACCTTGAGTCAAGCCAATGGCAATAAACAAAGGCGCTGCTTGGGAGGCAACCCAATGGGAGTTTGTTTTCTTATTCTCACGTTTATATTTTAGTTATTTTTGTATTATTTTTGCATTTCACCTTACATTGGGGACAATGTAAGTTTTAAGTGTAGGGGAGGGGATTTAGGTTGTGTTTTAATTTGTTTAAAAAAAATAGTTTTGCTTTTTGTTTTTGTAGTTTTCAACGATTTTTGGTTGTGTGTGTCATGAGCAAGATTCAATTAAGCTTGAAAAATTCATAACATGATTGAATAAGTAATCTTACAACTTAGAATTAATTAGTTTAGTTATTTTCCTTGAGAATGACAAAAGCCGGTGAGATTTTGAGCCTTTAGACTAACACATCCATATCAGTCTCGCTATTCTCTTTCATGTGAGATATTCTTCCATGGATTTATTTCTCTAGATCTTGCCTTAATTCTTTTCGAGGTCATATTGACACATGCATGCATGAACACGATTAATGCCCTTTTTGTTATAAGCTACATAAGCCAAATAGCCTACCTTGTAATTAATTTTTCCTTTTGTTGAACCCCTTTGAGCTTTATTGGTTTTGTTTTTTTCGTTTATTGTGAACCCATACAAGCTTTAAACCTGAAAAAACAATGCCTTTACCCAAGCCGTAAATCTAGTGGAGCATTGTTCATCATTATGATATGTATGGGTGTGCAAGAAATAAGTGTGAGGGTGTCTGAATTTGTAGTATGGCTATGACTGGTGAAATGAAACATGTTCTCATTCTCAATTCGTGAGTTCCATTGTTGATGTAATTTTGGTGAAAAAAGAGAAAGGAAAAGAAGAAAGGAAGTGATAGAGGAAATTGCTTTTGATATTACAAACTATCCATGTTCATAATTCCTCCTAAAAATTTCAATAAAGAGGTCTGTTTATACATGATATATATAAAGTGGAAGTTGTTGTGAAGGATCGTTCCCTGTCCTTTTCAATGATCTCTTTTTCAATACAGGAGTTTTACATGATTTAAATGCTTTAAAACCAAAATGAAGAAGCTGATGAATGGAGTGGTTGGTTTTACGTGTCATATATTTTCGAGTTTGAGTTGATTCATTTTTGCTCCATTAGGTTCGATGGCTTTTGAGCTACATTCCCAAATATTTCCCAACTTGATTCTAAACCCTGTTACAATTTTTGAAAAGTCCTTATAATTCGTGTTATGCATGTGATCCCAGTGATGGAGAATGAGAAGATATGTAAGCCTATGGTAGATCATTTCCATTGGAATGAATTTGAGTGAAACACATACCCTTCAAACACATGAGAGTCGAGTGTTTATTTCCGTGAGGGTCTACATATTTAGTTTACTCCATCTTCGAGTAAAAATGCTTACTAAGTAATTGTAAAGAATTTTTGTTCATGATATGTTATGAGTTTTGAAGAGCTTGGTTATTCTTTATTGATGGCGTTGCAACTTTGTTGTTTTTGGGAAAGTGAATTTGAGTTTTGTCTTGAGGATGAGCAAAAGTTAGGTGTGGTGGAATTTGATGAAAATGCAAAGTGTCATATTTTTCTTCCTTAATGTTTAGTCTTTTATACTTATTTGGTGCCTAAATGTACTTATTATTCTTATATTTTTATTTAGAATGCAAATGGAGTCGTTAAATACAAAACGAAGTTAATTGAGCGGTTCTAGACAGTTTTGACATCGCTTCGTAAACTGGGCATAACTCTCTTATTCGAGCTCCGATTGAGATGATTCAAAATGATATGGAACACCAAGAAAAAGGTCTACAACTTTCATGTTTTGGAGTTTTGAGAGATACTTGCTGCATCAAGATCGAAATCGGGCTTGAAGTTGTCACACCTACACTGCTTACGTTCTAAAACATTCCTTATTGTGCAATTCAAATATGCAATTTAATTGAGGACATTTTGAGATCTGGTGCATGAAAGTTACAGCTGGAAAACATCACTTTCCTAGTTATATTAGGACTTTATTTTATTTTTAATATTTTCCTTAATTAAGTCAGATTTGGGAATATTGTTATTTGAGGATAATACTTAGAATATTTGGAGGAGATTTGGTAGGATTCTAATATGGGGGGAATCATCAGACTAGAGACGCCTCTCCCTTCCCTCTTCTCCAACTTCTCCTTCTAGTTTTGATGATGGCCTTGTGTGGCTAAGCTTTCATAATTGGTCGAAGGAAACAGAAGCCTCAGAATCAATAAAACTGTGAGATCTAATTTGTTTTTAGTGTTCAATTTATGCTTTGAGTATTAGATGTTTTTCTGTACCTATTTCTATGATTGTCTCGTTTAATTACTATGAGGTCTACTAATTTATTATTTGTTGCAATCTATTGCTAGATTAGACATCAAAACCGTAATTATTTGATCACTCTACTTTGTGAAGCAACTAAGATTTGATGATTTGCTCCGTTAGAAATTATTAGATCTTAGAAAGAATGCTCGATCAAATTAAATGCAACCGCATGTGCTTGTGTTGTTTTGCTTCATCGATCTCTCTAATTCTTAAGGCTGCTACTAGATTAAACCTTTAGCGCTTGTCTTGGATTGTTTAGTAATTAAGGTTAATTAGATCGCTTGTTTTCTAACTAATTGCGACTAAGGAGAGATAGAAAAATCATCCCAACGGTGAATATTCAAAGTATGAATTATTATATACTTGCATCGATGATCAGTTGTAAAATTCTGATGTGGATGTTGACTTAGACCAAGATTTGTTCTTTTGATTGATTTCGATAATTTAATTTGAATTGCTCCTTAGTTGTTCTTCTTAAAATTGTTTTCGTTATACTCAAACCCCCTCCTCTCAATCGTTGTTCACGTAGCATAAAACTAGGCTAAATACTCTCCGTGGGAACTATCCCTACTTGCAGTACTACATGTATTTTTAGGAGTATAGGTTTTATTTTTGGTTATCTGCGACAGCACACCATGGGTAGTTGTCAGGTTTGAGGCGGAGAGTAACAAAATTGCTCACATTGAGTGAGATGGATACTAGGGGTGCAAATGGTCCGGTCCGGCGATGGACCGAATATTTTCAGTCCATCATTTTTTGGGACTGGACCGGACCGAACACCCAAAGGGACCGGACCGGACTGATATCGGTCCGGTTTGGTCCAGTCGGTCCAGCCTTATTTGTTTAAATAATTAATAAAAAAAATTATTTAAAATAGTAAATTAAATTAAGTGACTATGTGGATTATGTAACAGACTCAATAAAAAAATATTTTATATGGTCAATGATAATAAATTAGATGAAAATTATATTATTAATTTATATAATTACTATATAATTAACTAATTTATAATATATATTAGTTAATTCATAGAATATTAACAAGTGTTAATAACATATTTAAAATTTTATATTGTTAATAGTGATAGGTTAGATGAAGATATATATAAAATATTGTTAATTTATATAATATTAATAAGTATTAATAATATATTTAAAATTTTATATTATTAATTGTACAATTATTATATATAAATATATATAATATATTTTTTTTATTTTTCATTCGGTCCGGTCCGGTCCGGAAAAACCCTGGACCGTGGACCGGACCGAAACTTTTCGGTCCTCTAAAATGTGGACCGGACCGGTCTAAGTCTCGGTTTGGTCCGGATCGAAACGGTCGGTCCGTTCAGTCCGATCGGACCATTTATCACCCGTAATGGATGCCATGGAGGAAGACTTTCTTTCTCTCACAATAGTTGTGATACTATGAAGAAATTGTGCACCTTGTGTTTGTAAAAGTACCTCATACACTGTGAGAGTATTTGAGAGTCTTTTTATTCATATATGAGTAATACTACATGTACTTACAATTTTTACTTATAAGATTCATTTAATTAGTTTTCTTTTGAAATTTAAATTTCTTGATTTTCAACGTATCAATAATTGGCATATGAAGAAGTAAGTTTTTTATAAATTTTTCTTTAAGTACATTTAACATTTTCCTTCATATATATATATATATGTGTGTGTGTGTGTTACGAAGGTATACACGGACTAGGGGCAAAGTGACCGTTAGAGTGCTTTTATGTACAAGGAAATAATTACAAGATTAATTAGGGAGATATGCATGTAGCCGTTGGTGTGTATATATGGGAAGTAATGGAGGAATTCTTGGTTGCAGTGGTTGGTGTGCATATATGGAAAGTATGCTCTGGCTTTGCCTCATGATTATGGTTAATAGGTTACACAAATATCTCAATTCATCTTATATCATCATTTTAATTTTTACGAACTTCCACATAAAATATAATAAACAATTCAACTTTTTAAAATCTCAAAATAAAAATTATATTAAAAAATTTATATTATAATAATATTTTATTTAACTTTTAATTTTTATTTCATCTCATTTGAAACTTTTCACTCCACTCCATTGTTGTTAGATTTCGTTGAATGCACTTACAAATTTCAACTTGCAATTTTTTATTTTCATTTGGCTGAGTGATACAAAGGATTTTAGGGCGAGCTGCATAATTCGGATGCCTTGAGTTCAAAAAGTCATCGAATTGGATGAATTTAATTGCCCTTTGAATTACTCGATGTGTACTTAAAAAATAACTTTAGTAGCCTAATTTGGTTACGTAATTCAGATGAGATGAGATGCGATATTTTATTGAAAGTTGAATAAAACATTATTATAATATAATTTGTTAATATTATTTGTCTTGAGATTTAAAAAAGTTGAATTATTTATTATATTTTGTATGTGAATTTGAGAAAGTTATAAGAGAAATACTTTAACTATAAAGAAATTACACAAAAATAATTTTACAAACTGACGTGGCTTGATATAGTTCGTCAGATTATAAATTTACTTTTATTGTAAATTAGATCTAATGGATCAGATGAAACCACGTCAGTTTGTGAGATTGTTTGTGTATGTGGATGTAGCAGTACTCAAGTTATAATGATTATATAAGATAAGATGAGATAGATTAATTTTGTGTAATCAAACAAGCCTAAGTAGTATCTTTACACTAGTTTATAAGTAGCATAACTCACTCCAAATCTTACTCCCAAGTTCAAGGACAAGTGTCCCCTTGCCAATGAGAAGTTAAGTACATATATAGCTGGAAGCGTGAAACGAACCAGCAAGCTTTTCCATCAATCATTTTGCACAAAAATATTCGTTCTTCTATAATAATTTTATTGACTGAATCTTGGACTGCTTGAATTATCGATTCTCATTCCCTAAGTAACATCCTTAACTTTGAAAAGATAAAATGCTTGAGAACCAATTTTAGCATAATGTTAAGAGACACCTACTCGACAGGTGAGAAATCCTCCATTGTTTTCTCTTCACTAAAAGCGTCGAGAATCTTACACCCATCGCCTCTTTTCTTTATATCCATCAATTTTGGGTTCTCTCGATCGACTTTGACATGCCTTATTTTGGTGGCACCGTTGATTTATCGGATGGTTTGGGAAGGAAAAGGAAAAAAGAGATTAACTAGTTGCGGATGAGAATTTCTTTCTGTTCACAAGTGGCAATTACCATCAAAGGAAAATGACTATAACATTAAGGTGGAAGAGGGGAATGGGTAGGGGTGTCGCTAGGGGATCAAAATTGTTTCTTATTCAATTTTAAACGGAAAATAGATTGATATCTGAAATGGGTTCTACAATATTTTTATTTAATTTTAATTAATACTGTCCAAAAAATCATCACAGACAATATTAAATGTTGTAGGGCTAGTTGACGTCACACTTTTAGTCCCTATAAAAAAAAAAAGAAAAAAAAAAGTAGGGTGTAGGGATGAATAGTGGCTGATGTATAACATTCCTCAATTTAGAATATCTTTATATAATTTCACATGATCGACGGACCAAGGAGTAGTTTGCACTGTTAATTTTCAGAGCAATGTTACGTACAGTCTCCATTTGGAGACTGTATATACAAGTCTAGTCAATTTTATCTTTAAAATTACAATAATATCCTTCTCAAAATGATATATTTTTCTATTTAATGAAGGGTTTGCATATATAGTCGCCAATAGAGACTACAAATAAAAATTCTCTAATTTTCCTACTTGTATCAACAATAAATCAATGTCCTTTGTGATATTGATGTGAAACTATGAAGGTTTCGACCACCCAAATTCATATAATTTGGTACCGACTTTTAGAACTGAATGAAATACAGCGCTGCACAGCAGCAAGCTGATGTGTTGTACGACCGATCACCTGAGTTTACAAAATTGGTCGGTTGTAAAGTAGGAATTTGGACAAAACCCAAATGTGAAAAGTGGAATTCATTTGCAATCATCTCGGCGCCTCATTAGCAATGGGAAAAAAGAAAAAAGAAAAAAGAAAAAAGACAAAAAAATGTTGAGTCAAATACCCACTTCAAAAGGGTCCCATACCCAGAAAGTCATTCTCCGTTCTTTCTCCTTGGCCACCCAAACCAACTCCCTACATAAAGGCCATTGGCTTATGAAATTGGAGATTCCAAAACGCAATCTTTTCTCTGCTCCATCCTTTTGGTTTGAGAGAATATGTATATTTAAGGCTGAAAGAGTTACCAAAACATGGGCTTCAAGGAAACCAACCCCGGAACATCATCACCAATGAGACAGCAACTGTTTTTGGTTCTGCTGGTATTGATCATGATCCTAGTTCTTACACATCCGAGTCTAGTGGATAGTAGAACCCTCGGACCGGAATCCAAGAAGAGGAAGACCGACGATCCCAAGGCTGTCGATGGCCGTGAATCAGTGAGAGAAGCTTCATTTACTAGCACAAGTAGTGCTGACAGCATCGGTGGTGGCCGGGTTTTGATGAGGGACGGAGTCTTTACGTTGGCCTCTGGACCTAGCAGGAAAGGCTCTGGCCATTAGCAATATATATATATATATATATATATGTACTGTTGTGTCATACTGCAATTTGTAAATTATGTACTGTTGGAATCGCAGCTTTAGACTAGGCATTTATGGTTAGTGTGAAACTTTCTTTTCATTGATTCTATCATATAATAGTGAGTTCATTGTTTCCTTTGTTCTTAAAGTAATATCATGTTGCTTTGTATTGTTATCAGCGGTTTTGGGAGGAAAAGTTTGCCACTCCACTCCCAAATAGAAGGCCCAAGTTCCAAGAACTTTGTAGCTGCACCTTCTCAGGCTGGGTGGGCTAAAGGTAAAATACATACATACATACATACATATAACTATATATATATATATATTCTTTCTAATCTAGAATCAGAACTTTGCTGCTAACCGAGATTTTCACCTTTTACATATGAGTATATAAGATTTATGTACCGATATAGATTCTTGAAATTTTTTGTAGCGAACGTTTAGACACTCTCTTATTATGTGAAGATATTAACTTGTGTGCTGATTCATGTGTTTTTTAGGCTTTATAAATGACTCATTATATTGAACTTGAACCCAAAAACAGTTTTAGAATGGAGAGGGCTAAGAGCAAAATTATGTTAGTTAAGAACTGTTAATAATATAATATCACATGAAATCACTGCTTATCTATTTCATAAAAACCCGAGGCGATAGGGTGTTTAATAACAGTTTTCGTTATGCCTTTCGAAGGGTAACTAAAAGTACTAACAGAACCAAGGCCCAATACTTGAGGAAAGGCTCATTTAGCAGCAGAACTAAGGTTGCTGTTTCAAGAGTACAAAAGTAGAAAAACAAAAAACAAAAAACTCAGGACATTTTCACTTTTGTTGGCCCAAATTTTCAAAATTCTTATGCTGCATTTGGATTGAGAGATGAGATAGTTTTAGATCAGTTGAATAAAAAATTATTAGAATATTATTTTGTAATATCAGAGTATTGTTTCAGGATTTGAAAAAATAAATTGTTTATTATATTTTATAAAAATTTGAAAAAATTGTAATGATGAGATGAGATAAGTTAGAATCACTTCTCAATCTCAATCCAAACGGGACTTAAGAACTTTGGAAGTAAATTCTAACCTAATCATTAAAATGAAAAAACTTGTCATTAAAGTGCAGGGTGTAACAGATCCACACGATTCTAAGCAACAAAAAAGTCATCAATGGCAGATTTAATGGAAATAACCAATAATATCATTCTGATGCAGTATCTCTACAAATAAGATTTTTTCTTTCCAATGGAAATAATCCATTGAAGTCTCAACAAATTCAGACAATACCACCTGGAAACCTCAATGACTCCACAAACTTTAGAGTCGTCCACTGCTCTCTGTCTCAATAGTTTCCAACATCCAGAGTTTGCTGTGCATGATAGTTTTGGCTCCATATTGAACAAATTTAGTGGGTGTTGAAGTTGGATTGAGAGAAAGGGCAAGAGAGAATCATGTTCTCTGGCTCCCTCTTTAGGTATTCTATAGGTTGGGAGCACTGCAGGGAACTTTTCCCAGCACCTCATAAATAAAATCTCACCACTTCTATTCACCAGTAAATTATATATATTAAACAGGGGATTGGTAACTTACTAAGAAATATAACACATCTTTACAATTTTTTTTAAGAGAAAATAAAATACAAAAGGAGAGAGTGAAAGTCCCA
The DNA here is from genome assembly GCA_022457165.1 of Juglans mandshurica. NCBI lineage: Eukaryota > Viridiplantae > Streptophyta > Magnoliopsida > Fagales > Juglandaceae > Juglans > Juglans mandshurica. The sequence continues at coordinate 50,916,352 of CM039619.1, forward strand.
ACACTTCAAAAGGAACATTACTGTCCATCATCCAAAGTCAAGCAAAATGCTATCAGCAATATTGAGGAAATCAACTAGGATCTCCTAAAACATGTTCGAATCAAAGGCACTGCTAGAAAGACCCAAAATTCAAAATTGACATCACAAAAGGCATACCTAACAAACTTGTAAAGGCTATAGTAACTTAAAGTTGCGTTCTTACTAGACCAGAAAGACCAAGTTTCATTATCTGGCGTCATCGATTTTCATCTGGGAAAAAACATCACATGCTTTAACGTAGGAGCCATCATCCATCATAACAGGCATATCGCTTTCATCCATGGTAATGCTAAATGAAGGCAACCGCTGTACATTGGGCAATGCCAATCCTGCTAAACCATCGACTGCGCTGTCCTCATGTGGTTCTCTCCGCATTCCAGTTTGCTGAAGCTGCAATGCATATTCCAAGTCCCAGACCACATCATCCATGGTGGGGCGATCAGCACCTAATTCTTGTAAACATTTCTCTGCCGTCTCAATAAATCTTCTTTGGGAGTTTGGATCAATCTGACCCTTGAGTGAAGGATCAACAATCTCTTCAAGCGTCCCTTCCTTCTTGCAGAGCATTGCCCATTCAGCCAAATTCACTTGCTTCCCGGAAAGCATGGCATTAATTGCTGGCCGTGCACATAGCACCTCCAGAAGAACCACTCCAAATGCATACACATCAGATTTTTCCGTCAACTGTTGGGACCTAATATACTCAGGATCGAGATAACCAAACGTGCCTTTGACAATTGTGCTGACATGGGTCTCATCAAGAGGACCTGTTTTCGAAAGGCCAAAGTCCGCAACTTTAGCAACATAATGTTCATCAAGCAAGATATTAGTGGACTTGACATCACGGTGTATTATTCCCCCAGCTGAACCTTTGTGGAGGTATTGAAGACCCCTTGCTGCACCAATGCATATCTCAAGCCTTTGCTTCCATGACAAACGAGGCAAATCCGAAGCATATATATGATCCTTTAAAGTCCCCTTTTCCATGAAATCATAGACAAGTATCATCTCAGATCTCTCCTCACAATATCCAATCAAGGAAACAAGATGGCGGTGGCGAATTTTGGAAAGAACCATGATTTCCGTTTGGAATTCTGGGAATCCTTGGTTTGACCCTGGCTCACTCCGTTTCACAGCAATTTTTTGGCCATGTCTGAGAGTTCCCCTGTAGACATTTCCAAAGCCACCCTTACCAATCAGCAGCCTCGTGTCGAAGTTGTTTGTCGCATATAGGATTTCAGCAAGAGGTACCTTCAATGCGAGATTAAAATTAGGCAGAAGGGAGCCATTTATGGTTCCCTCAGTCGCCCTGCTGTGCGTACTCCCAACTCCAAATACAGGTATTGGTGACCAGTCCATGTTTTCCACTGGCTTTTGCTTCCTGCATTTGAAAACCAAAAAGAAGCCAACTGCCAAAATGCATATTAGAACCAACCCTCCAAGCACCGAAACAACTACAAGAAAAACATGTTTGTTCTTGGGCTCACTCACTGCAGGAACTGAACCCGACGTCTCCAGTATCTCCATTATTTCTAGCCCATTCAGATAGGCATTTATTTCAGAAGAATCATTCCTAGGGCCTATACTGATTTTCATCGTTCCCGAATTATCAGAATCAACCACAAAGTCGAGGAAAAAAGGGACATTCGTGCCGCCAAAGTCGTTTGAATCGACCTTCAGACTGAATTTACTATAAATATAAAGATTGAAGGAAAGAACAAACTCAGTTATACCGACAATGTCGCAGAAGTGAACTCGAACGAGGTGTCTAGCATTCCTACGCACAATAAAACCCCAGGTTATGTTGAAAAAATCAGCTTGCCTGGTAGAATTGATATTCATCTTTTGCGCAGTCTGGTAGACAATATCAGGAGCAGAATACTGACTGGCAAAACCCGGTTGGTAATCAGGTCTACTGGAATACCGGGTTACAACCTTTGCCTTGTCTTTATTATAGATGTAGTCGGTGTCCGGAACCCAGTTTCTCAATAGCGTGTCGGTTTCCGGAGTGACATTAGGGCCTCCAACATTTATCCTGTAAATGGTGTGTAAAGCCTTAGACAGCACACCCTTGTAATCATTGGTGCTTCCTGCAGCAGTAACATTTGGGGCTGTATCATCGATCAGATCGTCAGGGGCATGGAAGACTTCTATGGCATTTACAAATGCAAACGATGATCCCTGAGGAACAAAATACACTTTGAATTTGCCCGGATTGAGTATGCTAAGTAAGAATTCCTTTATTATAGGAGAGTCGCTACTGTTTTTGGCAGTGAAATTAAGCAACAGGGAGAACCCAGAAGTCCAGACGTCAAAAAGAGATGTGGAGAGATCTGTTGGAGTACTTTTGGAGGAGAAAGCAAAGAAATGGAGGCGAACAAAATAAGTGCCATTAGTGTTGATATCGAACTCATACGAAGAGTTCTGCATAAAAACTCTTGCTGTCTGATGCAGAGGTGATGCATTTGAAGACTGGCTGCTGTCAATCGCTACTCTGTTCTGATCCGTAAAGGAAATGGAATTGAAAGTCGAGTCACTGGAATTCAAATCCCCGACGAAATTCCGTTGGCCGGTGTAGACGTTTGTAGCAGAGCCGCAATTGATGAAATACTTATCTGGTAGAGAGTAATCTGCCATGGACAGAAACTGGAGGGATGAGAACTGGAGGAGAAAAAAAAGAAGGGCAAACAGAGGCGTATGAACTTGGTGGAACCTAAGCTTTTCCATGGAAACTGTGGAAAAAAGTTACTTGCTTTCACTCGGAGCAAAGCTTATCTGAGAATTCTGGACCTTGAGGTTGAACAAGCTTGAAGGAGAGGTTCAGAATTTGGCCTTTATGGAGGACTTTGCAGTTGAAATATGGACCATTATAATTTTGCAATATAGACAAGTCAATGATTTAAGAGAAATTCTCGGGTGAATCCACTATTTGGCAGCAGCCATTACACACTCTAGCAAAATTACTAATTTCTCCCTGCAACAAAACTCACGCCTCTCTCAAATTCCACTCATTTGAATCTTCCCAGCAGACCTCCTCTCTCCCATCCCTTGCGTTCCTTCCATCTGCACTCTCCCCCCACCCACCCCCTCATATCGCCTATCCTCTCCCCCACCCCCACCCCCGCGTCTGGACCATCCTCTCCCCCTACCCTTGCGTCGCCCATTCTCTCCCCCAACCCTCCCTCTGCCGAGCACCTTCATTGTCGTCGAATCTCCCTCTACCCAGCACCTCCAGAAATAAATGAGACTACTTTTTCCTCTATACTAAGTGTGTGCGCGCGTTTGAGTTTGGTGTACGAGGGAAAAGAGCTTCATTTTTTGGTTTTGAAATCTAGGTCGGAAAGATTTGAGTTTGTGGGTAGTTCATTGTTGTACTTTTACGCAAGCTGTACCGAGATTAAGAGGGTGTTTGACGAGTTTTGTGATGAAAATAACTTGCTGTGGAGTTTGATGCTTGTAGGGTATGTGCAATGTAACTTAATGAGTGAAGCTATGGAAGTTTTTAAAAATATGCCATCCCGAGATGTTGTGGCATGGACTACATTGATTTCCAGATTCGTGAGGAGTGAGGATGGATGTGAAAGGGCTTTGCAGTTGTTTAGGAGGATGAGAAGGAGTTGTGAGGTATGCCAAATGAGTTTACTTTGGATTGCGTTTTAAGGGCTTGTGGGAGATTGGGTAGCCTAAGCGGAGGGAGGACTGTCCACAGACTTTTGATAAAATATGGATTTGAGTTTGATCACTTGATTGGTGGTGCATTGATTGAATTGTATTGTGATTGCAAGGCTACTGAGGATGCCAAGATGGTGTATGATAGAATGGGAAATCCTTGTTTAAATGCTTCCAATTCACTTATTGGGGGACTTATATTGATGGGTAGGATTAAAGTGTTGAACTGATTTTTAATGGACTGCTTGAAATGAATCCAATCTCATGTCATTTGATGATTAAATTAGGTTATGCAATGAGCGGTCAAGTCAAAGAATCAGAGAGGATTTTTAATAGAATGACCCAAAAAACTATAATTTCTTTGAATACTATGATTTATGTGTATTCTAGGAAGGGTGAACTTGATAAAGCTTTGAGGCTGTTTGAAGAAACCAAAGGGGAAAGAAATCCAGTGACATGGAATTCAATGATGTCGGGTTATATTCAAAATCATCACCATGAAGAGGATTTCAAACTATATGTGACCATGCACAGATTATCAATATACTCTACTAGATCGACATTCTCTACTCTATTTCATGCTTGTACATGCCTTGGATCTCTTCAACTAGGACAATTACTTCATGCCCACCTGATCAAAACACCATTTGTATCAAATGCTTATGTTGGAACATCTCTTATAGATATGTACTCCAGATGTGGGAGCATCCCCGATGCTCAAAAATCATTTAGTGGCATCTCTTCACCCAATGTGGCAGCTTGGACAGCTTTTATTAATGGGTTTGCACATCATGGAATTGGCTGCAAAGCAATTTTACTATTTGAGGATACGTTAAATCAAGGAGTTGTTCCTAATGGACACAAAACCGTCTATACACATAAACTTGAACACAATCCACAACGATTATATACACAAAAATCCCTCCACAACTGAACACAAAACTATTTACACTGCCATCAAATAAGCATCCTTAGATTAAGTCATCTAGTAAAATATTGAGATATGACACTCATTCCAATTGGATACAACATTACAAAGCAGCTTATTACGACCTAAGTAGTCTCATTTTCTTGTTTCCTCCGGTGTGCATACTTTTAGCATCAATCTAACTTTTCATCCACTGTACAACACATCAAAACCACCTGAAAATATCACAAGACAATGTAAATAAACCTTAAAATTCAGAAAATATTAAAATGAATTCCTAAAAAACAACATGCTCAAATTCTAAAATGAATTCTGCCACAACATGCTTCAAAGATCAAAATACAAGCCTCACATGAACAATTGCATGGCTACTAAATTCATACAAAATACAGAACATTGCTTAAGTCTACCATAAATTCTAGAAGAAACAGTGGATTAATCTGATTACCATTAAGAAAGGTTTGGAGACACAGACACTACTCGAGCTATTAATTCCATTTAACCTAAATCAATAACATTTATTAATCCTCTAAATTTCATCCATGATTGGCATCTCAAGAAACTTGACTTTCAACCCATTGTACGAAAAATCAGGTTTTAAGGAAAACCATTGTTAGCAGTTCTTTCTTTGGTATCCACCTTGTTTCCCTTCTTTCTTTCCCAATGAGAAGGAAAGTTCACGAGTAACCACATGAGTTAGAGAGCTTATGAACCCATTGACTCTACATGAGCTAGTACAACTCAGAGACAAGGAAAGGTCCCAATACACAAAAGTTCAAAACCTTTTTTCTTATTTCTTTTTACTTAAATAACTAAATCTTGTTCAAGAATTGGAGCTGGAATTCAATACCTCAAATGACAAGATATGGGTGTCAAAAGATTAACTTTGATTATTTGATAAATGATCACACTGTTAATAAAGAAGAGGTAAACTACATATTTCTCCCCAAAATTATTACCTCATTTTCAAATTTAACTAGCTGTTACCAACACCCTAAGTTCAAATTCCAGCCTCAATTTGTACACTATGTCCAAATCAGGTATTAATCTGTAAGTAGTTAGAAGCACATCATCATCGCACCAGCTTATGGGAGGTTGTGAATTGTCTATAATACTAAGAAACTAAGATAAGGAAAGTACTCCATTTCCCCCACTTCATACATTAATTCAATCCCACGTTTTCCTCAAAATCCCACTTCATAGCTTTGTTTGGCTGCTTAAAAATGAAATCGCATGGAGCTAATATAACTATTTAAAGTCAGTAGATCGGACCTATTATGCTATCTTAGTTTGTTCCAAACGATAATTTAGTCTTTCCTTTAAAACAACACAATGAATACATACCATTCCCAATCTTCTTATATATTTTCTCCTAAATTTTATCGAGAACTAGACGGAGATAAATCAGCCAGTAATCTTCGAAACAGCATAGCACTTTCCAAAACCCTACCATCAAAGATAGAAAGAGAGAGAGAGAGGCGTCGGATCTACCAATCCCCAACGAAAAAAACCCTGTGAGAGATGGGAGGAAAGATTTTTAGGGTGAGAAAGATAGAGAGAGAGCAGTTAAGGACACTAATTTTCTGAAAATTTATTCATGCCCTAAGCATACCCATCTTAGAAAACACAAAAATCACATCTCGATATATACATGAAGAACATAGCATGTATGGACGGGAAAATAGTAGTACAATATTTACCTAGCAAACCATTTGGCGAAACAGAGCACTCGGTCCCGTTGCTGGTTTGGTCCGTTCAATCAGCTTGCAGGGAGCAGCGGCGCTGGGCAGACGTGCGTGCGTCGGGAGTTGGCCCTGAACAAAGAGATGCCGTCGCGAAGTGGCGCTGGCAAGAGGAAGCTGACGGACGTGAGTTTGTGGCGAGGAAGGGGGTTTCGCGGGATTCAAATATTCATTGCTCCGTTCAACGAGCTCGCGGGACAGTGGAGGCGCTGGGCAGACGAAGGAGTGCCGCTCGGTGGCACTGACGAGAGAGAAGGCGTCACCGGGAGGTGCTGGGTTGTGGAAGGAGACGCGGGTCGCGATGGAGCAGGGGTTTCGCGGCATGAATTCGAATGGGCAGAAACAAATTTTCAAATACATCTTCAATCAAAACGCATGTTTTGATTTTAAAAAAAAAAAAAAAAAAGGAAAATGCATCCACGTATTGAGTGCACTGAGTGCACCGCTACAGTGGACTCCATATAGTAGTACTCATGATTTAAATACCCTTTATATTTAATAAACTGTTTAGATAGAGTAGAGGACGGTTTCGGTTTTTTTAGACCATAAATCAGTTTTGAAAGTAATTGAAACGTTGAAAGCTTTGAACTTTTCAAAATATATGAATGTCTCTTTGCTATTGGAAAGGGAATAGTTTTTGGCATTAATTTGGGTGCCCACTCCCCAGTCCCCACCCTCATGATTGCTCCGTTATAACACGTTGTTGTAAAATATGTGGTGGAAAATGTTGTATATTAATCATTTTCCGTGGGGAAAGAGTAACCTAAAAGTTACGAGTGTTTTGGGGGTGATTTAGGACTTTGGAAAGTGGGAAGGAAATGATTGCGAGAGAGTAGGGGTAAAATCGTTGGTATGTGTAGTGTGTACACAACTAGCAGCGGCGGATTCAAGAATTTTTTGTGGAAAAATGTTTAAGAAAAATAAAATTAAATAAAATTAAAAAGTTTTAACAATAAAAAAAATAAAAAAAAAATATAATGTATGGAAATGATAAATAGTAAAACTCTATAGAAACCCTGACGTGCAGGTTGTAAAGTAGGAATTTGGACATGATAAGACAAGTGCATCCTCTGCCAAGAAGGAGTCCGAGAGCACCAACAACAAAACAGAAATGCATGATGACAGTCAAGAATCTTCCAAAATATGCAATGAGAATATTGAGTGTAATTCTGTTATACACGTGGCATAGCAATATTGGGTAGTCTGAATATTCTGTTATGTATACAGTAGTATAAATAGATGTACTCGAGTATGAAAAATGTAAAGAAAATGAATTTCAGAATATAGAAAGCCCTATGAGGCATTTCGCATACAACTTGTAGAGTGTGATTGTTTTTTACTTTCTTATGGTGTCCAGAACCCTATAACGACCTCCGTCGCCCATTACATATTCTTCTCAATGGCTTTTTCCGTCTCCTCTGGTACAAACACCCAACCCACATCCACCCAAATCCATCCATCTATACTTAATTCCGCTAGTCACTCTGTAACAGAATTACCTCTTGTGGAAGGCTCAAATGGTGCCTTTCCTTAAGGGTAATCAGGTGTTTCACCATGTGGATGGCTCATCTCCTGTACCTCCTCCCATGGTTAATGTTGTGCCTAATCCCGAGTACCTGAAATGGAATCAAAGTGGTCAATTCATTATATCGTCACTTCACTCTTCTTTGTCTGAAATAGTCTTGGCACATGTTCTTGATGTTAGATATTTTAACATGAATATTAATAAATAGATCTTTGATTTTCTATGATCCACAATAATAAACAACAACAGTAAAAGACGTAACTTTCTCCATCTGTTTGATGAAGAAATAAATCTGGCTATGAGAGAAGGATCACCCTAGCAACTTGGCCTCACTAGAGTTCAAATAGAACTCTTACATTCTCCCACTTGGCCCATACGCTCATAAATGATATTTTCCGTTCATGAGTTTATTACAGGAAATTAACCATACTGCGCAAATTCATTTCCTGAAATTTTTCATAGCTTAATTTACATTTCAAGAGTTCCGTAATATCAATGTCAAACTAGATACTAATGCGAGTCATGGCGGTCCTCTGTTATATAATCAACAAATTCCCTTCCATGTACCACAACATCAGTAACTTAATTTAACATGATCTTTGATTGGGATAATTAAGGCTAATGCTATAATGCCTTAGGTTCCAATTCATGTCTATTGTTGACATTATCTTGTCATCATTCATCCACATCATTTAATGTACATATAAAGTGGAAAGACAAGAAAACAGAAACAAAATAACCATAATAGATATCATTAAGTGTCAAAATAGAATTCAAAACATTTACAAGCTCATTAACATGTTCACATCATAAGACTCATTCTATCAACATGTTCCTTAAATAGCTTTGCTACTAGACCCTTTGTTAATGGGTTTGCTATCATAAGCATAGTACTAATATGTTCTATGGATACTGTTTGTTTCTGTACTTCCTCCTTAACGCTTAGGTATTTGAGCTCCATGTGCTTGGCACCTTTAGAATACCTATCGTTCTTGGAAAAAAATACTGCAGAGGAATTATCACAATAAATTCTCAGCGGCCTGGCTATAGAGTCGATAACTCCAAACCCTGAAATAAAGTTCCTCAGGCATAAACCATGTACTGTGGCCTCAAAGCATGCCACAAACTCAGCCTCAATTGTAGATGAAGCAGTGATGGTTTGCTTCATACTTCTCCATGAGATCGCTCCACCAGCCAGCAGAAATACATAACCTGAAGTGGATTTCCTGCTATCAGAGCAACCAGCAAAATCAGAGTCTGAGTATCCAGTTACCTCCAAACTGTCAGTTCTTTTGAAGGTAAGCTGATAATCCTTAGTTCCTTGCAAGTATCGCAATACCCTCTTTGCTGCTTTCCAATGAGACATCCCTGGGTTACTTTGGTATCACCCAAGCATGCCAACTGCAAAACTGATATCTGGCCTCGTGCAAATCTGTGCATATATCAAGCTCCCCACGACTGATGCATAGGGGATTTTTGCCATCTCTTTGCGCTCCCACTCATTTTTAGGACACTGAGAAGGCTAAACTTATCACCTTTTGATATTGGAGTGTCCAGTGATGAACAACTTTTCATGCCAAATCTCTCAAGAACTCTTTCTATGTAACTTTTCTGAGACAATCCCAACAGTCCTTGTTTTCGATCTCGAAAAATTTCGATTCCGATCACAAAAGATGCCTCACCCATATCTTTCATTTTAAAGTTCTTAGAGAGAAAACCCTTGGTTTCATAAAGTAAGCCAAGATCACTGCTAGCTAACAATATATCATCAACATACAAATCAAAATTATGAACTTACTCCCACTGACCTTTAGGTATATACATCGATCAACAATGTTTTCTTTAAATCCAAAGACAGTAATGGTATCATTGAACTTTAAGTACCATTGTCGGGAAGCTTGCTTAAGCCCGTATATTGATTTCTTAAGCTTACATACTGGGTGATCCTTGCCCTTTTCTGAGTAGCCTTCTGGCTGCTCCATGTAGACCTCTTCATCCAAACTTCCATTTAAAAATGCCGTTTTCACATCCATCTGGTGTAACTCTAAATCATAATGAGCCACCAATGCCATAATGATCCTGAAAGAGTCATTTTTAGATACTGGAGAAAAGGTCTCTTTGTAATCAATGCCTTCTTTCTGAGTGAAACCCTTGACAACAAGTCTGGCCTTATATCGTTCAATATTGCCTTTTGAGTCGCGTTTGGTCTTAAAGACCCATTTACACCCGACTCTTTTACTCCGTTCAGGCAATTCAACGAGATCCCAGACTTGATTTTGATCCATGGATTTCAATTCTTCTTTCATGGCATCGATCCATTTACTAGAATCATTTCCTTGTATAGCTTGTGAAAATGTTAGTGGATCTTTACTTGTCCCAATGTCAAATTCAGATTCCTGGAGATACACCATATAGTCTGTTGAAATAGCAGGTCTTCGATCTCTCTGAGATCTGCGTAAGACAACCTGTTCTGGTCACTCCGAACTTGGTTCGTCAGTGATATTATCATTCTGAGATGGATAATCATTTACATGTTCCAATGTATCATCGTGATGATCAATTAGAGGAACTATTATCTTTTCTGAGGATGTAAGTATAGGGACATCTATCCGTACTTCCTCAATTATCACATCTCTAGGTTCAATTCTCCCACCGATCTCACCAAATTCAATGAATTTGACATTTCCTGTTTCCACTATTCTCGGACTGTGATTAGGACAGTAAAACCTATACCCTTTGGATCTCTCTGGGTACTCAATAAAGTACCCGCTTACAGTTCTAGGATCCAATTTCCTTTCATGTGGATTGTAAAGTCTCGCTTCGGCTGGGCAACCCCAAACATGCATGTGCCTTAAACTTGGTGTCCTACCAGTCCATAGCTCGAAAGGAGTTTTTGGAACTGACTTACTAGGAACTCGGTTTAAGATATACATTGCCGTCTTAATAGCTTCACCCCACAGTAATTTGGGTAAGGTAGTATTGCTTACCATACTTCTGACCATATCCAATAAGGTCCGATTATGCCTTTCAGCAACACCGTTCTACTGTGGCATCCCAGGCATCGTATACTGTGCAACAATGCCACGCTGTTCAAGAAGTTTGGCGAATGGGCCAGGGTTACGGCCCGATTCATCATACTTTCCATAATATTCTCCACCTCGATCCGACCTGATGATTTTCACTTTTCTATCTAACTGCCTTTCCACCTCCATGAGAAATACCTCAAATACTGAAACAGCTTGAGATTTCTCATGTAGTAGGTAGATATATCCAAACCGTGAAAAATCATCAATAAAGGTGATAAAATATTTTTCTCCACCAAAACATTCAGTGGAGAATGGTCCACATATATCGGTGTGAATTATTTCAAGAAACCCTTTACTTCTTGTGGCACCTTTCTTAGTATGTTTGGTTTGCTTTCCTTTAATGCAATCCACACACACTTCAAGATTAGTAAAATCAAGATGCGAAAGTATCTCTTCTTTTACTAATCTATGTAACCGTTCTTTGGAGATATGCCACAAGTCATAAGAATTTTCATTCATCGTGTTTCTTTTAGTTCCAATACATGTTTCATGGTACTGGGTATAGGTATTTTTAATAAATGTATTATCGAGACAAAGTCGATAAAGACCATCGGAAAGAAACCCAGAACCAATAGATAAATCATTTCGAAATAAATTGAAACTACCATTATGGAACGAAAAAGAATAACCATCAGTATCTAGTCTGGATAAGGAAATCAAATTACGCCTCACAGAAGGCACATATACTGTGTTATGGTCTAAAAATTGACCGGTACTTAAAACTAAACGAAAAGTTCCTATGGCTAAAACTTCGGCCTTATTATCGTTTCCCATAAAGATAAAACGTTCACTGGGGCTTGGTGTTTGGCTTGTAAGGTATCCCTGCATGGTTATAGAAACATGAACATTAGCACCTGAATCTAACCACCAAGAGTTAGTGGGAACATTTATAAGGTTTGATTCAAAACATACAAAGTTAAGTGACTTACCCTTCTTTTCAAACCAAGCCTTACGTTTCGGACACTCAGCTTTCATGTGTCCATGCTTCCCACAAAAGTAGCATTTGCTACTATCATGTTGAACCTGATTAACTTTTCCAGGCTGCTTTCCTTTTGGTGGTCCAGTTCGTTTCATTTTGCCATAATGGTGCTTTTCTTTCCGGCTTCTTTGGTCACAAAATTAGCAGAGTAATGTCCTTGTTGTTTCAGTCTCACTTCTTCTTGAACTACCATACTTGCTAATTCATTCACATTCCATTTGTCTTTAATAGAATTATAATGCATCTGGAATGGACCATACTGAGGTGGCAATGAGTTCAGGATAAACTGAACAATGAAGGACTCCTCAACTTTCATTCCTAGGGTTTGTAATCTAGCGGCAATATTGGTCATTTCAAGGATATGCTCTTGCATTCCTTTAGCACTATCATATTTCATGGTGGTAAGTCTAGCCATAAGTGTTCCTGCTAAAGATTTATCTGCGGACCTAAATCTCTCCTCAGCATTTTTCAAGAAAATTTGGGCTTCCTCAGCACTAGGGAGTAAATTTTTTATATTTTCGGCTATGGTCATTTTCATGAACATCAAACTTAGCCTATTTGATCTCTCCCATTGTTTAAAAGACTCTTTCTGATCTTTGTTACTATTCTCAGTGATGGGTGGTGGTTTTGGACTTGTAAGAGATGAGTCCAAGTCAAGAACTCTCAAGGTGAACCTAACTCTCTCAACCCATTCAGAAAAATTAGAGCCAGTCAGAACAGGAACAGATGAATTTTGTGAGTGTAGTGATGTAGATACGCTTACTGCAAGAAAATTTTATCACATAATGCTTTGAGTTAGACACTTATAAATAATAATCAGAATTTAAACAATTATGGATAAACTAATAGTATCATCAAGACCCTCCTTTGGGAGTAGATCTTAATACACAAAGTGTTCTCACCAGTATTAAATTTTGTGGATGAACTAGTTGTATCATCAGAATTCTCCTTTGGGAGTAAACTTTGATATACAAAGTGTTCCCTCCAATCTTTACTTTTGATGGATGAACTAGAAGTGTCATCAAGACCCTCCTTTGGGAGTAGATCTTGACACACAAATTGTTCACTCCATCATATCCACCTTACTATGGGTTTAATGATTTATCATAAAAATTAAGAAAATCTTGTACCTTTGGACAACCAATATTTTCTTAATTTTTGAAGTAAATCATTTGCCCTATATTGGATAAAATATGCGTGACATAATAATAGCCAAAATAAACAATTCATACATGTATTTTAATAATATGCATAAAATCTAATTAATACATGTATATAATAATAACATGTTAATAAATTTAATATATGTCCTTAACAATAATAACATGTATAAAATTCAATTTTATACCAACAATAACATGTTAGATATTTTAACAATTAATACATGTCTTTAACAATAATAACATGCATAAAATAACAGAAAATAAATTCCAGAATTTTTTTTAATAAATAATAATATTATTATAATATAATATAATATAACCGGTCCGGGTCTGGACCGGACCGTACATTAACTCGGGCCGAAACTCGGTTCAGTGATAAGGCCGATTAACACAATAGGCCAGAAACCGGGCCTACTGTACAGGGCCTTCAGGCCCAAATTTTTTTTTTTCGAGATGGGCCTTTCTCTCGGGCTGGGCCAAGGCCCACGGCCCAGACCCGTATCACATTAAGAAGAAACCCTATGGGTTCTTCTTTTTCCAGCCTTCCAGCCCTCCAGCGCCGCAGCACCATGTTCCTTTCAGTGCCGTGCGATGGTGGAAGACACCGGTGAGGAACATATGGCATGGCGTTCCCAGCCTCCTCCCGCCGCTGAGGTCCATTTCATTCACGGTTTCCTTTTTTTTTTTTTTTTTCGTTTACTGAATTTCTCCACAAAACTGCCGTGGGCAGTGGGCTTGAGAGCCCTCTGCCGCCGTTATAGAGATGCTGGCGAGGAGGTTCTCAGCCTCCTCGCGGTGCCGTCATTCCTTAATCCGATCGGGATTTTGTTTGGGCAGGAACAACACCCATTCAGGATTTCACAACCCACTGTGTCGTCCCGTCCACATCCTTGTACAGCAGTGTGTAGAGACACGGCCACCACTCACAGTGGTTCCACCATATACGGTGGTTCCTCTACCTCAACCACACGGTTCCACCAGAGTTGTTATCGGGATTTTTTTTTTTTATTACCAACACGCATCAATGTAAACAATGCGTAATATTTGAAATACACTTAATCAAAACAGATGCAAGTAATCGTAATAGGAGAAATAGGTACAAAACCGAAATATATTAATAATTATCAGTGCATCGTAATTTCATATTACACAGAAACAATCGTTATAAAATTTTCCTCAGATTGTAAAATCAATGTTTTTAATCTTTCACAGAATGATAAAATCATAATATATGAAAGCACATGTTTACTGTAAATTTCATTGAGATCATAAAAAATCTATAACCTGTCTCTGATACCACATGTTAGATATTTTAATATGAACATTAATAAATTTATCTTTGATTTTCTATGATCCACAATAATAAACAACAACAGTAAAAGACGTACCTTTCTCCATCTGTTTGATGAAGAAATAAATCTGGCTAGGAGAGAATGATCAACATTAATAAATAGATCTTTGATTTTCTATGATCCACAATAATAAACAACAACAGTAAAAGACGTACCTTTCTCCATCTGTTTGATGAAGAAATAAATCTGGCTAGGAGAGAAGGATCACCCTAGCAACTTGGCCTCACTAGTGTCTCCCGATGGCTAGAGGCACTCTAATGTTGTAGGTGAGAACCCTTTAAACCCTCAGTCCTATTTATAGATTTATGGCCATCATGAAATCTAAGTCTTTGAGTTTGACTATAATTAGAGATAAGAGTTAATCTTATCTCTTAGGAGTTTAAATCTCATTATAACTCTAACAATTATTTAAAACTCTATCAGATATGGGTGAGTGGGACATAGAGTTCAAATAGAACTCTTACACTTGAATGTACCTCTACCAGAGCCATTTGGAACACCATGGAAAATCTTTTTGTAGCTTAGTCCTCGGCTCACATCATGCAAACAAAACTACAGCTTGCCACCCTCAGAAAGGGACCCGAATCAGTCACTGACTATTACAATAAAGCCTGCACTTTTGCTGCATCTATTGCTGCAGCTGACTATGAATTTACCGTGTACCTTTTAGCTGACTTGGTATCGACTACGAATCTTTGATAACATATCTGTCCACTCGAGCTGAACCTCTCACTCCTCATCAAATTTACAGTTTTCTCCTTAACCACGAGTCTTGTTTATCCCACCAAACACACTCTCTGCTCTCTGGTTCTCCCATGGCAGTGCACCTCACTCACGCTAAACCCACCTCTACTTCCAACTTTTCTCCAAATTATCAAGGGAGAGGGCGTGGGCCTTGTTGTGGTCGAGGTGGTAGACCAAATCCCTCTTAGTTTTTTAATCAACCTGATAATCGCCCCACATGCCAAGTGTGCCACAAGTCTGGTTATACTGCACTCAATTGTTACCACATATTCAATAACTACTATCAAAACTCATCACCACCAAACCTATCTGCCAGTCTCACCACTGCCATTCCAAATACTACTTCATTTCATCAGCATCAGCATCATTATGGTTTCCAGACACTGTGGTAACCAATCACTTTACCCATGATTTTTAAAATCTAAATTTAGACTCTATATCCTATCAATGCTCGGATCAAGTTAGTGTTGAAGATGGCTCTACAATTCCTATACAGCATTTGGGTTCTGATCACCTACAAGCACCTGCTGGCAAATTTCTTTTAACTCAACTTTTTCATGTTCCTTCAATTTCAAAAAATCTTTTGTCAGTTCGTCAATTTTGTCTTCATAATTCGGTTTCCTTTGAATTTTATTCCCCTTATTTTCTTGTGAAGGATTTACAGACGTAGGAGGTTCTTCTTCAAGGCACTGTTAGGGACGGCTTGTATGTCCTTCCCTCCTCAGTTTCAGCTTCTCCATCTCAGCAAAATACTCCTCCAGCTCTACTTGGTGAATGTACCTCCACCTATAACTGGCACATGCGGCTTGGACACCCATCTCCCATTGTCACATCTTTTATTATATGCACTTTTCAGTTTTCAACAAATTCAAGTAACCCAACATCTCCCTACTCTGCATGCCCTCAGGCCAAATCACATGCCCTACCACATCCTGCTTCCTCCTCTAGATCTAAGCATCCTTTCGAATTGTTATTTTTAGATGTTTGGGGACCGGCTTCAGTATTGTCATCTGCTGGATGTCATTATTACTTGTCAATTGTTGATGACTTAACTAAATATATTTGGTATTTTCCTCTAAAAGCAAAATCTGATGTTGTTCCAATATTTATTGCCTTCTTGCGTTATGTCAGCAATTATTTTTCTACCAATGTGTTGCCTGTGCAAACTAATGGGAGTGGGGAATTTCTCCTTCATAAAGTGCTACAATCATGTGGCATCAATCATCGTCTTACTTGTCCTTACTCTCACGCTCAAAATGGTAGTGTAGAGCTTTAACATCGACACAATGTTGAAACCGGTATCTCCCTACTTGTTCATGCATCAATGCCCTTTCAACATTGGACATTGGCTTTTCAAACTGCTGTTTTTTTAATCAATTGAATGCCCACCTCAATTTTGCAAAATAAATCTCCTTTTCAAATGCTCTTAAAAAATCCTCCAAATTATCATTTTCTCCTTATCTTTGGATCGGCATGTTGGCCTAATTTATGTCCTTTTAATAAACATAAAATGGATCTGTGTTCAAAATTGTGTGTCTTTATGAGCTATAGCCCAGATCATAAAGGCTATTGTTGCCTCCTTGTACCAACGGGCCGAACATATATTTCGCGAGATGTTCAATTTCGTGAACAACTATTTCCCTTTGTTGAGTCTACTTCTACCCAATCTAAAGTTCCAGGGTTCCTTCCGTTTGATCCATTCCCCACTTCTATTATTAGCCCTTCTCCTTACCATTATCACACAACTCAGCCCAACACAACCATATCTCCTTCTCTAACATCTGGCCCATCGCACTCGCCTAGCCCACAACCGAAGCCCTCTACCTCTCCTAGTTCACTTACGTCTAACCCAACCCACACTCATTCGTCTCCTACCCTCCGAAACCTCATAAACCCTAATTTATTTGCACCTCCCTCATCTTCTCTGATGCCATTGAATCCGAAGAACATCCATCCCATGATCACTCAATCAAAAGCCTCTACTCTTCAATCTCCTATGTTTCATCATCTTTCCCCTTCACCTCTCTCTCCTGCAAATGTCCATCCTATGGTCACCCGATCCAAAGCTAATGTTCATCTACCTTTTCACCGAAATGATGGAACTATCAGTTGCCCTCTTCCATGCCCATCTCTCCTCCCATCCAAACTCTTGCCTCGCACCCCGTTGTTTCTCTCTCAGTCTCATCTTCTATTAATATCCCCGAGGAGCCAACGTCCTACACTAAAGCTGCCAAACACCCTGAATGGCATTATGCCATGCAACTTGAATTTCAGACACTTCTTCAAAATGCCATTTGGGATCTCATTCCACCCTCCCCTTCCCTCAATATTCTAGACCCAAAATGGATTCTCAAATCCAAAAGGCGTGCTAATGGCACCCTTGAGAGGCGAAAAGCTCACCTGGTTGTTAAGGGGTTTCATTAGCAGCCTAGAGTAGACTACATAGAGACCTTCTCTCTGGCTGTTAAACCGGTAACCATTCGTGTCCTATTGTCAATTACAGTCTCTTCCAACTTGCCTTTACATCAACTGGATATATAAAATGCGTTCCTACATGGTGACTTGGAGGAAGCAGTCTACATGCATCAACCTCTTGGCTTTGTGAATCCCGACTTTCCACAACATATCTGTAAACTGAAGAAGGCCATTTACGACCTCAAACAAGCACCTAGGCCTGGTTCTCCAAGCTTAGCTCTCATCTTTTTACTCTTGGTTTTTACGAGTTCAGGTCAGATTCCTCACTCTTCATATACAAAAAGTTTGAGCATGTTGTTTTTGTTTTAGTATATGTAGACGATATCATAGTTACTGGCTCTCATCCATCATTGATTTCGGATTTTATTACTGCTTTGGGTTATCAGTTTCCTGTTAAAGACCTTGGACTCTTGCATTTTTTCCTTGGTATTGAAGTAACTTGAAACTGTCATGGTCTTTATTTGAGTCAGTCTAAGTATATTTATTATATGTTGCATCGTACTAACATGCACAATGCAAAGCCTGTTTCACACCCATGGCAACCTCCACTAAGCTCACAACGTTTGATGGTTCCTCCTTTGAGGGCCCTCATCTCTATAGAAGTGTTGTAGTTAGCTTACAATACCTATCATTCACCCGACCTGACATTTCGTTTGCTGTCAATAAAGTCTGCCAGTTCATGCATTGTCCTAAAAATACTCACTGGTAGGCTGTTAAAAGAATCTTGTGTTATCTGCGTTCTACTTCTCAGTTTGGAATTCATTTCTCAACTCATTATGAATTTAATCTATCTGCATTTCTGACACTGACTGAGCGGGTTGCCCTGATGATAGAAAGTCTACTGGAGGATTTTGTATCTACTTTGGTAAGCATCTCATCTCATAGAGATCTAAAAAGCAACCAACAGTTGCTAGATCCTCAATTGAAGCAGAATATAAGGCCGTAAGAAATATGACATGTGAGGTAATATGGATACAATCTCTTTTGAAAGAACTTGGAATTTTTCTACCTAAATCTCTCACTTTATGGTGTGACAATTTGGGAGCCACAAAATTGTCAGTAAATCCAGTCCTTTATTCTTGCACCAAATATGTTGCTTTGGATTATCACTTTGTTAGAGATCGTTTAGCAATTAAATCCCTCACTGTTTCTTTCATTTCCTGCAAGGATCAACTTGCTGGCATCCTAACTAAAACTCTCTCGACAACAAGATTCTCACTTTTACGATCAAGCCTTACTATTTGTCAAGTGCCGCTTGACTCGCGGGGGGTTGATAAGGCAAGTGTATCCTCTGCCAAGAAGGAATTCGAGAGCACCAACAATAAAATAGAAATGCATGATGACAGTCAAGAAT
This sequence comes from Juglans mandshurica, assembly GCA_022457165.1. NCBI lineage: Eukaryota > Viridiplantae > Streptophyta > Magnoliopsida > Fagales > Juglandaceae > Juglans > Juglans mandshurica. The sequence goes on from CM039619.1 coordinate 50,935,408, forward strand.
CTTCCAGAATATGCAATGAGAATATTGAGTGTAATTCTGTTATACACGTGGCATGGCAATATTGGGTAGTCGGAATATTTTGTTATGTATACAGTAGTATAAATAGATGTACTCGGGTATGACAAATGTAAGGAAAATGAATTTCAGAATATAAAAAGCCCTCTGAGGCATTTCAGCATACACTTGTAGAGTGTGATTGTTTTATAATTTCTTATGGTATCTAGAGCCCTATAACGAACTCCGTCACCCATTACAGATCCTTCTCAATTGCTTCTTCCCTCTCCTCTGGTACAAACACCCAACCCACATCCACCCAAATCCATACAAAGCGACAACCTGCAAGAAAGAATAACAACACATGCATTTAAAACCAATTGTAAATTAAAACATACCTCATGAGGAAATCCTCAAATAAGGAAGACCAATTCTGTCCATGTGAAGAAGACTTCTTAATTTACTGATCAAAGGGGCTCGGTCACCCAACCAATCCATAGTTAAACCCTCTGCGCACCATGTTTAGCAAAAAAATCTACAACTGCATTTCCCTCACGGAAAATATGGCCCACTCTATACTCCAAATTTTTCAAACAACTTTTCAGCTCATCCCAATAATCCTCGAGATACCAAATATTACACTCACCCTTTCTAATCCAATTGACAAGGATTTGAGAATCAGTTTCAATATCCACCTGATAAAACCCAAGTTGACAGCACCTTTTAACCCCTTCCATCAAACCCCTCAGTTTAGCAAAGTTGTTAGTACCCTGACCTAAACAAACAGAATAAGCCGCACACATTTGACCACTAGCATCACGAATGACACCCCCAGCACCAACAGACCAAGAATTACCCAAGCTGCTGCCATCCGTATTAAGCTTCACCCAATTTTGTGAGGGTGGACTTCACTTGACCACCGAAACCTTCTTCGCTTTAGAAAGCAACACCGGAATATCCATTCTGTTTAGAATAACATCCTGCCTAGGAAGTCTCAAGGACTTTAGATCCAACTACATGATTCTACGAATCCATAACTTGATAGCGTGCCAAACCATTTGAACCGAATCCATCTTGCCATCATATCTAGCTCTACACCGCCATTCCCAGACTTTCCAAGAAACGATGGATGGGATAAGACCAAAAATAGTCCGAACTTGAGACGACTTGCCAGCATGACGAAACCAAAAATCCACTTGTTCCTGCCAAGTATGGAAAACATCCATATAAACACCGAAACCATCAGCCAAACGTGCCTAGCAAAGTCACCGGTGTAAAGAATATGATTGAGATATTCAGAATGGCCAGAGTAACTATAGCTACATTTAGAAGCCATTTGGATGCCAGCCATTTTAATCTTCTCATCCACGCTCAAGCAACTATTAGTGGCCTTCCACATAATAACAGAACTTTCCTTAGGGATACTATTATGCCAAATCCAATGAGCCCAAGGTAAATGAGACGCTCGAATTCTAATACACTCCCATGCACTTTTCGTAGTAAACTTTCCGTCGAGCTCTTTCATCCAAATTAACACATCCTGCCCCTCTTTACGCCTAGCCAAAATCTGATACAACTCATTAGCTTTATCATGACCAACAAGCCTTTCTAAACAAGAGGTATTCCAACCATTATCAATGCGAAGCGCTTTGATTTTAAGCAGAGGTTAATCAATCACAGTGAAATGTATATTAAGAGGACCACCCTCCTCCTAATTATCATACCAAAAAGAAATATTACCCTCGCGAACAATCCATTTAGAGTTGTTTAAAACATCAGGGATACTTTTTACGATAGTTTTTCAAAACTGAGTACCCTTATTCGGCGCTACTAAAGATAAATGATTATCCCTCACATACTTACTTTTGAAGAAATCCATCCACAAAGAATTACTCGAAATCAAGTGCCAAGCTAGTTTTAAATGTAAAGCCCTTTGAGTATCCTCAAAACCTTGAATACCTGACCCACCTTCTTGAATAGGTCTACAAATCTTATTCCAACTCACCCATTTTCTTTTGCCTTTCCCATCGAAATCACCTCAAAAGAAAGAACTTAGAAGTTTATTCAACTCCTTAAGCACTATCTCGAGTACATGTAAGATCGTGAGGAGATGAGTGGCTATACTCAAAAGAACATGTTGTAGAAGAATAGTTCTACCGCCTGCGAAAAGCATTTTCATCTTCTAGCCTGCCATCTTCTTTTTGACTTTTCCAAGAAGATCATCAAAATTAGAGGCCTTCAATCTACCAATCACGATGGGCACACCCAAATACTTAAACCGAAAAGAGCCTTAAGAGAAACCTGTAAAACGAAGAAGCGACTGCTTTCTTTCAATAGAGATGTGTTTAGAAAAATAAATGGCCCTTTTTTCTTTACTAAGAGCTTGACCCGACAATTCTGCATAAAAATTCAACACTTGCATCAAACCTCTCATCGACCTTTTTCCACTATTTGCAAAAATAACAATGTCATCAGCATACATAAGGTGGGAAATAAGGGAGTACCTCTAGCTTGAGAAAAAGGACCAATTGTACCAATGTTAAAGCAATGCTTTAAGAGACGGGAAATGACATCTTGTATAACAATAAACAAGTAAGGTGAAAGCAGGTCACCTTGCCTCAAACCACGTTTACCTTCAAAGAAACCCATTGTAGTGCCATTCATCATGACAAAGTACCTGTGCATACAGATACACGACTTTATCAAGGCACATACTTGATCAGAAAAACCAAAAGCACCCAAAACATGAAGAAGAAAATTCCAATCAACTCTATCATAGGCTTTCATCATATCAAGCTTAATCAACACATTACCCCCTATAGCCTTATTATTAATAGAATGAACCATTTTCTGGTTTAAACTAATATTTTCAAAAATACTGCGTTTAGCAATAAAGGCCCATTGCTCCTGAGAAGTCAACTGAGATAGCATATCTGTCATACGATCTACAATAATCTTGGTACAAATTTTGTAGAAAATCGAACACAGACTGATGGGTTTGAATTTACCAAAACCTGTAGGTTTATCCACCTTAGGAATTAAAACAATATAAAAGGCCATAAAAAACCTAGGAAAATATTTCTTTTAAAAAAACTCTGTGATAGCTTCCAGAAGACCCACCTTAACAAACTCAGCGTTGCTTTGTATTGTTATCAGCGGTTTTGGGAGGAAAAGTTTGCCACTCCCCTCCTAAATAGAAGGCCCAAGTTCCATGAACTTTATACCTGCACCTTTTCAGGCTGGGTGGGCTAAAGGTAAAATACATACATATAAATAACTATATTAATCTTTCTAATCTAGAACCAGAACTTTGCTGCTAACCGAGATTTTCACCTTTTACATATGAGTATATAAGATTTATGTACCGATATAGATTCTTAAAATTTTTTTTTATACCGAACGTTTAGACACGCTCTTATTATGTGAAGATATTATCTTGTGTGCTGATTCATGTGCTTTTTAGGCTTTATAAATGGCTCATTAAATTGAACTTGAACCCAAAAACAGTTTTAGAATGGAGAGCTTAGAGCAAAATTATGGCAGTTAAAAACTGTTAATAATATAATGTCATATGAAATTATCGCTAATTTATTTCACAAAATGACAAAGGGTATTTAATAACAATTTTCATTACGCCTTTTGAAGGGTAGCTAGGTCCCATTTGGATTGAGAGATAAGATGAGATGGTTTATGAATAATAGTGAAATTTGTGAGTTGAAATTTGTAAATAGTAATGAATAGTAGTGAGATGATCTCAACTCATCTCTCAATCTTAAAAGTACTTAAAAACCAAGGTCCAATACTTAAGGAAAGGCTCATTTAGAAGCGGAACTAAGGTTGATGTTTCAAGAGTAGAAAAATAGAAAAACATAAAACAAAAAATCCATGACATTTTCACTTTGTTCAGTTTGTTGGCCCAAATTTTCAAAGTTCTTAATCTTCACTTCCGCGTTTTTGGAGGTAAATTCTAACCTAATCATTAAAAGGAAAAAACTTGTCATTAAAGTGCAGATCCACACAATTCTAAGGAACAAAAAAGTCATCAATGGCAGATTTACTGGAAACTTGACGACCTCAGCAATGGAAATAACCAGTAATATCATTCTGATGCAGTATCTCTACAAATAAGATTTTTTCTTCCCAATTGAAGTCTCAACAAATTCAGACAATACTACCTAGAAACCTCAATGACTCCACAAACTTTAGAGTCGTCCACTGCTGTCTGTCTCAATAGTTTCCAACATCCAGAGTTTGCTGTGCATGATAGTTTTGGCTCTATATTCAACAGATTTAGTGGGTGTTGAAGATGGATTGAGAGAAAGAGCAAGAGAGAATCATGTTCACCGGCTCCCTCTTTAGGTATTCTATAGGTTGGGAGCACTGCAGGGAACTTTTCCCAGCACCTCAAAAATAAAATCTCACCACTTCTATTCACCAGTAAATTATATATATATTAAACAGGGAATTGGTAACTTACTAAAAAATATAACACATCTTTATTCTTTACAATTTTTTTTAAGAGAAATAAAATACAAAAGGAGAGAGTGAAAGTCCCAACACTTCAAAAGGAACATTACTGTCCATCATCCAAAGTCAAGCAAAATGCTATCAGCAATATTGAGGAAATCAACTAGGATCTCCTTAAACATGTTCGAATCAGAGGCACTGCTAGCAAGACCCAAAATTCAAAATTGACTTCATAAAGGCATACCTAACAAACTTGTAAAGGCTATAGATACCAGAAAGACCAAGTTTCATTATCTGGCGTCATCGATTTTCATCTGGGAAAAAACATCATATGCTTTAACGTAGGAGCCATCATCCATCATAACAGGCATATCGCTTCCATCCATCGTAATGCTAAATGAAGGCAACCGCTGTACATTGGGCAATGCCAATCCTGCTAAACCATCGACTGCGCTGTCCTCATGTGGTTCTCTCCGCATTGCAGTTCGCTGAAGCTGTAATGCATATTCCAAGTCCCAGACCACATCATCCATGGTGGGGCGATCAGCACCTAATTCTTGTAAACATTTCTCTGCCGTCTCAATAAATCTTCTTTGGGAGTTTGGATCAATCTGACCCTTCAGTGAAGGATCAACAATCTCTTCAAGCGTCCCTTCCTTCTTGCAGAGCATTGCCCATTCAGCCAAATTCACTTGCTTCCCGGAAAGCATGGCATTAATTGCTGGCCGTGCACATAGCACCTCCAGAAGAACCACTCCAAATGCATACACATCAGATTTTTCCGTCAACTGTTGGGACCTAATATACTCAGGATCGAGATAACCAAACGTACCTTTGACAATTGTACTGACATGAGTCTCATCAAGAGGACCTGTTTTCGAAAGGCCAAAGTCCGCAACTTTTGCAACATAATGTTCATCAAGCAAGATATTAGTGGACTTGACATCACGGTGTATTATTCCCCCAGCTGAACCTTTGTGGAGGTATTGAAGACCCCTTGCTGCACCAATGCATATCTCAAGTCTTTGCTTCCAAGACAAACGAGGCAAATCTGAAGCATATATATGATCCTTTAAAGTCCCCTTTTCCATGAACTCATAGACAAGTATCATCTCAGATCTCTCCTCACAATACCCAATCAAGGAAACAAGATGGCGGTGGCGAATTTTGGAAAGAACCATGATTTCCGTTTGGAATTCCGGGAAGCCTTGGTTTGACCCTGGCTCACTCCGTTTCACAGCAATTTTTTGGCCATTTCTGAGAGTTCCCCTATAGACATTCCCAAAGCCACCCTTACCAATCAGCAACCTCGTGTCGAAGTTCTTTGTCGCAGATAGGATTTCAGCAAGAGGTACTCTCAATGCGAGATTAAAATTAGGCAGAGGGGAGCCATTTATGCTTCCCTCAGTCGCCCTGCTGTGCGTACTCCCAACTCCAAATACAGTAATTGGTGACCAATCCGAGTTTTCCACTGGCTTTTGGTTCCTGCATTTGAAAACCAAAAAGAATCCAACTGCCAAAATGCAGATTAGAACCAACCCTCCAACCACCGAAACAACTACAAGAAAAGCATGTTTGTTCTTGCGCTCACTCACAGTAGGAACTGAACCCGACGTCTCCAGTATCTCCATTATTTCTAGTCCATTCAGATAGGCATTTTTTACAGCAGAATCATTCCTAGGGCCTATACCGATATTCATAGTTCCCGAATCATCAGAATCAACCACAAATTTGTCATAGAATGGAACATTTAACTGGACAACAGAATCGTAGGAATTGATTTTCTGACTGAACCGACTATAAATATAAAGATTGAAACTTAGAACATTAGCTGATGTCCCAACAATGTCACAGAAGTGAGCACGAACGAGGTGTCTAGCATTCCTACTCACATTAAAACCCCAGGTTATGTTGAAAAAATCAGCTTGCCTGGTAGAATTGATATCCATCGTTTGCGCAGTCTGGTAGACAATAGCAGGAGCAGTATACTGACTGGCAAAATCCGGTTCGTAATTAGGGCTACTGGAATATTGGGTTACAACCTTTGCCTTGTCTTTATTATAGATGTAGTCGGTGTCCGGAACCCAGTTTCTCAATAGCGTGTCGGTTTCCGGAGTGACTTTAGGGCCTCCAACATTTATCCTGTAAATGGTGTGTAAAGCCTTAGACAGCACACCCTTGTAATCATTGGTGCTTCCTGCAGCAGTAACATTTGGGGCTGTATCATCGATCAGATTGTCAGGGGCATGGAAGACTTCTATGGCATTTACAAATGCAAACGATGATCCCCGAGGAACAAAATACACTTTGAATTTGCCAGGATTGAGTATGCTAAGTAAGAATTCCTTTATTATAGGAGAGTCGCTACTGTTTTTGGCAGTGAAATTAAGCAACAGGGAGAACCCAGAAGTCCAGACGTCAAAAAGCGATGTGGAGAGATCTGTTGGAGTACTTTTGGAGGAGAAAGCAAAGAAATGGAGGCGAACAAAATAAGTACCAATAGGGTCGATATCGAACTCATACGAAGAGTTCTGCATAAAAACTCTTGCTGTCTGATGCAGAGGTGATGCAGTTGAAGACTGGTTGCTGTCAATCGCGACTCTGTTCTGATCCGTAAAGGAAATGGAATTGGAAGTCGAGTCACTGGAATTCAAATCCCCGACGAAATTCCGTTGGCCGGCGTAGACGTTGGTAGCAGAGCCGCAATTGACGAAATACTTATCTGGGAGAGAGTAATCTGCCATGGACAGAAACTGGAGGGATGAGAGCTGGAGGAGAAAAAAAAGAAGGGCAAACAGAGGCGTATGAACTTGGTGGAACCTAAGCTTTTCCATGGAAACTGTGGAAAAAAGTTGCTTGCTTTCACTCGGAGCAAAGCTTATCTGAGAATTCTCGACCTTGAGGTTGAACAAGCTTGAAGGAGAGGTTCAGAATTTGGCCTTTACGAAGGACTTTGCAGTTGAAATATGGACCATTTTAATTTTGCAATATTGACAAGTCTGCGTCAATTTATAAGTCAATGATTTAAATACCCTTTATATTTAATAAACTGTTTACATAGAGTAGAGGACAGTTTCGGTTTTTTGAGACCATAAATCAGGTTTGAAAGTAATTGAAACGTTGAAAGCTTTGAACTTTTCAAAATATATGAATGTCTCTTTGCAATTGGAAAGGGAATAGTTTTTGGCATTAATTTGGGTGCCCACTCCCCAGTCCCCACCCTCCTGATTGCTCCGTTTACTCCAAAGAATAGTTGTTCATCTGAAACAAAAGAGGACGAACAGCAAACCCTGGTTGTCAATGGCTCAAACGACTTCAGCAGACTTCGCGGTCACTGATCACGATCAGTCATTTTGACTCTCACCGCTATAATTTTTTTTAAAATCTTCTCCATCTTATCTAGGTGCTGAGACACGCTCGTCCCCTCCTGCATCTTGCTTGGAAAAAAAAACGGTTGCCGGAGGAACTTCATCTTTACCATTGTCACTAACTCATACATTCTCTGTAGAGTCTCACAGCAAATATTTAAAAAGTGTTAAAATATGTTGAATATCCAAACATGACTTCCTGGGTAAAACCCAAAAATCATGAGTGATTGATTTAGGACTATTTTTTTTATTGTTAATCTCAATTCATGTTATCTTATTATTGATATAATGATTATAATTTTTTTAAAATTTTTATATAAAATAAAATAAATAATTCAAATTTTTTTAATTTTAAAATAAAATAATATTAAAAAAATATATTTTAATAATATTTTATTTAATTTTTAATTTTAATATCAATTCATTTTATCCGTTAAACAAACGATAACTTAACCGCTACTCAGGACTTGGAAAGTGGGAAGGAAATGATTTCGAGAGTAAGGGTAAAATTGTCATTTGGACTTTTAGTGGACCATTTCAAACTTTTCAAAAGTAGTAGAAGTATGACGTGCCATCCGGTTCATTCTGTTTGCTAATTGCTACCACAAATTTATATATGCAGGTATTGGTGGATCAGAAATGATCATCAGACGATTATTTCTTTTCCGCATGATGCCATTTTTTTATTTTATCTATAGTTTAATCATCATATAATCAAGTACGATTAGGGAAAAAATATCTTCTATGGTATGTGTGAATTTTTTGAGGGGACTAATTTTTTTTAATGTGGGAGACATTTATTTAGAATTTATTTTTATTTTTATAGAAACTATCAAGTAATTTTTTATTTTAGTAGGTAAGTTAGTTTATTAAGTTAGTTTATTAAGTTTCATGCACAATCTAGGTATTCTCGGTGTCACATTAAACATATGATGGTATTATTGAGACCTTAAATAAATTTTTTTCTTGCTCAATGAAGTGTAGAGGATTAAACTTCTCAACTATTTTTCATATAAATTATCAATCTTAAATTATTTTTTTTATATTTTCACTTTAGATTCCATATTAGGAAGGCTAATATTGTATAATAAGAAACTTTGATATCCATATTAATAAGTTTATTATTTTTTCTAAACTTACTTTTAATTTAATTTTAATAAGGTCAAATCCTTAAAAATAGATAATATATAGAAATTATAGAAAATTTTGGAACTATAGGAAACAAATTGGAAAAAGTATTTCTAAGTATATTGAAATTTTAGAAAAATTTAAAGAACATATAGGGATTATAGATTTTTTGGGAGACCCTTTTTTATATTTATAGAATTATGAATAAAATATAAGATATATTTTGAGTTTTTTAAAATTTTTGGGAGCCCTAGTCCTAACGTAGGTCCCCGATGATAACTAGGATTACATAATGAGTTTATCTTTCTCATGTCGAATAAAACAATTTAATTCAATCAGACTTGTACCAGATAGATACGTCTTAACGTTGCATAGATTATTTTTCAATCTTCATGAATATCGATCTAACCTTTGATTTGTATTTATGGTGGTTTTTATTGAACTTCAGTAAATAGTATTTAGAATTCAGGGTTTCTAAAGAATAGGAATTAAGGCTCTATGGGGGGTTTAGGTCTATACGTTGCTTATGTAGAGAAATTAAACAATAAATAGAAGCGAAATTACAACAATATGGTGACACTCCCGTGAGGGTATTTGTCCCACAAGTTGGTGATGAACAAAAGGAATTGAGTGATTTCATTTGTGCACCAATGACCCCTATTTATAGGCCATCATGCACCGATTGGCAAAAGACACATCCATTGGTTAACCAATGGTAACTCAAAGGTCACATCCTTAAGAAGTGACACAACCTATTGAAAATGGCACAACCATTGGTAAACCAATGGTAACCCAAAGGTCACAACCTTAAGGAGTGACACAACTTTTTGACTAAATCAAAATGTTGTGTCTCTTGACACTTTACCAATCACATACAACCTTTTGACTATATCAAAAGGTTGTGCCTATTGACACTTCCTTAAACATCACTCCTCATGGGAACCATCACCATGTTAGAGGATATAATTCCAAGGGGTACACCGTTTGGTGATCACACCCCTTAGAATAACAGCTTAATGTCGAAATAGGTTTCGTTTGGTTATAGAAACCGTTTCATCTTATCTTATTATTATAATTTTTTCAAATTTTCATATAAAATATAATAGATAATTAACTTTTTCAAATCTCAAAACAATAATAATATTTTTGTGAGGAGAGTTATCCCCAAGGTCAGACCAAGAGAAAGGGCTCGGATAGGAACCCACACATGAAGTCTGGGCCAAGCCGAGTACACTAAGAAGGCCCGGACCCTAGCCCAGATATGAGATCTGGGCCGGGCCGTATATATTTCAAAGACCCAACTAAAGAAGATGGATAGATAGAAAACCGTGGCAAACATATGGCAGGGAAGACAGTCTGGAAACCCACTAGTCGACAGACAGGTACACTCATCAACTCTAAATATCACCACCCAGACATGACAAAAAGAGAAGAAAAGTTGGGGAAGGCATGCCGCATTAATGGAGGATACGAAACTTAGAGAGGCACACTACATTAATGAGGTAGAAAGAGACTTAGAGAGGAAGACATATCGCATTCAATGTGGCCCAGGACTTGGAATGCACTAGGAGAGGCCCTGTGTCAGGAGTAGTCACCATCAGACCTGAACACCCTATAACATGACAGATGGGCAACATGAGTGCCCGATCTCCTACCGAGCGACACTCCACTACCATGTAGACCGGACCATTGGGTATAAATAGACATCACCCATAATTTGTAGACCGAAACATTGAGTATAAATAGACATCACCCATAATCAATAAAAAGGTTAACTTCTACATACTCCTTCACTAGAAGTTTTCATTAAGATATTCTTTTTCCTTCACCAACACCAAAACTAACTTAAGCATCAGAGATACAATAGACCTTGAGCTCCCCATTCACCATCTCTCCAGGATCATTCTCCGAGCTCATGAGCATGGAATTGCCCAGGCCGCAAAATATGACATCAATAGTGGTGCCGTCTATGAGATATATTTCCTATAAATAGTGTGTCCTTCGCATGCCGGCAAAAATGTTTTCTCAAGCCTCACAACGTGAAGAAGAACAACCCGAAACAATTGAAGGAAGGGTCAACGAGCAGGCTGCAACCATACAGAAACTCACGGACGACATGGCGGCCCTTTGTCAGAAGAATGTTGCCCTGCGAAGGGGCGACGAGAACTTGAAGGAGATCAACAAAGCCATAACTCCGAGGTCCATCAACCCCCCAATGCAACAACGGCGGAGGAAGAATGACGTAGGGTGGACCTCCAAATCTAGAAGCTCCAAAACAAGTACGATGAGGTGGCCAAACAAATTGGCCCACCATCAACTGTGGACCAACTTCTCACCAACGTCGAGGTTATGGTGGTACCTTTACCTCTAAGATTCAAAATTCAATAGATAGACGCAAATGACGAGTTAAAAGATCCCTTGGAACATCTAGAAACTTTCAAAGCCCATATGACCTTGCACGGTTTCCCTAGTGAAGTTGCATATGAAGCGTTTCCCCTTACATTGAAGGGAGCGGCACGAGCTTGGTTTGGGTCCCTACGGCCTATGACTATCATCAACTTCATCGAGCTGGCCCGTCTCTTTTTAACACAGTTCATGGCCTGCCGGAAGAGGAGAAGATCAGCTACCTACCTCCTGACTGTGAAACAAAGGGACGATGAGAGCCTAAAATCGTACCTCTCTCGCTTCAACAAAGAGCATATGACGACGGATGACCAAGATGAGGAAATCACTTTGGTAGCATTATTAGGGGGAGTCTAGCCTCGCAACCCCTTCATGAAGGAAATTGCTTGAAAGGCCCCAACTTCGCTAAGGAAGTTCATGGACCGAGCAGACAGTTTTATAAATGCTGAAGACACAATCCGAGCGCTGACAGCCCCTAGACAAACCGAAATGGAAAGAGCAGATAAGAAGGCGACTGACCAGAGCAGAGGGTTAAACCGAGAAAGCGATAAGAAAAGAACCCATGAAACACAACGTAAAGAGGAGCAGTCCTCGCGTAGGAGGTCGAGCCACGCATCCATTCCAGCCTGGCAGTGGAAACCGAGAAAGAACCAAACTCCCAAGATGAACGAAGATGGGATTCAGCCCACCCCAAATACTGCATCTACCACAAGACCAGTGGACATCGAACCGAAGATTGATTTACCAGAAAGCAAAAAATGGAGGAAATGGAAGCCCAAATAGATCAATGTGGTAACGAGAGACACGGTCAACAACGCAACGATCGTTCACACCCTTTGATAAGCCGAAGTCCTGCTCAGAGAAGCCGAAATCCTGCTTGGAGAAATAAAAGCCCTGCCAGGAGAGACAAAAGTCCTACTAGGAGAAGAATCGTAGACTGACAAAAAGCAAGCCCGCGTTGGAGAAGCCGAATAGAAGAGAAGCCCCAATAGAAGAGAAGCCCCAATAGGCGAGATTCGCACAATAGCTGGAGGATATGCCGGGGGAGGGACTACCTCGTCAGCACGAAAGGCCCATGCCAGGTATGAGGAAGTGTTCACCACCTATAGGCCATCTCTTGGTATTAGGGGCCAATCAAGAGAGCACCTCATAACTTTCAGGAAAAAGGATGAAGAGGGCTTGTTACGCTGCCATGATGACGCTCTGGTTGTAATTGTGCAAATTGCCAACTATTTGACAAGGAGAGTACTGATCAATAACCGTAGCTCCGCCAACATCCCCTTTTGGGAAGTGTTCATTAGAATGAGGATCACTCCAGATCGACTACACCCAGCACCTACGCCCCTCAAAGGCTTCACCGGAGACATGATCCAACCCATCGGAGCAATCACTTTGTCCATCTTGGCCGGAACAGCCCCCAGAACAACATCCCTCATGGTAGACTTCCTTGTGGTGAAAGCTCCCTCCTCCAACAACGCGATTCTCGGACGTCCATCCATGAACCACATGAGGGTGGTAACTTCCACATACCACCTAAAGCTAAAGTCACAAACTCCATAGGGGGTAGGTGAAATGTGTGGCAAACAAAAGGCTGTGAGAGACTGTTATGCACGACAAATTTTCGCTATTGAGTGCAAAATGCAGGATCTACCAATTGTGTGGTACTCAATTGTGGAATGATTTATGCTTTAAGTATTCATCCACCATACTTTTAAACTAAAGTACTTAAATTCTAGATTTAAGTTGAAGATTTATGTTCAAGCACTATGCTTTTAGCGTACTCAATTGTGGAATGATTTATGCCTTTTTTATTTAGTAACTTTGTCCTAAAAACTCAGTTGAAATAGCGAGATGAACAAAGAGGAAGATAAAACAACACCTATGCCATCTACGCCTTCTACATCGATTTGACCGACTCAGGTATGAAACATATTGATCATTTAGAAATGTTATTGTGTCCGATATTGTCATTTAGTTAAATGTATTTTTTTTATACATAGTTAAATGTATTTTTTATTTGTGTGTTATAGGGATATTATGGTCCAGGAAGCCTGTACTACCTACCATTTATGTTTCCTCAAAATGCATATCCAAATCCATATACATGCACTTGGGGTAGTCAGGTAGTTTATTTTTAAACGTTTTTAAGTTTTTTTTCCTTATATGCATTTCGGATGTTCTAACATCGTGCCTAATTATAGCTTTCATCGAAGCCATCTTTTGGACCAATGATGCCTTACCCTCCGTCAAGTAATTCGGAGGAGTCCACACGAGCTCAACATACATATCAGGTATACTCCTTTTAATTGTTTTTAGGTTTTTTTTTATATGTATTGAATTTATTTGAAGAATGTGCCTCATTATAGCATCCATCGATGCCACCATCGAGTAATCCGAAGGAGTCAACAAGATTTGAAAAGACTCCCCAACTAGCAAGTGAATCATCAACTGTGCCATTGTCATTGGGTGTTGAAAGTGAAAAGAATTTTGGAGGTACATCACACACGACTGATAAGAGCTGTCACCTGACAAACGGTATCAGACTCTTGACCCAATTAGTAAACATACAGTGTTATAATATAAATTCTAATATGAAATATACATTTTCATTTTCAGAAACTTCGTCGAACGTAAATAAAGTGGCAGAGGCCGAGGAAACTAATGAAATATCTGATGATGATGAACGAGTTGAGGAGCCAAAACCTGGTATGGAGTTCGCCATTGATAAAGAGCTTCTTGCATATTATAAGCGATATGCTAAGCAACAAGGTTTTGGTGTTATCACACAGATGATGAAAAGAGATGCATCTGGGAAACTGAAGTATGTGGCAATTGGATGTGCACGTGGCGGCAAGTACTATCTGAGTCACAGTATTATCTCGAAGCCGCGACCAACAACTAAAACAGACTGTAAGGCGAAGTTAAACGCTCACTTGGACAAAAAGGGTGTATGGGTTTTGACCACTGCTGAGAATACTCACAATCATGGTACTGTCAGCCCACAAAAGTCTAGATTTTTTAAAAGTCACAAGTGTTTAGATGAATACAGTAAAATAATGCTCGATCTAAATGACAGGGCAGGTATTCGAATGAACAAAAATTTTGGAGTACTTGTTGTTGATGCAGGCGGGTTCGAGAATCTTGAATTTCAAAAGAAAAATTGTTGAAATTATATTGACAAAGCCAGACACTCGAGGCTGGGCAAAGGAGGTGGCAAAGCACTTAGTGATTACTTTAAGAGGATGAGGAAGATGAATGATGGATTTATTTCTGTGATTGATGTGGATGATGAGTTGCAACTCAAAAATGTGTTATGGGCTGATGGACGTAGTCGAGCCACGTACGAGTGTTTCAGAGATGTGATCACCTTCGATACGACGTATCTAACAAATAGATACAATATGCCTTTTGCTCCTTTTGTTGGGGTAAACCATCACGGACAGTCCATACTGTTAGGGGCTGGATTGATTTCAAGTGAGGATACAATTACTTTTGTGTGGTTGTTTCGTGCATGATTGGACTACATGAATGGTCAGGCTCCAAAAGCAATCATAACAGACCAAGATCGGGCAATGAAGAGTGTCATTGCAATGGTATTCCCAGAACTCGCCATAGATATTGTCTATGACATATCATGCGGAAATTGCCTGAGAAATTGAGATCCCACTCCCAATTCAACACAAGGTTGAAGACTGACATTCAGAGTGCCCTATAAGATTTGCATACTTGTGAAGAATTTGATGCCAAATGGGGGGAACTAATTCAGAAATATGACCTTGATGATAACGCGTGGCTGGAAGGGTTGTATACCGAGAGATCATTTTGGGTTCCAGCTTACTTGAAGGGTGTATTTTGGGCTGATATGAGCACTACACAGCGGTCTGAAAGCATGAATACATTTTTTGACGGATATGTGCATTCTGGTACAACGTTAAAGGAATTTGTCGATCAATTTGACAATACTCCGAGGAAGAAGGTGGAAGTAGAGACAACAGTTGATTTCAATTCTTGCAACCAAACCATCCCATGTTTGACTCCATTCCACTTTGAGAAGCAGTTCCAAGCGGTGTATACAAATGCAAAGTTTAAATAAATCCAAGGGGAGGTATGATGGATGATTTGTTGTAATTGCATACTTGTTAGCAAACAGAGTTGTATTTCCACCTTTGATGTGTTGGATGAGATTTCCATGGGTGACCATGTCAAAACCGTCCATTACATAGTTTACTATAATGAGGAGGAATGTGATATCAAATGCACGTGTGTACTGTTTGAGATGATGTGCATTATTTGTAGGCATGTATTTAAAGTTTGTCAAATGAAGAAGATTCATGTGTTGCCAGAGATGTACATCTTGGATCGGTGGAGGAAAGACTTAAAGAGAAGATACACACTTGTCAAAAGTAGCTATGATGATTTGTGGGATAATGCGGACTCACGAAGGTATGAACTTGTGGTTAAAAGATGTATGAAATTAGCGATGCGTGTATCCCCAAGTGATGACCATGTCAATGCATTCATGCGGGTTTTGGATGAATTTGAACATAATTTTAAAGGATTACCACTTGAGTTCAGTTCAACCAAGGTCAATGAGAACGACGTCGTGGATAAGGGTAAGAAAATATTAAGCCCTAACGTTGTTCGAGGGAAATGGAGACCTCTAACGAAAAGAAAAGTTCCACTTGTGGAGAAGGCTGCAACCAAGAGAAAGAAGAAACAAGTACTTGGTTTTTTTTCTTCTATTAATTGTATATATGTTGGACTAGTGTTTCTTTTCCTTTCTAATAGATGTGTATTTTCTATCATTTTGAAAATTAGACTTGTAGAAAAATATTTGATGACGAACAAGTTGGAGTTGGCGAGGTCCCGGCCCCCCAAGTTGGTGCTAACATTGAAGATGTTGTTGTGGGAACCCAATCTAGTACTGTCACACAACAAACACCATCAGACAATGATGAGAATTTGTGAAACATTGTTTATGGATTTCGGGAAGTATTTTTTGTGGGTGTTCAACATGTATGACAATCATTATTATATTTTTTTATGGGTTATTTGAAAGATTTTATGAAAATCTGGAGCCTTTTTGTTGGCGGTTGTGATTGTAAAGAATGTACAGATAGTCGAATACAGTACTTGTATTAAAAATCATTATTATATAAATCATAGAAATCTTGAAGTATTTTGTGCACATTTATTTCGAGGTTGTGGTTGTATGTGACAATTGTTGGTAGAATGTTTTTATGCATTTCATAATTATAAATGCACCACGTTAGCTGTATGTGAGTTTTGCTCATTTAGGTTGAGTTTTGCTTTGTTTTGTTGCTCATTATTGTTTTGTGACTTTCTTGTACATGCCACCTTTTGGTATATAAAATAACTAGTTATTTTGTTTAAAAAAATAAACAAAAAAAGGTTGGTACATGTACAGGTTGCTGCATGTACATACAATCCCTCCTTGCAGCACTTACAGGATTCTTCTCAATTAATTTATTGTATATTCTTGCCTGTATGTATATATTCTTGCCTGCAATCTTAATTAATTTTTTGAAACTCGTAAAATATTAACCAAGAAACTCAACATCTTAAGCAAAAAACTCAACATCTTGAGCATTTTGCACTAGCAAGAGAGAGTGAGAGAGAGTGTGTGTGTGTGTGAAAAGGCCCCTATGTCAAAACATGTGCATAACATTCTAAAACATTGACAAAAGCCAACTCATTACATCACATGTTCATTACATTTACTAAACACGATTAATTACATCACATGTTCATTACAATCAGTTGTCAGCTTACATGAGTCGAAGCACTGCCCGACATACATAAGCGTTTTTGGGATACATAAAAATTACAGCAAAAATCGCAATAAACAATAACCACGATGTCAACAACACTTTTAAGGTTCCCTTATACTTCTTCTCCATTGCTTTATATTTGACAGTTTCGATCATTACATGTTCATGAAATAACCTCTCATTCCTTCGTTGAGCTAACTCCAACGTCATCTTGCAACATGGATTTTGTTGACTTTCAAAATCAATCCATTCAAAGTTTTCACATTGTTTATTGATCTTATAGTTTGGGCAGTTGTAAAATCTTTTGCCAAAACTATTACCCTTCCCAGATATTCGAAGTTTCGATGGAATGCCACAGTAGCAAAGTGGCCTGTCCAAACTTGCTTTGTCTTTTCCTCTTGAAGTCCATGCACTTGAACCGGTATTGGTACTTGAGCTTGTCATTTGCTGAAAAATAGATAAACATTGTCACTGGTAAATAGAACAAACATAGGCTGTTGTGTCGTTGCTAAATGGATACTGTAGGGTGCACATTGCAAAATAGATAGGAATTCAAGAAACCAAAGTCTATTTACCACGCAGTTTAAGCATAAGTAGAAAGACTCATAGTTGCAGATTCAATTTTTATAGGATACAAAGTCATATATATACATACTTAAGAGAAGAATAAAGAAAAAGGAAACCTCATATTTCACTAACAAATGGATAGATATTCTTGATATTTAACTAACATGTCTACAATTAATTTCCCCCTCAAAATTACACAAATAAGTAGGTAAAAAGAACATGTAGCAACACAACAACCTTCTTAGTCAGATCTGGACTAGCCAACTCTAGAAGACAAGATAATGCCGACAATAAGACCATAGAGGGCAAGTGCCAAGCAAAGATGACAATAAGAATCATTCAAACAAAAAGTTTTGGTTGTTGTGCATTAGATCTGCAAAACACATTCATATACTCAAGGGGCAGCACAGTTTGGATAGAAACTACTATGAAATGTGGAAGGAGTGCTGATTATAATTTCACTACAAGCACAAATCCAACAAAAGCATCCAATAAATCCCACAAAATGTTTAATCTGGTGAACCCAGATTTGAACCAATTAATAGAGTACCCCAGATGAGTTCATCCAAGCCCTATTAATAGAGTACCTTAGTTGACTCTACAACTGAAACATACATTTACACGGGTATCTCATTCTCTGCCTGCATTTAGACCAACTTGAACCAAAGGATGAAGGTCAGTTACATGAGATTCATGGAGACAAGCTCGCCTAATTGCAGCTCACGCATGCATGCATCTTGCTATTATTTCACTTGATTTATGTTTGAAGTATCATGAGTATTTCATATTTAATGGTCTACCATTATTGGAATTTGTAGTACTGAAGGCAAACACAATAATAACAGCCTAAAAGCGGTAATAAAATCTGTACCAAAACACATTAATCAGGACCCGCAAACATTTAATATCATTTTGGAAGAAATTTATTTCAGCTTCATACTTACTGTTTTTAGAAATTATTTCAGCTATTTTTACAAATTATTCTAGTTGTTTTTACAATCTATTAGCTTCATATCCCTTCCCATCTACTCACTATTTTTACAATTTATTTCAGCTAAAAGAGCTTCAATATTCGGAGCCAATATTTTCTTTGAGTCTTTTTTACAAGAACTTGCTATTCATTTCTTAAAGTGGCATATTTCCATAGCCCATATTACAATCACCATAAGAATGAGATACAATCACTCAAAAAATTACACAGCATTTGAAAAAATTACCCAACAGCGACAGGAAGCTTGTCTTGGGGTCGAGATATGTGATTTCTCTGGGAGTCAAGCTGAATCCGTCGTCGCGGCTTTGGGAGTTGAGATCCGTTAGGTTACCTTATTGGTAGTGGTAGTCAAGGGAGGAAGAAGTTGATTCAGGGAGGGAGAGGCGGGAGAGGGAGTGTCATGGAGGGGAAGAGTTTCGGGGATTGCAAGAGAGGGAAATGAGCTTAGGGGAGCTCTGTCGGGTTGCCTTAAGAGACGAAGAAGTTGAGTTTCAGGGAGGGAGAGGCGAGAGAAGTCATCTCGGGGGGGGGGGGGGGGGGGGGGGGTTTACAGGAAGAAAACACAAATGAGTTTTGGGGATGAAGTTCGCATTGGACCATTGGACCATTAGACCGGATGATGTTTCAAACCGAAATGCCAGGTGGAAGTTCGTGTGGAGTATGAGAAGCTAGACCGGACTATGAGTAGAGTTTTCCTTTTATATATGCAAGTATTGGTGGATCAGACGATTATTTATTTTCTGAATGATGCCACTTGTTTTAATCAATTACGATTAGGAAAAAATTATCTTCTATGGTATGTGTAGTACTGTGTACACAACGGCGGACTCAGGAATTTTTTGTGGAAAAAATTAATAAGTTTAAGAAGACTAAAATTTTAAAAAAATAAAAAATTTTAACAATAAAAAAAATTAAAAAAATTGATTATTCGGAGAAGAAAATATCAATAATGATTGAGAATGATAAAATAAAAGAGTTTTAGTAATTGAAAATTAAATACATAAATTAAAAATACCATCTACTGTGCAAGTTCATCCCTAGTCCTACTTGAAAATTTAGTTACTTATAAATATAATGGATAACAAAAATTTCAAGAGTAAAATATAGCAAACAGCACCCATGGACATTCTATTTCAAATCTGTGTGAGTGTCCCCCCAAGCCAAAGCCAAAAACATTCCCCTCATTCTTTACGTCTCCAACCAAAAAGGAAGTAACAGTCAATTCAAACTGCCCCCTCCTCGTGTTGCCTTTAACTTCCCGTTTAAAATCTCCAACTTGCGTCAAAAATAAAATCTCCAAAAGAAAGGCCCGTGTTGCATGCCGCTCAAAACTCTCCTCGCTGCTGTGTGTCTCACGTCCAAGAGCCAACCAAAAGACTTGCTTTTTTGAATTGAAGTTTGGCCGGCATGTGTGCTGCATCCATTACTTTTCAAACCAAAAACAATATAAGAGGCCATAAAAAACCTAGGAAAATATTTCTTTTAAAAAAACTCTGTGATAGCTTCCAGAAGACCCACCTTAACAAACTCAGTGTTGCTTTGTATTGTTATCAGCGGTTTTGGGAGGAAAAGTTTGCCACTCCCCTCCTAAATAGAAGGCCCAAGTTCCATGATATTAATCTTTCTAATCTAGAACCAGAACTTTGCTGCCAACCGATATTTTCACCTGTTACATATGAGTATATATATAAGATTTATGTACCGATATAAATTCTTGAATTTTTTTTTGTAGCGAACGTTTAGACACGCTCCTATTATGTGAAGATATTATCTCGTGTGCTGATTCATGTACTTTTTAGGCTTTATAAATGGCTCATTATATTGAACTTGAACCCAAAAACAATTTTAGAATGGAGAGCTAAGAGCGAAATTATGGCAGTTAAAAACTGTTAATAATATAATGTCATATGAAATTATCTTATCTATTTCACAAAACGATAAAGGGTAGTTAATAATAGTTTTCGTTACGCCTTTTGAAGGGTAACATGTCCCGTTTCGATTGAGAGATGAGATGACATGAATTGAGATGATTTGTGAATAGTAATGATATTTGTGAATAATAATGAATAGTAATGAGATTTGTGAGTTGAAATTTATAAATAATAATAAATAGTAATAAGATGATCTCAACTCATCTCTCAGTTCTGAAAGTACTTAAAAGAACCAAGGTCAAATACTATCAATGGCAGATTTACTGGAAACTTGACGACCTCAGCAATGGAAATAACCAATAATATCATTCTGATGCAGTATCTCTACAAATAAGATTTTTTCTTCCCAATGGAAATAACCCAGGCCAATTGAAGTCTCAACAAATTCAGACAATACTACCTGGAAACCTCAATGACTCCACAAATCTTAGAGTCGTCCACTGCTGTCTGTCTCAATAGTTTCCAACATCCAGACTCCAGAGTTTGCTGTGCATGATAGTTTTGGCTCTATATTCAACAGATTTAATGGGTGTTGAAGATGGAGTTAGATGAGTAGAGGAAGGAGAAGCCCAACTACAAAGGGGGGTGTTGACGTTGATGTTTAGAAAGTTGATATTTTTAGGTTTGCAGCTCAACCCATGAGTCTATTATCGCTCTCTTTTTAATTGATTATCAACTATTCCTATTTAGTGGGTGTTGAAGTTGGATTGAGAGAAAGGGCAAGAGAGAATCATGTTCTCTGGCTCCCTCTTTAGGTATTCTATAGGTTGGGAGCACTGCAGGGAACTTTTCCCAGCACCTCATAAATAAAATCTCACCACTTCTATTCACCAGTAAATTATATATATTAAACAGGCGATTGGTAACTTACTAAGAAATATAACACATCTTTACAATTTTTTTTAAGAGAAAATAAAATACAAAAGGAGAGAGTGAAAGTCCCAACACTTCAAAAGGAACATTACTGTCCATCATCCAAAGTCAAGCAAAAAGCTATCAGCAATATTGAGGAAATCAACTAGGATTCTAAAACATGTTCGAATCAAAGGCACTGCTAGAAAGACCCAAAATTCACAATTGACATCACAAAAGGCATACCTAACAAACTTGTAAAGGCTATAGTAACTTAAAGTTGCGTTCTTACTAGACCAGAAAGACCAAGTTTCATTATCTGGCGTCATCGATTTTCATCTGGGAAAAAACATCACATGCTTTAACGTAGGAGCCATCATCCATCATAACAGGCATATCGCTTTCATCCATCGTAATGCTAAATGAAGGCAACCGCTGTACATTGGGCAATGCCAATCCTGCTAAACCATCGACTGCGCTGTCCTCATGTGGTTCTCTCCGCATTCCAGTTTGCTGAAGCTGCAATGCATATTCCAAGTCCCAGACCACATCATCCATGGTGGGGCGATCAGCACCTAATTCTTGTAAACATTTCTCTGCCGTCTCAATAAATCTTCTTTGGGAGTTTGGATCAATCTGACCCTTGAGTGAAGGATCAACAATCTCTTCAAGCGTCCCTTCCTTCTTGCAGAACATTGCCCATTCAGCCAAATTCACTTGCTTCCCGGAAAGCATGGCATTAATTGCTGGCCGTGCACATAGCACCTCCAGAAGAACCACTCCAAATGCATACACATCAGATTTTTCCGTCAACTGTTGGGACCTAATATACTCAGGATCGAGATAACCAAACGTGCCTTTGACAATTGTGCTGACATGGGTCTCATCAAGAGGACCTGTTTTCGAAAGGCCAAAGTCCGCAACTTTAGCAACATAATGTTCATCAAGCAAGATATTAGTGGACTTGACATCACGGTGTATTATTCCCCCAGCTGAACCTTTGTGGAGGTATTGAAGACCCCTTGCTGCACCAATGCATATCTCAAGCCTTTGCTTCCATGACAAACGAGGCAAATCCGAAGCATATATATGATCCTTTAAAGTCCCCTTTTCCATGAAATCATAGACAAGTATCATCTCAGATCTCTCCTCACAATATCCAATCAAGGAAACAAGATGGCGGTGGCGAATTTTGGAAAGAACCATGATTTCCGTTTGGAATTCTGGGAATCCTTGGTTTGACCCTGGCTCACTCCGTTTCACAGCAATTTTTTGGCCATGTCTGAGAGTTCCCCTGTAGACATTTCCAAAGCCACCCTTACCAATCAGCAGCCTCGTGTCGAAGTTGTTTGTCGCATATAGGATTTCAGCAAGAGGTACCTTCAATGCGAGATTAAAATTAGGCAGAAGGGAGCCATTTATGGTTCCCTCAGTCGCCCTGTTGTGCGTACTCCCAACTCCAAATACAGGTATTGGTGACCAGTCCGAGTTTTCCACTGGCTTTTGCCTCCTGCATTTGAAAACCAAAAAGAAGCCAACTGCCAAAATGCAGATTAGAACCAACCCTCCAAGCACCGAAACAACTACAAGAAAAACATGTTTGTTCTTGCGCTCACTCACTGTAGGAACTGAACCCGACGTCTCCAGTATCTCCATTATTTCTAGCCCATTCAGATAGGCATTTATTTCAGAAGAATCATCCCTAGGGCCTATACTGATATGCATAGTTCCCGAATCATCAGAATCAACCACAAATTTGTCATAGAATGGAATATTTAAAAACCTAACATACTCGTAGGAATCGATTATCTTACTGAATCGACTATAAATATAAAGATTGAATCTTAGAACATTAGCTGATTTCCCAACAATGTCACAGAAGTGAACACGAACGAGGTGTTTAGCATTCCTACGCACATTAAAACCCCAGGTTATGTTGAAAAAATCAGCTTGCCTGCTAGAATTGATATCCATCTTTTGTGCAGTCTGGTAGACAAGATCAGGGGCAGTATACCGACTGGCAGATTCCGGGTTGTAACTAGGGCTACTGGATTGGAATACTTCCTTTGCCTTGTCTGGATTATAGATGTAGTCTGTGTCCGGAACCCAGTTTCTCAATAGCGTGTCGTTTTCCGGGGTGACTTTAGGGCCTCCAACATTTATCCTGTAAATGGTGTGTAAAGCCTTAGACAGCACACCCTTGTAATCATTGGTGCTCCCTGCAGCAGTAACATGGGCTGTATCATCGATCAGATCGTCAGGGGCATGGAAGACTTCTATGGCATTTACAAATGCAAACGATGATCCCCGAGGAACAAAATACACTTTGAATTTGCCAGGATTGAGTATGCTAAGTAAGAATTCCTTTATTATAGGAGAGTCGCTACTGTTTTTGGCAGTGAAATTAAGCAACAGGGAGAACCCAGAAGTCCAGACGTCAAAAAGCGATGTGGAGAGATCTGTTGGAGAACTTTTAGTTTTGGAGGAGAAAGCAAAGAAATGGAGGCGAACAAAATAAGTGCCATTAGTGTCGATATTGAACTCATACGAAGAGTTCTGCATAAAAACTCTTGCTGTCTGATACAGGGATGATGCAGTTGAAGACTGGCTGCTGTCAATCTCTACTGTGTTCTGATCCGTAAAGGAAATGGAATTGAAAGTCGAGTCACTGGAATTCAAATCCCCGACGAAATTCCGTTGGCCGGTGTAGACGTTGGTAGCAGAGCCGCAATTGACGAAATACTTATCTGGTAGAGAGTAATCTGCCATGGACAGAAACTGGAGGGATGAGAACTGGAGGAGAAAAAAAAGAAGGGCAAACAGAGGCGTATGAACTTGGTGGAACCTAAGCTTTTCCATGGAAACAGTGGAAAAAAGTTGCTTGCTTTCACTCGGAGCAAAGCTTAACTGAGAATTCTGGACCTTGAGGTTGAACAAGCTTGAAGGAGAGGTTCAGAATTTGGCCTTTACGGAGGACTTTGCAAGTTTGCAGTTGAAATATGGACCATTATAATTTTTCCAATATAGACAAGTCAATGATTTAAATAGCCTTTATATTTAATAAACTGTTTACATAGAGTAGAGGACAGTTTCGGTTTTTTGAGACCATAAATCAGGTTTGAAAGTAATTGAAACGTTGAAAGCTTTGAAGTTTCCAAAATATATGAATGTCTCTTTGCAAGTGGAAAGGGAATAGTTTTTGGCATTAATTTGGGTGCCCACTCCCCAGTCCCACCCTCCTGATTGCTCCGTTATAACACGTTGTTGTAAAATATGTGGTGGAAAATGTTGTATATTAATTATTTTCCGTGGGGAAAGAGGCACTTAGAAAGTGGAAAGGAAATGATTGCGAGAGAGTGGGGTAAAATCGTATTGGAAATTTTAAATTTTACTTTTATTCATCTCATCTTATCATTATAATTTTATTAAATTTTTACGTAAAAAAATAATAAATAATTTATCATTTGGATGGTTAGCCGACCCTTTGAAAGCTTTCAAAAGTAGTAGAAGTATGAGGTGCCATCGGGTTCATTCTTTTTGCTACCACCATTTATATATGCAGGTATTGGTGGATCAGACGATTATTTATTTTCCGAATGATGCCACTTGTTTTAATTAAGTACGATTAGGAAAAAACTATCTTCTATGGTATGTGTAGTGTGTACACGACGGCGGGTGTAGGATACAAGAGTTTGGTTACTCATTATTTTCATATATTACATATCACATTTATTTTTATTTTATTAAACTAATTTAATTTTTCTAATCATCATTCATATATTACATATTTAATAAAAAAAATAAAAAAATAAAAAATTATGTATAGTATTTAAAAATGATGAGTAGAATTTTTAGTGCAGTGAGTAAAATTGTAAAGGAAATTGTGTTGCAAATGGATTATGAAACTTTAGTGCAGCGGGTAAAATTGTTTTTCTTTCTCCTCCATTTCGTAGTTCTCATTTGGACTGGTCTCATTGTAAATATATCTAAAGTTCCAAACCTTTTTTTTTTTTTTTTTTTTTACATTAGCAGTTTTTATAGCCATAATTGACTTGTTTTTTGCTTTCTTTCTTTCTTTTTTTTTTTTTTTTTTTTTGGAAATAGCTTTCTTTCTTTGATCTATAGTGATTCTTATACTTGCTTTGTGTTTTCCTATACTTTGAAGTTGAAAGGGATAGAAAATAAAATATAATATAAAAGAAGATAGAGAAGAGAAAAAAGCAAGATGGTGCAGCAAATTTCAAGCCTTTGCTTCCAAGACAAACGAGGCACATCTTAGGCATAAAGATGATCCTTTAAAGTCCCATTTTCCATGAACTCATATATAAGTATCATTTCAGACCTCTCTTCACAATACCCAATCAAGGAAACAAGATGGTGGTGGCGAATTTTGGAAAGAACCATGATCTTAGTTTGAAATTCTGTGAAGTCTTGGTTTGACCCTGGTTCACTCCGTTTCACACCAACTTTTGTGGCATTCCCAAAGCCACCCTTACAAATCAGAAATTTCGAGTCGAAGTTGTTGGTCGCAAATTGGATTTCAGTAAGAGGTCTCTTCAACTTGAGATTCAAATTAGGTATACTTCTCTTCTCCCTTCAGTGAAAAATCCCTCCTCCAAATACAGGAAGTGGTGACCATTCTGAAGTTTCTACAGGCTTTGGATTCCTGCATTTGTAAACCAAAAAGAGGACGGAAATGAAGATGCTGACTAGAACCAACCCTCCAAGAACTGAACCTAGTACAAGAAAGACATGTTTGTTCTTGCGCACGCTCACTGTAGGATCTGAACCTAACTTCTCCTGTATCTCCATTATTTCTACTCCATTCAGGTAGGCATTTGTTTCAGTAGAATCATTCCTAGGGCCTATTCTGATATTCATCGTTTCAGAACCATCAGAATCGACCACAAAGTCGTGGAAAAAAGGGACGCGCGTGCCGTAAAAGTCGTTTGAATTGAGCTTCCAACTATGGTTGCATTTGGGTAGCCAACATTTCTTGTTAGTTTTCAAGTATTCTCGTATTATTAGAAATATTGCACATGCCAAACAATTTAAGATACTCTCAATAGAACCCACAAACTCACTTTAATCTCTACTCATAACTATTTACAAATATTCTATAATATTTATTATTATTATATATAAATAAAAAATAAAATCACTATAATATTTATCACTATTAAATATAAATAAAAAATAAAATCACAATAATATTTATCACTATTATATATAAATAAAAAATAAAATCACTATAATATATAAATAAAAAATAAAATCACTATAATATATAAATAAAAAATAACATTACTATAATATTTATCACTATTATATATATGAAAATAAAATAATTATAATATTTATCACTATTATATATAAATTAAAAATAAAATCATTATAATATTTATTATTATTATATATAAAAATAAAATAAAATAAAATAAAATCACTACAATATTTATTAATATTAAAAAATCACTATAATAAAATCACTATAATATTTATTACTAAAAATAAAATCACTATAATATTTATGAGACCCACACATTTTTCAACTACCTATCCAAAAGTCAACAACTAAACATACTTCACACATCCAAACAACTCAAAATACTCTCAATAGGATTCACAAACTCACTTCAATCTCTACTCATAACTATTCACAAATATTCTCAATATTTTTCAAGTATTCTCACTACCCAAACGTACCTTGAATTTACTATAAATATAAAGATTGAAGGAAAGAACAACTTGAGTTATACTTATTAGGTTTGCTCCTTTTGTGAATCTCACACTGGTGAGAGAAAAGTGAGGAGGAGGCCTCAAGGCCTATATATATGGTGCTTGGCGTCTTAGTTAATTACACCAATTTATAAGCTTAGTTAGTAACTTGTGACTCTAGTAAAATTTCTCTATTGACCTTTTCTTGTAAAAAGGAAAGATGTAGGAGTTAAAGTTTTGCTAGTGGAGAAGGTTTGTGGGTGTCATTTGGGGTGAGGAGAAAATTGTGTAATTGTAATAATTTTTCACGTGGTGTATTTTCTTCTCTGAGTTTGGTAGTTTTTCTCCTGTTTGGGAGTTTCCATGTAAATTCTTGTGTTATTATTATTTTTCTGTTTTTCTTTATATTTCACCAAAGGGTGGATCTTGGGAGGGTGAATTTGGGAGGTTCAAATTCCTAACAAGTGGTATCAGAGCCACTAGGTTCTTTTTGGTAGGTGGAGTTTTGGTGTGGTAGAGTGGATTCGTACTAAGGAGGTTCTGTCTAGGAGATTGGAAATTAAAGTGTGTCCATTGTGACCCTCCAATCTTTCCTGGAAACCTTGAAGTTCTGTCTAAGAAAGAATAATTTTTCCTGGAAACTTACTTAGTGAGTACTGTTCATTTCTACGGTAAAATTCATCGAGGTAATGTCAAGAAGTAGAGCTACAAATTCTATCAAATTTGAGGTGGAGAAATTTGATTGGAGAATCAATTTTGGCTTGTGCCAAGTTCAAGTCAATGATGTTTTGATTCAATCAGGATTACACAAGGCGTCGAAGGGCAGACCAACCCTTGAATTTAGCAGTGATACTAGCGTGATTGGTGAAACAAAAAGCATATCTATAATGAGATATGAAGATTGAGAGGATCTGGATTTGAGAGCAGCAAGTGCAATACGTCTGTGCCTAGTCAAGAATGTTCTTGCAAATGTACATGGAATATCTACGACAAAGGAACTCTGGGAAAAGCTCGAAGAGTTGTATCAAACGAAGGACGTCTCGAATCGGGTGTACCTGAAGGAGAAGTCTCATACATTGCAGATGAGTGAATGTACGACTATTTCAGATCATTTAAGTGTTATTAATGGCATTGTCTTTGATCTAGAATCTATTGGAGTTAAAATTGATGATGAGGATCAAGCCTTGAGACTCATTTGGTCTCTTCTACCTTCCTATGAGCATATGAAGCCTATTTTGATACATGAGAATGAGAAAATAATTTTTTCAGAGGTTACCAGTAAACTCTTTTTTGAAGAAAGAAGACTAGGTGGTAGAAAAAATAGTCCACCTATGAACTTAGCATTGGTAATAGATGGTAATAGGAAGAATAAGAACTCCATGAAGATGAAAGTAGTCTGCTGGGGGTGTGGACAATCTAGGCATGTCAAGAAAAATTGTCCAAGAGCAGGAGTAGGTTCAGCAAGTGGCTCCAAGTCAGTAAATGGAAATACTGATAATGAAACTAGCGTTATGTCTCTCTCCATGGAAGATGATGTCTTTTGAAAAGGGACATATACATCCTCATGACATGCCACTAATTCCCAAAGTTGCTATAATAGAGGATGTGTTAATGTTAGTGGGTCCACAAGTTTGCACACAAGCATTGGTTTGGCATTAATGCTGTGTGTGTGGTGGAAATTTATGTCGATGACTGATGAACTTCTAGGAAAGCCAAATGTGGAAGTTGCACCATAATTTTTCAGCAAGTTTATTTTCGACATGGGCCGAAATTGAAATTTTTGAAATTGGTTTATTCTGAGTGGGTATGCATTTATGGTGAAGCATGATAGCGGAAGCTATGAAGATCTTCATTGCGGTGGAGGGTGGCTGTGGGATCAGTCAAAGTCGCAAGGTGGAGATTGTTAAATTTGCTCCTTTTGTGAATCCCACACTGGTGGGAGAAAAGTGAGGAGGAGGCCTCAAGACCTATAAATAGGGTGTTTGGCCTCTTAGTTAATTACACCAAGTTATAAGCTTAATTAGTAATTTGTGACTTTAGTAAAATTCCTCTATTAGCCTTTTCTTGTAAAATGGAAAGATGTGAAAGTTAAAGTTTTGCTCGTGGAGAAGCTTTGTGGGTGTCATTTGGGGTAAGGAGAAAATTGTGTGATTGTAATAATTTTTCACATAGTGTATTTTGTTATTTGAGTCTAGTGGTTTTTCACCTGTTTGGGAGTTTTCACATAAATTTTTATGTTATTATTATTTCTTTATTTTTCTTCATATTTCACCAAAGGGTGGATCGGGGGGTGAATTTGGGAGGTATAAATTCCTAACAATATTGGCATTGTCGCAGAAGTGAACTCGAACGAGGTGTCTAGCCCTCCTACGCACATGAAAGGCCTAGGTCACGTTGAAAAACTCAGATCGCACACTAGAACTATTACTTATCTCTATTGTTGTCTGGTATACAATAGCAGGAGCAGTATATTGACTGGCAAGATCCGGTTGGTAATTAGGGCTATCGGATTGGGTTACAACCTTTGCCTTGTCTGGTTTATAGATGTAGTCGCTGTCCGGATCCCCAGTTTCTCAATAGCGTGTCGTTTTCCGGTGTAACTTTAGGGCCTCCAACATTTATCCTGTATATGGTGTGTAAAGCATAGACAACACACCCTTGTAATCATTGATGCTTCCTGCAGCAGTAACATGTCAGGCTGTATCATTGATCAGATTGTCAGGGGCAAGGAAGACTTCCATGGCATTTATAAATGCAAACGATGATCCCCGGGGAACAATATAATATGTTTAGGCGACTCGGGCCCAGACCCAAAATAATATGTTTAGGCGATTCGACGTACATCCCAGCAGTTCTAAAATGTGTAAATTTTATACATTTATTTTAAAAAAATGAATAAATTTAGGATACACATAAAAACTTATTTTTAAAATGAATGTATGAAATTTACACATCCTAAGATTATATCTAACAATACACTAATTACAATATATATATATATATATATATATATACAATTTTTTTTCTACAACATTTAACCCGAAATGAGGTGTATGACTATTACATTAACCTGCATGTACTCCTCAAGCAGGGAGTTTGGCTTCATTTAAATATTGAGATGATTTCAGATAATTTGAGTTGATTTAAGAATAATAATATTTTATAAGTCTCATTGAGATGCATTTAAATATAAATAATTTGAAATATGAGTTTAAATGTACGAAATAGTTTGAAAAAGATTTAATATTTTTGTGATAAGTTATAAAAGTAGTGGTTTTATGGTTTTTCTCTTAGTTGAGAAAAAATGATAGTATTTTATGAGTCTCTTTGAATTATGGTTTTCCTCTTAGGTATTATATGTAGTAAACAATATAATATAATACAACACGAGGTTATAATATTATAAGGTGATTATTTAATATTTCATTAATAATCGAATGTGCCATTTTTATAATCTCCAGGTGACTTTAGGCAGAAGCTTTTAATACATGATCCCCATCTAGCCATTCCTGCAAATAGCTATCAATTTTCTTTGTAGGAAATTGATAAATAGGAACGACTTAAAATTGTCTTTTAGCGGAGTCAAGATGTGACCCACTGTTTTAAATTCCGTACCGTATTGGCTGGTACGGCCGAAATTTTTCGTTTCGGCCGTCCGGCCGGTACAGGTACTATATCTGTACCGTACCGGCTAAAATACCGGCCGGTACCGGCCTATATTTCGGCCGGTATCGGCCGATATTTCGGCCTCTGTGTGTGTGTGTTTTTTTTTTGCGGTTTTTTCAAACTAGAAACTTATTTTTAACCCCTAATTCAGATTAGACTATTTATAATTTTTATATATATGTATTTATATATAATTTATTTATATATAGACTATTATTTTGGAATATAATTTTTATATATATTTATATATATAATTTATTTATATATCGACTATCCCGAAACGTTATCCCGAAACGCTATCCCGAAACGGTACCGGTACCAAAATATTTCGTTCCAATACCTTGACCTGTACGACGTCCGGTACGGTATTCAAAACATTGGTGTAACCACGTCAATGCTAAAGTATTTATTGGATGTGTCATTTCGAAGTAAGTAATAATAGGAAGTGCATTTTCCAAGCTAAAAACAAAAGACAGGGAAACGAATGCATGCTTAGAAAATAATAATAATAATAATAATAATAATAATAATAATAATAATAATAATAATAATAATAATAATATTAATAATAAAATAAATAAATAAGGATTTTGAGACATGTTTCCCATTTTAAAGTGACGAGTGTTCATTCCATAAAGAGTTTGCTATTAGCTAGGGACGCTACAAATAATTTACCTCCAAAATCTAATAAATTAAATCACCAATTTCATACCACAATTTTAAAGGTCTATTTATACAACTTTAGGATGTGCAAGATTCACACTCATTTTTAAAAAATTGATGTTTGAGATTCACAATAAAAATTTTGTTCTTTTATAATAGACACCATTTTTTCTTACTTTAAAACTATATCTAACATTACTCATTTAAAATTTCTCTTTTACAAAATTGCATTTTTGTTAACTAATTAAGAGTTCACTCCTTATTTTTCATACTTAATTCATATGTGAACTTTTTTCTTTTAGGGAGGATAACATCTTGTAGCTTTCTGATTAGTCTTAGGTCTAGTTTGAATAATGAGTTGAAATGTGATGAAATGAGATTATTTATAAATAATAGTGAAATGATTTGAGTTAAAATATTTTATGAGATTTTGGAAAATCATGGAAAAAAAGTTAAACAAAATATTATAAAGTTAAAACATTGCTAGAATATAATTTCTTAATATTATTTTTATTTTGAAATTTGAAAAAGTTGAATTTTTTTTGTGTTTTGTTTGGAAGTTTTGGAAAGTTGTAATAATTAAGTAAGTTACATATCTATTTTATAGGTGATGATTAATAATTGTACGGCATGGTTGAGGAGAATTTCTGATAAGCTAAGAAGTCCAGGTAAGCGAGGTCCTATACTAGACTTTGTATAAAAGAAAATGTTTGAGGTTGAGTTTGAAAATATGCATGTTTGTTTTTAAAATAAAAATGAAAATAAACTCAGATATGTGTTCTACATACACAGGAAATCTGTATAAAAATGAAGTATTTTCTATCATGATTGATGTAGACATGATCAATATTTTTACATACTGTTTTCTGAAATATGCAAAAAGAGCGAATATGAAATTTATGAAAATTTCTGCATGTGATGCGAGAATGTTCTGAATCGGTTTTTGAATATGTGAAATTATCTGAATCTGTTTAGTACTCTATTTTGATATGATGTAGCATCTGAAAACCTTGGCATGAATTTTTTATTCTTTTTCTGAATATGATATGTTTCCAATGTTGCCTCTGTTTAGTCCCCGTTAAGGCTTCGCCATGGGCATAATAGTGGCATACGGTTCCGCCACGGGTATAATGTTGGTTTATAACCCTAGCACGAGGGTTAAACATAGTATCTGTCTCAATGTGATGTTATGTTATATATGATATGAAGATGATGTCTCAGATTTTAATATGTCAAAAGATTTTTGAATAAGAATGTCTTCTAAAAATTTTGCTCTAATATTTTTGAAAACATATTTTGATTTTGCATTTTGAAAGTAAATGTTTTGTTCTGCATTCTAAATTCTAAAAATGCTTATGTTTATATATTAGTATATCTTCTCTGCTTACTGAGTTGTTGATAACTCATTCATTATCTCCACAATATTTTTCTAATAATTTAAAAAGTTCAGTTGAAAATCAAGACTATGGAACATGAGTGAGATGATTTAATCATAGTGGATTAATTATAGAAAGTTTCTATGAGTATTGATGATTTTTGTTAAGAAATATTGTAGTGTTCTGATGACTTGGTATTTTGGAAAGTTCATTATATTGAGGCAGTTGGATGGAAACAATACTTTTTATATGACATTGAGAATTTGGCATATATATATATATATGTTTACTGTGAGATATGATTTTAAGTGAAATAAATTAACTCTCCGTCTCATCCGAAACCGGAGCGTTACAACTTTGCTTTCTTTTATTTTATACCCAAATAATACAGCAGTATTACAATGATGAGAGAGGCCACACCACATACGGTACCAACTATAACATAAACCTGACTCCTATTTTCATTATCGGGAACATCGACCTAACTAGACTCCTTTCATAAACTCCATAATCTCCACCCCATTCAGATAGGCAGTTTTATTTTTAGAATCCTTCCTAGGACCTACACTAATATCCATGGATCCCGTGTCATCTGATTCAACCACCAAATCGTAGTAAAGTGGAGCAGCCAACAGATTACTAATGTTATTTGTAGAGATCATGTGAGTGAATTTACCATAAAAATAGAGATTGAAGAACACATCACTAGCATCTTTACTGATAATATCGCAAAAGTGCAGCCGAACCAAATGCATGGCACTCCTACTCACGTCAAAACCCCATGTTATTTTCGAATAATTTGATGACCCTTCGTTGCTATCTATGTTCAGTTCTCGACATGTCTTGTAGACAAGATCCGATGCAGAATAATTATTTGCCCCATTAACATCATAGTTAAGCGTACCTTCATAAGGAACACAGGTTTTCCCAGATTCTCCTGGGAGTAGATATTCATCATCCGGTATCCAATTCCTCCAGAGTGAGTCGTTATTCTGTGGACCTCCAACATCGACCCTGTGGATTGTAAGTAAAACCTCAGATCGTACACCAGCGTATCTATAATTGCTCAGGCCACTGGGAGTAATTAGATCCAACTCATCACTGACGAATTCGTGATCTGGCAGAAGAAAGACTTCAATGGCGCTTACAAAAGCAAAAGATTTTCCCCGAGGAGTAAAGTGGATGCTGAATTTGGTTGCATTGATAGTGAGTAGGTATTCTTTAATCAAAGGTGAGTTGCTATTGTCTTTAATACGAAAGTCTGACAACAGCGAGAAATTAAAGGCTGAAACATCGAAGTGGGCATCGGCCAGATTAGTCCTCCCGGAAAAAAAGGGAAAGAAATGGACACGAAGATAATAAAAACCAAAATCAGTGATATCAAAATCATATGAAGATTGGCTTTTGAAAATTCTGGCAGTTTGATAAAGAGATGTATCTGTTGATGAGTTGGTGGTGACAATACTAATAGCAGAACTTTGTCCAACAGAGAAGGAGCCAACATTCAGGTCACCCACGAATTCCCGACCACTCAAAGATATGTTGGATACTGATCCGCAATTGATAAAGTACTTGGTGGGAAGAGTAGAAGCTGATGAGAGAAGTAGAAGAGAAGGAAATTGGAGATTCAGGAGAATGAAGAGAACCATGAGAAAATGAAATTTTTCCATGGAAAAGGGGTAGGAATTGCTACCCTTTTCTTTTGATCCTCTTTTCAATGGGAGACGGAAGTTAACCATAGCTTGCATACGAGGAGGAAGAAACAATGGCTGACAATAATCAAAATTTAGGACATGGGATTTAGTTGAAAGTTTTGTTAGAAACAAAAAAGATTGAAGCTTTTACACAATAACAATAGAGAGGATAGATGATGTACGTTTTCTGCATCACTTCTTTGATCAGCCTATATAAAGGCTAATACATAACTGATAATAACATGAAAATAGCCACTGCCCAACGTTTAAAAATAGACTCCTATTGAATAGGTAAACAGACTCCTAACTAGGTAAACACAAACTCATTGACAATCCTAAAGACTAGGACAACCCAAACGTGCAACTTATTAATTTCGTCAATCCTAAAGCTGATTTAGGAGGTGAGATGAAAATTTTGTATTTTATTTTGAAGTTTAAAATATTATATTTTAATATTATTATTGTTTTGGGATTTGAAAAAGGTGTATTGAGATTTGAAAAAGTTGAATTGTTTATTATATTTTGTATAGAGATTTGAAAAATATGTAATGATGAGATGAGATGATATGAGAATTTTGTGTTTTGTCTTATATCCCAAACCTGCCACGTCTGAAGGGCATATGTTCCGTACAGATAAGTGTCTAGCATATAACGCCAAATGTGATGGCTGGCAGCTTAAGAAAAAAATAAGATGCAAGAAAAGGCTGCGTCAACTTCCTGGTTTTTTTCTCAGCTTTTGCATCCAGCAAGCGAAAGGAAAATGGTAGGAACTTGCGAATAGGATTTTAATATAAGGCTTCCTACTCTTTTACCATCTATTAACTATTATATCCATAGAATATTTGAAGTTTTTATTTTTTTTATCATTTTCTTTTAAAAATTTAAAAATTAATAAAAAAAATTAAATACAAAAAGAATAATGAATGAGTAATAGGAGAGCAGTAAGCCTATCATTATCCTTAACATAAATGCAAAGAAAATGTCTTTAAGCATGCAGACAATGGTTTACCACTTTGTAAGGGAATTTTCCCCCATTTACAAAGCCTAGCTTACCTGTGAATGAAAATTAAGAAAATTAAAATCAAAGGTTCAGAAAGGAAAAGCACAAGGGTATTTCTCTCAAAACTTGAAGGATGGAAAGGACCATGGTTCCATGATAAACCATGGAGTCACAATTTGGGGTGATTGGTCCGGTCCGATCCACTTTTGGACAAAATATAGGATCGAATCGATATGTACTGGTTTTGCATTTTTCAAAACCAATTACGCCTCAGTTACCCTTTTAAACCGGTACCTCTGGTTTTACTTATTTTTTATCCGGTCCGGTCGGTCCGGTATTCCGATTTTTTTAAATTGTAAAAAATATATAATAAAGTGTTATGGGCTTTCCAACTATTGAAAAGTGTTGAGGATGATTGATATGATCGAATCTCTAGTCTTTTTTATAGCTACCGAGGCCTCTCCATAAAAGTTGTTTTATCTACTTTGGTTGATTCTAACGGGGAAATTTCCACAACTTTAATTTACCATTGAAAGAAAGAATCTCTTTGCAGGGGTCTTCATTGATGTGTCAAATATATTGCCAATGTGACCCCACATCAATTACTCAAAAAAAATATCTTTATGCTTAGATTTCTTTCTTAATAGTTGTAATCGTAAACAATATGAAACTTTGCCATTTTACGAGATTTCTGGCCCATCACTCCCAAGCACACACTGGGAGTTTGTGCAAGCCTATTGGATTGCTGCAAGTTCAGCCCCATCGTTTTTTTTCTTTTTTTTTTATTTTTATTTTTTATTTTAATAAAAATGGAGGTCGAGCCCTTTTTTTTTTTAATTTTTTTTATTTTTATAAAAGGAGGACAGCACTTCCAGGATTTTATTAAAACTCACTTATGGCTGAGGAACCGTAAAAATACATCGCAGCTTTGTCAGCAGACTTCACCAAAACCACAAAGCTACCACCAACTACAAAGCAGACTAAACCAGAGAAATAAAATAACAACCAAACAGAGAAATAAAACTACAAACAACGACAGAGCATTTCTAAGATAAGGAAAACCAAGCTTATCTGTCCGCATCAGACCCCTCAAGAGGGGAGGAGCAGAGCAGAATCTAATTCAGTCCAGAAACCTGCAAAGTCCTCCGAAGCCAATCTAGAGTAGTCCATCAATTCCTCCCAGAAGTCTTCTTGGTGCCAAATAAGACATTTTGCATTTCTAAACCAGTTTACCACAATTAAAGAATCTATCTATATTTCTATCTTATCCAGACCTTTTTGACAGATTATTCTCACTCCAAGGAGGAGTGCCATGAACTCTGCATAATTGTTTGTCCCATGATCTAGTGGAGAAGAGAAGGCAAAAACCATGTTACCTGCAGCATCCTGCATGATTTCCCCTGCACCTGCATTCCCGGGTTACCTCTACTACTTCCATTCACACTTAGTTTATACCAGCCAAGCTGGGGCTGAAGCCAACAAATAATCTGGATCTTCTTCCTGCTTTTAATTTTTGATTCAATGTGCAGTTCTTCCTGTATCTTCTCATCTTGTATTGATAGTGGCTTGATTGCACGAAGCTTCTCATTTAGTTTTACAATCCAGAATTTAATGCATCTCCACGTCGTATACGGGTTTGTTCTCCTAAAATTCTTTGGATGAAATGAGTGTGGCACCCATCTTTGTCGGGTAAAATGTCGATTATTATGTGGAAAGCCTAGTATGGTTGTCTTCCAGTTGATGACCTGCTTATAAGGAGAGCTGGTATTTACATGGGATTTTTAAATAGAGGATTCCTAGTGCAGCTGGGATTTTAAAATAGATTAAGGCCGAGATCCAATCATAATTAGTTAAAAAAATATTCTGACCCGAAGGTCGATGAAGTGCTTTTGGGGGTACGTACTGAGCTAAAGAGCAAGGCATAATTGAAGAGAATGGGAGAGAAGAGTAGTAAAGCATGCATTTCCATGGATGTTTGGTGGTAGTTTATATTTCTTCCTGATCACTCTAAATGAGACTCACGTGTAGCTGAGGATCGGAATCTTCAAAGTTGATGACCACCCAAAAGCAACATATCAAGGGATTACGTGAATCTTGAATCACGTATACGCAAATCAAAATGGAAAAAAGATCAATGCTAATGACGGGGGATAAAGTTGATGTCGAACAGTAATCTCCACTAATCGTGCAATATTCACGCAACTTTCAGCATATATATCATCCATATAAAACAATAGAAAAATATAGAAACTTTTATTCAATGTTTTGAATACCGTACCGGAGGTCGTACCGGTCAAGGCACTTGAACGAAATATTTCAGTACCGGTTCCGTTTCGGGATAGCGTTTCGGGATAGTCGATATATAAATAAATTATATATATAAATATATATAAAAATTATATTCCAAAATAATAGTCTATATATAAATAAATTATATATAAATATATATATATATATAAATTATAAATAGTCTAGTCTGAATTAGGGGTTAAAAAATAAGTTTGTAAAAATGAAAAAAAAATACACAGGCCGAAATATCGGCCGGTACCGGCAGAAATATAGGCCGGTATAGGCCGAAATTTAGTCCGGTATGACCAGTACGACCGGTATTTTAGCCGGTACGGGACAGATATAGTACCTGTACCGCCCGGACGACCGAAACGAAAAATTTCGGCCGTACCGGCCAGTACGGTATGAAATTTAAAACACTGCTCTTATTTCGTACTTCAATATTCTTCATAGTTATAATAGCAGTTTTAGTGTTTTCATTAAAGAATGAAAGAAGATGAGGAGTTTTCTACTTTTAAAATTTTATGAACTTTAAAATTATGGTCATTATGAAAAGACTGAATTGCATGGCTTAATTTATACAATAAATCTTCACAACCTCCTCACACTCCACTCTCCACATTTATTTTAATTTTTATTATTTTTTTCTTTTATCAAATATTTATTATATGAATAATAAATAGAAAATTTGAAATAATTTAAAAATAATAAACTCAAAAAAAGTTTTAAAAAAAATATTAAAAAATTTAAAAATTTAAAAAAAGATAGAGTGTGGAGTATGGTGGGGGTTGTGTAGCAAAACTCAATAAGTTATATATAGATGACTTATATATATATGTATATTAGGACGGCCCCAGGTGCGTTAGCTCCGGAGTGCACTTGACATAATGATTTAAATAAATAAAAAGTGAAAAAATCAGTAACTTATTTGTCTGGAAAAAGAAAATATAAGGATAAATAAAGACAAAAAAATCAAGATTAAAAAAAATATATAAATTTCAGCAAAGTATGAGCATTGTAGTCTGCATCCATATTGGATTATCTATTTACTCTCTATAATAATAAAATATTATTAATTTTTTATTTATAAAAATTGAAACAAAAAGAAAGGAAAATGAGTACACTGTTAAAACAAAAAGAACATGAAAAAGAGACGTCAATTCATGTGTATCTCTAGCAACCTATTCTCACTTAGCTTAAAAGTGTCGTGTCAATCTTCTCCGTGGATCTTTTTCTCTCATACCTTACTCATTATTCATATAATAAATATTTAATAAAATAAAAAAAAATTAAAAATAATGTGGAGTACTAAGAGGTTGTGAAGATTTTTTGATGATTTAAATACCCTTTATATTTAATAAACTGTTTAAATAGAGTAGAGGACAGTTTCGATTTTTTAAAGACCATAAAGCAGGTTTGAAAGTAATTGAAACGTTGAAAGCTTTGAACTTTCCAAAATATATGAACAGAAATGCTTTGGTCCCGAATTCGAGACCCAAAAATGTCCCTTGTTTTTTTTTCTTCCTTTTTTTTTTCATATTTGAATTGTCTCTTTGCAATTGGAAGGGGAATAGTTTTTGGCATTAATTCGGGTGGACCTATTTGGGTGCCCACTCCCCACCCTCCTCATTGCTCCGTCTACTCCAAAGAAAAGATAGAGCACGAGGACGAACAGCAAACCCCAAAAGTCTGCATGTGGGGAAAACCCAAAAGTCGGGAGTGCTCTGGGGTTGATTTAGTACAACTTGTTTTCACAATTCTCCTAACACATCTTATTTCATCTAATTATTATAATTACAGAAAATATAAACATCACTCTACTGTATACAACATCCCCACCACACCATGTGTTTGGATGAAAAAAAAAAAAAAATTTGCTGGGGATGGTGCGGCTTCCGGCTGCTCCCAGCAAAACTCTTATAATTATTATAGTAGAAGTATAACGTACCATCCGGTTCATGCTTTTTGCTACCACCATTTATGTATGCAGGTATCGGTGGATCAGACGATTATTTATTTTTCGAATGATGCCACTTGTTTTAATCAAGTACGATTAGGAAGAAACTATCTTCTATGGTATGTGTAGTGTGTACACGACAATGGGTGCAGGATACAAGAGTTTTTATTACTCATCATTCTTATATATTACGCATTATACTTCTATACATTACATTACATATTTAGTAAAAAGAAAAAAGAAAAAATTATGTATAATGTGTAAAAATAATGAGTATAATTTTTTCAAGACAATTAGCGTATGTTTTCTTGGCAAATATTATAAAAGTTTAAGGAGGAGACAGATTCCCTGACACGAAAATATCAAGGAAATTGTGTTGCAAAAGGATTATGAAACTTTAGTGCAGTGGGTAAAATTGTTTTCTTTATCCTCCATTTCGCAGTTCTCAAAAGGACTGTCTCATTGTGCATAAATCTAAAGTTCCAAACTTTTTTTTAAAAAAAAAATTTTACATTAGCAGTTTTTATAGCCATAATTGACTTGTTTGTTTGCTTTCTTTCTTTGATTTATGGTGATTGTTATACTTACTTTGTGTTTTCCTATACTATGAAGTTGAAAGGGATAGAAAATAAAATATAATATAAAAGAAGATAGATAAGAGAAAAAGAGGAAAATGAACTTTGATGGCTATACCTTTAGGGCTACGTTTGGGTAGCAAAGTCTTCTCAATACTCTCTAAGTATTCTCGTACTTATGAAAATAATTCACATGCCAAACAACTTAAAATACTCTCAATGGGACCCACAAACCCACTTCAATCTCTACTCATAACTAGTCACAAACATTCTATAATATTTATCACTATTATATATAAATAAAAAATAAAATCACTATAATATTTATCCCTATTAAATATAAATAAAAAATAAAATTACTATAATATTTATCACTATTATATATAAATAAATAATAAAATCACTATAATATTTATCACTATTATATATAAATAAAAAATAAAATCACTATAATATTTATCACTATTATATATAAATAAAAAATAAAATCACTATAATATTTATCCCTATTAAATATAAACAAAAAATAAAATCACTATAATATTTATCACTATTATATATAAATAAAAAATAAAATATTTATAATATTTATCACTATTATATATAAAAAAAATCATCATTAAAAAAAATCAATTATTGATGGGACCCATACATTTTTCAATTATCTATCCAAAAGTCAACAACTCAACATACTTCATACATCCAAACAACTCAAAATACTCTCAATGGGACCCACAAACCTACTTCAATCTCTACTCATAACTATTCACAAATCATACATCCTTATTAATATGGAAATTACATTGAGATAAGACAATAAATATCTTAAACATTATTAAAATTATATCAAAGTGATTTGATAACTATATAAATCAAATTAAATTATTTTTTTATGGAAAATTGAGTTCATTCATTCATCAGAGAAAAGTTGCATCCATAACCAGACATACATGAAAATTCTCAGATCACAAGCCAATTACTACATTTCAAGTTCCACCAGTACACAAATTCCTTTGTGACTGGTGTGGTCGTAACTACTATTGTAGCTCTCTACAAACAAACCATTTAAAAGATAGTACTCTGCCTAAAATAGAGACTCATACCCCACTCACCATAGAACTCTATGGACAAAACGTCCAAGAGATTTTTTTTTTTTTTTTAACTAAACAAAAGGGAACAACAATGAAAGCAGAAAGATAGATGTGAAAATGACGAATTACAATTTAGATCTACTCCGATAGACTTCGAAATCAGCCATAAAAATTAGATCTGAAAGATTTGATCCAGTGATCCGCCTTGAAGAAAACAAAATAAATTAAGAAAATAAGAGAAATGAGAGAAGGAGAGGGAGAAAAGGAGGGAAGGAGGGATAGAGATAGGAGGGAAACAGAGGGGGGAAAGGAAGAGAAAGGAGGGAAGGAGAGGGCAAAGGAGAAAGGAGACTTCTCCTTCTGCGATTTGGAGGATTTATGATAGAGAGTTTGAGAGACAATCATCAAATTAAATTATAGATTTGATATTATCTTTAACAGAAGAACTGGAAAGCTTTCAGACCGTCAAGTTAATTGAAGAAAAATATTTTAGTTACAAAAAGATCCCATAAAAGAGAAGTGTTATAGTTAATAATGACAATCATGGTTGAGTCGAGGTCAACTGAAGAACCATAAAGCTTTCAAGACTCTCAAATTAATTGAAGAAAAATATTTTAATCACAAAGAGATCCCATAAAAGAGTAGTATTATAGTTAAAAATGACAACTGGTTGAGCCCAAGTCAACTTTAAAATGTACATAACTAAATTAATACACAACCCAAAATACAAAAAACCAGTACTTCACAGAAGCAACACCTAACCGAAGTTTGTAGTAGTAGTGTAGATGCTAAAAAACTTGAATAGCATTATATGGTATCATCGATCAATTCTCATCCGGGAGAAAACATCACTCGTTTTAAAGGAGGAGCCATCATCCAACATAACAGCAATATTAATAGATGATCACAACAAATTAGCTTTGATCACAGCAACCCAGCAAATCTGTTTCTCCTTGATCTCAGTCCGGCAATGATGCGCAATCAATCATATTTCGTGTTTTCCTTAATTTGATCTCATGTATTAATTTGTACAGTAGAGCAAATCAATTGCTCTTTCCTTTTCTTGTCCTTATAGGTAGACATGTATAAATAGGAACTTCCACTGTAATACAAGTGTGACAGAATTTTATAATAAAACACTGAGTGTTCATTTTTATTATATGGTATCACGAGACCTTCTCTTCAAACTAGTTTGATCCTTTCCAACTTCTTCCGCTATGTCTCAATCTCCTCCCTCTGTCACCACCTCTTCTAATTTCAACACACAATCCGAGAATAATATTGTTGCCATTAACGCCCATGCCCAACTTCCCTACAAGCTCAACACCTCTAACTTTCCTGCATGGCGTGCCCAACTTGACAGCCTTGTCATTGGGTATGACCTTCAGAGTTTTATTGATGGCTCAAATTCGTGTCCTATACTTGAGACTAACCCAACTGCTGAAGCTCGTGTTGCTCGCAGTTGCTGGATTCGTCAAGACAAACTTCTACTTAATGGCATTTTTGCTTCCGTCTCTGAAAGCATCATGCCCATGATTGCTACC
This sequence comes from Juglans mandshurica, assembly GCA_022457165.1. NCBI lineage: Eukaryota > Viridiplantae > Streptophyta > Magnoliopsida > Fagales > Juglandaceae > Juglans > Juglans mandshurica. Next base: position 50,978,474 of record CM039619.1, read on the forward strand.
TCTGGCACTTCAAGAGAATCTTGGCTCAAATTGACCCGTCTCTATGCAAATCGCCCTCGTACGAGAGTGATGCAACTCAAGGATACACTTACCTCCTTGACTCGTGGCTCCAAAAGTGTCATTGAATATCTCCAGCAAATAAAAACCACTGCTGATGAACTTGCATTGGTTGATTCTCCTCTCACAAATGATGATTTAATGCTCTATATTCTCAATGGCCTTGGATCTGATTTTCGTGATATTGCGGGTCCAATTCGCACTTGTGAAACTCCTCTCACGTTTAAATAACTTCATGGCCTGCTTGTTAGCCATGAAACCTGTATCAAACGACTTGAGACATTGCAGCAAAATACCATTGCCACGGCAAACTATCACCAGAAAAAGTCTTCTGCTCCTTCCAATCACAGCAAGTTCAATCAAAATGGCAATCACTCAAGGCCCAACCAGCAGTCCTCTCAGCCACAGCATTCCCCTCAGTCCTTCAATAAGAATTATGTGGTCTGTCAATTATGTTCTATCACTGGTCACACAGCTCGACAATGTAAGAAGTTCCGGACTCCCTCTTCACCAAATGTCAACTGTGCTGCCACTGGCTCTTCGATGGACAAGTCTTGGATTGTTGACTCTGGCGCCTCGCATCATATCACCTCCGATATGTTTAAGCTGTCTATCCATTCCGAATATGATGGCACCGACGAGGTCATAATAGGCGACGGCTCAGGTTTAAAAATCTCTCATGTTGGCACTGTGAATTTTGAATTACCAACTAGAAATGTCACTCTCACCAACACACTATGTGTTCCCACCATTCATAAAAATCTGCTCTCTGTCCATCAATTCACCAAGACCAATAATCTTGCTCTTGAATTTCACCCTTATCATTTTTTTGTGAAGGATCCAACTTCGGGGGTGATACTAATGTAAGGACACTGTGACAATGGTATCTATAAACTATCGACTTGCAGCAATGGCACTTTGAAGGCAGCATTTTCTACTGAATGTGTTTCTTCAGAGATTTGGCATAACCGTTTGGGTCATCCCTCTCGGCCTCTTGTTCATCATTTAATCAACAAGTTCCATTTACCTTCTAATAATTGTCTCTCTGAATCTTTATGTTCTGCATGTTCTATTAATAAAAGTCATAAACTTCCATTTCATACTTCAACCATTTACAGTTCCTTGCCTCTTGAATATTTGTTCACAGACGTCTGGGGTCCTGCCCCTCACACGAGTCTTGAAGGATATCGCTATTATGTCCTTTTTGTGGATCACTTTACAAAATACTGTTGGTATTTTTCCATGAAATTAAAATCTGAAGTCTCCACAATTTTTCCACAACTAAAAGCCATTCTTGAAAAACAATTTTCCTTACCACTTAAAAATCTTTATTCCGATTATGGGGGGAATTTGTTGCTCTTAAAGGCTATCTTAGCCAACATGGAATCAGTCACCTAACAACGGCTCCTCACACTCCAGAACAAAATGGAGTGGTTGAACGTCGCCACTGACATATAGTGGAAACTGGCATGTCCTTAATCCACCAAGCAAACTTTCCACCCTCATTCTGGAATCTAGCTTTTCAAGCCTCGGTTTACTTGATAAATCGAATGCCAACCTCCTTACACTCTCTCAAATCTCCCTTCGAGGTCTTGTTTAAATCCAGTCCAAATTACCACAAACTTCGAACCTTTGGATGCCAGTGCTTTCCATGGCTCAAACCGTATTCTCAACATAAACTGGATCCCAAGTCTCGTCCTTGCATTTTTGTTGGGTATTCCACTTCACAAAGTGCGTACAAGTGCTTAGATCCTGACACTAATCGAATTTTCTTGTCTCGTCATGTTCGATTTAATGAGATTGTTTTTCCACTTACTCTCAAACCTCCTACTACTCCACTTTCTCGGTCTGAGTCCTCCTCTTCTAAGCTTTTAATTCTCAAGACTCATATGCCAATTCAGTCCAAGAAAACATTTAGTGATCACGCTGCCTTAGGTTCATTGTTGGAAGCCACTAGTCAACAGATGTTGTCATCTCCTTGTGATAGTATCTCCTCTACGCAGCCTTCCCATGATGAGACATCTCCACCCTTGCAGGCTTATTCCAATTTAGCTACTGAATAGGATGTTGCACTTGGGCCAACTCAGCCTTCTCACATGGTTACACGCTCCATGAATAACATTCATAAGGCCAAGAAGGTCTTCATGGCTTCCAAACATCCATTACCTCCAGCTCTAGAACCTACTGGAATTCACCAAGCTCTTAAAGATCCTCACTGGCGTCAAGCTATGAGCGATGAATTCACAGCACTTGTTCGGCATGGCACCTGGAAGTTGGTTCCTCCTCATCCTCGACAGAACTTAGTTAACTCAAAATGGGTATTTCGCATCAAAAGAAAATCTGATGGCTCCATTGACCACTATAAAGCACGCTTAGTTGCTAAGGGATTTCATCAACGACCGGGAATTGATTACACAGAAACATTCTCCCCTGTTGTCAAACCTTCCAACATACGCATCATCCTCTCACTTGCTGTGATGAATGGCTGGTCCATTCGCCAACTCGACGTGAATAACTCCTTTTTGCATGGTTCCCTCAATGAAGATGTGTTCATGGCGCAACCTATAGGTTTTATTGATTCTTCCCATCCTCAGCATGTTTGCCATCTTCAAAAGTCCATATATGGACTGAAACAAGCGCCGCGGCCTTGGTACCGTGCTCTTCATGACTGCCTCTGCAGCTTTGGCTTTATAAAATCTGCATCTGACTCTCTTTGTTCATCTACAATAAACAAAGCACAGTGGCATATTTTCTTGTTTTCGTTGACGATTTGATTCTCACTAGAAATGACACTAAGTTTCTCTCTCAAGTCATTCATCAGCTTGGTCTTCAGTTCTCACTAAAAGATCTTGGGCCCCTTCATTTTTTCCTAGGTGTTGAAGTAATTCCCACCACTGATGGTTTATTTCTCACACATCACAAATACGTACGTGAGATGCTTCTCAAAACAAGTATGGATGGAGCTAAAGATGTCACCACTCCTTTGGCAACCTCAAGTCGACTTCAACTGGATGATGGTTCAAATGTCGCGGTCAGCACTACATATCGGAGTGTCATTGGTGCTCTACAGTACCTGTCACTCACACGACCTGACATTGCTTTCCTTGTAAATAAGCTTGCTCAATTCATGCATGCATCATCTGAAACTCACTGGGCTGCTGTAAAGAGGGTCCTCAGGTATCTCAAAAATACTCTCTATCATGGCATTCAATTTCGTCGTGCATCCACTCCTCAACTCCTTGCCTACTCAGATGCTGATTGGGGAGGGAACCTTGATGACCGAACTTCTACCTAAGCCTACATAATTTTTCTTGGAGTCAATCCCATTTCTTGGTGCACTAGAAAACAGAGGGCTATTGCTCGCTCTTCCACCGAAGCAGAATATAAGGCACTTGCGAGTGCCACTTCTGAAATTGCATGGCTGAAATCTCTCTTCCGTGAGCTTGGTGTCCTCCTTCCCTCCACTCCAAAAATTTTATATGACAACGTTGGTGCAACTCAGTTAAGCTTGAATCCAATTCTTCACTCTCGGATGAAACATATTGCCATCGACTTTCATTTTGTCCGAGACTGTGTCAACAAAGGTATGCTTCAAGTTGCACATGTATCCACTCAGGACCAACTTGCTGACTTAATGACTAAGGCTTTGTCTCGTACACGGTTCCAGCTTCTACGTTCCAAGATTGGTGTCACTGATGGGAGTACCATCTTGCGGGGGCATAATAGATGATCACAACAAATCAGCCTTGATCGCAGCAAGCCTTGATCACAGCAACCCAACAAATCTGTTTCTCCTTGATCTCAGTCCGGCAATGCTGCGAAGTCAATCATATTTCGTGTTTTCCTTAATTTGAGCTCATGTATTAATTTGTACAGCAGAGCAAATCAATTGCTCTTTCCTTTTCTTGTCCTTATAGGTAGACATGTAAGAACAGGAACTTCCACTGTAATACAAGTGTGACAGAATTTTATAATAAAACACTGAGTGTTCATTTTTATTATAAATATCATCGCTCTTAGATGTGCCAATCGAAGGAAACCGCCCAACATTCTGCGACGATAATGTAGCTGAAACATCAATTGTGCTTTCCTCGTGTGGTTCTATCCGCACTGAAGTTTGCTGAAGCTGTAATGCATATTCCAGGTCCCACAACACATCCGCCATTGCAGGCCGATCAGCACCACATTCTTGTAAACATCTCTCTGCCGTCTCAATAAATTTTCTTTGGGAGTTTAGATGGATCTGACCCTCGAGTGAAGGATCAACAATCTCTTCAAGCGACCCTTCCTTCTTGTAGAACATTGCCCATTCCGCTAAATTCACTTGCTTTCCTGAAAGTGTGGAATCAATTGCTGGTCTTGCACATAACACCTCGAGAAGAACAATTCCAAATGCGTATACATCAGATTTTTCCGTCAACTGTTGCGACCTAATATACTCAGGATCAAGATAACCAATCGTGCCTTTAAGAACTGTGCTGACATGGGTCTCATCAAGAGGAGTCAGAGGACCTGCTTTCGAAAGTACAAAATCAGCAACTTTAGCAACATAATGTTCATCAAGCAAGATATTAGTGGACTTGACGTCACGGTGTATTATTCCCCCAGCTGAACCTTTGTCGAGGTATTGAAGACCCTTTGCTGCACCAATGCAAATTTCAAGCCTTTGCTTCCAAGACAAACGAGGCACATCTGAGGCATAAAGATGATCCTTTAAAGTCCCCTTTTCCATGAACTCATATATAAGTATCATTTCAGACCTCTCCTCACAATACCCAATCAAGGAAACAAGATGGCGGTGGCGAATTTTGGAAAGAACCATGATCTCAGTTTGAAATTCTGGGAAGACTTGGTTTGACCCTGGTTCACTCCGTTTCACAGCAACTTTTGTGCCATTCCCGAGAGTTCCCCTATAGACATTCCCAAAGCCACCCTTACCAATAAGCAATTTCGAGTCGAAGTTGTTGGTCGCAAATTGGATTTCAGCAAGTGGCCTCTTCAACTTGAGATTCAAATTAGGTATACTTCCCTTCTCCCTTGAGTGAGAACTCCCTCCTCCAAATACAGGAAGTGGTGACCATTCTGAAGTTTCTACGGGCTTTGGATTCCTGCATTTGTAAACCAAAAAGAGGACGGAAATGAAGATGCTGACTAGAACCAACGCTCCAAGAACTGAACCTAGTACAAGAAAGACATGTTTGTTCTTGCGCACGCTCACTGTAGGAACTGAACCTAACTTCTCCTGTATCTCCATTATTTCTACTCCATTCAGATAGGCATTTGTTTCAGTAGAATCATTCCTAGGGCCTATACTGATATTCATTGTTTCAGAACCATCAGAATCGACCACAAAGTCGGGGAAAAAAGGGACATTCGTGCTGTAAAAATCGTTTGAATCGACCTTCCAACTGAATTTACTATAAATATAAAGATTGAAGGAAAGAACAGCTTGAGTTATACCGGCATTGTCGCAGAAGTGAACTCGAACGAGGTGTCTAGCCCTCCTACGCACATGAAAGGCCCAGGTCACGTTGAAAAACTTAGATTGCACACTAGATCTATTATTTATCTCTTTCGCTGTCTAGTAGACAATAGCAGGAGCAGTATACTGACTGGCAAGACCCGGTTGGTAATTAGGGCTACTAGATTGGGTTACAACCTTTGCCTTGTCTGGTTTATAGATGTAGTCGCTGTCCGGAACCCAGTTTCTCAATAGCGTGTCGTTTTACGGTGTGACTTTAGGGCCTCCAACATATATTCTGTAAATGATGTGTAAAGCCTTGGACAGCACACCCTTGATCAGATCGTCAGGGGCAAGGAAGACTTCCATGAAATTTATAAATGCAAACGATGATCCCCGGGGAACAAAATACACTTCGAATTTGCCAGGATCGGGTATTCTAAGTAAGAATTCCTCGCTTATTGGAGAGTTGCTATTGTTTTGGCAGTGAAATTAAGCAATAGTGGGAACCCATAAGTCCAGACGTCAAAAGGCGCTGTGGAGAGATTTGTTGGAGTACTTGGGGAGGAGAAAGCAAAGAAATGGAGGCGGACAAAATAAGTGCCATTAGTGTCGATATCGAACTCATACGAAGAGTTTTGCATAAAAACTCTTGCTGTCTGATACAGAGGTGAGCAGTTGAAGACTGGCTGCTGTCAATGGCGACTCTTTTCTGATCCGTAAAGGAAATGGAATTGGAAGTCGAGTCACTGGAATTCAAGTCCCCAACGAAATTCCGTTGGCTGGTGTAGACGTTGTTAGCAGAGCCGCAATTGATGAAATACTTATCTGGGAGAGAATAATCTGCCGAATACAGAAACTGGAGGGATGAAAACTGGAGGAGAAAAAGAAGAAGAGAAAACAGAAGCTTTTCCATGAAAATTGTGGAGAAAAGTTGCATGCTTTCACTTAGGCCTGGAAGTGGAACTAAGATGGAAAGCTTGAAGGAGAGGTCCAGGATTGGTCTTCTGCTGATTTTTCAGTTGAATTATGGATCGACAAGCCAGCTTAAAAAGCATTGACAACTCAAAAGCTTCGAATTTTCCCAAAGAATTAAATGTCTTTTGCAATCGGAAGAGTCTTTACTACTTAGTATTCAACTCTGGTGGAACCCACCCTGATTTCTTCCTTTACTGCCAACAATTTGATAGGGTACCAAAAAAAAAAAAAAAAAGAAAGAAAGAAAGTGAGGAAATTTCAAATCTGAGATATTGCAAAGGAGCAGGGGGCTCCATCAGCTTAATCGGATTATATCAGTGATGCAGCAGATGATGATATTATCTTTTACTTAAAAAAAATTAATTCTAAAAATTCTATCACAAGTTGCCACGGCCCAACTTGGAGTGAACTAAAAAGCAAGTCGTGTACTACCTCGGGCCCAGACCCAAAATAGTATGTTTAGACGATAAAACGTACATCCCAGCAGTTCTAAAATGTGTAAATTTTATACATTTATTTTTTTAAAAAAAATGGATAAATTTAGGATACACATAAAAATTTATTTTTAATGATAAACTTCACTTATTTTTCACTTATTTTTAAAAGGAATGTACGAAATTTGTACATCCTAATATTATATCTAACATTACTCTAATCACAAGAAAAAAAATACAATTTGTTTTCTGCAATGTTTAACCTGAAATGAGTGGTTTGACTATTACATTAACCCGCATGTACTCCTCATGAAAGGGAATTTGGCTGTATTTGGATATTGAGATGATTTCAGATGGTTTGAGTTGATCTAAAAGTAGTAGTATTTTATGAGTCCTATTGAGATGTATTTAAATATAAATAATTAAAAAATGAGTGTAAATATATGAAATAGGTTGAAAAAGATTTAATTTTTTGGTGAGAAGTTAAAAAAATAATGGATCTTATCAATAATTAGTTTTAGATAGGTTGATGTGAGTTTGTGTTCCAAATATAGTCTTAAATAGAACTCATGAGACAAAAATAAAGTAGAAAATGTTAATTCTGGCGTGAGATCTGATCATAAGAACTGGAATTCATGTCATCTGGATCTCAAAACCAGGTTCATGAAGGTTGATTTTTTTTTTTTTAACTTCATGAAGGTTGATGTTATCCTTCAATTATGGTTTTCATTTTAGTTATTATATGTAGTAAACAATATAATATAATAAAGGGTTAACAAGCTTAGGAAAAAGGAAATGGAAGAATTGGCTTTAATTTTGTAGAACATATGGTGGAGAAGGAATCAACATGTTTTTAATAACATTCTTATTGATCCTAAGACAGTCCTACAGAGGGTTCAAAATATGTAGCAAGATTTGGAAGGGATACAGACTACACCTAATACTAACACTAGAAGCAACACACAGAGATCTGCTACATGGAATCTTCCTCCTAATTTCTGTAAGATAAATTGGGATGTAGCAATGGATAGAAACAACAATAAGATTGGTATTAGGATAGTGATCAAAGATGAGGAAGGATATTTCTTGGCCACTCTGAGGAAGAACAAACCTATGTGGCCTATGTGTCCTGATCCATTGATAGCTGAAGCTGTAGGAGCACTAACAGCAACAAAGTTTGGAATGGAACTAGGATTGCGAAGAATAATTATAGAAGGTGATTCCAAAAAGGTAGTCATGGATGTTTAAACACACAAAGAAGATGACAGTTACTATGGTTTGATCATCTCAGACATCAGAGAAAAGGTCAAATGTTTTGATAATTGTGTTGTTAGACATGTTTTTAGAGAAGCCAATGTAGTAGCTCATAACTTGGGAAAAAATACACTGCTTATAGCAGACTGCATTGTGGAATTGGAAAAAACTCCTCAAAATCTGTAACTGTTTCAATTTAATGAAATGAGTTCTTTTTTTTTTTTTTAAAAGTAATGTCGGCGATCCATTACAATTACACATATATACATTTATCTATCTCTATTATATAAGTGTCTATGTAGTGTGTTTTTTCTTATTTCTCCCGTTAAATTTTCTTGCTTCCCGTTAACTTCGTTAACTTTGCCCAACGCATCGTAACCAAAGCCACAGTTTTGGCAACTCCACTCCATCTGTCTTTTTATATATTATATTAAAGGTGCTATAAGCAAATGAACAGGAATTAACAGTCTTTTTATTTGACACTTCCCTCTTCCACTTTTGTCCCTCTATCTAGCCGAGTGTGTACATTTTTGCCCCCTAAATTCTTTATATTTCGTTCATCTGACCGAGGGTGTTTTGGTCTTTTTAGTGAAAGTGTGTCAAAGGGTAGCAGTTAATTTCCTGTGCATCTTCTGTTTCCTACTCTCTCTCAACTCATACCCCCTCTCTCTTCTATTTAACATGTTTAACGCCGGACAACAGTTCTTCTTCAAGGAGCAGGAGCTCTCCGTCAATTTCTCCGCTATTGGCATGCAGTCACCTTAAGGAAGATCCATCGACATTTACGGCTATCTTCAACATACACGGCTATATGAAATCTGGAAAATACATAGCATACAAGGCATTAATTAAATAAATTCCACAATGCATTAAAAGAGGTAAAATCTGGAAAAGTACTAGCTTTCAACTACAATGGCTCGGTTTTGCATCACAACCACAATCCAACAAAAGGAAATCAGGGTTAGGGTTTATACCTTTGGTGGATCTCTTCCCAAAACACAAAACGCAAAAGAGGAAAGGCAGATTCGGCTTGGTGAACTAGAGAGCACACAAAATCCTTTGCTTGCTATTTTCCTCTTAAGAAGATGAAATAATAAGTGTTTGGGCTTAATTGGAAGGAGAACAGAAACAGGGAGAGAAAGAGAAATGTCATACGGATAGACTTGAGGACTTGAGAGATTTTTCCTTTTCCTTACATTGGAACCCGGGGGGGACTTTTGAGACTCCTTCCAAAATGGATGATGAAGATTAGATTTGGGAAAATATTTCCCTTACCTAACAAAGCAATGGCTAGGATTAAATGAGCTTTATACTTAAAATAAATAAAATAGTAAAACTAAGGGTAATGTAGTAAAATCAAATAATTATACCCTTCTCTCATTTTAATAAGTCCGATTTAAATAAAAAACATATTCATCTTAAAATAAAATAATTAAAATTTTTTATTTTAAAATACATAAAAGAATATTTCATTTAAAGAATTAATTAAAAATGATGTAAAATAACATTATTTATATTGAAGGAAAGAAATTGAACAGCATCGCATTAAGATCTCGACACGCGAACTCTCTTCTATAGTTCTATAGTAAGGAATGTAACATGACTAAAAAAATGAATTCTAACTACTTAATGTACAAATTAATATGTACTTGTGATGTATTTCCTGATCACAATATATATGCATCTTTCACGACTTAATTTACACGATGTTCATAAAGAGGTGTCATGCATTGCATGGTCTGCTACAAACCAGCCAGCTTCATTTTGCACTAATTTTTTTGTTAAACTTGTATTAAACAAATTTAGCAAAATGATCAATTTGTAAAATTTGTATTAAACTATGACATATTTTGAATTAATCCTTTTGTTTCCTAATCTATCCAAAGATGTAATTATTATACTTTACTAACATATCATTATCTAAATATATTTGTTAAAACTTCTTAGATAATTTATTAATCATTTTTCTTTTGTAAAAAAACATATAATTTTTGTAAAAAATTTAAACTAAGCAAACGTCCCTTGGACGTTGCTCTATTACTAGTATGTATATATATATATATATATATATATATATATATATATACACACACACACACACACATACATACATATATATATTTATGCTACCTTTGGCATTCGGCAACGTATTATGTGTGTCGATAAGTTAGCTTAGAAAACAAATCGAGTTATACTTCTTACAAATAAGGTGCAGTTGAATAAAATATTATTAGAATATTATTATTATTTTTGAAAAAGTTAATTATTTATTATATTTTATATGAGAATTTGAAAAAATTATAATAATGAGATGAGATGAAATACTCTTACTATCCAAACGGGCCCAAGTGTATAGACGGCCTTTTATACTATGGGACAACATCAATTATAAAAAACTAAATGTAAATATTTTTTATACTAATAATTAATTGGATATATTTTCACTTAGTCGACATACGCATTTTGTATATCAATAATCAGCATGCTATATAATTTTGTAAGAAATTACTAAAATGTTAGATTGGTTTAAGATAGATTCTTTAATTTCCTACCCCCACCAATAATATTATATCTCTCTTGTTTGGAAAGTAAAATAGCAAAAGCTATTAATAATGGTGTTACAACACGAGGTTATAATATTATAAGGTGATTATTTAATCTTTCATTATTAATCGAATATGCCATTTTATCTCCAAGTGACTTTAGGCAGAAGCTTTTAATACATCCCCATCTAGCCATTTCAAATAGCTATCAATTTTCTTTGCAGGAAATTGACAAATAGGGAGGACTTAAAATTGTCTTTTAGCTGAGTCAAGATGTGACCTGTCTAATTTCCTCATCAATAATTCAGTTCACAGGGAGGCCACAGCAATGCAGCATTAATGCTAAAGTGCATTTTCCAAGCTAAAAACAAAAGAAAGGAAAACGAATTATGTTGACAATGCTTAGGAAGAAAAAAAAAAGAAACAATAGGCAAGGATTTTGAGGCATGTTTCGAACATTATTTTAAAAAAGAAATGATATTTATAATCGTGAGTGTCCAAGTGTCGAACAATCACTTTAAAAAAAGTGAATAAATATAAGACTCACATGAAAAGAAATTAATTTTTTAATAATAGACCTCACTATTTTTTAAAGCGACTGTACAACACTTACGTACTCCACGACTGTATGTAGCATTATTCATTTTAAAGTGACGAGTGTTCATACCATAAAGAGTTTGCTATTAGCTAGGGACGCTGCAAATAATTTACCTCCAAAATCTAATAAATTAAATCACCAATTTCATACCACAATTTTAAAGTTCTATTTATATAACTTTAGATTCACATACTCTTTTTTAAAAAAATTAATGTTTGAGATTCACAATAAAAATTTTATTTTTTTATAATAGACCCCATTTTTTTCCTATGTTAAAACTGTCATTTAAAATTTCTCTTTTACAACAAAAATTAAAAATATGCATTTTTGTAAACTAATTAAGAGTTTCACGCCTTATTTTTCATACTTAATTCATATGTTACCTTTTTTCTTTTAGGGAAGATAACATCTTGTAGCTTTCAAATTAGTCTTAGGTCTGGTTTGGATAATAAGTTGAGTTGATATGGTCTATGAATAATAGTGAAATAGTTTGAGTTAAAATGTTTTATGAGATTTTAGAAAATGATGGAAAAAAATTTATACAAAATATTATAAAGTTAAAATATTGTTAGAATATAATTTTTATTTTGAAATTTGAAAAAGTTGATTTTTTTTTTTTATGTTTTGTTAGGAAATTTAGAAAAAATGTAATAATTAAGTAGTGATTAGATAAAAAATTTAAAGATTAAATTAAAAAATGCTTGTATTTATAGTATTTGAGTATTGAGATTATATGAGTTAATTAAGATGGATTATGGAAGCATTTCTCTATTTAAACTAGGCCTCATACTCAATAAAATTTGAAAGAAAATGACAGGGTTACTACTCTCTTACTACTCATTTACTACTCATTTTTTATTTGATTTTTTTATTAATTTTTTATTTTACTTAATGGTTAAAGAAGTGACTATTAGTAAAATTATATATTTTCTTAATTTTTTCTTAATAGTTAAGGATGTAATTAAAAAAATACTTAAAAGAAAATGATAAAAAAATAAAAAAAATTGAAATGAACTATGAGTAGTAAATAGGTAATAATAGAGTAGTAAGTCTATCACTATCCAAATTTGAAAATCTAACCCGTTAAACTTGGTTGTGTTTGAGTTGACGGTATAACATGCACTACATTAGCCTTAAATAAACACAATAATAAAACCTAGCACTACACAAGAAGACAACAAAGAGGGAGAGGGAAGGAGTGGGGAAGGAGCCTAAGCTCCCACCCCCTCTAGCCGATTCTGAAGATTGGGGGGAGTTTAGGAAGGGGAGTCTTCTTTTCCTACTCAAATTTCGTTTCTGTTTCCGTAGAATCATGATATTCGTACTTTCTTGATTGGCAAATTCGGCATTTTTTTATTCCTTCAACTTAGATATTCTCAGTCTCTTTTATTAATTTACGTCTAGTACTTGAAGTTGATGAGTCTACTTAATTACTGATCTTACAACAAAGTTACAAAACTAGAAAAAAAGGACCATATATGTAGTTCTGAAATGCAACATAAAAAATATGTAAAATTAATTGAATGCTTCGCTTCAGTGGCTTGAAGATCAGCAGTCTAGAAACCTTCATCTGGGACACTGGAATTGTCGCTCGTAGGTGGCTGGAAAGTAATAAATTAATCATTCATTTTCAGTTCACCTACAAAAAAAATTAAGAAAAAGGAAGGAAAAAAAGCCTATAGAAAAAGATAATTGAGAGAGTTACTCAGGAATGCACCCGTGTAACTAAAACGCAACTAACCGGATTCACCCAAGTGGGTGGTAATAGCCATAGACTGCGTACAAGGTCTGCAAAAAAGTTAGCAGCAACAAGACTCCGGCGGCGATTAATGAGAAAACGGCCCAAGGATTGCTGAAATATCTGTGCTTCAGGCTCGCAAACCAAACATTCCACTTATGATTGAAATGCTTGTTCACACCCTCCGACAAGCTGGAAAGATAACTGTTTCTGCAGTCGAAAGCCACCTCTTGGCAGAGGTGGTTGAAGAGGTCCGCAACTTCTGCATCGTTCCCAAGCCAGTGTTCGATAATTCCATGGTAATGGAGGTAAGCCACATCCTGTTGAGAGTTGATCAAGTTGTCCATGAACACCGCATATGAGGTGATGTAATTGCTGCAATTAGGATGACGCTGCTCAAACGCCACAAGGTTGAGGAGAAGTGACTTTGTAACATCGTGGATCAAGATCCGAGGAATTTCGAGTGTTCCGTTGTCGAATGTGATTTCCCAGAACCGATCTGTCTTCCTTTTCTTGAACTTGATTCCAGCCTCTCTGAGTTCTGTTACACAATGCACCAACTGCTGCCTTCGTTCAACAAAATTAACTCTAGTATTACTTCTAATTAAGGTGGAGCTCTTGCTCCACCTCTGCGATCTTAGAGGCCGTTCAGGGCTTCTTCTCAAGAGACTTCGCCGGAAAACATCTAGGCAATGAAGCCCACCTTTATCCGAAAACGCTTCAGCTTGATCTCGTGACTCTGAGTACTCCAATTCATTCCCGTCGAGCTTCGTTAATGGCTCATCCGTTGGCATTAATGCATCGAAGAATTGGGGGGTCAGCTTCGCTACACGTCCTTCCTGGCATGGATTACCTTCTTGAAGTCCCAGAAGCCGATCAAGTACAAAGAGTGGAAGCTGATTCTCCAGCTTTATCATGTCTCGCTGAATGGAATGGATTGGGCCGCGTGTTGAAAAGATGGGATCGTTTGGGGAGTAGCCAAGTTGCCTGAATCCATTGACAGTACCCAGCAAGAGCTCAATCACAAAGCAACCATCTAGCACCATCATCTCTACAAATTCGTTGCTGGTAAGAGGGATTGATCCATCGTAACTGGCACGAGCTCTTTCTTCAAGCTTTTTTACAGCATCAAGATAGAGCTTTATTTCTTGTTTATTACGCTTGAGGACATGCTGAAGGGCACGCCATTTGTGGAGATCCATTTGGCTAAGGCTACTGTTTCCACGGTGGTAAGGCCCCAGGGAGATTATTTGGGGAACATAAGCCTTCTCATCGCCTTCTCGCAGGCAGTGCGGGACTCGGTAAATGCACAGCATTTCCCGTGAACTCTCTGCTTCGTCGAGTACCCGCGCTTGTTCAAGTTTTTCTTTCACGGAGATAATCCATTCAGAATCTGCTGGATTTATGTTGTCTCGCTCTTCGCAGATTTGATCACCATTATCTGTTACCACCATATGCAGTGTTTCAGATGGTTCTTGCTGTTGCTTGTTTAGTAGCTGCTGAGATTTTCCTGGAAGCGTCCCGACAAGTAATGAACAAATACGTGTTGATGCTGCCTCTGGTTCTCTGATTTCGAAATGTGCTACCCGTGATTCCATGGCTTCAAGGGAATCTATGTCTTGTGGTGCCTCGTTGAAGTATTCCTTATAGGTCACAGCTACCATGTTTAATGCCCCAGTCTGATTTAGCCCCGCCAAAGAGATCATGCGAGTGCTGAAACTAGAGTAGTTTTGTCGCCCATCGTTCTGATTGATCGCAGGGCTTCAATATTTATTGGTTCACCAAGAAAATGACAAGGTTGGTATAATCTCCGATCTTTAAAATAGAAGTATGGAGTTCGAATTCCCCTCTCTAAACTAGCAAAGTATCCTGGAATCCAAAAAAGAAAAAAAACAGCATAATATGAAAATGACAAATAATAATAGTCCAATAAATTAATTCGAAATCATATCAAAGTTAAGGAAGAGGTTAGAAATAGAAGTAGTCTTGATGCAATTACCTAATAATTGGAGTGAGGCGCTATGGATTCAATTAGGAAAAGGGGGTTGCATGTGGTGACGCGCGCGCGTTAGACTCGTACGTGGTGTGGCTGCATGGTTGGACAATGCAGGCCAGGCAACCGAAATTTCTAGTAATTCTAGCTAACAAAAGGGAAGAAAATAGATTTAAAAATTAAATTAAATCGACTAGGAAACTTATTAAAAATAATAAATATAATGAGACCCATTTAATGTATTGATTTCTTGATCTCATTCTAACACTTAAAAACTAAAATTCAAAACTTTGAAAACCTCTCATTTCATTATTACAACTTTCTCAAATTTCTATACAAAATTAAATAAACAATTCAACATTTTCAAATTCTAAAACAAAAATAATATTAAAAAAATATATTCTAACAATATTTTATTCAACTTTTTAACTTTAATATAAACTCGTCTCATCTTATCTCATCTCTAAAAACAAATAAGGCCTAGGAGATCTAAATGAAAAAGTGTTACTCATTATTTTTTAAAGGAAAATGCAAAATATATTTAAAGAAAAACTTACAAAAAAACTTATTTCTTCTCATGTAAGTTAGATATGTCAAAAATCATGAAATTTGAAATTCAAATTTTAACTAACAAAATGAGTCTTATAAGTAAAAGTATAAATAAAATTATAAGTACATGTAACACTACTCTCTTTTAAATTATTATAATCTGATTTGAAATTAAATGGTGAAAAAATCATTTAATATGTCTTATTTATTTATTAAATATTTAATGCCACGTCTGATGATGATTTAAGGTTCATGATAAAAAGAATAATGAGAACTATATTTTTTGAAAAATTCTTCTTATCAGCCACTATTCACACCCCACGTCCTATGAAAAACATCTTTATATCCTATAAAAAACACCTCAATACTCTATGAAAAAATTATAGATGTGAGATGTGATAGTGAATAGTGACTAATCCATAGTAAATCCCATATTTTTTTACCCCCAAATATCTAGTGATCAAATGTTAAGAGTGCCGTTTTGTTTTAAATAACATTACAAAAATGGCATTAATCAATTGTTAGTTGTGAATTAAATTATATATATATATATATATATATATATATATGAACTCCGATTCAAGCAAATCACCACAAAATTGACAGCGTATATAGTAAATATTTTTCTCTGAACGGGTGTCTTTAAGATCGAAATCCAATTTTTATAAAGAATAGTTCTATTCTTAAATCGTAAAGTACATCCACATCATTATAATTCTTAATCTATTTTTTGGTTAAAAATATTTACTCCACAACAAATAGGACTGACTAATAAAATTGGAGTGGAGTTATTTTTTATTTTTTCAGAAAAATACAAGCTTCTAACAAATCCTAATCCTGTTAGCATGCATCAGAAGGACATTTGCATATTGGTGGCTATTGTGAGTGACAACTTTAACAGTTAAGAATAATAAAGGGCCGTAAACGAGTCGAGCTCAAACAAGCATGGAGTGTGCGAGCTAGGCTAGGTCGTTCACTACTCGAGTCGAGCTTGAGCTCGGCTTGTTTGTCAGCCGGGCCTAAGAGAACGACTGAGCTCGGCTCGTGTACAAGGGAAAGAAAATCAACAACCGAAATAAAAAGTTTTTAAAAAAATGTATATTAACTCAGATCTGTAGGAAATGAAATTTTCTTGCAGATCCACGATGGAAGAAAAAACAAATAAAAGAGAAAAAGAACAGAGAAAAGGAGACCTAAAGAAAAATAAAAAATAATGATCAACCGATAAAAAAAGAAGTTAACAATGCTGACATCTAACATGATCTCTCAAAATATATGAAGATATGTTCGGATCTAAAGGGAAAAAAAAGGCAACAGAAATAAAAGGAAAAAATTGTTGATATCGAACACCCACCCGTTTCCTAGTCGCTTCTCACGTCGAGCATGGCTTAATGCCATCGTCACTAGTTTTGCAGATGAACTGCCGCACGATTTTCTCTTGATAACCTCTCTCTCTTCTCCCTCAAGGCATGGCTCTCTGTTACAGTTGACAGTTTGAGAAGTAAGAAAGGCTGAGTCTTGGAGGATTCGGAAAGAAGTAAGACGAAAGGGATGAAGAATCAGGTCTGAAATCTTTTGGTCGAAAAGGTTAGGTGCAGTGCAGTGGAATCGTAACCGTTGGATCATGCACTGGGAAAGAGATGGAAATCACACGTGAAAGCAGCAGCACTAGTCTTACCTATGTAGTGGAATGTGGAAACAGTGGTGTGGGCCGGGGAGGCTTGACTCTAGAGTACTAGCCTTTAGAAAAAATGCGGAACGAGATAAAAGTGCTTTGTTTTATAACTAATTTTATCTATAATGTTAAAGTGTGTAATTATTGTGTAATTATTTAAAAAAAATTAAGATTTATTATTAAAAAATTAATCTTTTCTTATAAATCTTATATTTTATTATTTTTTCAAAACCATTACAAAATTCACGATTATATATACTTTTCTCTTTGTTTTATAATATGACTTCGGTGGCACCTCTTTGTTTGACGGGTCAAACAGTAGTTTTATAATTATCAATATCCTTGGGGCAACAAAAAGTCTCTAAATATATCATCTTGATGAATATTCATGTCTCGTTTGTGACGTCTATTCTTGTACGTCATCACAATCATTCAAAACTGTGGAAATTACTATTAAGTCCATTATCATTAGTTTATTACTTTATCAGCATTTATATTTGTAATGTCTGTTATTATCATCATCCCATTGGTTGATAATTATATTTGTATATATTTGTAATACATTTAATACATAGTTATAGACTATAGTGATTTAGTTATAGTGATTACTATCACTATAATAATATATTGATACTAAATATATATAGTTATAGACCTATAGTGATTTAGTTATAGTGATTACTATCACTATAATAATATATTGATACTAAATATATATAGTTATAGACCTATAGTGATTTAGTTATAGTGACTAATATAACCATATAATAGTATTAATATTATACTATAAATATTAGTTATAATGATTTAGTATAACTATATTAGAATAACTATAACTATAATCTATATTAGACTATTAATATTAGTTATATATTAGTATTAGTTATAATGATTTAGTATAACTATATTAATATAAGTATAACTATAATCTATATTAGTATAACTACTAATGTCTTATGTACTTATCAAAATTTAGTAATAATATTTGAGTGATTTGCTTTCTTTTTATATATTATATATAAAAAATATTTTGTATAATATTATTTTTGTATAAAACTTATATATTCATCATAACTTGTAAACTTATAATATTACATATTTATTGGACTCATGTATTCATCATAACTTCTACTTCTATAAGACTAGAAGTTGATATTATAAATTTATATATAGTATATAATATATGTAGTGGACCATAAGTAAGACAGTCTATAGACATAATTATCACTAAAAGAAAACTGTTTATTTGTGGCCAGTTAATTCCAGCGAAATGACTATTTACAGCTAAAATGAATCTATTTTGGTCACAAATAGTCTTTTCGCCTCAATTAAATGACAACAAAAACCCGTTTTTCTTGTAGTGTATGAATATTATAAATTATATATATGTCTAACTTTGGGCTATTATATATATTGTGTTATATATATATATATATATAAATATATACGAGTCAAGCTCATGAGTCGAGTCGAGTCGAACTTCATACGAGTTTGTTCACGAACATTAATCGAGCCAGTCGATCTTAATTTATACGAGTTTGTATCGTTTAGTAATCGAACCTAATTCTATGTTACGAACGGCCCATTTAATATTCGATTAGAGTTCATTTCGAGTTTAATCGAGTCAAATTCGAGCTACCTGTCGAGTAGCCTGTTCATTTTACTATCCTAGTTAAGATCAAGGAAAACACTAGTTTCATATAGGCGAAATCCTCTACTGATTTTTTTTTTAATTAATGATTAAGTAAGTGTTTTTAAATGAATATGTGATTTATTTTTATTTTTAAAAAATATCTAAATAGTTTAAAAAATTGGTGAAAGTAAAGTAAAATAAAAACTAAAAAAAAAAAGATTTTAATTATTGATCGGTAGAGGATTTCTACCTGGACGTAGCAACGTCGTCTTTTTCCCGTATACATGATAGTTAAAAACTTTCAAATGACAGCAGAAATCCTACAGATCGCAATACAAGAATGATCATAGACTTTCTCCTCCTTTAAAATGTCAAACTTTAAGGTCGTGCCCAACCATTAATTATGGCATTTGTAGCAGTGACATTTGACTAAGTCAATATCAGTTCATCTTCAAAAATATTTTAAAAAATAGAGATAGAATTATCTTTATTGGAGTAATCAAATACTAGTAGTTTCAACTATGAGCTACAGTATTTTTAAGTATTTCTTCATATTTGAATATATATTATTTAATTTAAAATAATATTTTATTCTAAAATTTCAGACCAAAATACTTTAATATTTCCTATGTTTTATTCTAAAATGTGTCTGTTGGATAATTAGGTTGAGGAAAAATATTTAAAATTATATTATTATTTTGACTAATACAATATATAGGGTTATGGCTTAAATGATTTTAGATTTATAGAAAAATATGTACTTTTAGTTAAATTTTGGAAATGATTTTAATGAAATTAATGCTAATGCTCAAAGTTAGAAGTTGGGTTAATTATATAAGAAGAAGAAATCCAAGTGATTGACAGACTTATATCAAGGTTTAATTTTAGCGGTTGATGAATTTACGACGGTCCAAATGAACCAGCTTAATGAGGGGTTGAGGCATGCAAGATTTGAACATCTAATTCCTGTCTAATTTCTCCGTCAATAATTGATGGTTCCAAATGGAGGGCCACACCAATCTAAATTATTGGACGGATAATTTAGTGAAAAAGTAAGCATTCCATTCCAAAAGCAAAAAAAGTAAAAAGTAGTGATATGACCCCATTGCATGGAGGAGATACCCAAGCTGCTCAATCTTTTCATATTACTTTTCCATAAAATATATTTTTTAAAAATTTTTTACTCACTGCATATTAAATATAATTTTTTTTTAATTTTTAATTTTTATTAAATATGTAATATATAGACGAAGAGTACAAAAATTAAATTAATTTAAAAAGAATAAAACTAAAAAAAATTAAAAAATATATTTAATTATAGAATGTGGTGTGTAACGTTCATCGAGAAGAATGTTTGTTGACTTAACGTCACGATGAATGATTCCTCCAGCCGGATGATCACCAGTGTGTAGATAGTGCAGGCCCTTCGCCGCACCAATGCAAACTTATAGTCTTTGCTTCCAAGACAATTCAGACTGTGAAGTTGATTTCTCAGAGTTGTTATATGAATGATAGAGGTGATCTCTGAGAGTCTCCTTTTCCATGAATTCATAAACCAGGATCATCTCACGCCGTTCATCGCAACATCAAATCAGAGAAACAAGATGGCGGTAGCGGATTTGAGAAAACACCAAGATCTCCATTCGGAACTCCTCTAGACCCTGCCCATGTCTTGGTTCACTTCGTTTCACAGCCACTTTCCTGCCGTCTTTAAGTAGCTTTGCATTGAAGTTCCTAGTTGCATGCTGTAATTTAACAAAAGGTACCCGTAAACTGAGGTTTAGACTAGGAGCAAGAGAAGCATTAGCGCCTCTCGGAGTCAACATGTTATTGTAACTAAACCCTCCATAAAGAAGCACTCCCAAAATGGGGTCAGGCCCTGGTTTTCTGTATTTTAAAGCCAATGCCACGATCATTATCAAAATGAAACTTGCCCCACTACATAGACGACCAATTACAACAAGGGAGAGTTTCTTCTTCTCTGCTTCACTCTCCCAATGTGGAATGAAATGATCTGATTCCTTCACGACCTCCATAATCTCCAGCCCACTCAAAAAGGAATCAGGAACCGTAGAGTTCTTCACTAGGCCGATACTAACATTCATAGATCCTAAACCATCCGAATCAACCACAAAATCCACATAAAATGGAACTCCATCGGGTTGATCTCCAGTTAGATTGATCTCCCGACTAAAATTGCAATTGATATCGAGATTGAACCACAATATATTAGCTGATGTACTTACTATGTCGGAGAAATGGGCCCGAAGAAAGTATTTAGAATTCTTATTGACAGGAAAACCTCACGTTACCTTTGGTGAATTACTATCCGCTCTAATCAACTTTTTTGCCGTATTACGGCCAAAAGCTGGGGAGATAAATGGATCTGTGCTCTAACATGGCTGATAAGGATAAGGCTCAAACCGTAACATCCAAAATTCAAAATAATTAGCTTGCCGAAAGGAACGGAAGTCTGGTGCTGGATGCAAGAATTCTGTTTTCCTCTGTTTTATCTTTACGTTGTTCTTCCGTATTATTCTGCACACTTGTATTTAAATTCTTGTAAATCCTATCTCTTGTAACAAACTTCAGTTATATATGAGAAGAAAACACACGACTCTGGCATTAAATTCCAGAGCTGTTTCGGTTCTTTCATGGTATCAAAAAATCCTATAGCTAACGCTTCTAACGATCCTATAGCTGCTGTTGCAGATTCCTCAGTTCCTTCCGCTGCATTTCATCTTCCAGCTCAAGTTATTTCCATCAAACTTGATGGAACTAACTTCCTTGCCTGGAGTGCTCAATTAATTCCTTTGTTTCGGAGCTATGGACTCATGGGAATTGTTGATGGTTCCGACTTATGTCCTTCTCAATTTTCCAGTGCAGAAAACAAGGCCCAAGGTATCCTTAATGCTGCCTATATGGCTTGGCAGTATAAGGACCAAACGGTCCTTGGCTGGATTATTTCTTCTTTGTCTCCTACGGTGGTCTCCACCATTTATGGTCTTGAGACTTCCAGGCTTGCTTGGCAAGCTCTTGGCGCACGTTTTACTGCGCCCTCATCCTCTCGTGTGTCTCTTATCAAACGAAAGTTGCAGTCTTTACAGCAAGGGTCCTTATCTTGCCAAACTTTTTTGGATCAAGTTAAGGCTCTTGCTGATGAACTTTCTGCTGTTGGGAAATCTGTTGATGATTTGGATTTAATTTTATCTGTTCTCAATGGTCTCAATTCTTCATTTCATTCCTTTATCACTACGTATATGCTCCTATCTAAGGAAAAATCTATGTCTTTCTCGGATTTTCATGCAGAATTGTTGAACTATGATCTTATGCAAAAATTTCATAGTCAGTCCCTTCATTCTGAGGCAGGTTCCTATGCTCTCTACTCCCATAAACCTGGCTCTAAATCAGGTTCTCGACACACCCATAATAAATCTCGCTTCTCAGGGGTCTCTAAAGGTGTGGGTAGTGCGTCTTCTCAATTTAGACAGTCTCTACCTCACCTACCGCTCACATCTTCAGCTGTGCCTGCGTCGTCCGAGTCTCGCTCTCGTTCCCCATGTCAAATTTGCAAACGAGAGGGGCATCAAGCTTTGGACTATTTTAATCAAATGAATTATTCATTTCATGGACGTCATCCTCCTACTGAATTAGCCGCTATGGTGGCTGAGGCTAACACGACTTATCTAAATCAACACCAATGGTATGCGGATAGTGGGGCTAATCTTCATGTTACCTCAGATATTGCTAATCTTGCAACTTCTCAACCTTATGAAGGCAATGACACCGTGGGTGTAGGTAATGGGACATGTTTGATCATATCTCGCACTGGCAATACTTCTATTAAAACTTTGTCTTCTACTCTTGCTTTAACTGATGTTGCCTATTGTCCTCAAGCCTCTGCCCATCTTCTTTCTATCAATAAATTCTGTAAAGATAATAATGTTCTTTTTGAACTCACTGGCTCTGATTTTTCTGTGAAGGACATCCTGACGGGGGACACACTCTTGACGGGACCAAGTGACAATGGATTGTACCCAATCAACCTTCGTCAACTATCTTCATCGCCGTATCATGCTCTCACAATGACGGTTGGCGTCAAGGCTTCTACTTCTACTTGGCATTGTCGTTTGGGACATCCTTCCACCGAAATTCTTCATCGTGTCATTTCCAATTTTTCTCTTCCAATTAGTGATTCAATAAATAAAGCGTCAGTTTGTGCGTCGTGTCAACTAGGTAAGGCTAAGCAGTTACCGTTCTCTGAATCTTCACGAGAATCAACTGCTCCCCTTGAAATAATTCATTCTGATGTCTGGTCCACTTCCACTCCTTCTTTGAGTGGTTGTCGTTATTATGTAATTTTTATTGATGACTTTACTCGTTTTTCTTGGATGTTTCCTATTTCACATAAATCTGATGTTTATTCTACATTTGTTAAATTCAAGCTTTTAGTGGAAAAACAATTTAAATCTACCGTTAGACAATTCCAAAGTGATAATGGTGGTGAATTTTGTTCTACCATGTTTAAGCAGTTTTTGAGTGACAATGGAATTTTTCATCGTCTGTCTTGTCCTCATACGTCTCAACAAAATGGCCTTGCTGAGAGGAAACATCGTCATATTATGGACATGGGTCTTACTCTTCTCGCTCAATCCGGCTTGTCTAAGAAATTTTGGGTTGATGCTTTCCTAACCGCTATCTTCATAATTAATCGACTACCTACCAAAGTTCTTGATTATTTATCACCCTTTGAACGTCTTTTCTATCTTCCTCCTGATTTTACATATTTTCGAGCTTTTGGATGTCAATGTTTTCCATGTCTCCGTCCTTATACAAATGATAAATTATCATATCGTAGCACACCATGTATTTTTCTTGGTTATTGTTCTAATCATAAAGGCTTTCGGTGCTTTGATCCTTCCTCCAGACGTGTTTACATCTCTTGGAACGTGGTTTTTGACGAAGAGAAATTTCCTGCAAAATCCATTCTCACCGAGCCCGTCAACTGCGTCTCCTCCTCAGGTAATTCCCAAGGTTTGAATTTTCTTCCTTCCTCTCATATTTTGACCCCGTCCTCTATTATTTCTACCCTTCCAGAAATGTCTTCAAATATTAATCCCACTCTTATTTCACCAGAAAACCCCCTCTCCTCGTCTGTCCTGTCTCTCAATTCTGACCAACCCGAGAACTCTGTCCTCTGTCCCGAAACCCATCTTCACTCCTCTATATCACCTCTCAACTCTGGCCAACCCGAGTCTTCTGTACACTGTCCCGAAATTCATGAACCTGTTATTAGTCCATCCTTTCCCGAAACGCATCCCCTCTACTCTATCCCAGCCCTCAATTCTAGCCAACCCGAGATCTTTGTGAACCCTCCAGCGTCCTCTACACTTACTCTTAGTCGTCCCTCTGCTCATCAAGATAGTGCACCCCTTGATAGAGTCACCTCTACTCATATGCCTTCCACTCAGATAATTACTAGATCACAGACCGGTAATCTTAAGCCCCGTAGGTTCCCTGGCTTTCACTTATATTCCACTCGTCATCCTCTTCGAGCATTGCATGCAGGTGTGGTTAGTTCTGAGCCTCGAACCTATGCTCAAGCAGCATCTCTACCCGAGTGGCATGCAGCAATGGAAAGTGAATTTCAGGCACTATTAAAGAATGAAACCTGGTCACTATGTTCTCGCCCTCTTGGTAAAAACGTGGTGCCGTGTAAATGGGTTTTTAAACTCAAGCGACGACCTGACGGTAGTGTTGAGCTTCACAAGGCTAGATTAGTAGTTGTCGGTTATCTACAACGAAGTGGTATTGATTTTCATGACACATTCAGCCCGGTCATAAAACCTTCTACAGTCCGTATGGTTCTTGCACTTGCCATTTCTTTTAACTGGGATATTCGTCAACTTGATGTTTCTAATGCTTTTCTTCATGGTATTTTAGAAGAGGAAGTTTATATGACACAACCAAAAGGTTCTGAGGATCCGTTACACCCACAATATGTTTGTAAGCTTCATAAGTCTCTCTTGGTTTAAAACAAGCTCCTCGAGCTTGGTTTAATTGGCTATCCACTGCGCTTTTGGCTCTTGGTTTTCAAAGCTCACAAGTTGACCCCTCGTTATTTACCTATCATCTTGAGAATATCCATGTATTTTTATTAGTGTATGTGGATGATATTCTTGTCACCTCAAATGATCAGGATTTTATAACCTCTCTGATTTCTAAACTACAACTTGAGTTTGCTATGAAGGATCTCGGTCAATTGGCATACTTTTTGGGCATTGAGGCCACACGGAATTCTTCCGGATTACATCTTCGGCAAACCAGGTATATTATTGATCTTTTGGATCGTGTGCAACTACTTGGTATTCAACCGTATCGTGCTCCTTGTGTCTCGGGTTCCAAGCTATCCAAATTTGATGGAGAAATTCTTCAAGATCCATCTGAATATAGGCAAACGGTGGGTGCCTTACAATATGTTACTCTCACACGCCCCGACATTGCTTACTCAGTAAATCAACTCTGTCAACACATGCAAGCACCAACCACGGCTCATTGGACAGCAGCCAAACGTGTGCTACGCTACTTAAAGCTTACACTTGATTATGGTCTTTTCTACACATCTAGTTCTTTTGCCATTAATGCTTATTGTGACTCTGATTGGGCTGGTGATCCTGACGACAGACGCTTAACTTGTGGTTATGGTGTTTATGTTGGATCCAATCTAATATCTTGGTCGGCTAAGAAACAACCTGTCGTGTCCAAATCAAGCACTGAAGCTGAATACCGGTGTTTGGCTCTAGTTACGGCTGAGGTGTATTGGTTGCGCATGCTGTTGCGCGAGCTCAAGGTCTCCCTTCCATCTGCTCCAGTTGCTTGGTGTGATAACATAAGTGCCTTAGCTCTTGCCTCAAATCCCATTTTCCATGCACGGTCAAAACATATAGAAGTGGATTACCACTTTGTCCGTGAAAAGGTGGCCAATAAAGACATAATTCTTCAGCATGTTCCTACTTCTCTCCAACCTGCAGATATATTCACAAAGGGACACACGGCTTATCGGTTTTGCTTCCTCCGAGATAAGCTTTCTGTGATAGATCTCCCTGCCAGTTTACGGGGGAATGATAAGGATAAGGCTCAAACCGTAACATCCAAAATTCAAAATAATTAGCTTGCCGAAAGGAACGGAAGTCTGGTGCTGGACGCGAGAATTCTGTTTTCCTCTGTTTTATCTTTACGTTGTTCTTCCGTATTATTCTGCACACTTGTATTTAAATTCTTGTAAATCCTATCTCTTGTAACAAACTTCAGTTATATATATGAGAAGAAAACACACGACTCTGGCATTAAATTCCAGAGCTGTTTCGGTTCTTTCAATGGCTTGTAATCATCTTTGGGAAAATCCGTTGCATCTTTTGGGTTGAGTAAGTATTCATTGTCTGGATTCCATTTCCTCCATAAAATAATCGAGCTTGAATGTAGAACCTCCAGCGTCGATCCTATAGATTAATTTATGCAGAACCTTAGAGGTCAAACCACTGTAGTCACTCTTAGCTCCTTTTGAAGTAATGTGAGGGACCTTATCAGGGATGAAGCTCTCGGGGCCAAGAAAGACTTCTATGGCATTCACGTAAGCCGAAGATGTCTTGTATGTAGATTTAAATTCACCTTTTGGGATGGTGTGCAAGAGTTCCTCAATCTTAGGAGAACTAGTAACTTTTCGGAAGCTAAAGTTCATCAAAAGTGAAAACCTTGAAAGTGAAACATTGAACCGAGGGACAGGCAGATCATTAGTATATAGTGACGTGAAAACAAAGAAATGGAGGCGTACAATGTATGTACCAGTCTGGTTGGTATCAAACTTATATGAAGATGGATATCTGAAAATTCTTGCTGCTTGGTACAGATCAGTACATGAGGTACTTGTTGATGGTTACTGTTTCCGATAGTTTCTCCCTTTTCGACTAAGAAATCCCGGTCGCCAACAAAGACTTGGGGCTCGACGTGGATTTCAGAGTTTGTTCCACAGTCGATGAAGAATTTATTAGGAGAAGAGTAAGCTGAAGAGAGAAGTAGAAAGGAAGTGAAATGGAGAGGTAAGAGAGGACAGAGTACTCGGGAAAGAAGCTTATGGGAGGGAAGAACTTCCATGGATTTTCTGGTAAAGATTGCTATTGTTTTAGTGGTTTTGGGTATCTGAGAATGGAATAAATTAAGGTGGTGATGATCATGCATGAAACTCTATCATGGATATGCTTGCATCTTAGTGGAGTTATTAAAGAAAGACTATGACTTGGAAATATATCATCATTCCACCAATTTCATAAAGGAAGGTAGCGAAATTGTAGGCAGCTGTAGGCAAAAAAAAAAAAAAAAGTTTCCTTTTCTGTAAACGCTCTGCTAAGGTTCGGAAAATTCTTCTTGCACCCTAGGGTTACTTAGGCTGCATAGCGGCTGTTTGTGCTTTGCTGCCTTCAGATGCCAGCCTCGAATAGCCAAATGAGCATTGGCTAGAACGGAATGTCAAGTGAACACTAGGGTTTGTGTCTCGCTCGAGCTGACTGTCGAGTGAGACTTGAGCGAACTCTCTCTAACTTGCATTCGCTCGAGCGGTATGTCGAGCGATGTCGAGCAAACATTGGCTCGAGCCAACAGTCGAGCCAACTTCAGCAAACACTTTTTTAGCTCTAAAACCGGTCTCCACATATATCCCAACAATCTCCCACTTAGAGACTGGGTCTCCACATGCCAGCCATTATTTCCAGCCAAGCCCTATCATTTCTGCAGCTCACAGCTCCCGTTTTCAAACTAGAAGATGCACTGAAGTCAAGCCTGACTTCAGTCTTCCACATACATCACCCTTAGTCAGCACATCCACAGGGCGATTCACAACTCCCACTGCACCAGGAGTATCCGGTCTCGAACCGATCTTGGCAACCTTAACCAACTTTTCCAGGCTTTCATGAGGAACGACAAAGCTGACTCCCTTTGGCTTCCTCACATGTTTTGTACTATCAAGCCTGCCTTTTTGCACTCTTGTATTTCCCTGCACATCACTGGATTCTGATGTCAAATACAAATAATTAGATCTCTTACCATGCGCTAGGACCAGCGCACTCTTAGTGATTTTCCAAGCTCCTTCAGAGAACGCTACTGCAAAATCGCTGTTATCAAGCTGTCCCACAGAGATCAGGTTTTTCTTCAGATTTGGAACATGTCTGACTTGCTGTAAAGTCCACACGCTCCTGTTTGGAAGTGTGATATGCACATCACCCACTCCCACTACATCCAGTGCCTCTCCATCAGCCGCATACATTTTCCCAAAATCACCAGCAATATAATTTTGCATGATTTCTCAATGCGAGGTGCTATGGAATGAAGACCCTGAATCCAACACCCAATCATCAATCGGACTGTGCACTGCAAGAAGTAAGGCATCATGAATTTTTTCTGCCACTACATTCACAGCATCATTATCAGAACTTTCTTGATTCCTGCAATTTCTCTTGATGTGGCCCGGCTTGCCACAACTCTAGCATGTGATCTGCTGCCCAGATCTCATCTTACTATTTCCCCTGCTTTTGGAGCTTGACTTGCCATGTCCTCTGTATAACGCCCCGTCCCCGAGGGTCCGGAGAGTTAACTCATATAACCTGATAATCAACTCTAACAAAGCTAAAGTACTTCCAAATTCAAGAACATATATTTTCCAACTTCAAATCAAATGTAAATACTTCAAATTAATAAACCATATAAACTCATTTATCCAATTTTCAATCCAACAACCCAAATAAAATATCAACTCTTCTCCATGTCTTAAATAACAAACTAGAAATAAGATAACATTGACATAAATCACCATAACCCGTCTAAATCAATTGAAGCAAACTTAAGAAAATATAAATAACTTCCAACATCAACACTAATACCACAAGATACCCAACAACAATTCACTGCTAATCTTCTCCATAAACTCTAATACTGATCCTCAGCTGAACCATCAATGTCATCTGACATATTATGAAGATTAAAGGGGTGAGTTATCAACAATTCAGCAAGCAGAGATAATATACTAGCATGTAAACATGAGCATTTATAACAATTGATAAACAGAATCAAAATATTTTCATTTGTTCATAACAAAACTTTTAGATTTTCATATTCGCTCTTTTGCATAGTTCAGAAACAAAGTGCACAAAACTAGCTCATGTCTACACTAGTCATGACAGAAAACACTTTCTCTTATATTGAATTTATGCATATGCAGAATAAACATCTGAGGTTGTTTTCAGATAATTTCTTTTCAAAAACAAACATGCTTATTTTCAAAGTCAACCTCATTTTATTTCTTTTATGCAAAACTAGTATATGAACCCCGCTTACTTGACTTCCTCGTAATATCAATTCCTTGAGTCGAAATTCTAGTAGTAACACCACCTAAACAAAACATATACCCCATATTTAGTAACCAATCTAGTAAGCTACTATTTATTGAGTAATAAATCAAAACAGTCCCTTCATAACTCAATAACTATCATAACAATTAAACCCGAACAACTCTCTCTTCAAACCATTCGCATTTAAAATCCAAAACAGCCACCTTTTATTAACGCCGAAGCAACCATAATTACTTCCAAAACCAACAACAACAACTCCAATGATTAAAACATACTCCAAATCAAACTTCACCTCCAACCTTCAAAGAAACATTTCATTGTCTGCATCACTATTTTAGTCATTCAACAATTCAATACTTGTATAAAAAAAATATCCAATACCACCAGCTCAAAATATCCATAAATTACACCAAATAGTCTCAACCAAAATAGTCTCACAACGCCGTCCAAAATCATACTCCTTGACTTCAAAAATTCCATCACACTCCATCACAATCCAACATATAAAACATCAACACAAAAATAAATTTATAACTATAATAGATTGCCAAAAGTCACTGCAGTAGTGCAAAAATCCTACCCACATCACAAACAATTCAGCGACATCACTGCATTTCACAATCAACCACAATATCTAAACTCTACCGAAAGCTTCTGAAGTGACTTACCTAATAGAGTCACGAAAACTTCAAACCACTTCAAGCCAACACAACCCACCGTAGTCGACGCTTAGAAAAAAATTTCAAAGCAATCTCTAGTGAATGAGAAAGTGACCTGCGCAAAGAAAAGCCTGAGAAGTTGAGTGTGTGCGTACGGTAGCATAACAGAGTGTGTGTGTGTGTGTAATCAAAATAGAGCAAAACTTGAAATAGAAGAGAGGCCTGCGTGAGTAAAACCGGAAGAAGAAGGAAGGAGAAGAAATAAATACAAGAAAAAAATAAAACGAAAGAGAGGGATGCCGGATTGAGGGAAGAAGTTACCAATTTTTGTTCAAGAAGCCGAACAAAACTGCAGTGGAAACACAATTTGAAGTTCCAACACCTTGAGTCGAGCGCACGGTGAAGGGATGGAGAAGAGGAAAAACAAATGAGAGGAACCGATTGAAATGCCTGCAGAAGTGAGCGAATCCGATTCTTGAGCGTGGTAAGAGGTGAAAATCAACTGCTGGGATTATGGGTTGGTGCGCACGGTTAGAGCAATATGCAGAAATGCAGTGCAGTGGGAAGAAACCGTGGAGAAGAAAAATAGTGCAGCAGAAAAGGGGACTCACCAAAAAGATGCCGTCTGTCTCTCAACAAGTGCTCGTGGGCTGGGCTTTGTGCATCCGACTGACTTCAAAAGGGCTGGGCCTAGAGCCCGGGTATTACACTCTGCCTCTATTGTCAACAATCAGGGTAGATCCTGAACCCGAAGACTCACCTATGTCTCTCATACATATCTCTTCAGCAAGCACCATGTCACGTATGTCATCGTAGTTCAGTTTTGCCTTGCCGGCTAAACTACTCACAGCCATCCTCATGGCCTCCCAACTGTTTGGCAAGGATGCCAGCAGAATCAATGCTCTAATCTCATCATTAAACCCAATCTCTACAGAAGACAGTTGATTTGTGATCATATTGAATTCATTCAAGTGTTGGGCTACATACATACCTTCAGACATCATCAGATTGAACAATTTCTTCATCAAGTGCACCTTATTGTTCGCAGACGACTTTTCATACATACCTGATAAAGTCGCCATGAGATTCACCGTGGTTCTCTCTTTACTGAAAATTTGTGCCACTGTTCTTGACAAAGTCAGCCGAACAAGATCTAGAACTTATCGATCTAATAGGGTCTACTCAGCATCAGCCATGCTCTCAGGCTTCTTTCCCAATAGTGGAAGGTGGAGCCTCTTCCCATAGAGATAATCCTCAATCTGCATCTTCCAATACCCAAAATCAGTGCCGTCAAACTTCTCGATCCCGGGTGCATTCACTTTATCTCTAGCCATCATTCTCCTTCAGATCCGACCTTGGCTCTTGATACTAGTTGTTGTGAAATACTATGCAAAGCACACACACCAACGATGACAAATAAAGTAAAAGCAAAACAATAAAGAACACGACACACAATATACGTGGTTCGGCAAATTGCCTACGTCCACAGGAGCTGCAGAAATCTTATTAACCAGAGGAGATTACAATCACTCAATCTCAACTCACACTCTCTAGGGCTTTTTGCTCTCTTACACAATATGCACTCACAAGACAATTGTTCTCTCTTAAAATGTGCTTAAGACCATCCAACACAAGTCTAATATGACATATATATAGTGAGTGGTGCTGGAAACTCTAATATACTTCGCTCGAGCGGAGTGTCGACCTCGACTCAAGAGAATAGCCAAATGAATATTGGCTCAAGGGAGTGTCAAGCGAACACTAGGGTTTGTGTCTCGCTCGAGCGGAGTGTCGAGTGAACTCTCTCTGACTTGCCTTTGCTCGAGCGGTTTGTCGAGCGATGTCGAGCGAACCTTGGCTCGAGCCAACAGTCGAGCCAACTTCAGCAAACACTTTTTCAGCTCCAAAACCAGTTTCCACATATACCCCAACACCATGGTGTTAAAGTTTCTTAGGCAGAGACCATCTCTTGATGCCATGAGGGCGTTTATCCGTAACCAGTGGGGATTGTCAACCATGTCGGTGGTTTCTGCCATGCTACGCCCAAGAAACGTCTTTGTTCGAATGTCAACTGAAGGAGATTTCAACAAAGCACTTTCCAGAGAATCTTGTGATGTGAATGAGACTCAATTTAGACCATTTGCTTGGACTCCCGAATTTGATGAAGCCTTTGAACCGTCGTGTGTCCCGGTTTGGATTTTTCCACCCAACTTTTTTCATGCATCCATGTTAAAATAGCTTACAACACCGATAGGTAAATCATTCGGAGGCATAATGCCACAACGTGTGCGACAAGGACAGACGGTGCAAGTAGGGGTGTAACTAGTCTAGTCTGGTCTGGTTTTAGACAAAATTTAAGACCGAACCAGTATATACCGGTTTTACATTTTTCAAAACCGATTAAGCATCGGTTACTCTCCTAAACAGGTACCTCCAGTTTTACCCGTTTCCGATCCGGTCAGGTGGGCCTAGAAAGGTTGATGGGATCTACGGAGCTTCTTCTTGGGTGACTGCAGGAAGAGATCAATGTGTTTCTGAGGATGCAGGTAGTGGGCCTAGAAAATTAATGGGACAGTGTGAACTGCATGGGCTATTGGAAGCAGTTCAGCTCGTGGGTTAAGAGGAGCAATGAGTGGCTCAGCTTGTGGGCCAAGATGTGGTCCAAAGTGACCAACTTGCAATTTAATCTGCGGGCCAAGGTGCAAGCTCGTCCGTTGTTCAATTAGTGGGCTTAGGCATGAAACACTTAGTGGGCCAAAGGAATCTACAAGCTTTGGTGAATGTGGATCAGCGGGAGAATCCGTGTAGGCCTGAGGCTCAAGGTGAGATTACAATAGTTGAAGTGCAGACGATGGTTGCTAAGATGGAAAATGCAATAGTCTTACAGGAAGACATGCATAAGGATTATATCACTGACTCGGAGAGTCCAAGTAAGTTTCAAAAAAGGCACTCCACTAGGGCGGTGATTCGCCCATCTAAACTTAATCTATTATTAGTCCCATTATTTTTTGAAATATTAGGGGAGTTGGAGAGAACTGGAAAATTTGCTTCTTACTATTGTTTTATGCTAAGTGCAATCAATTTGAGAGGCAAGCTCTTTGGGCAGATCTAGAGGCTACTGGCAATGGTAATCTTTTGTGGGTGACTTGCGGTGACTTCAATATTATTAAAGACAATTCAGAATGAAGAGGTGGTCTTCCCCCGACCTTTTCCAGCTATGGAATACTTCCAACAGTGTATTTAGAACTACGGTTGGATGGACATATGCTTCAAAGGGCCGAAGATGACTTGGTGCTAAAAACAAAACTACTTCAGAAATTTTTACTTGATGGTTGATTTCATTTAAGTTAATTTTTGTTGGATATAATTTTGATGTTGGACTAGAACATGCATAGACTTTAAATCTTGTGAACTTTGAGAGTACTAATCTTAGTCATTGTTCTTTGTCATTATTCTTTTATTCATGATTATTTGTTTGAAATTTCTACTCGGTTTCTTGGTATGTTGTTTGTGTTTTTGGCAGGTTTATATTACATTTATCAAGTTGGTTTTGTCACCAATCCGTTAAAGAGAGATATTGTAGATGGAAGATATTCATCAAGTTGGCTTTATCATCAATTCGCTAAAGGGGGAGATTGTACATGTAAAAGTTTGGTTAGGACTAGGTGACAAAGTTGATAAGTTTGGATATGATTAAGTGATTAAAATGATAGAGTTTATCCTATCATTAAATTTGTAATTTTGGATGAATGTAAATTATTTATTGACTTTATTTATAAACAATATTAAGTTTATCTAGGAGGTATTAGATGCTGTTTAGATAAGTCATAAGTGTAAAAATCGAGTTCCGATGAATTTGCACTTATCCAGAGAAGAGGTTAAAATGAAATTAGCTACTGCAGTGAAGAGTTATCTCGAAATGTCAGCATTCTATCAGGAGACGTCTTCGCGACATATTCGATTTGTCAGCAGAGTCCTATTGAAACCAAAACTACTTTTAGATTGTTTATTTAAGGGATCCTACTGGTTATAATCTGTTGAGATTTAGATATAAATATTTTCTAAAGCACTTTCAGTGCATATTTTGGTGTGAAAATTCCTTGGAGAATTTTCATATTGTTTCTCTCAAAGAGTGTGATCGTGCTCCATGTGGGAAAATTGAGCCAATTCCAGAAGGGGAGTCAATATTTTAAGATCGTCAGAGGTTCTGGCTGCTACTGCAGTAGAAGAAAAATAGGTCATTTGTCTGATCAAGTAAGAGTGTTAATTGATAAAGGTTTTGTAATGAACTTTACTTATAATTTAATTTTCAAACGATAAAATTGAATTTTCTGAATTTAGCTATCCCGTAGGGTTTTACCTTTAAAAAGTTCTTTAAAGAGTTTCTCTTCATCACCAATCTTTGTGTCATGTAATTTATTTATTTACTTTATATGTTCATTTGATTAAATAATTGCAAGATTGAGATCTAATAAATTTGTTCCAGTTAATTGGTGGATATTTTCTTGAATAAACAAGGATACTTGGGTAATTTCATTTTATAACAAAATAAGTAGTTAACAATCTGATGTATTATATAAATCCATGTCAATTTATGAATTTACTTTTATAAAATCACTTTGTGACTAAAATATTAATCTACCAAATATAAAAATGTTTGGGTTGTTTCATAGAACTATTAACACAACATCTCTTTTTTATTTTTTATTTGTATTCATATTCATAACACGTACATCTGGTGCACAAGGAATGAGGCACGTACCGCAAGGCCGGAAACAAGTATACATTGTAACTAAAATCCTTAATGCTTTCAAGATCGCAAACTTAGAGGATTCCTGCAGCAGGAATTTTTAAATAGATTAAGGCCGAGATCCAATCATAAGTAAAAAAAAAAAATGTTCAAGTGCGACCCGAAGGTCGATGAAGTGCTTTTAAGGGTACGCACAGAGCTAAAGCGTAAGGCATAATTGAAGAGAATGGGAGAGAAGAGTGTGGAAAGAATCTTATATATAGCTAGGATGAACTGCAACTCCAATGAAGTTATGGTAGTCGTTGTGCTGTCCTCAAATGGCTCTCTGGGCATCCCAGTTTCTTGTAGCCGTAGTGCATAATTTAGGAAATACAACACATCCTGCATAGTCGGCCTCTCAATAGTAAATACCTTCAAACACTTTTCTGCAGTATCACCAAATATTCTCAATGAACTTGGCTTAATGTTACCAACAAGCACCGTATCAATAATCTTCTCGTGTTGGCCTTTCTTTTGCCATTGCATCCCCTATTCAGCCAAGTTCACCTCATCCTGCTAAGATGATTGTATGATAGCTAGTCTAGCACAGAGAACTTCAAGAAGTACAACTCCAAAGGAGTATACATCAGATTTCTCTATCAACTGTAGAGTTGTGATGTATTATGGATCAAGATAACCAAAGCTATCCTTTACACCCATAGTGAAGTTGTCCAGATCGAGAAGGCCGGATTTGAAAGGCCAAAGTCGGCAACTGTAGCCATATAATGTTCATCGAGCAGAATATTTGTTGACTTCACATCACGGTGAATGATTCCTCCAGCTGGACTAGTGTGTAGATAGTGTAGGCCCCTTGTTGCACCGATGTAGATTTCTAGTCTTTGCTCCCAAGATAATTCAGACACTGAAGTTGATCTCTCAGAGTTGTTATCTGAATGATAGAGGTGATCTCTGAGAGTCCCCGTTTTCATAAACTCGTAAACCAGTATCATCTCATGCCGTTCATCGCAATATCCAATCAGAGAAACAAGATGGAGGAAACAAATCTGAGACAACACCATGATCTCCGATTGCAATTCCTTCAAACCCTTGTCGTGGATCACTTCGTTTCACAGCCACTTTGGTACCATTTTTAAGAGTTCCTTTGTAGACTTCCCAAATCCACCCTCACCAATCAATAGCTTTTCATTGAAGTTCTTCATTTCATGTTGTATTTTAGAAAAAGGAACCTTTAAACTAAGGTTTAGACTAGGAGCAACGGAAGCATTAGGACCTCTCTGAGTCAACCTGCACTACACGTCTCAGCCACCATTGTTGCACTACACAGAAACTATTGTGCGTAAAACCAACCACCGAGCACGTCTCAGCCACTGA
Organism: Juglans mandshurica; assembly: GCA_022457165.1. Taxonomy (NCBI): domain Eukaryota; kingdom Viridiplantae; phylum Streptophyta; class Magnoliopsida; order Fagales; family Juglandaceae; genus Juglans; species Juglans mandshurica. The sequence continues at coordinate 51,014,564 of CM039619.1, forward strand.
GCACAACCCTTCCTCCTCTGTAAGCTGCCCACTCACTTGCCGCCCGTACGTGCACCAAAGCCCAATGTTGCTTCCATCCCAACCAAAGCCCACTCCTGGCCGTCGTACTCCTCACACCAGCAACCCTGAGTCTTCATTGTTCCAAGCAGCAAGCCTCCGCCCACGACGCTGTATCTAAACAACAAGCCCACGCTGCGACACCGTGAGCCTCCTTCACGCCTCTTCCCTCTCTCGATTTTCTTGTAAGAGTTTTATTTAAACGCTATGTCTCATACACCCATATCCTGATGGGTTTAAGATAGGTCAATTGTTATCACTTAATTGATGAGTCACAATGAGATAAGAAACCCTATTTCTAATCACAGTGGGAAACAAAGTCCTTAGATTTCTTGATGGCCACAACTATATAAATAGTATTGAGGGGTTAAGGGTTCTCTCCTACAATATTATTGGGCCTCTAGCTATCGGGAGACACTTGTGAAGCTAAGTTGCTAGGTTGTTCCATTTCTCATAGTCAAGTCAAATTCTTCTTCAATCTGTGATGGATAAAGGTACGTCTTTTAACTATTATTCTTTTATTATCGTGGATTATAGAATATCAAAGATCTGATTATTAATGTTCATGTTAGAATATTTAACATATGGTATCAGAGCCAGGTTACAGATATTTTATGATCTCGATAAAATATACAGTAAATAAATGACTATTTGATTTTATATGTACCTCCGTGTCTCTGTTGATTTTATCACGCTGTGGTCGACTGAAAACACCATGTACTTTTGGTCTGACAAATAAATTTACGATGGTGACTATTCTGTGTTCTGAAGAATTACGCAATGATTCATGTATGAGTTTCAGTTTTGTGTTTTTTCTTATCTTCCATTTTTTTTTTTTTTTTTGTAATGTGTATGTGCTGGGTAAGGGCCTATCGTGTGCTGGGTAAAGGTGTATTGTGTGAAAGGGTTGAGAAACCGTCGTATGAAGCTGGAGCCGTTGTCTGTTGGCAACGTGCAACATAAGGTGGCCGTGTCACCCTTCCAGCAACTTGGCAGCGTAAAGGGGCGGCAGAGGCACTATGTAGTCCCAAATTTGCATTGCCCAGCCCGAGGGCTATCAGGCTAAGGGCTGTCGGCGCAGGGAGGAGGATCTGAACCTCCTCCGCGACGCCTCTGAGATGGCGGCAAAGGGCTCTAAAGCCCACTGGCCGCAACAAGCAGCGGTGTTCTGGTTAAAAAAAAAATGCCAGGGGGAGTAAGGGGTTGACTGTGAAAGGACGACAAAGACATCTTGTCGTCCCGCTCACTGACAACTCCCATGGTTGCTCCAAACCATGGAAAGGCCAACAATGTGCGGCACTGAAACTTCTGAAGGAAGAAGATTTTGAAACCCTTGGGTTTCTTCTAACTTGTAAAGGGCCTGGGTCGTGGGCCTTGGCCCAGTCCAAGAGAAAAGAAACGGGCCACTATTGTGGCCCAGCCCGAAAGAAGAAAAAAAATGGAAGGGGAAGGTGTCGGGCCTGAACAGTAGGCCCGACATAGGTCAACACATGTTTGGCCAATGAAATGAACCGGGTTTTGGCCCGAGTTACTGGACCGGTCATATTATAATATATTATTATAATATTATTTATTAATTAAAAAAATATGAAATTCTACCTTTTCTTTAATGTGCATGTTCTTATTGTTAAAAACATGTATAAATTATTTTGTCTTTTATTTAAATTATTGTTATTATGCCATATATAATTGTTTATTCAATATAGGGCAATTGATTTACACCACAATTAAGGAAAATATTGGTTGTCCAAAGGTAGAAAATTTTCTTAAATTTTGGTAAAAAATCATTGACTCCATAGCAAGATAGACATGATGGAGTGAAAAAATTTGGGTGTCAAGATTTACTCTCAAATGAGGGTCTTGATGACATTACTAGTTCATCTATCAAAGTAAGGTTGGAGCGAATAATTTATATATCAAGATCTACTCCCAAATGAGGGAATTGTTGTTAGTACTAGTTCATCCATCAAAGTAAGGATGGACGAAACAATTTGTATGGCAGAATTTACTCCCAAAGGAGAATTCTGATGATACAGCTAGTTCATCCACATAATTTAATACTGGTGAGAACACTTTGTGTATCAAGATCTGCTCCCAAAAGAGGGTATTGATAATACTACGAGTTCATCCATAATTGTTTAAATTCTTATTATTGTTTATGAGTGTCTAACTCAAAGCATTATGTGACAAAATTTTCTTACAGTAAGCGTACCGACATCATTACATTCACAGATTTCATTTGTTCCTATTTTGAATGGCTCTAATTTTTCTGAGTGGGTTGAGCGAATCATTTAAACAGTGGGAGAGATCAAACAGGTTGACTCTAATGTTCATGAGAATGACCACAGCCGAAAATATAAAAAATTCACTCTCTAATACTGAGGATGCCCAAATATGTTTGCAAAATGCTGATGAAATATGATGGAGCTAAAAGAATACAAGAGAATATTCTTGAAATGACAAATATTGCTGCCAGATTACAAACCTTGGGAATGAAAGTAGAGGAGTCTTTTATTGTACAGTTTATTCTGAACCCATTGCCACCTCAGTACGGTCCATTCCAGATTCACTATAATTCAATTAAAGATAAATAGAATGTGAATGAGTTGGCAAGCATGGTAGTTCAGGAGGAAGCAAGACTGAAACAATAAGGACATTACTCTGCTAATTTTGTGACTAAAGAAGCTGCAAAGAAAAAGCACCATTATGGCAAAATGAAACGAACTGGACCACCGAAAGGAAAGGAGCCTGCGAAAGTCAATCAGGTTTAACATAACAGCAGTAAATGCTATTTTTGTGAGAAACATGGACACATGAAAGCCGGGTGTTCGAAACATAAGGCTTGGTTTGAAAAGAAGGGTAAGCATTTTACCTTTGTATGTTTTGAATCAAACCTTGTAAATGTTGCTACTAACTCTTGGTGACTAGATTCGGGCTAATGTTCATGTTTTCATTACCATGTAGAGATACCTTACAAGCCATACACCAAACCCCAGTGAGTGATTTATTTTTATGGGAAACGAGAATAAGGCTAAAGTTTTAGCCATAGGAACCTTTCATTTGGTTTTGAGTACCAGTCATTGTTTAAACCTTCATAACACAGTTTTTGTGCCTTCTGTGAGGCGTAATTTAATTTCTCTATCCAGACTAGACACTGATGGTTATTCCTTTTCATTCCATAATGGTAGTTTCAATTTAGTTAGAGACACCTTATCTATTGGTTCTGGGTTTCTTTCCGATGACCTGTATCGACTTTGCCTCTATAATGCATTTGTCAAAAATACCTATACCCATCATCATGAAGCATGTATTGGAACTAAAAGAAACATGATGAATGAAAATTCTTATGACTTGTGGCATAAAAGAATGGGGCACATCTCTAAAGAAAGGTTACAAAGATTAGAAAAGAATGGATACTCCCGCATTTAGATTTTACTAATCTTGAAGTGTGTGTGGATTGCATGAAAGGAAAGCAAACCAAACATACTAGAAAAGGTACCACAAGAAGTAAGAAGTTTCTTAAAATAATTCACACATATATATGTCGACCATTCTCCACTGAATGTTTTAGTGTAGAAAAATATTTTATCACCTTTATAGATGATTTTTCACGGTCTAGATATATCTATTTGCTACATGAGAAATCTCGAGCTGTTTATGTACTTGAGGTATTTCTCATGGAGGTGGAAAGATAGTTAGATAGAAAGGTAAAAATCATCAAGTTGGATCGAGGTGGAGAATACTATGGAAAGTATGACGAATCGGGTCGAAACCCTGGCCCATTCGCCAAACTTCTTGAACAACATGGCATTGTTGCATAGTACACGATTCCAGGGAACCACAGCAGAAGGGTGTTGCTGAAAGGTGTAATTGGACCTTATTGGATATGGTTAGAAGTATGGTAAACAATTCTACCTTACCCAAATCATTGTGGGGTGAAACCATTAAGATGCCACTGTATATCTTGAACCGAGTTCCTAGTAAGTCAGTTCCAAAAACTTCTTTCGAGCTATGGACTGGTAGGACATCAAGTTTAAGGCACACGCATGTTTGGGGTTATCCAGCCGAAGTGAGACTTTACAATCCACATGAAAGGAAATTGAATCTTAGAACAGTAAGCAAATATTTTATTGGGTACGCAGAAAGATCTAAAAGGTATAAGTTTTACTGTCCTAATCATAGTCCGAGAATGGTGGAAATAGGGAATGTCAAATTCATTGAACTTGGCGAGATCAACGGGAGAATTGAACCCAGAGATGTGATCATTGAGGAAGTATGGGTAGATGTCCCTATACCTACATCCTCATAAAAGATAATGGTTCATCTAATTGATCTTCATAATGATACCAGACATTTTTCTCTAGTATCTAAAAATGACTCTTTCAGAACCACTATGGCATTAATGGCTTATTATGATTTAGAGTTACATTAGATGGATGTGAAAACAACATTTTTAAATGGAAGTTTGGATAAAGAGGTCTACATGGAACAGCCAAAAGGTTACTCAGAAAAGGGCAAAAGTCACCTAGTATGTAGGCTGAAGAAATCGATCTACGGGCTTAAACAAGCCTCCTAACAATGGTACTTAAAGTTTAATGATACCATTACTGCTTTTGGATTTAAAGAAATATTGTTGATCGATGTATATATCTAAAGGTCAGTGGGAGTAAGATTATAATTTTGATCTTGTATGTTGATGATATCTTGTTGGCTAGTAGTGATATTGGCCTACTTTATGAAACCAAGGGTTTTCTCACAAAGAACTTTGAAATGAAGATATGGGCGAGGCATCCTTTGTGATCAGAATTGAAATTTTTCGACATCGAAAATAAGGACTGTTGAGATTGTCTCAAAAACGTTACATAGAAAGTGTTGTTGAGAGATTTTGCATGGAAAGTTGTTCATCACTGGATACTCTGATATCAAAAGGTGATAAGTTTAGCCTATCACAATGTCCTAAAACTGAGTGGGAGCGTAAGGAGATGGTAAAAAATCTCCTATGCTTCAGCTGTGGGGAGCTTGATATATGCACAAATTTGCACGAGGCCAAACATTAAGTTTGCAGTCAGCATGCTTGGGTGCTACCAAAGTAAGCCAGGGATGTCTCATTGGAAAGCAGCGAAGAGGGTATTGCGATATTTGCAAGGAACTAAAGACTACCAGCTTACCTTTAGAAGAACTGACAACTTGGAGGTACCTGGATACTTAGATTCTGATTTTGCTGCTTGCTCTGATAGTAGGATATCTACTTCAGGTTATGTTTTCCTGTTGGTTGGTGGAGCGATCTCATAGAGAAGTATGAAACAAAAAATCATTGCTTCATCTACAATGGAGGCTGAGTTTGTGGTGTGGTTTGAGGCCACAGTGCATGTTTATGGCTGAGGAACTTTATCTCAGGACTTGAAGTTGTTGACTCTATTGTCAGACTGCTGATAATTTATTGTGATAATTCATCTGCAATATTTTTCTCAAAAAACGATAGGTATTCTAAAGGTGCTAAGCACATGGAGCTCCAATACCTAAGCGTTAAGGAGGAAATTCATAAACAAACAATGTCCATAGAACATATTAGTACTATGCTTATGACAACAGACTCATTGACAAAGGGTCTAGTAGTGAAGCAATTTAAAGAACATGTTGATAGAATGGGTCTTTTGATGTGAACATGTTAATGAGCTCGTAGATGTTTTTGAATTCTATTTGGACACTTAATGACATCTATTATGGCTATTTTGTTTCTATTTTTCTTGTCTTTCTATTTTATATGTATATTAAATGGTGTGGATGAATGATGACAACATAATGTCTATAATAGACATTAATTGAAACCTAGGCATTACAATATTAGCCTTAATTATCACAATTAAAGATTATGTTAAATTAAGTTACTGATGTTGTGGTACATGGAAGAGAATTTGTTGACTATATAACAGAGGACCGCCATGACTTGCATTAGTAGCTAGTTTGACATTGATATTATGAAACTCATGTAATGCTTTTTGAGCTATGAAAGTTTCTGGAAATAAATTTGTGCAGTATGGTTAATTTCTTGTAATAAACCCATGAACTAAAAATATTATGGGTGTATGGGCCAAGTAGGAGAATGTAAGAGTTTTATTTAAATTCTATGTCCCACATATCCATATCTTGATGGGTTTAAGATTGCTCAAATTGATGAGTCACAGTGTGATAAGAACAACCTTATTTCTAATCACAATGGGAAACAAAATCCTTAGATTTCTTAATGGCCAGAAGTCTATAAATAGTACTGAAGGGTTAAGGGTTCTCACCTATAAGATTATTGTATCTCTAGCCACCAGGAGACATTTGTGAGGCTAAGTTGCTGGGGTAATCATTATCTCATACTCAGGTCAGATTCTTCATCGATCTGTGATAGATAAATGTATATCTTTTAACTGTTATTATTTTATTATCATGGATTATAGAATATCGAAGATCTGATTATTAATATTCATGTTAGAATATTTAATATTTCTTGCCCATAGCCCAACGGCTAGCAAGACCACCACAGAAAATTTCGCCCAACCACGACAAGGCCACCATCACTGCTTCCTTCCTCCTACTCACAAACACCACCAGCCACCCAATTGAACCACCGTAGCTCAGTTCCCACACACATAAAACCCGCACAGCAAGCCTCTGCTTTTATACATGAAAAACAGAGTAAGTTTGTGCTCTAGTGGTCTCAATCCTCCACCGTGTATTGCTACAACAACCACCAACAGAAAGGCTCTCATACTTGACGTGCACTTCATGGAGACACACGGACAAACCGAACCACAACCCCTTAACACGAGAGGTGTCCAGTCTGCCGGGCGTGCTCCTACTCCACCTCCCATGTTCGCACCATTAACTGACACGTTCAAGTCAACAACGATTTGAGCTTCTTGCTCCTCCATGCTCAGTGCCATTCGGACGTAGCTTAGCCACGAGATGTCACGTAGAAGCCGCTGCACATAGATGCCAACTACCATAGAAACCACAGCCCCGCCGCACAGTTCCACTTCCTCACGGTAAACCTCTACTCGATATAATTTAGCTGGTTATTAGTTCCTCTCAGAGGATTAAGTGAATATTGATGGGTCATGGATTAAGGTCATGTAGTATTTGATTGTTATAGTCTGATATGATTATATGGTGGTTCATGCAATTTTAAATAGTCCACAGGTTTGAACTGAGGTGTTGCGACTTTTATAGGTGGTATCGATTTGTGGAAGCTAGGTTATTTAGGAAAATCTGACGGGACGTCGGGAGATTAAAATTTGACACGTGAGCACTATATTTATGATTTTATAGTCAATATACAGAGTTAATGTCATCTTAGGAATTAATCGTGAAATTATTTGAAGAAATTATATGAAAATCAAAGTATTTTGGGGAGTGACGATATTTTAGGGTTTCGAGGATTTTTAGATATTAAGGAAATATCGATTTTTATATCTCAGGTTTTAATTATGAAGTACATGTTCATTTGGAAATTTAAGTAAGTTACATGTCTATTTTATAGGTAACGATTAATAATTATTCGGCATTGTTATAAAAGTTTTAAAAGAATTTGGTTTTATAAAGAATAACTTTCTCCTATGTAAGATAAAACGTTCTGTTTCTTTCAAGATAAACTCCCAGTTTTATTCAACCAAACAGAAAATCAATATATTCACAAGGATCACAGTTTAATACCAATCACAACCAAAGAAATACCAATATTGCAAGATTTGAACATATTACTAATATACCACGGTATAAAACAACATGAGCATAGAAACTTATCAAGAAATAGAAACAGTGAACAAGAAACAAAGGAAATATACTCCATAAAAGAAAATATAGAGAAATAAGGAAAGAACACATTGATATACGTGGTTCGACCCTAATGGTCTACATCCACGACAGGAATGGGCTCAGAAAAGCCACAAAGATCTTTATTGAATAACAGTATTTCACAGAGAAGCCTCAGCATATTAGAGTTACAATGCCCTCACTGAAATCATAAGAAATCGCACAGATTTCTTCTCTCTAAGAGCAAATCCTAGAAAACCCTAGAATCTCCCCTTCTCTGTTCTCTCTCTCAAAACCAACCGTAGAACAGAAATGAAAACACTCTGCTAGGGTTACAAAGCATAAGGATGTATATATAGATTGCAACAGATGCTGCCACGTGTAGGGATCCAACGATCTAGTGTAAAACCCTTCAGAACAAAGCCACAAGCTCCTCACGTGCCTTTATTAACTCTGCCTTATCAGCTTCAACGGTTCAGCTCGAGCCAACACACAACACCCACTTAATCACATAATAGAAAACACATTAGTAATTAGAAAAGGCAAATACAATGTATTGACAAACGTATTACAAATCTCCACCTTGGCAAAACATGTATTTGCCCAAAAGTTCAAATGACCCTCATCATTGGCACATTCCTGCATTGTTCCCCTAATGAGAATTGACTCTTGACTTCATATCAATTAAATTAAGACAGTGTTTGAACTTAGACCAAGGGACATAATTGGTCATCATATATGAGGAGTTATCCTCAGTTGAGACATTTTCAACACCTACTACTTTAGATTCTATAACATCTCTTACAAAATGAAGCCTTACATCAATATGTTTGGACCTTTTGAAAAAACTTGGTTTTTAGCTAAATGCAATGTGCTTTGATTGTCATAGTGTACTGAAATGTCACCATTGAAAATATTTAACTCACTTGCAATATCTTTTAACCATATGACCTCTTTAATGGCTTCTGTCAATGCAATATATTCAGCTTATGTGGTGGACAAAGCCACTACAGATTGTAAGTGTGATTTCCAACTGATAGCTCCCCCAAAAGTGGTAAACACATAACCAATTAAAGACTTCCTAGTGTCTATACTCCCTGCAAAGTCAGAGTCTACAAAACCAATGATTTCATAACTCTCTTTTACTTTGTTTCCAAAGCTGAGATCCAAATTAGAAGAGCCTGCCAGGTACCTAAGTACCCATTTAATGGCCTGCCAATGAGGTTTTCCAGGATTTCCCATGAATCTACCAACCATACTCACAGCATATGTCAAATCAGGTCTAGAACAAATCATTGCATACATAATACTTCCCACCATGCTAGCATAGGGAATTTGTTGCATAAAGTTAATATCAGGTTCTGTTTTAGGGGCCTAATCTAAAGATAGTTTAAAATGCTGTCCTAGGGGTGTACTTACAGGTTTTACATGTTCCATACCAAATCTATTGAGAATTTTAGAGATATAATTTCTTTGAGACAAGTATAGCATTCCAACACTTCTGTTCCTTTCAATTTCCATTCCTAAAATTTTTCTAGCAGGGCCTAATTCTTTCATTTCAAACTCTGCTTTCAACATGCTTTTAACTTGTTCAATTAAATCAATGTCTTTACAAGCTACTAGCATGTCATCAACATACAAAAAAAGATAAACAAATATTCCTTTTTCTTCTTTGTAATAAACACAACTTTCATAGCAGCTTCTTTTAAAATTATTATTAATCATATGTGTGTCATTCTTTTATACCACTGTCTAGGTGATTGTTTAAGACCATACATAGATTTTTTAGGAAGACACACTTGATTATTATTAAAAACATTTGTGAAACCTTCAGGAGGCTGCATATAGATTTCTTCTTCAATTTCTCCATGCAGAAAAGCAGTTTTAACATCTAATTGTTCTAGATGCAAGTTCTCAAAAGCTGTATAAGCTAGCAGTAGCCTAATAGAGCTATGTTTAACCAAAGGAGAGAAGATCTCATTAAAATCAATTCCTTCTCTCTGTGTAAACTCTTTTGCTACAAGTCTAGCCTTATACATGGTCCCTTCTACCCCTGGTATGCTTTCTTTTCTTTAATAGATCCACTTAGATCCAACAAGTTTAACCCCTTTAGGTTTAGGCACTAAAACTCAGGTCTTATTTTTATTAAGAGATTCCATTTCCTCATGCATAGCAAGTATCCATTTAGAAGAATCTTTGCTAGTTACTGCCTCTTTATAACTTTTTGGTTCCTGATAAATCACTTCATCAGCTACTGTTAGAGCAAACATTGTGAGTTCTGGTTGTCCATACCTTATAGGTGGTTTGATAACTCTCTTTTGCCTATCTCTAACTAGTTTATAAGAGTTATCTCCACCTTGAACAGTGTCCCCTGTGTCTCTTCCATCAGGGCTACTAATTTCCCCACACTCAGGTTCAGATTGGGCATTAACTTGCTCCACCTCAATCTAAGATCCCCTTGGGGACTTATTAATATCTTGATCTACCTTTTCCTCTTGAACCCGAGCCATTTATGACTCATTAAAAGTCACATCTCTACTCACAATGCACTTATACCTACCAGGTCCATCTACCCAAAGTTTATGGCCCTTTACACCTTCAGGATACCCTATGAAATTGCACTTAAGAGTCCTAGGTTCCGGCTTGTCAGTTTTTGAGTGTGCATATGCAACACACCCAAAAATTCTTAGGTAGTCATAGTTAGGAGGTTTCTCATATCACAACTCATGTGGAGTTTTAAACCCTATAGCAGATGAAGGACATTTATTTATAAGGTGAACAGTAGTAGTGGCAGCTTCTGCCCAGAAAGTTTTGAGCAGCCCTGAATTTGACAACATACACCTTACCCTTTCTAAAATGGTTTTATTCATCCTTTTAGCTTAGCCATTCTATTGAGGGGTTTCTCTCACTGTCTTATGCCTAAGAATTCCTTCCTTTTGACAGTACAAATTGAACTCATTGGACAGAAACTCAAGACCATTGTCAGTCCTTAGGGTCTTGAGTTTTCTTCCTACTTGATTTTCCACTAGAGTCTTCCACTCCTTGAATTTTTCAAAGGCGTCACTCTTGTTTTTAAGGATGTAAATCCAAACCTTCCTAGAGTAATCATCCACTGAGGAGAGGAAGTAACTTCCTCCACTATGTGAATTTACTCTTGCAGGTCCCCATAGGTCAGAATGGACATAATCTAGAGTTTGTTTAGTGTTGTGTGTTGCTGCCTTAAAGCTAACCCTCTTTGCCTTTCCATAGATACAATCTTCACAGAAAGGTAAGTTCCCTAGGTTTTGTTCACTTAGCAACCCTTGTTTTTGTAGTTCTAATAGACCCCCTTGACTTACATGCCCAAGCCTCCTATGCCATAACACAGCTTTATTCTTAACTATGTTCTGAGTTGGGGATGTTTCCCCAACTACTGTTTTTCCAAGAAGTGTATACAAGCCATTTTTAATTACCCCTTTTATAATAACTAAGGAACCTTTAATGACTCTAAGAACCCCAGACTCAGATTTGAAGGTATAGCCTACCAAATCAAGCATACGAAGAGAAATTAGATTTCTCTTTAACTCAGGTATAAACCTGACCTCCCTCAAAACTTTTTCAATCCTATCATGCATTTTGAGTCTAACTAACCCAATTCCCATGACTTTACATGACTTATTGTTTCCTAGAATTACATGTCCCCCATCTAACTCAGAGAATGACTCAAACCAATCTATAATTGGACACATATGAAAAGAGCAACCAGAGTCCATTATCCACTCTGTTTTTTAATCAACCTCACTTACAGTGAGTACTTCAGCACTTTCATACCCCTCTAAAACTAGAGAAGCATCCCCTGCCTCTTTAGTTTTATTCCATAGGTTTGTCTTTATATCAGGGCAATCTTTCTTAAAGTGCCCTTCTTTATGACAGTGAAAACATTTAAAGTTTTCCCTTTGACTTAAACCTAAATTTCTTGTTTTCATTCTTTTCCCTCTTTTCTATCTTTTCTGTTCTACCCCTAACAGATAAACCTTCCCCATGACTTTGTTTGGCATCTCCTCTGTTTTGTAATTCCCTAGTATGAAGTATAGATTGTACTTCATCAAGTGTCAGGGAATCTCTACAATACATTATGGTTTCTTTTAGGCTTAGATATGATGAGTCTAAAGAACTCATCAAGAGGATGGCCTGATCCTCATCCTCCACCTTGATATCTATATTAGCAAGGTCTAGAATTGAACTTTAGCCATATGCCTGCAGCAGTGCTCTCACTAGCCACCTCTCTTAGGACTTTATCCCCAAGAGAGAGAATTAGAGCACTATGGGCTTTCTGGAGGGTGTCCTTGTGAACAACTCCATTTTCTTCCTCTTTTGAGGAAGAGCCCTTCTGTTTCTCTCCAAGGAGAGCATCCTGCAGTCCATGTTGGACTAGCAATGCTCTCATTTTGATTCTCCATAAGCCAAAATCATTATCCCCAGTGAACTTCTCTATATCAAACCTCATGGTCCCCATGACCCTAGGCTCTAGATACCAATTATTATAAAAGTTATAAAAGAATTTGGTTTTATAAAGAATAACTTTCTCTTATGTAAGATAAAACGTTCTGTTTCTTTCAAGATAAAACTCCCAGTTTTATTCAACCAAACAGAAAATCAATATATTCACAAGGATCACAGTTTAATACCAATCACAACCAAAGAAATACCAATATTGCAAGATTTGAACAGATTACTAATATACCACGGTATAAAACAACATGAGCATAGAAACTTATCAAGAAACAGATACAGTAAACAAGAAATAAAGGAAATATACTCCGTAAAAGAAAATATAGAGAAATAAGAAAAGAACACACCGATATACGTGGTTCGACCCTAATGGTCTACATCCACGGCAGGAATGGCCTCATAAAAGCCACAGAGATCTCTATTGATGAACAGTACTTCACAGAGAAGCCTCAGTACATTAGAGTTACAATGCCCTCACTGAAATCACAAGAAATCACACAGATTTCTTCTCTCTATGAGGAAACCCTAGCAAACCTTAGAAAACCCTAGAATCGCCCCTTCTCTGTTCTATCTCTCAAAACCAGTCGTAGAACAGAAATGAAAACACTCTACTAGGGTTACAAAGCATAAGTATGTATATATAGATTGCAACAGATGCTGCCACGTGTAGGGATCCAACGGTTAGTGTAAAACCCTTTAGTACAAAGCCACGAGCTCTTCACATGCCTTTATTAACTCTGCCTTATCAGCTTCAATGGTTCAGATCGAGCCAACACACTACACCCACTTAATCATATAATAGAAAACACATTAGTAATTAGAAAAGGCAAATACAATGTATTGACAAACGGGATTACAGGCATGGTTGAGGAAAATTTCTAAAAGGCTAAGAAGTCCAGGCAAACATGATTCCTATACTAGACTTTGCATAGAAGAAAATGTTGGAGGTTGAGTTTGAAAATGCATGTTTGTTTAAAAAAAAAAAAAACCTGAAAACAACCTCAGATATTTGTTTTGCATACACATGAAATTTGTATAAGAATGAAGTATTTTCTATCATGACTGATGTAGACATGAGCAATATTTTGACATGTTGTTTTCTGAAATATGCAAAAAGAGCGAATTTGAAATTTATGAAAATTTGTGCATGTGATGCAAGAATATTCCGAACAGGTTTTTGAATATGTGAAATGATCTGAATCAGTTTAGCACTCTGTTTTGATATGATATAGCATTTGAAAACCTTTGGCATGGACTTATGATTCTTTATCTGAATATGATTTGTTTCCAATGTTGCCTCTGTTCTGTCTCCATTAGGGCTTCACCATGGGTATAATAGTGGCATACGGCCCCGCCACGGGTATAATGGTGGTTTATAACCCTACCACGGGGGTTAAACATAGTATCTGTCTCGATGTGATGCTCTGTTATATATGATATAAAGATGATGTCTTAGATTTTGATATGCCAAATGATTTTTTAGTAAGAATGTCTTCTGAAAGTTTCACTCTGATATTTTTTAAAACATGTTTTGATTTTGCATTTTGAAAGTAAATGTTTTGTTCTGCATTCCAAATTCTAAAAATGCTCATGTTTACATACTAGCATATGTTCTTTACTTACTGAGTTGTTGATAACTCACCCCTTATCTCCACAATATTTTTCTAATAATTTAAACTTTTCAGTTGAGAATCAAGATTATGGAGCATGAGTGAGGTGATTTAATCATAGTGGATTAATTATAGAAGGTTTCTATGAGTATTGATGATTTTTGTTAAGAAATATTGTCGTGTTCTGATGACTTGGTATTTCGGGAAGTTCATTATATTGAGATAGTTGGTTGGAAACAATAATTTTTATATGACATTGAGAATTTGGCATCTATATATATGTACTGTGAGATATGATTTTAAGTGAAAAGAATTAACTCTCCATCCCATCCGAAACTGGGGCGTTACAACTTTGCTTTCTTGTATTTTATAACCAAATAATACAACATTATTACAATGAAGAGAGAGGCCACACCACATATGGTACCGACTATAACATAAACCTGACTCCTATTTTCATTACTGGGAACATCGACCTAACCAGACTCTTTCATAAACTCCATAATCTCCACCCCATTCAGATAGGCAGTTTTATTTTTAGAGTCCTGCCTAGGCCCTACACTAATATCCATGGATCCCGAGTCATCTAATTCAACCACCAAATCGTAGTAAAGTGGAGTAGCGAACAGATCACTAATGTTATTTGTAGAGATCATGTGAGTGAAATTACCATAAAATAGAGATTGAAGAACACATCACTAGCATTTTTACTGATAATATCGTAAAAGTGCAGCCGAACCAAATGCGTGGCACTCCTACTCACGTCAAAACCCCATGTTATTTTTGAATAATTTGATGACCCTTCGCTGCTATCTAAGTTCAATTCTCGACATGTCTTGTAGACAAGATCCGATGCAGAATAATTATTTGCTCCATTAACATCATAGTTAAGTGTACCTTCATAAGGAACACAGGTTTTCCCAGATTCTCCTGGGAGTAGATATTCATCATCCGGTATCCAATTCCTCTAGAGTGAGTCGTTATTCTGTTGACCTCCAACATCGACCCTGTGGATTGTAAGTAAAACCTAAGATCGTACACCATGGTATTTATCATTGCTCAGGCCACTCGGAGTAATTAGATCCAAGTCATCACTGACGAATTCTTGATCTGGCAGAAGAAAGACTTCGATGGTGCTTACGAAAGCAAAAGATTTTCCTCGAGGAGTTAAGTGGATGCTGAATTTGGTTGCATTGAGAGTGAGTAAGTATTCTTTAATCAAAGGTGAGTTGCTATTGTCCTTAATACGAAAGTCTGACAACAGCGAGAAATTAAAGGCGGAAACATCGAAGTGGGCATCGGCCAGATTAATCCTCCCAGAGGAAAACAGAAAGAAATGGATACGAACATAATAAAATCCAAAATCAATGATATCAAAATCAAATGAAGATTGGTTTTTGAAAATTCTGGCAGTTTGATAAAGAGATGTATTTGTTGATGAGTTGGTGGTGACAATACTGATAGCAGAACTTGGTCCAATGGAGAAGGAGCCAAAATTCAGGTCACCCACAAGCAGACGGAAAATGGTAGGAACTTGCGAATAGGACTTTAATATAAGGCTTATTACTCTTTTACTATCTATTAACTATTATGTATTTGAAGTTTTTATTTTTTTTATTATTTTCTTTTAAGTATTTTTTTAATATCCTTAATTTAATCATTAAGAAAAAATTAAAAAATATACAATTTTACTAATAGTCACTTCTTTAACCTTTAAGTAAAGTAAAAAATTAATAAAAAATTCAAATACACCACATACCTTTATCCATATTATATGAGATATCACAATTTACCCCTCTTAAATTCTCAACGTCCTTGTCGAGCCTGTTCATTGTAGATGGCATGGTTTAAGTCCCACATTTCTAGTTGAGATATGCTCTAATACTAGAAATGCAAGAAAAATGTCTTTAACCATGCAGACAGTGGTTTATCACTGTGTAAGGGGATTTTTCCCACTTTACAAAGCTTAGCTGACCTGTGAATGAAAGCTAAGAAAATTAAGATCAAAGGTTCAGAAAGGAAAAGCACAAGGGTATTTCTACAAATCTTATAGGATGGAAAGGACCATGGTTCCATGGTAAACCATGAAGTCACAACGTATGGTATACCGTGTTCTTTTGAAACTTCTCTCATCTTTCTTCCTGTACTGTTCTTTTCAAGGAAATTTGCCTACTCTTGGAGTTCAAGCCCTTGCATGTCGCCCAAAAGCACTCGGCCATGGTCTCTGTTCACATCAGATTTAGGCCTTATTTAAATGTTGAGATCTCCTCTCATTTTCTAATTTTCAAATATCACTTTAATTTTAAATCTTCAATTTTATTATCTAATCATTACATAATTATTATAATTTTTTTAAGCTTCCAAACAAAATACAAAAAATAATTCAATCTTTTCAAATTTTAAAATAAAAATATTATTAAAATATTATATTCTAAAAATATTTTTATTTCCTAATATTTTTATTTAACTTTTTCTCTGTCATTTCTCAAAATTAAATAAAATATTTTAACTCAAAATATTTTATTACTTTTCATAAATTTCTCATCTTATTTCAAGATGTAAACGTGGCCTTAGTAAAATGTTTCAAATTTATCTAAACAATATAATGTTGTATTTTCACTTTCCAATGGCTAATGAGAAATGAGATTTATAGTCATAGACTATAGAGTATACGCTGTGACACCTTGTGTCTCTGCACTTTGCTAGACCTCGATGCTCAAGACGCTCAAAGAAGAAGACTGATAAAAGTAGAACAATTTTTCCAACTTTGACGGCTATCTTGTACAGATGCTTCAAAACAAAAATATATTTTGGCTACTTGACTGCTCTGCAGTGAAGAATCAGTCAAAATTCAAGTGGAGTATGATACCACGATTGGGATTTGGTAGTTGCCTGTTGTTCAAGAGAGTGAGCAATCTGGTTCTGATATCATTAAATGTTTTGGGCTTTCCAACTATTGAAAAGTTCTGATATCAATATATTTGGTGTCCCAATGAAAACATAGGTGGTCGAAAATCTAAGACGGAACCAAAAATACGCTTTAGAGGGGATATCAGGAATTAAACTTACTCAAGTGATCAAGGGTCTCGCTGGCTAGTTTTTTTTTTTTTTTTTTTTTCCGAACAAAATTTCAAACGGAGTTTATCAAGTTTTATTACAATTCAATTAGACTAACTTTTGACATCGAAGAGGCCAACAAAAAGATGTTCACATTATAAAATAGTGGTATCAATTTAAGCACAAAGCCACAAACTAAAAAGCGTATTACAAATTTCATGGCCAAAAAGATGTTCAAGTCATGCGAGGAACACCACTGCATTTGACAACTATTAATAAAAGATTTTTTGATTAAATTCCTGAATTTTTTTAAAAAGATTATTAAATATTGCTATGAATTCAGGTGCTAATGCAAACCTGACAGTATTTACCCAAACCAGTGAACTTAGACTTCACTAACCTCTATATCAGAACTATCATCCCCTCCAATGGGTGCATCATCATCTTCATGAACAGGAAAGTTCAACACAATTGGAAACTGCAATTCCAATGATGTTATGGTAGTCGTTGTGCTGTCCTCAAATGGCTCTCTGGGCATCCCAGTTTCTTGAAGCCGCAGTGCATAATTTAGGTAATATAACACTTCCTGCATAGTCGGCCTCTCAATACTAAATGCCTTCAAACACTTTTCTGCAGTATCACCAAATATTCTCAATGAACTTGGCTTAATGTTACCAACAAGCACCGGATCAATAATATTCTCGAGTTGGCCTTTCTTTTGCCACAACATCCCCCATTCTGCTAAGTTCATCTCATCCAACTGAGATGACTGTATGATAGCCGGTCTAGCACAGAGAACTTCAAGAAGTACAACTCCAAAGGAGTATACGTCAGATTTCTCTGTCAACTGTAGGGTTGTAAGGTATTCTGGATCAAGATAACCAAAGCTACCCTTTACACCCATGGTGAAGTTTTCCGGATCGGGTAGGCCAGATTTTGAAAGGCCGAAGTCGGCAACTTTAGCCACATAACGTTCATCGAGAAGAATGTTTGTTGACTTAACGTCACGGTGAATGATTCCTCCAGCTGGACCGGTGTGTAGATAGTTCAGGCCCTTTGCCGCACCAATGCATATTTCTACTCTTTGCTCCCAAGACAATTCAGACCGTGAAGTTGATTTCTCAGATTTGTCATCTGAATGATAGAGGTGATCTCTCAGAGTCCCATTTTCCATAAACTCGTAAACCAGTATCATCTCACGCCGTTCATCGCAATATCCAATCAGAGAAACAAGATGGCGGTGACGAATTTGAGACAACACCATGATCTCCGTTTGGAATTCCTCCAGACCCTGCCCATGTCGTGGGTCACTTCGTTTCACAGCCACTTTCCTGCCATCTTTAAGTGTTCCTTTGTAGACTTTCCCGAATCCACCCTCACCAATCAATAGCTTTTCATTGAAGTTCTTCGTTGCACGCTTTATTTCAGAAAAAGGCACCCTTAAACTAAGGTTTAGACTAGGAGCAAGGGAAGCATTAGGGCCACTTTGAGTCAACCTGTTGTCCGAACTAAACCCTCCATAAAGAGGCACTCCCAAAATCTGATCAGGCCCTGGTTTCCTGAATTTCAAACCCAACGCCACCAATAGTACCAAAATAAAAAACGCCCCACTACATGCAGGACCAATTATAGCAGGGGAGAGTTTCTTTTTTCCTACTTCAATTTCCGGAAGAATGAAATACGACTCCTTCACTACCTCCAGAATCTCCAGCCCATTCAAAAAGGCATTATGTGTCGGAGATTTCTCCACTCGGCTGATACTAGCATTCACAAATCCCAAACCATCGGAATCAACCACAAAATCGATGTAAAATGGAGAAGGGCCGGTCTGGTTAGTTCTTTTGTAAGGATTGATCTCCATACTGAACTTCCTATTGATAGAGAGATTGAACCACAACATATTAGCAAATTTACTTACTACGTCGGAGAAATGGAACCGAAGAAAGTTTTTAGAGTTCTTATTGACAGGAAAACTCCAAGATATCTTTGGTAAACTAGAGCTGCTGTTACTATCTTTAAATTGTCTGGCTGTCTGATACACAAAAGCTGGGGCAATATACTTGGTGATCCGTTCGGGTTCGTAATCAGGCGTTTCATCTTTGTACTGATCCTTCGTTTCACTTTTTGGGCTCCGTAAGTAATCATCATCTGGAACCCAATTCCTCCATAACTCATCAAGCTTGGACGTAGAACCCCCAACGTCGATCCTATGGACTTTATGCAGAACCTTAGAGGTCGAAACATTGTAGTTACTCTTAGCTCCTTGAGAAGTAATGTAAGGGGTCTTATCAGAGATGAAGCTCTCGGGGCCAAGAAAAACTTCAATGGCATTCACGAAAGCCGAAGATGTTGGCTCGTAGGGTATGAAGTAGATATTAAATTCACCTTTTGGGATGGTGAGCAAGAATTCCTCAATCTTTGGAGAACTAGTAACGTCTCGGAAACTATAGTTTGTCAAAAGTGAAAGCCCAGAAACAGAAACAGAAACATTGAATCGAGCAACAGACAGATCAGTATCATGTGACAAGAAAACAAAGAAATGGAGGCGTACAAAGTATGTGCCATCCTGGTAGATGTGAAACTTATACGAAGACGGGTGTTTAAAAATTCTTGCCGTTTGATAGAGATCAGGTGAACTGCTTGCTGATGAGTTGCTGTTTTTGACTGTTTCTCCCTTTCCGACTAAGAAATCCAGGTCGCCAACGAAGACTTGGTTATCGTTGACGGTGGTGTTAGAGTGTGCTCCACAGTTGATGAAGTAATTATCAGGAGGAGAGTAAGCTGAAGAGAGAAGCAAAAGTGAGTTGATATGGAGAGGTAAGAGAAGACAGAGTCGGAAAAGAAGCTTATGGGAGGAAAGAACTTCCATGGATTTTCTGGTAAGGATTGCTGCTTTTTCGGTGGTCATGGGTATCTGAGAGTGGAATAAGGGTGGTGACAATCATGAAATTCATGGATATGCATGTATCACAGTGGAAATCTTAAAGAAAGACCATGACTTGGACATTAATTATTCCACCTATTTCATAAAGAAAGGCAGTGTTAGTAGAAAGGTGGAGTCAAGAGGCCACAAAAAAAGAAGAAAAAGAGGTGGGAAACAGAGGAGCCCCCACAAGAGAGTAAAGAAAGGATTAAAAGCGATATTGGTGCTATAGCATCTGGGGAAAACGATAAGAGTTGGGCTACTCTGCCAGAGTAGTCCGCTACACTTGATCATAGTGAATTTTATAATTTTTTATTTATATTTTTTAATATATTTAAATATTTTTAAAAAATAAAAAAATAGATCAATATACTTAAAATTATTTTCTTAATCATTAAATAAAAAAAACCAAACAATTAAGTTGAGCGGTCACATTTGTACGGTTGTTTTTATTTGTTTTCGTAAATGAGATGAGTTGAGATTAAAATTAAAAAATTGAATAAAATATTATTAGAATATATTTTTTAATATTATTTTTATTTTAAGATTTAAAAAAATTTAATTTTTTATTCTTTTTATTTTATTTTATATTAAAAATTAAAAAAATTATAATTATTAGGTAGAATGAAATAAGATAGAAATGTTTTTTAAAAATAACGAGGCTACTTTTTCCAAACAATAATTGATACCTAATCTAGAAAACTAAAAGAGCTGTACGTTCTTTTCCTGAGTAATAATTGAACCGAACGAGTGATTATATGAACTCTGAGGTCGATCAAATATATATACAGGGACTCAATCATGTCAGTCTTCAGTTTTGCACAAAATCTCATCAGTGAAAAATGAAGATAAATTACTTCATGGAAAAAAATTACCCTCTTTGTCAATTGTCAATTGTCAATTGTATCGCTCAATTTAACTGTTGTTAATTTTTTTTTATTTAATGATTAAGAAAATAATTTTAAGTATATTGTAATTTTTTTTTAATTTTTTAAAAATATTTAAATATATTAAAAAAATATGAAAATAAAATAAATAAAATAAAATAATAATAAACGGTCAACTTGAACGGACTATTATGGACAACAGAGTTACCCGACTCATTACTTCAATACTTCGAGTAGATAAGCATGACAATTTCAATTTTTCTTAAACTTTCTTCTTTTCCAAAAAAGGTTCCACATTTACTAGCAAATTAATTTTCGTTATTAATGAATTATACATTAATTTTCTAATATTGGTATTAGATTTTAAAAGCAAATTTTGACATCAACTAATAATAATATTATAGAATTAGAACTTGAAACATTCCAGCAAGATGATGTCACATCATTGAAATGATGACTGATAGACTGACTGCCTTCTGTGGTTAAGTTTGGAATTTGGTCGTTTCGTACTTTTTAGACGAATTGAAATTTTTTAGAGTTGTGAACTCGTACAAAACAAATAGCACACGGAGGAGAAAATTTTTTATGCCAAAATAATATTTCGCCAACAACTTAGACTAAACTTTCTTGTTTCTTAAATAAGGTTACACATTTTCTAGCAGATAAACACGACCTTTTCTTCTAAGCCTCTAACCTTTATTGTCTCTCAACTACAATTTGCATTCTGCCCATTGAAAGTAACCGAATTGAAGCATAAACATGAGTTTAATTGCACCAATATCAAACAAAGCAACACATCAAAATACAGTTGAAAAGTGCTGCGAAAAAAAAAAGGAACAAAAAAGATGGGACCAAACCTACAAGGCAGTGGATGAGGATTATCTGGCAGCATCAACCCTCAGCTGAGAGAACACTCCACTATCGGTTGTATCGGAACCATCGACCTCTCCTCCTATCAACAAATCCTTATCCTTCCAATCAGGGATGCTATTAGGCAAAGGCAGCTCGACAAAAAAAGCATTTGTTGTTGTGTCCTCGTGCAGTTCTCTGTGCACAACAGTTTGATGAAGCTGTGCACAGAGAACCATAGTTAAGCGTGCCTTCATAAGGAACACAGGTTTTAGCAGATTCTCTTGAGAGTAGGAAATTTGCCCACTCTTGGAGTTCAAGCCCTTGCATGTCTACTAAAAGCCCTCGACCATGGTCTCTGTTCACATCCTTACATAAGATTTAGCCCTTATTTGGATGTTGAGATATTCTTTCATTTTCTTTTTAAATATCACTTAAATATAAATATTTTTTAATTTTAAATCTTTAATTTTTTATCTAATCATTACATAATCATTATAATTTTTTAAAGCTTCCAAACAAAATGTAAATAATAATTCAACTTTTTTAAATTTTAAAATAAAAATATTATATTCTAAAAGTATTTTAACTTTTTTTCTCTCATTTTTAAAAAACTAATCAAACATTTTAACTCAAAATACTTTATTACCATTCACATATTTCTTATCTTATTTTAACATGAGTTCTACTAGGTAGCAGCGACTGTAGTGGTGCACTCATTGACCCTACGTGGCTGCTGGTTTTTTGTTTTTTATTTTTTAATGCAAAATGCACGTTTTGCTTGGTAGTGTTTCCCAATTTGAATTTCACTCGCGTCGAACCTCCTCCCTCGCCCGCGTCAAATCTCCTTTGCCCACCGCCACCGGTGACACCGTCTATCTTTCCAGCGAATCTGAGCCCGTCTGCACTGCAACCCGTCCCTTACATTGCGTTGATTTCTTCCTTTCCTCCCTCCCCGTTTCTTTTCTTCCTATCCCCACCCCTCCTCGCGTCGCCCTTCCCCACGTCACCCCCACCCCCACCACCCGCGTCGGCATCCTCTCCCCTACCCCTACTCCGCATCACCCATCCTCCACCCCCACCCCCGCGTCTCCCAAACAATGCCCTAGTTGCCCAGCACCCCCTCTGCCCAGCACCCCTTCCGTCTGCCCATCCTCTGTTTTCCCAGTTTGAAAAGGTGTTATTTTTGCTGAAGAGATCTGCAGGCACGAGCTACTAAGGTATGTATTTTTTCATCTTATGAATCTGATGCAAGATGATGCCATGCAAAGCATTTTAACCTTTAGTATGCAATGCCGCAACAACAACATATTGGAATGCACTGTTTCACTTGCAATGGATTGAAGCACAATGTTTTACCTTTTAAAACTTTAGGCATACATAAATGTTCTGATTTTTTTTTTCGGGTGCTTGTTTTTGTATAATGGTTTTTTCACCTAATTGCGAACAAAATTTTCTGATATTTTTTTGGGTTTTTGTTTTTGTACAATAATTTGGAAATTGTTGTTGAAACTGTTTTGGAAATTCTGTGTTTGGTTTGAGAAGCAAAGGAATACTAAACAGAGCCTTAAGTACCCTCTCCATGAACTAAAATGCCATGTCTTCTTGGTGTTCACATAGATCTGTCGTTGTTTACATAATCTTCATTGTTATGATCATCCATGACAGAGCTTGCACCATCATATCGATCGAGAGTTATGCCACCTTCTCAACATTGTCATTGTGACTAATACCACCTTCAATTGCATGGTCCTATTAGCAACACCATTGGTGTATGTTGCATTTTATTTTTTATGGAATTCCTATTACTTGTACCTGACATGTATTGGAGCATGTTCTTTTTAATTTTTCCATGTGGCAAATATCAGGAGCCACTTAAACAAATGATTTTTGTTCATTAATGGCCACTTTGTTCTTAGTTCTCAAGGTGGTAAACTAAACAACTCTGCCTTGATGCCCACTGTGGCCTGTGCTGGGTTTGAAACCTAAGCCTACTTGGTGAAAGTAACCATACTAAAAGACCTAGTATAATTGCAAATCCCTCCAGCCATACAAGCTGCTTCTAACTGCAAACCATTGTAGTTTCCCTTGTCATTTCATACTTATAAAAAAGTTATCCCTTGTCATTATTATTTTCTCTCAAATAATATCTCATCATTTAATTTTTGACTTCATAATAGTTTCATGCTCAAGCAATTTGAATAAAAATTGCCCTGCCTTTGCAATTAGTAAATCTCCATTTGTAAATGCCTACTTAGGATTGTCTAGGATGTCCAAAGATTTTTAGATCATATGGACACCACTGTCTAATTGTGTTTACACTATTTGATTGTTGGCCAGATTAAAAGTAAATTATGTCGATTTGGCATCTATAGGTTTTGTTGATTTTGTTATCTGTATTAAGTGTTACTTTTCAGATTCTACATCAAGTGTTATGACAGTTTAAGGTTTACTTTTTCTTTCTTTTTTTTACTTTTCAGATTCTTTTTTTCTTTTCTCTTTTTTTTTTTTTTTTTATTGCTATCAAGTATGAGAGTTTAATGTTCCTTTTTCTTCGTTTGCCTCTCGGAGGACATTCTCAGTTTTAGTGTGATGGGGGAAGAGGAAGATGGAATGACACCCAAGCCTTCGACGTCAACTTCACAGTCATTAATGACGCCTCAAAAAACATATGGAAATCCAAATGTTTACCATGTGAATAGGCAGGTTGATGTATTTCATTTTTTAATAAATTGTGTTTGACGTGCTCATGATGGGAGAGGTGTCTTAACCTTTAGATCTCCTTTTTAATAAGTTGGTAATTATTTCGGTTAGTAGTCCTGTAATTGTGTATGAATCTGAGATTTATCTTCATGCCGCTTTAGCCTCCCTAGGCTTTTCAGGTTATGATTGTGATGTTCGCTTTATGGAGAATGGAATTTTTTCTGAATCATTTCTTATTTGACGTATATATGTGGATTTGAAGTTCAGATACTTCCTAAAATAATAATGACCCAAGAAGCATTCAACAATACAAGAGAAGGCATTTGGAATCTACAGAATGAACAGACAAAAGAACGGACTGTTGTTGCTTTCTTGCGGGTTGATGATGAACACATGAAAGTGTTTGAGAATCGTGTGAGGCAGATTCTAATGTCTTCTGGATCTACTACATTTACAAAAATTGTCAATAAATGGAATACAGCCCTGATAGGTATATTTTGAGAATTTTATTCTGCCTTGTAAAACTATTTTCACATCAAGAGGATAAATTATGATGGGTTCTCTGGATCTACTAGATCTCATGACTTATTTCCGTGAAGCAACTTTACATACTCAAGAACTCTTGGATTTGCTGGTTAAATGTGAAAATAAAATCTAGACCCGTATAAAGATTGGGTTGAACTGTTGGATGCCTAGCAAGTACATTTATTTAATTTTGTGGTTGCATAAGAAAAAACATTATCTAGTTGAAGTTTTCAATTCTAGAGCGGTCAATGGATGAGCTTAGAAACTTATTTTGATACCAATGGTTGATTTTAATTAACTGATTTTCATGGCATGGCTTTTCATAGGTGGTATAGGTGAGATGCACCTAACTAGAGAATGTAAAGAAACCAAGAAAGTCTTGGAAGCTAAAACCAAGTAAACTAGAGAGGTCCTCCGCTGTCTTTGTGCAATCTTGGATTTCTTTGTGTGTGTGTGTGTGTGTGTGTGTGTGGCTGGTGCTTAGTTCAGAATTCTTATTGTGTGGCACTTTGAGTTACACCCCTGTTTCAATGTTCCTTTAGTTTTTCCCCAAGAAAGGAGGTACACCAAGGAAGAATGAGATTGTGTTCATTGCTCCTACTGGAGAGGAGATCAATAACAAAACACAACTAGAGCAGTACCTAAAAAAAAATCACACATTGGTCGTCCTGCAATATCAGAGTTCGATTGGGGTACTGGTGAGACCCTTAGGAGATCTGCAATTATCAGTGAAAAGGTCAAGGCAACTCCATCATCAAATTTTAAGTAATGTAATTCCCATTTTATTATTTTTCAAAGGGACCCACGTAAAGTAAGTAATGTTTATGGTTTGTAGAATATTCTAACATGTCATGTCAGACTGATTGAGTTTGAAGGAAACTAGTCAGTAATATTTCTTACTTTATGCTAGGTTAACAATCCTTGCACTAAATGTAATATTTTTTTAATTTTAAGATTTATTTACATTGTCTTGTGATTTTTTCAGGTGGTTTTGATGTGTTGTACAGTGGAGGAAAAGCTAAATTGGTGCTAAAAGTATGCACACCGGAGGAAACAAGAAAATGAGACTACTTAGATTAGAATCTTGGATTTTGGAATATTGGATTTTGGAATGAATATTATGAGACTACTTAGGTTGTAATAAGCTGCTTTGTAATTTTGTATCCAATTGGAATGAATATTATGACTCAATATTTTACTAGATGACTTAATCTAAGGATGATTATTTGATGGCAGTGTAAATGGTTTTGTGTTCAGTTGTGGATGGATTTTTGTGTATATAATCGTTGTGGATTGTGTTCAAGTTTATGTGTATAGATGGTTTTGTGTCTAATTGTGTATGGATTTTGTGTATAGGCGGGTTGTGGAGACTGTGTATTGTGGAGATGTATAGCTTGTGATTCTTTAGGAATTGGGAGTACATGTTGTTAAGCTTACCATACAAAACTTGTATATGAAATCAATCAAGCTTCAATGTTTGTTCAGTTGATTTGTTTCTATGCATGCGTGAGTTTGGAAAAAGATCTATATAACTTGTGCAGATATTTGTGTT
The DNA here is from genome assembly GCA_022457165.1 of Juglans mandshurica. NCBI lineage: Eukaryota > Viridiplantae > Streptophyta > Magnoliopsida > Fagales > Juglandaceae > Juglans > Juglans mandshurica. The sequence continues at coordinate 51,041,018 of CM039619.1, forward strand.
CTTGTCATTCTGTGTATAATAGATTGGGAAAAAATCTATATAGAGGGTGTTCCGAGCATGTTCCACTTATCATCCTGTGTGTATAATTGATTGAGAAAAATGTGATGAAGAATGTCATAGATAAGCTCAAAAGTGACCAAAATAGATTGGGAAAAAATCTATATAGCCCAGCAGATTCAGAAAAGTGACAAAAAACACTAGATTTTTCATAGCCTCCATAGTACCTCTCCCCATATACAACAAAATGCCAGATCAAGTACCTAATTAGGCTTTGCCTAATTCAAGGGGGAGTACTATTACAGTTGATCCATACAAGAAAAATAAAGAAAATATCCACCTATTTACATGCGCAACGCATGATGCACCTTATAGTTTATCCGAACCAAGCAGAAATTATTACAATTGATATAACCCAGTACAAACACAATAAGATTCATGCATTTCTATTCTCAACCCTCCGCAAATTTTGATATTTTTCTATTCTACAATCAAAGAAAAATATTCAAGAAGAGAGGAGGACGATGAGATGAAGGCATAGAGAGATTGGGCACGAGGAGATGAAGGCTCGAGGAAGTCTCGATCTCAAGTTTCGAGGAGATGAAGGGTCAAGGAAAAGGATCATCCAAATCGATCATGTTTTTCTTGCAGACTTTCTTTTGCATATCCTACCCATTACAACTCTTATTTTCCTGATTATTTACAATACAAGCAAATCCTATTTAGAAGAGAATTTGGCTAGATGGAGATTATACAATTCTTTAATCTAATATCAATCTAGGAGATGATGGTTTTATTATAGTTGCGTCATTCAAAATTGGAGGAGATAATAACAAATCCTAAAAAAAAGCTATTATTTTCTTAGAATCTTTGCGAGAAACTCCAAAATAGATGCTTCTTGCCAATAATATGTGCACACAGGTTACTTCTCTCGATTAATCTTAGTAGGATGTAGTCTTGTCATTAATTTTGTCAAAAATTATGTAAGACAAGTTCAGATTAGAATGGAAAAATAAAAAATTATTGAAGATTCCATTTTGTATGTGATTCCACTCATGAGCTTAAATACTATTCATCATCATTTTAAACTACCAACATTTTATCATCTCTTGAGGCATCAACTATTAATAAATAAGTGAAAATAACAGACAATTTTCTAATAATTTATTCTACATATCAAGAAATGATAGGATAATAGTTAAGATGAAGAACACTTCTATTTCGTTTTACCACCAATGTATTACTAAGGTGACCAGGTGGTTGAAATTTACTTTTGAAATTGTGTTTATGCATACATGTAATCAAAACCACAAAATTTGTTTTTCTCTATACAAATCAATGAATTGGGGAAAAGAATGTAAGGCAGGCACACAGTTGGATAAGAAAAATAAGAATGTGGTTTTTTTTTTTTCATTTTTACTCAGGAAATCATTTCAAACAAGAATCCGAAGATCATATCAGCTGAATGCCTTTGGATGAGACCCAGGAAAGAGGTGTAGGGCTTCACTATATCAAGAGATATCGAGGAATAAGCATAAACAATGGTCTTGATGACAATAATATTACTCCTTGTTCCATGATGAGCAATCCTTCCCGTGGCCGCCAAGAATATGAGAAATCTGTAGCCCTCTGCTAAATGCTTGGTTAAAGAGCATACGGGTATGGAATTCAGAAACAAAGGGAGAGGATTGATGATAACAGGGCCAACTAGGGCAGAGGATGGGCAAGACAGGGACAACTAGGGCAGAGGCTAAACGTAATAAACATTTCTCTAACAATGCTGGTAACAATGAAAGCAATATTAAACGTAAGCTATCATACAATCAAACCCTAGAATTTCATATAACATAACCTTATATTTCATATAATCCTTTTTGAAAGCATTTTATAAGAATAAATACCTTAGCCGGTCCAGACGCGAAGATGAGGGTAGGGGAGAGGATAGGCGAGACGAGGGGGTGAGTGGGGGGAGAGTGTAGACGAAAGGAACGCGAGGGATGGGGGAGAGGAGGTCTGCTGGGAAGATTCAAATGGGTGGAATCTGAGAGACGTGTGAGTTTTGTTGCAAGGAGAAATTAGTAATTTTGTTAGGTTGTGTAATGGCTGCTGCCAAATAGTGGTTTCTCCTGAGAATTTTTCTTTTAACATCTAAACGAGGCCTTAGTAAAATGTTTCAAATTTATCTAAACAATATAATGTTATATTTTCACTTTCCAATGGCCAATGAGAAATGAGATTTATATTCATAAAGTGTGTAAGTGTCGCATATTTAAAAAAAAAAAAAGAATAAATTTAGGATCTATATAAATAAATTAACTTTTAATGATGAATCCAACTCTTTTAAAAAAAAAATATGACTGTAACAAACATTACTCATGTCAAATGACTGTATCGAGTATAAGCTGTCTTTGCACTTTGCTAGACCTCGATGCTCAAGACGCTCAAGCTGGTTTGTCTTTTTTGTCAAGAGCTTCAATTTATTTAAAAACAAAGAGCTTCAGTTTTGTTGAGGGGTATGATACCACAATTGGGATTTGGTAGTTGCCTTTTGTGCAACAGAGTGAGTAATCTGGTTCTGATATCATTAAATTTTATGGGCTTTCCAACTATTGAAAAGTCTTGAGGATGATTGATATGATCGAATCTCTAGTCTTTTTTATAGCTACCGAGGCCTCTCCATAAAAGTTGTTTTATCTACTTTGGTTGATTCTAACGAGGAAATTTCCACAACTTTAATTTACCATTGAAAGAAAGAATCTCTTTGCAGGGGTCTTCATTGATGTGTCAAATATATTGCCAATGTGACCCCACATCAATTACTCAAAAAAAATATCTTTATGCTTAGATTTCTTTCTTAATAGTTGTAATCGTAAACAATATGAAACTTTGCCATTTTACGAGATTTCTGGCCCATCACTCCCAAGCACACACTGGGAGTTTGTGCAAGCCTATTGGATTGCTGCAAGTTCAGCCCCATCGTTTTTTTTTGTTTCAAATAAAAAGGGAGGTCAAGCCCCCTTATTATAAAGCATCCTCACAGAAATGACATAAGACCTCAAAAATAGAGACAAGCAAATAACAAAGACCCAGCTAAAGCCACTACCAAATCCTAGATTTAGTTCTAATATAATGACATCTCCCTTGTCCAAACTAAAAAGACCTCGGAAGCTCAGAACTGTTATTACATGAAAGGCTTAAAGCTGCAGCCCCATCTTCTTATTCTAAAGCGGTGGTTTGCGCCCGACCCGACCTGCTTGTTCCCATCCAAGGTGCCAAACCGACCCGACTCGACCCGAACAAACAGAGATCAGGTCGAATTCGTATGACCCGACATTCACCACAGAGGGCCAAAAAAAAAAAAATCTGCGTTTTCACTTCTGCATCAACCCCATCCATTTTCACCACAGTTATTTTGACTACACATTGTATACCTTCTACAATGTCTGACGATCTCAAAAACGTCATATGAAGACATTGCGAACAGAGTAAATCTGTCACATTCTATTATGGATTGATGGGGTTCAAAACCAACAAAATATAAGAAGCCGCGAATCAAGAGATGTTTCTGGATTTGGGGAAACCTTCATCTCCATACTTTCTTCTACTCGTAAAAACAAAACGTATGAAGCCCATTAATTCAGATCCAAACATTAAAGCAAGTAATGCAAATCCCACGACCATGGCACAGATCTGCGGGGCCAAAGCATAAGATGAACTACAAGGACAGCTACTTGAGTAGCATCTTCTGCATCTTGGGAAACAAATAGAGAGAGAGAGAGGAAAAACCATCGCCAAGGGCCAAAATGTGAGGGCTTCCTTCCCTTCCATCGCCAAGGACTGCAGCGATACCAACGCTGCCAGCATCGACGTGAACAAGAAACAGCCACCATCGGCGACGTATGTTAAGAAGGAGAAGCAGCCGCAGCAGCTGAGGTCATCGCGGTTCGTACAGGACTTGGATGGGCTGAACTGTTTCGAGACTCTCATCTCTTATTAGGTGAACTGCAGTTCGCAGAGAGGGGTTTCGTCCGTAGCATCTTTTTGCTGCATAGAGAGAGAGCGGCGCTAGGGTTTGTGCTGGAGAGAGAGAGAGAGAGAGAGAGAGAGAGAGAGAGAGAGAGAGAGGGGCTAGGGTTTGTGCTGAATAGAAAGAAGAGAGAGGGGGGGGCTGCGGTTTCATCGGTTTTATCCGCTTAAAAGCGGGTTGTACATCATCCAACCCGCATCTAATTTTAATCCGATTTTATGCGGGTTGATCGGATCGGTTTTATCGGGTGGGTCGGGCTTTTTGTGTTTTTGCACAGGCCTAGTGGTTGGGTTTCCACTTTCCGTTGCCCACTCTTTTACAACTTTGTGGTAAGCGGTTTCGGTTCATGTGGCCCTTACCATTTAAGGAGTCAAACCGACCCTTCAAAATACAATCGGGTCAAACCCGTATGACCCGATTGAAAAAAAAAAAAAAAAAAAAAAAAACTCCCCACTTTCTTCTTCATCGGCAGAGGGACCTTTAACCATTCTTCCAAATCTGACCTTCATACTATAAGGGATTGAAGCAAAAGAAATGAAACTAACTAGGAAGCAATTACGAAAAAGAACTTGAAGGTTGGTTTAAAAAAAAAAAAAAAGAACTTGAAGGACAAGATCAAATTAAAAAATAAAAAGCTTAAAATACCACAGCTGATTGTATCAAAACATCGGGTGGCCACCAACAAAAACCAGCAAGATTTTCTGAAGCATGGACAACTAGAAATGCTTTATTAGCATGGACAAGATCAAAATGCTTCGTAGCTAGCATTTTGAATTGTCAAAACAACTAGAAAGATTTTCTAAGGGAATGATTATTCAAACCTTTGAAAGAAGAGGAAACTGTGGAAGATTGAACATGCAAAATGAGCAAAAATGGCCAGCTTTCAGATGAGTAGACCCACTAATTATCCTCTAGTTTTAAAGCCCCTTTCAACGAAGCATGAACATCAACAGTCACTACATAAAAAACCCATCATTATTGTGTTGATGATGCATTTTCAAGCAGGCCGCATGCAAATAATCGAGCAGCACCAACTAGTTTCCCTCAAAGAATAGCAATTTCACGAAGACCCAAGAGAAAAGAACAGTAAACAGTAAAGAAGTTCAGAGATAAGCTACGAAACATCTTAACAGAGAAGAAAAAATAGAAATTTCTTTTCGAGTGATCGGTTTCAACCGATAGATGATTAAATGAACCCGTTATGGGTTTTGGCCTGTTGAACCCGATTTTAGTCGGGTGGGCCCATGTCGGGCCTTTCGGTTTGATTGGGCCAAGCCCTTTTTTGCATAGCCCTACCTCAAACCCAACAGAAGCGAGTTTGACTCTTCAACCCCAATCTCGGTGGACTGCACACCCATAGATGGAACTATTCCTGAGCTTGACAAGTTTTGAGGGCTTCAATCTCAATCTTGTAGCAAAAACGGTAAGAAAAGAAATGAAAGTAAACGAGAAAATAAATAAACAATCAATCACATCAGATACACGTGGTTCGACAATGTACATATTTCCATAGAGCTGCAGATGATTTTATTATACTGAAAAATAAAAATATATATTTTGGGGCGAAATTTACTGTTAATTAAGTATATATTTATAGTCTCACACGGGCACAACCAAGTTGAGCTATCAATCTATATCTATATACGCTATCTCACAACAACTTTTACGGAAACTCTAATCTTCACTTTTCTGCATTATTCGCTCGAGTTGAATGTCGAGCGTGTTTCAAACAAACTCTCTGTTCGACATTTGCTTGAGCGAACTCTCTGCCTAAGTTATGCTCGAGCTACCTGTCAACCTTTGTCTTACCATTTATTTTCTTTTCTGGCCAATGAAAGTTAATGATATAATATTTTGGTTTCAAGAGCTTGAATGCTCGTTGGGTTTCGATTTTTTTGATTAAAAAGATAGGAAGCGGGTTTATAAGGGTGGTGGGAGCAGAAGATGAAAGTGGATATGAGGTTAAATTGTAGAACGGCCAAGATGGCGCAGGTGGGGTGTCGTTCAATGAATTCAGAAGCAATTCTGCGACATCGGTACTTATTTTTCATGGTTTTCATTAGGATTTGATTATATTGGAAGAAAAGGATTTGAACCATACTAAATTGATAATCAATAACTAACTATTGTTTTGTTCTTTGAATGAACATAGGTGGAAGGGATATATTCGTTCCCCACTAGGCCGCCTGGCCAGGTCCATCTCCAGGAAGCTCAACAGCAAGAATGTAACCCGCCCACCAATTCGGGAAAATGATCAACATGGGAAGATGTGACAACATTCACTCTGACACATTTCTTCCTTAATAATTCACAGCGAAGCCACGCCGCATTAAATGGTCAAATACGAAATGCAGGCATGAGATTCCGACAGGAGTCATTGTTCTTAAGAGAATTCTACCTTACCCAAATCATTGTGGGGTGAAGCCATTAAGACGACAATGTATATCTTAAACCGAGATCCTAGTAAGTCAGTTCCAAAAACTCCTTTCGAGCTATGGACTAGTAGAACACCAAGTTTAAGGCACATGCATGTTTGGGGTTTCCAAGCCAAATCGAGACTTTACAATCTACATGAAAGGAAATTGGATTCTAGAACAGTAAGCAGGTACTTTATTGGGTACCCAGAGAGATCCAAAATGTATAGGTTTTATTGTCCTAATCACAGCCCAAGAATGGTGGAAACAGAAGATGCTAAATTCATTGAACTTGGCGAGATCAGTGGGAGGATTGAATCGAGAGATGTTATCATTGAGGAAGTACGGGTAAATGTCCCTATACCTACATCCTCAGAAAAGATAATAGTTCATCTAATTGATCATCAAAATAATACATTAGAACAAGTAAATGATCACCCATCTCAAAATGATAATACTACTAATGAACCAAGTTCGGAGCCAATAAAACAGGTTGTCTTATGCAGATCTCAAAGAGATCAGAGACCTGCTATTTTAGCAGACTATGTGGTGTATCTCTAGGAATCTGAATTTGACAAAAGGACAAGTAAAGATCTACTAACATTGTCACAAGCCATAAAGAGAAGTGATTCTAGTAAATGGATCGATGCCATGAAAGAAGAGTTGAAATCCATTGATCATTATCAAGTCTGGGATCTTGTTGAATTGCCTGAAATGAGTAAAAGAGTCAAGTGTAAATGGATGTTTAAGACTAAACGTGACTTAAAAGGCAATGTTGAACGATATAAGGCCAGACTTGTTGCCAAGGGTTTCACTAAGAAAGAAGGCATTGATTACAAAGAGACATTTTCTCCAGTATCTAAAAAGGACTCTTTAAGGATCATTATGACATTGATGGCTTATTATGATTTAGAGTTACACCAGATATGTTAAAACGACATTTTTAAATGGAAATTTGGATGAAGAGGTCTACAAGGAGCAGCCAGAAGGCTACTCGGAAAAGAGCAAAGGTCACCTAGTATGTAGGCTAAAGAAATCGATATACGGGCTTAAACAAGCCTTTCGACATTGGTACTTAAAGTTTAATGATATTATTACTGCTTTTGGATTTAAAGAAAACATTGTTGATCAGTGTATATATCTAAAGGTCAGTGGGAGTAAGTTTATAATTTTGATCTTGTATGTTGATGATATCCTATTAGCTAGTAGTGATCTTGGCCAACTTTATGAAACCAAGGATTTTCTCTCAAAAAACTTTGAAATGAAAGATATGGGTGAGGCATCCTTTGTGATCGGAATCGAAATTTTTTGAGATAAAAAATAAGGACTGTTGGGATTGTCTCCAAAAAGTTATATAGAAAGAGTTATTGAGAGATTTGGCATGTCCATAGAAACATATTAGTACTATGCTTACGACAACAGACCCACTGACAAAGGGTCTAGTAGCGAAGCAGTTTAAAGAACATGTTGATAGAATGGGTCTTATGATGTGAACATGTTAATGAGCTCGTAGATGTTTTTGACTTCTATTTGGACACTTAATGATATCTATTATGGTCGTTTTGTTTCTGTTTTCTTGTATTTCCATTTTATATGTACATTAAATGGTATGGATGAATGATGACAGGATAATGTCTACAATAGACATGAATTGGAACTCAAGGCATTACAGTATTAGTTTTTATTATCCCAATTAATGATAATGTTAAATTAAGTTATTGATATTGTGGTACATAAAAGATAATTTGTTAATTATATAACAGAGGACCATCATGACTCGTATTAGTAGCTGGTTTGACATTAATATTACGAAACTCATGTAATGTATTTTGAGCTATGAAAGTTTCTGGAAATGAATTTGTGCAGTATGGTTAACTTCTTGTAATAAATCCATGAACGGAAAATATTATGGGTGTATGAGCCAAGTGGGAGAATGTAAGAGTTTTATTTAAACTCTATGTCCCACACATCCATATCTTGATGGGTTTAAGATAGCTTAATTGTTATCACTTAATTGATGAGTCACAATGGGATAAGAACAACCTTATTTCTAATCATAGCGGGAAATAAAATTTTTAGATTTCTTGATGGCCAGAAGTCTATAAATAGTACTGAAGAGTTAAAGGTTCTCACCTACAATATTATTGTGCCTCTATCCACCGGGAAACACTTGTGAGGCTAAGTTGCTTGGGTGATCATTTTCTCATAGTTATGTCAAATTCTTCATCGATCTGTGATGGATAAATGTACGTCTTTTAACTGTTATTATTTTGTTATCGTGAATTATAGAATATCGAAGATCTAATTATGAATGTTCATGTTAGAATATTTAACATTTCTTCCCCATAGCCCGACAGCTAGCAAGACCACCATAGAAAATTTCGCTCAGCCACGACAAGGCCACCATCACCGCTTCCTTCCTCCTACTCACAAACACCACCAGCCACCCAATTTCACCATCGTAGCTCAGTTCCACACAACAAGCCTCTACTTTTAAAAATGAAAAACAAAGTAAGTTTGTGTTCTGGTAGTCTCAATCCTCCACTGTATATTGCTACAACAACTGGCAACAGAAAGGCTCTCATACTTGCCATGCACTTCATGGAGACACACGGACTAACCAAACCACAGCCCCTTCATGTGAGAGGAGTCCAGTCTGTTGGGGGTGCTCCTACTCCACCTCCCACGTTCGCACCATTAACTAATGCATTCAAGTCAACAGCGATGTGAGCTTCTTGCTCCTCCATACTCAGTGCCACACGGACGTATCTTAGCCACGAGATGTCACGTAGACACCGCTGCACGTACTTGCCAACCATCATGGAAACCGCAGCCCCGCCGCACAGTTCCACTTCCTCACGGTAAACCTCTCCTCGATATAATTTTAGCTGGTTATTAGTTTCTCTCAGGGGATTAATTGAATATTAATGGGTCATGGATTAAGGTCATGTAGTATTTGATTGTTACAGTCTGATATGATCATATGGTAGGTCATGCAAATTTAAAGAGTCCATGGGTTTGAACTTAGGTGTTGCGACTTTTATAGGTGGTATCAATTTGTGGAAGCTAGGTTATTTTGGAAAAATTGATGGGACGTCTGGTGATTTAAATTTGACACGAGAGCACTAGATTTATGATTTTATAGTCAATATTATAGAGTTAATGTCATCTTAGGAATTCGTTGTGAAATTATTTGGAGAAATTATATGAAAATCATAGTATTTTGGGAAGTGACGATATTTTAGGATTTCGAAGATTTTTAGACATTAAGAAAATATAGATTTTTATATCTCAGGTTTTAATTACGAAGTACATGTTCATTTGGAAATTTAAGTAAGTTACATGTCTATTTTATAGGTGACGATTAATAATTATTCGGCATGGTTGAAGAAAATTTCTGAATGGTTAAAAAGTTAAAGTAAGCGGGGCTCCTATACTAGACTTTGTAAAAAAAAAATGTCTGATGTTGAGTTTGAAAATATGCATGTTTGCTTTTAAAAGAAACTTGAAAACAACTTGAGATATGTGTTTTGCATACGCATAAAATCTGTATAAAAATGAAGCATTTTCTGTCATGACTGATGTAGACATGAGCAATATTTGATATGCTGTTTTCTGAAATATGTAAAAAGAGCAAATATGAAACATATGAAAATTTTGCATGTGATGCAAGAATGTTCTGAATCGGTTTTTGAATATGTGAAATGATCTGAATCTGTTTAGCACTCTGTTTTGATATGATATAGCATCTGAAAACTTTGGCATGAATTTCTAATTCTGTGTCTAAATATGATCTGTTTCCCATGTTGCCTCTATTCTGTCTCCGTTAAGACTCTGCCATTAGTATAATAGTGGCATATAACCCTGCCACATATATAATAGAGGTTTATGTTTAACAGTTCTTCTATATACAGTCGTTAGATATAACCGGCGTGCAGTCGTCCATGTCACGTCAGATTTAAAATGAATTCTTCCTCTCTTATCAGCTCGGTCTCTCTCTCTCATCAGCTCTGTCTCTCTCTTATTAAGTGTCTCCACGTCAGCTACGTTTGCACGCCGTTTACACAAAGCACTTGCAACAAGCGTTTTTCTATGTTTAAACATGGTATAGCAAAGAAAAAGGAGGAAATTTCAAATCTGAGATGTAGCAAAGAGACGAGGCTCCATCAGCTTAATCGGATTATATCAGCGATACAGTAGATGATGATTATCTTTTACTTGAAAAAAATTAATACTGGAAATTCTATCACAAGTTGCGATGGCCCAACTTGGAGTGGACAAAAAAGCAAGTCGTGTACTACCTAGGGCCCAGACCCAAAATAATATGTTTGGAGGATTCAACGTACATCTCGGTAGTTCTAAAATGTGTAAATTTTATACATTTATTTTTTTAAAAAATGGTTAAATTTTGGATACAAGTAAAAAATTGTTTTTTAATGATAAATTCTACTTATTTTCAAAATAAGTGCATAAAACTTGCACATCCTAATACTATATTTAACATTACTCTAATCACAAAAAAAAATACAATTCGTTTTCTACAACATTTAACTTGAAATGAGTTGTATGACTATTACATTAACCCCGCATGTACTCCTCATGCTGGGAGTTCGGCTGCATTTGGATATTGAGATGATTTCAGATGATTTGAATTCATCTAAAAATATTAATATTTTGTGAGTCTCATTGAAATGTATTTGAATGTAAATAATTTAAAATATGAGTTTAATGTATAAAGTAAGTTGAAAAATATTTAATTTTTTTGTGAGAAGTTATAAAAGTAGTGAGTCTTATTAATGATTGGTTTGAGATAGCAATCAATTTTCTTTGCAGGAAATTGATAAATAGGAAGGACTTGAAATTGTCTTTTAGTTGAGTCAATTTCCTCATCGATATATAATTCATTTCACAGCATTAATGCTAAAGTATTTATTCGATGTGTCACTTCGAAGTAATATGAATTGCATTTTCCTAGCTAAAAACAAAAGAGAGGGAAACGAATCATGTTGACAATACTTAGAAAAAAAAATCAGAAATAAATACGAGTTTTAACGATAAACGTGGTTGTGGGCATGTGATGTAAAATTCTTCTAATAGAATTATTCATTTTAAAGTGACGAGTGTGTTGAGTATATGGAGTCTGGTTGCACCGCTCAAGTGGAGCGTTTAGCCGCTCGAGCGAATACAAGTCAGAGAGCTTCGCTCAAAGATAGCTCGACAAACCGCTTGAGCAAAAGCAAGACAGAGAGTTTCGCTCGACACCGCTCGACACACAGCTCGAGCGGAGGGAAGTTAAAAGAGCTGCTCGACACACAGCTTGAGCAATTGCGGGAAACAGGTTCGCTCGACGCGGGTTCGACACGCCGCTCGAGCGAACATCGCTAATTCTGCTTTGTTTAGGGTTTCCGCCACATGACATATAAATAAGATTTTATTTTGACTTGTGACTGTATCAGAGTGAACAGTAGCCGTCCTTTACAATTGTATTGTGATTCCTCAAGAAATAAAAATCCTCTGCAGCTCCCGTAGACGTAGGCGATTTTTCTAACCACGTAAATACTGTGTCGTGTGTGATTGCTTGTTTTCCCGTGTTTAAAATTACTTTATTGTCATCGTTTTTCACAACAATTGGTATCAAGAGCCAAGGGTCGGGTCTGAGAAAAAACGATGGCTGGAGAAGAAGTAAATGTATCGGGGATCGAGAGGTTTGATGGCGCGGACTATGGGTATTGGAGGATGCAGATAGAGGATTACCTCTATGGGAAAAACTCCATCTTCCATTGTTGGGGAAGAAGCCGGACAACATGTTAGTTGCTGATTGGACCCTGTTGGATCGACAGGTTCTGGGAGTCATTCGTCTAACCCTGTCGAAATCCGTTGTACACAACGTCATCAAGGAGAAGACGACTGCGGATCTCATAGCGGCTTTGTCAGGTATGTATGAAAAGCCATCAGCAAATAATAAGGTATATCTAATGAAAAAGTTATTTAATTTGAAGATGGCAGATGGTACGTCTGTTGCACAACATCTGAATGATTTTAATACTATCACAAATCAATTGTCATCTGTTGAAATTGAAATTGATGATGAGATACGTGCATTGATATTATTGGCATCACTGCCAAATAGTTGGGAAGCCATGAGGATGGCGGTTAGCAATTCTGCTGGTAAGTCAATGTTGAAATATGATGACATCCGTGACTTGATTTTGGCTGAGGAGGTGCGCAGGAGAGATTCAGGCGAGACCTCGGGTTCATGTTCAGCACTGAATGTTGACTCTCGGGGGGAGAGCAAAAGACAGGAACTCAAATAGAGACAGATCAAAATCAAAGAATAGGGGCAAGAGCAAGTCAAGACCAGGTCAGCAGGCAACTTGCTGGAATTGTGGCAAAGCTAGCCACATAAAGAAAAATTGCATAAATCCCAAGAAGACAGAGAATGATAGTGCTAATGTGGTAATTGAAAAATTACAGGATGCACTATTGCTTGCAGTTCATAATCCAGTTGATGACTGGATACTTGATTGAGGGGTATCCTTCCATACATCTTCCCATCGGAAGATAATGCAAAACTATGTTGCAGGTGATTTTGAAAATGTGTATTTGGCTGATGGAGAGGCTTTGAATGTAATAGGGATTGGAGACATTGACATTGTACTCCCTAACAAGAACAAATGAACCTTGCAAAAGGTCAGACACATTCCTGAGTTGAAGAAGAATCTCATTTCTATTGAGCAGCTTGATGATTGTGGCGATTCAGTGGTGTTCTCAGATAGCATCTAGAAGGTCACCAAAGAGGCATTGGTACTGGCTCGGGGTAAGAAAACTGGTACACTTTATATGACTACTGGTTTGAATAACACTATTGCCACTACCGTTGCAGAGAGCACAGCAGATTTGTGGCATTGCAGGCTTGGCCATATGTGTCAGAAGGGCATGAAAGAATTTATGTCTAGAGGCAAGCTACCAGAACTGAAGTCAGTTGATCTCAGTATGTGTGAGAGTTGCATTATGGGGTAATAGAAGAATGTCAGTTTCTTGAAGAGTGGTAGAACACTAAAGTCAGAAGAGACTAGATCTTGTGCACACTGATGTGTGGGGACCTTCCCTAGTGGCATCCCTTGGAGGTTCTCGTTATTATGTTACATTCATCGATGACCATAGCAGGAAGGTATAGGTCTATTTTTTGAAACATAAATCTGATGTATATAATGTGTTCAAAATTTGGAAAGCCATGGTTGAAACTGAGACAGACTTGAAGTTGAAATATTTGAGGTCTAATAATGGTAGTGAGTATATTGATGATGGGTTCAATGAGTATTGTGCAACTCAGGGTATCAGAATGGAGAAGGCCATTCCTGGGACACCACAGCAAAATGGAGTTGTTGAACACATGAACAGAACAAAAAATGAACGTGCTAGAAGCATGAGGCTGCACGCTAGGCTACCACCTACTTTCTGGGCAGATGCAGTTAGCACTACAGTATACTTGATAAACAGAGGGTCATCAGTTATGTTGGATTGTGGATTGCCTGAGGAGGCTTGGAGCGGGAAAGAGGTCAAATTTTCTCATCTTAAAATTTTTGGTTGTTTTTCTTATGTTCTTATTGATTCTGATGCTCGTAGTAAGCTTGAAGCTAAGTCAAGGAAAAGTTATTTCATTAGCTATGGAGACGAAGCATTTGGCTATTTTTTCTGGGACGATCAGGATTGGAAGATTATAAGAAGCAGAAATGTGATCTTCAATGAGAAGATTTTGTACAAAGACAAGTCTAGTACAGTTGCTGAAGCAGCTCCTCAGGAGTTTGAGTTTGTGAGTTTGGATGATCTACCAGAGGTCACAGTTCAGTGCAGAGATGTGAATGACGGGGAGAGTGGGTCCTGCACACCCATTCCCATTATTCCGCAGTCAGATCCAGAGCGGTCCACTCCTATAGCTGCAATTCGCAAGTTAGTTAGGACTATTCGTCCTCCATATCGTTTCTCACATTCTTTGAATTATATTCTGTTGACAGATGGTGGAGAACCACAGAGTTACCAAGAAACCTTGCAAGATGAAAATTCTAACAAGTGGGAGTTGGCCATGAAGGATGAGATGGATTCTTTGCTAGGGAATCAGACATGAGAGTTGACAGAACTTCCATCAGGAAAGAAGGCATTAATTATATAACAAGTGGGTGTACCGGGTGAAATCTGAGCATGATGGCAGTAAGAGGTACAAGGTCAAGCTTGTTGTAAAGGGCTTTTAGCAGAAACATGGTATTGATTATTCTAAGATCTTTTCACCTATGGTAAAGATCACAACTATCAGGCTAGTTTTGGTTATGGTTGCCACTGAAGATCTTTTTCTTGAGCAGTTAGATGTGAAGACAACTTTTCTTCATGGAGATCTTGAAGAAAACATCTACATGTACCAACCTGAGGGGTTTGTGGTACAGGGAAAGGAAGGCCTGGTTTGCAGACTGAAAAAGAGTATGGTCTGAAACAAGCTCCCAGACAGTGGTACAAGAAATTTGACAACTTTATGTGCAGTGTAGGGTACATCAGATGTCAGGCAGATCACTGCTGCTATGTTAGGCAGTTTGATAATTCTTACATTATTTTGTTGTTGTATGTTGATGACATGCTTATTGCAGGGGCTAGTATTGATGAGATCAATAATCTGAAGAAGCAGATGTCAGAACACTTTGCAATAAAGGATTTGGGAGCTACAAAGCAAATCCTTGGCATGAGAATTGTCAGAAACAGAGTCAGAAGCACGTTGAGACTCTCACAGGCTAAGTATGTGAAAAAGGTACTCAACATATTCAATATGGACAAGGCCAAGCCAGCTGTCACACCCTTGGATAGTAATTTCAGACTCAGTAAGGATCAGGCACCAAAGTCAGAAGAGGAACAAGACTATATGAGTAAGGTTCCTTATGCCTCAGCTATTGGTTCACTTATGTATGCTATGATCTGCACTAGACCAGATATTGCCCATGCAGTGGGAGTTGTGAGTAGATACATGAGTAACCCTGGAAAACAACATTGGGAAGTAGTGAAGTGGATTTTGAGGTACCTAAAAGGCTCCTCAGAAACGTGCTTATGTTTCTTAGGAGAGGGCTTAGAGGTGCAGGGCTATGTTGATGCTGATTTAGCTGGAGACACTGATAGCAGAAAAAGTACCACAGAGTTTGTTTACACAATGGGTGGTATTGCAGTTTCATGGGGTTCTAATTTTAGAAAACAGTTTCTTTGTCTACTACAGAAGCTGAGTATGTTGTAGTTTCAGAAGCTGCAAAGGAGATGGTTTGGATACAGGGCTTCTTGGAGGAATTAGGTAAAAAGATTCAGAAGGGCACCCTCTACAGTGACAGTCAGAGTACCACATTCATTGCCAAGAACCCAGCGTTTCATTCTAGAACCAAGCACATTTAGATCAAGTGTCACTTTATACGGTCAGTGTTAGATGATGGATGGACAGTTGCTACTTGAGAAAATTTGTGGAAGTAAGAACCTTGTTGATATGTTGACAAAGGGTGTTACACTTGAGAAACTGAAGTTGTGTGCAACTTCAGTTAGTCTTCTAGCATGAAGACAGGAGTAGTGAGTTGCAGAGGTGGAGGATATCATGTTTGAGGCAGAGGACGATACTGTGGGTGTACTAGTCTCTGACTTCTAGCAGAGAATTGTTGACAAGTCAGAGAGCTTCGCTCAAAGATAGCTATACAGACCGCTAGAGCAAAAGCAAGTCAGAGAGTTTCGCTCGACACCGCTCGACACATAGCTCGAGCGGAGGGAAGTCAGAGAGCTTCGCTTTAAGAGCCGCTCGACACACAGCTCGAGCGATTGCGGGAAACAGGTTCGCTCGACGCGGGCTTGACAGGCCGCTCGAGCGAACATCGCTAATTCTGCTTTGTTTTGGGTTTTCACTGCATGACATATAAATAAGATTTTTTTTTTACTTGTGATTGTATCAGAGTGAACATTAGCCGTCCTTTACAATTGTATTGTGATTCCTCAAGAAATAAAAATCCTCTGCAGCTCCCGTGGACGTAGGCAATTTGCCGAACCACGTAAATACTGTGTCGTGTGTGATTGCTTGTTTTCCCGTGTTTAAATTTATTTTGTTGTCATCGTTTTTCACAACAAAGTGTTCATCCAATAAAGAGTTTGCCATTAGCTACGCTATAAATAATTTACCTCCAAATTAAAAAAAAAAAAAAAAAACGTAAATCACCAATTTCATACCACAATTCTAAAGTTTTTTTATTCAAAATGAAAAATAATTTATATTTTAAGATGTATAAGTTTTGCATACACCTTTTTTTTTTTTTTGAAGTTTGAGATGTAAATGAAAAAAAAAAAACATTATTTTTTATGATAGGCTCTATTTAATTTTTTCAAAACTGTATTTAACATTACTGATTCAAAATTTCTCTTTTACAAAGTTGTGTTTTTGTAAACTAATTAAGAGCTAATTCAAAGTTGAGACCATATATAGTTCTTA
The DNA here is from genome assembly GCA_022457165.1 of Juglans mandshurica. NCBI lineage: Eukaryota > Viridiplantae > Streptophyta > Magnoliopsida > Fagales > Juglandaceae > Juglans > Juglans mandshurica. Next base: position 51,057,948 of record CM039619.1, read on the forward strand.
TATACATCATATAAAATAGCTAAAATTAATTAAATCCTTCGCTTCAAGGGCTCGAAGATCAGCAGTCTAGAAACCTTCATTTTTTTTCCTCGAGAAAATAACTATTCATTAATAATTAGAGTTTTAGTACATACATAGTCTTATACTAATTAGAGTCTTATACTAATCATACAGATGAGTTTGATGGGTCATTTCCACTGTGAAAATCTAATAAGTTGTATGCTGGAATTTTTATTAAGGATATGCTTCTAGTTACATTGTTGGATATAAGCTGCCCATTGCGCAATTTCATGCGTACATCGATTTTGAGATTGATATATTTTTACAGGTCCTCAGGATTCAAATTGTTCAACATTAATCTTGTGTCTCTTATAATAATGCTTTCTGCAATCCAGTCCTAATTCCTGAATTCCTTTTTATTCCTTTAGAGCTGTTATAGTTCTCTGAGAGTCAGGGCCTTCAACTATGATATTCTTCAGTTGCTTGCGTTGTGCTTCTTTCACTCCTATGAATGTTGTCAATAATATTTTGTCTTATTCCCATTTCTTTTATTTCTTGTTTGGAAAGCAAAATAGCAAAAGCTATTAATAATTTTTTTTTTGATAACTCAAAAGCTATTAATAATGGTGTTACAACACGAGGTTATATTATAAGGTGATTATTTAATCTTTCATTATTAATTGAATATGCCATTTTATCTCCAAGTGACTTTAGGCAGAAGCTTTTAATACATCCCCATCTAGCCATATATTCCAAATAGCTATCAATTTTCTTCGCAGGAAATTGACAAATAGGGAGGACTTAAAATTGTCTTTTAGTTGAGTCAAGATGTGAGCTGTCTAATTTCCTCATCAATAATTCAGTTTACAGGAGGGCCACAGCAATGCTAAAGTATTTATTGGATGTGTCATTTCGAAGCTAGTAAAATGAAGTGCATTTTCCAAGCTAAAAACAAAAGACGGGGAAACGAATGCATGCTTAGAAAATAATAATAATAATAATAAGTAAGGATTTTGAGGCATGTTTCGAACACCATTTTAAAGTGACGAGTGTTCATACCATAAAGAGTTTGCTATTAGCTAGGGACGCTACAAATAATTTACCTCCAAAATCTAATAAATTAAATCACCAATTTCATACCACAATTTTAAAGTTCTGTTTATACAACTTTAGGATGTGCAAGATTCACACTCTTTTTTTAAAAATTGATGTTTGAGATTCACAATAAAAATTTTATTTTTTTATAATAAACCCTATTTTTTTCCTACCTTAAAACTATATATAACATTACTCATTTAAATTTCTCTTTCACAAAATTGCATTTTTGTTAACTAATTAAGAGTTTCACGCCTTATTTTTGTTAATTAATTAAGAGTTTCACGCCTTATTTTTCATACTTAATTCATATGTGAACTTTTTTCTTTTAGGGAAGATAACATCTTGTAGCTTTCAGATTAGTCTTAGGTCTAGTTTGAATAATGAGTTGAAATGAGATGAATTGAGATGATTTGTAAATAATAGTGAAATGATTTGAGTTAAAATATTTTATGGGATTTTGGAAAATCATATAAAAAAAGTTAAACAAAATATTATAAAGTTAAAACATTGTTAGAATATAATTTCTTAATATTAATTTTATTTTGAAATTTGAAAAAGTTGAATTTTTTTGTGTTTTGTTTGGAAGTTTGAAAATTTTTAATAATTAAGTAAGTTACATATCTATTTTATAGGTGACGATTAATAATTGTTCGGCATGGTTGAGGAAAATTTCTGAAAGGCTAAGAAGTCCAGGTAAGCGGGGTTCCTAAACTAGACTTTGTATAAAAGAAAATGTCTGAGGTTGAGTTTGAAAATATGCACGTTTGTTTTTAAAAGAAACCTGAAAACAACCTCAGATATGCGTTCTGCATACGCTTGAAATCTGTATAAGAATGAAGTATTTTCTGTCATGACTGATGTAGACATGAACAATATTTTGACATACTGTTTTCTGAAATATGCAAAAAGAGTGAATATGAAATTTATGAAAATTTGTGCATGTGAAGCGAGAATGTTCTTAATCGGTTTTTGAATATGTGAAATTATCTGAATCTGTTTAGTACTCTATTTTGATATGATGTAGCATCTGAAAACCTTGACATGAATTTTTGTTTCTTTATCTGAATATGATCTATTTCCAATGTTGCCTCTGTTTTGTCTCTGTTAAGGTTTTGCCATAGGTATAATAGTGGCATACGGCCCCGCCACGGGTATAATGATAGTTTATAACCCTACCACGAGGGTTAAACATAGTATCTGTCTCGATGAGATGCTCTATTATATATGATATGAAGATGATGTCTCAGATTTTGATATGCCAAAAGACTTTTGAATAAGAATGTTTTCTGAAAGTTTCGCTCTAATATTTTTGAAAACATGTTTTGATTTTGCATTTTGAAAAAAAATGTTTTGTTCTGCATTCTAAATTCTAAAAATGCTTATGTTTACATACTAGTATATGTTCTCTGTTTACTGAGTTGTTGATAACTCACTCTTTATCTCTACAATATTTTTCTAATAATTTAAAATTTTCAGTTGAGAATCAAGATTATGGAGCATGAGTGAGGTGATTTAATCATAGTGGATTAATTATAGAAAGTTTCTATGAGTATTGATGATTTTTGTTAAGAAATAATGTCGTGTTCTTGGTATTTTGGAAAGTTCATTATATTGAGGTAGTTAGTTGGAAACAATGATTTTTATATGACATTGAGAATTTGGCATCTATATATGTACTGTGAGATATAATTTTAAGTGAAAGGAAGTAACTCTCAGACCTATCCGGAACCAGGGCGTTACAACTTTGCTTTCTTTTATTTTATACCCAAATAATACAGTATTATTACAATGAAGAGAGAGGCCGCACCACATACAATACCAACTATAACATAAACCTGACTCCTATTTTCATTATCGGGAACATCGACCTAACTAGACTCCTTCATAAACTCCATAATCTCCACCCCATTCAGATAGGCAGTTTTATTTTTAGAATCCTTCCTAGGACCTACACTAATATCCATGGATCCCGAGTCATCTGATTCAACCACCAAATCGAGGTAAAGTGGAGCAGCCAACAGATTACTAATGTTATTTGTAGAGATCATGTGAGTGAAATTACCATAAAAATAGAGATTGAAGAACACATCACTAGCATCTTTATTGATAATATCGCAAAAGTGCAGCCGAACCAAATGCATGGCACTCCTACTCACGTCAAAACCCCATGTTATTTTCGAATAATTTGATGATCCTTCACTGCTATCTATGTTCAGTTCTCGACATGTCTTGTAGACAAGATCCGATGCAGAATAATTACTTGCTCCATTAACATCATAGTTAAGCATACCTTCATAAGGAACACAGGTTTTCCCAGATTCTCCTGGGAGTAGATATTCATCATCCGGTATCCAATTCCTCCAGAGTGAGTCGTTATTCTGTGGACCTCCAACATCGACCCTGTGGATTGTAAGTAAAACCTGAGATCGCACACCATGGTATTTATCATTGCTCAGGCCACTCGGAGTAATTAGATCCAAGTCATCACTGACGAATTCTTGATCTGGCAGAAGAAAGACTTCGATGGTGCTTACGAAAGCAAAAGATTTTCCCCGAGGAGTAAAGTGGATGCTGAATTTGGTTGCATTGATAGTAAGTATTCTTTAATCAAAGGTGAGTTGCTATTGTCTTTAATTCGAAAGTTTGACAACAGCGAGAAATTAAAGGCTGAAACATCGAAGTGGGCATCGGCCAGATTAGTCCTCCCGGAGGAAAACGGAAATAAATGGACACGAACATAATAAATGCCAAAATCAGTGATATCAAAATCAAATGAAGATTGATTTTTGAAAATTCTGGCAGTTTGATAAAGAGACGTGTCTGTTGATGAGTTGGTGGTGAAATCACTGATAGCAGAACTTGATCCAACAAAGAAGGAGCCAAGATTCAGGTCACCCACGAATTTTCGACCGCTCAAAGATATGTTGGATACTGATCCACAGTTGATAAAGTACTTGGTGGGAAGAGTAGAAGCTGATGAGAGAAGTAGAAGAGAAGGAAATTGGAGATTCAGGAGAGTGAAGAGAACCATGAGAAAATGAAGTTTTTCCATGGAAAAGGGGTAGGAATTGCTACCCTTTTCTTTTGATCCTCTTTTCAGTGGGAGACGGAAGTTAACCATAGCTTGCATACGAGGAGGAAGAAACAATGGCTGACAATAATCAAAATTTAGGATAGGGGATTTAGAAGAAAGTTTTGTTAGAAACAAAAAAGATGGAAGCTTTTACACAATAATAGTAGAGAAGATAGATGATGTACGTTATCTGTATCACTTCATTGATCAGCCTATATAAAGGCTAATACATAACTGATAATACATAACTGATAATACCATGAAAATAGGCACTATCCAACGTTTAAAAACAGACTCTTATTGAATAGGTAAACAGACTCCTAACTAGGTAAACACAAACAAACTCATTGACAATTCTAAAGTCTAGGACAACCCAAATGTGCAACTTACTAATTTCCTCAACAAGTTTATTGTTGATTTAGACGTCTGAAGGGCATATGTCTAGCATATAACGCCAAATGTGATGGCTGGCAGCTTAAGAAAAAATAAGATGTAATAAATGTCTGCGTTAACCTTCCTAGTTTTTTTCTCAGCTTTTGCATCCAGCAAGCAAAAGGAAAATGGTAGGAACTTGCGAATAGGATTTTGATACATGGCTTACTACTCTTTTTTACTATCTATTAACTATTATAGCTACAGTGTATTTGAAGTTTTTATTTTTTAATCATTTTCTTTTAAGTATTTTTTTAACATCCTTAATCATTAAAAAAAATTAAAAAATATATAATTTTACTAATAGTCACTTCTTTAACCATTAAGTAAAATAAAAAATTAATAAAAATTTCAAATACAAAAAGATTAGCAAATGAATAGTAAGAGGGAAGTAAACCCATCATTATTCTTAATAGAAATGCAAGGAAAATGTCTTTAAGCATTCAGACAGTGGTTTACTACTGTCTGAGGGGATTTTCCCGCCTTTACAAATCTCAGCTGACTTGTAAATGAAAGCTAAGAAAATTAAGATCAAAGGTTCAGAAAAGAAAAGCACAAGGGTATTTCTCACAAAACTTGAAGGATGGAAAGGACCATGGTTCCATGGTAAACCATGAACTCACAACGTATGGTATCCTGTGTTCTTTTGAAACTTCCCTCAGCTTTCTTCTTGTACTGTTCTTTTCAACGACATTTGCCTACTCTTGGAGTTCAAGCCCTTGAATGTCGCCAAAAAGCACTCGGCCATGGTCTCTGTTCACTTCCTGACATAAGATTTACGCCTGATGTTGAGATCTCCTCTCATTTTCTTTTCAAACATCACTTAAATTTTTTGGACTTTCCAACTATTGAAAAGTCTTGAGGATGATTGATATGATCGAATCTCTAGTCTTTTTGATAGCTACCGAGGTCTCTCCATAAAAGTTGTTTTATCTACTTTGGTTGATTCTAACGAGGAAATTTCCACAACTTAATTTACCATTGAAAGAAAGAATCTCTTTGCAGGGGTCTTCATTGATGTGTCAAATATATTGCCAATGTGACCCCACATAAATTACTCAAAATATATATATATATATATATATATATATATATATATATCTTTATTCTTAGATTTCTTTTTAAAAAGTTGTAATCGTAAACAATATGAAACTTTGCCACTTTACGAGATTTCTGGCCCATCACTCCCAAGCACACACTGGGTTTGTGCAAGCCTATTGGATTGCTGCAAGTTCAACCCCATCGTTTTTTTTTTTTTTCTTTTTTTTATTATATAAAAATGGAGGTCAAGCCCTTTTTTTTATTTTTTATTTTTATAAAAGGATGATAGCACTTCCAGGATTTTATTAAAACTCACTTATGGCTGAGGAACCGTAAAAATACATCCCAGCTTTGACAGCAGACTACATCCCAGCAAAATACAACCAAAACCAACTGTAGCCAAGTACAAAGCTACCACCAACTACAAAGCAGACTAAACCAGAGGTAGTTTGTTTTCAGAGATGAGATGAGATGAGATGAGTTGAGATTAAAGTTAAAAAGTTGAATAAAATATTGTTAGAATATATTTTTTAATATTATTGTTGTTTTGGGATTTGAGAAAGTTGAATTGTTTATTTTATTTTATGTGGGGATTTGGGAAAGTTGTAATGATGAGGGTGAGATGAGATGAGATGAGATGAGATGAGATGAGATGTTTTTGGAAAACAAACAAGGAAGCCAAGCTTATCTATCCGCATCAAACCCTTCAAGAGGGGAGGAGTAGAGCGGAGCAGAGCAGAGTAGAATCTAATTCAGTCTAGAAACCTGCAAAGTCCTTCGAAGCCAATCTAGCCAAGTAGTCAGTTGGAGCATTGCCTTGTCTGAAAACATGCTTGATTGAGCACACCTTGCCTCTAAGTAATTCCATCAATTCCTTCCAGAAGTCTTCTAGGTGCCAAATAAGACATTTTGCATTTCTAAACCAGTTTATCACAATTAAAGAATCCATCTCTATTTCTATTTTATCCAAACCTTTTTGAGAGATTATTCTCACTCCAAGGAGGAGTGTTGTTGTAAGGCCCAAGCGTTGTGAGGCCCGGACCAATGCGTGAAATGGCCCAGCCATTCTATTGTCTTGATGGCCTTCCGAACGACGCCGTTTAGGGAGGTTAGTGCCTTCTTCTTTAGCTCCCGTTTCTTTCTCCCTCTCTTTTCGCATTTCAGTTCCATTTTTGGTTTCTCCCGCAACTCTCTCTCTCTCTCACGTCTCTCATTTTCTTTCCGATTTCATTTTTATTTCTTGTTGTTGGCTTTTCTTGGTGATTTCCGAATCTCATGCCCAAATCTCCCCATTTTCGGTTTTCCCTCAAAATTAATTTCTCTGTTGTCGCACCTCTCCATTGTAGCAGAACTCATAGTTTCTCTCTCGTGTCCCTCTTGTTCTGCAGTTAGTGTTCCCCTTTCAAGACTCGACTCTTCTCTCCTTCTTGCACTGCGCTTAGTCTTCAGGTATAACTTCTTCTCCCTCTCTTTTATTCTGCAACCAAGACTCTGTTTTCACTCTCTTAGCCGACCCTCTCTTCCTCATCTCTACAGTTTTGTTGTTGCCGTGTGGATTGGGTTTGCGTTTTGTGGGTCCTTGGGTTTGTTCTTCGTGTAATCTTTGAAGCCACTACTTGAGAATTTAGTTTCCGTAGGTAAGCTATTCTTATTCTCAGTTTCTTGCGTGCACACACACACTTCCACCTCTAGTCTTTTTCAATGGAATTTATTGGTCATGTTTTCATTTTAGAGTAGTCTGTGGGCTGTTCTTTGGGCATTTCTTTGTTTAAGCGAACTTCATGTGTTGGAATGTTCTAAGTTTGGATTATTTGGAGTTGCATTATAGTTGATTTGTTGGATTGGTGTTTGAGAAAATATTTAGAAGGGAATTTTATTTTGTTGAGTGCAGTTTAATATTTTGAAGTGTTGGGTTTTATTTTCTGTTATGGAGTCGTGAACGGAAAGAAATGTGCAATGTGTAGTGTTGTTTTGGGTTAAATTGTTGGTGATTGTTTGGGATTACGAGCTGCTAAAATAAGTGTGGGTTAGTGATAATTGGAGTTGACATTGGTTTTGATGCTTGTATTGGACAAATACTGAGATTGGTATAGAATATTTTGGGTCGAAGTGTGGGCTGTCCAAATTGTTATTTGGTTGTTTGAGTTGGATTAAACTTGCTGAATTATGGTCTAGAAATTGGGTCTTAAGTTGTCTAAGACCAATTTTGTGTTGTTGGACTTTAATATTTAGTTTATATATTTCTTTTATGAATAAGTGACGAGACGGTTAGAGACCGTATTCAAGGCATAAATAATACGCTGCAGGAGTCAGGTAAGCGGGGTTCCTATGCTAGGCTTTACACGAATTATTGTGACTGAAGTTGATTTTCTGAAAACTTTGCATATTTTTGTGATGAAATGAGAACTTGGGAAAAACAAAACCAACCTCGGTCGTTTATTTGCATACTCATGAAATCTGTGTGAAAAGGAAAAATATGTTCTGACATGCATTGTGTAGACATGAGCTAAATTATGTCATGTGGTTTCTGAAATCTGAAAAAATAGCGATATTGAGAATATGAAAAATCGTGCATTTATTTAGAAAGATGTTCTGGCTTTTGTTTTCAGTGTGTAAACTGTCTGATTCTGTTTTGGTACTCAGTATTATTTTGATATAACATCTGAAAACCTTTGGCATGGTGTACTGATTTTTGTATTTGACTCTGTCTCTGCTTTGTTCTGCTTTGCTCTGCTCTACTCTACTCTGTTATGCTCTGCTCTGTTTGGGTTGGTACCAACTTCTCTGTCTCTGAGTGCACCCACTTTGGAAACAAAGTGGTTTTATTGTGGTCTTTCCTGTGTGCACACTCGGGGCTCCGAGAAGAATAAAGGAAATATTTCACCTTTATCTCTGCCTAGTTTGGCCACCGGGGTTAGCACAACCCTACCATAGGGGTGAAATATGGTCTCTGCTCTGTTTGATGCTCTATTTTGATCTGATGATGATACTCAGTTTATGTTATGCCAAAGTATTACGGGTTTTACTTGTCTTAAAACCATCGCTCCATTACTTTTGGAAAACATGTTTTGTTCTGTATGATAACTCTGTAAAATATTTTGTTCTGCATATTGTACTTGGTAAATGCTCATGTTTGCACGCTAGCATATGACTTCAGCTTACTGAATTGTTGATAACTCACCCCTATCATTATAATATTTTTCAGATGATGTGGAGAGTCCAAATGAGGACCTGGATTAGATTGGTCAACGTGTTTAAGCTGAGGAGATGTTGTTAGAAGAAGAACTTCTAATGTTCTTAGTTTTAATGTCTTTGAGTTTTATTTATATCTTGGGTTTAGTAAGATTTATGAAATTATTAGTTGGTTTGTTATGACTACAGGGAGATTATGGACTCCTTAGTTTATTTTGCTGCAGTAATGACTTTGTGGAGTTTTCAATGTGGTTATTTAGCACACTTGATATTGAGTTTTGCTATTAAAGTTTTGGAGTTTTATTTTAGTTGTGTTGGGAAATAAGTTCTTAAAAGACATGTAGTAATTCTCCAGATCAACCGGGTTTGGGGCGTTACAGCTATGAACTCTGCATAATTGTTTGTATCATGATCTAGTGGAGAAGAGAAGACAAAAACCATGTTACCTGCAGCATCCTGTATGATTTCCCCTGCACTTGCCTTTCCCGGGTTACCTCTACTACTTCCATCCACATTTAGTTTAAACCAGCCAAGCTGGGGCTGAAGCCAACGAATAATCTGGATCTTCTTCCTGCTTTTAATTTTCGATTCAATGTGCAGTTCTTCTAGTATCTTCTCATCTTGTACTGATAGACGAAGCTTCTCATTCAGTTTTACAATCCAGAATTTAATGCATCTCCACATCGTATACGCGTTTGTTCTTCTAAAATTCCTTGGATGAAATGGGTGTGGCACCCATCTTTGTTGGGTAAAATGTTGATTATTATGTGGAAGGCCTGGTATGGTTGTCTCTCAGTTGATGACTCGCGTATAAGAAGGGCTGGTATTTACATGGGATTTTTAAATAGAGGATTCCTAGTGCAGCTGGGATTTTTAAATAGATTAAGGTCGAGATCCAATCATAATTAGTTAAAAAAATATTCTGACCCGAAGGTCGATGAAGTGCTTTTGAGGGTACGTACTGAGCTAAAGAGTAAGGCATAATTGAAGAGAATGGGAGAGGAGAGTAGTAAAGCATGTATTTCCATGGATGTTTGGTGGTAGTTTATATTACTTCCTGATCACTCTAAATGAGACTCACGTGTAGCAGAGGATTGGAATCTTCAAAGTTGATGACCACCCAAAAGCAACATATAAAGGGATTACATGAATCTTGAATCACGTATACGCAAATCAAAATGGTAAAAAGATCAATGCTAAAGACACGGGATAAAGTTGATGTCGAACAGTAATCTCCACTAATCGTGCAATATTCGTAAGTTGCGCGGAACACAACTTTCAGCATGTCATCCATATAAATAAAACAATAGAAAAATGTAGAAACTCTTATTCCGTCCAATATTCTTCATAGATATAATTGCAGTTTCAGTGTTTTCATTAAAGAATGAAAGAAGACGAAGAGTTTTCTACTTTTAAAATTTTATGAACTTTAAGATTATGGTCATTTAAGAAAAGACTAAATGGCATGGCTTAATCTATATGAGCAAAATTGTTGATCCATAAATTATACCTAGAGAAAAGTAAATGAGAAAACATGTTAATTTGGAAATAAGTTATATATAGATGGCTTATAAATATCCGAGGCATGACTGATATATATATATATATATATATATATATATATGTATGTGTGTGTGTGTGTGTGTGAGATAGGAGCACCTATAGTGGGCACTCAATTCCCTTCTCTTGGGGGTTATAAAGTGGCTCTTAAGTCACTTTAAGAGACTTGATGACTAGTCCTTAATGGCCAGCTGGAGTTACGCTTAGAGGGGCTATTACCTCCCCCTTTGGATGACACACTAGCATCACAAAACAAGTTCTCTCTCTCAAATGGTTCTCTCTAATCCCGGCATCTAGGCTATGGAATATGTGAGTGATGCTTTGATATATTGCCACGTAGCACACTCCACTATCGTCGGGAGGATTTCGAATGAATAACAACAACAACAGAGAATTTGTGGAACAACAACACTAGATCCAAGATATTTCATATGAGGTAATATCGCTTTCGCAGTATATTTTGATCTAATATTTCGAACAATATATACACTTCGAGTTAATTGGCATAAAAATTAAAAGATCTAATCATCTTAGCATCATAAGGGGATGTCTCATGTCTAGAGACGTCAAATCTGTATGATAATTAATTAGAGGCTAATTTCCACTTATCAAAAAACAAAATTAGAGACTAATTTTCTTGTAAATTTGATTGTCAAAAAGTTTCAAATGACAGCCAGAATTCCTAGTATCCATCCTATATGTAATTATATAATCATCATAGTTTAGTGGTAATTTCTCCTCCTTTAGAAAATGCAACCTTCAAGGTCGTGCCCAAACAATACGGGAAACATTTGTTAGTTATTTATTTTTAGAATAAATAAATAAATAAATCCAAAGTGATTGAAAATTAACTTGTATCAAGCTAGGTTTGATTTTAACGGTTGTTGCGGTATATGAAATCATGAACAACATGCTCTCTATTGATTTCAAATGGAGGGCCACACCATTATTGCTGAAAGAGCTTTGCTACACAACTTTTACCACACTCCACACTCCATATTTTTTTAAACTTTTCAAAATTTTAATATTTTTTTTAAATTTTTTTTGAGTTTATTCTTTTTAAATTATTTCAAATTATTTATTCATTATTCATATAATAAATATTTAATGAAAGAAAAAAATAATAAAAATTAAAAATAATGTAGAGTGTGGAGTGTTAGGAGGTTGTTAAGATTTTTTGTTGCTGAAATATTGGACGGATTCCAGCTTTATGAAAAAGTAGTAATATGCAAAAAGAAGAAGAAAAAAAAATATATGTATCTCTAGCTGCCTGTTCTCACTTAGCTTAAAAGAGTCGTTTAATCTTCTCTGTGGATCTTTTTCTCTCATACCTTTCAATAAACATATTGTCAAATGAGATAGATAGAGATATAAAGTAAACTTTAAAATTCAGGAATGAAACTTACTCAAGTGATCAAGGTGTTGTGAAAACGATGACAATAAAGTGAAAATAAATGCACGAAATTAAACAATCACACACGACACAGTATTTACGTGGTTCGGCAAATTGCCTACGTCCACGGGAGCTGCAGAGGATTTTTATTTCTTGAGGAATCACAATACAATGATGTAGAACGGCTACTGTTCACACAGACACTGTGCAAGACAAAACAAAACAATATATATATGTTGTACGGCGGAAACCCTAATTCTGGTGAATTAGCGATGTTCGCTCGAGCAGCGTGTCGAGCCCGCGTAGAGCGAACTTGTTTCCCGCAATTGCTCGAGCTGTGAGTCGAGCGGCTCCTCAAGCGAAGCTCTCTGACTTCCCTCCGCTCGAGCCGTGAGTCGAGCGGTCATCGAGCGAACCTCTCTGTCCCGCAATTGCTCGAGCGGTCTGTCGAGCTTCCTTCGAGCGAAGCTCTCTGTCTTGTGTTCGCTCGAGCGGCTAGACGCTTCGCTCGAGCGGCGTGAACCAGACTCCACATACTCAACAATTCTCCCACTTGGAGACTGGTACACCCACATGTCGTCCTCTGCCTCAAACATGATATCCTCCACCTCTGCAACTCACAGCTCCTGTCTTCATGCTAGAAGACCAACTGAAGTTGCGCACAACTTCAGTTTCTCAAGTGTAACACCCTTTGTCAACATATCAGCAAGGTTCTTACTTCCACAAATTTTCTCAAATAGCAACTGTCCATCATCCAACAATGATCGTATAAAGTGATACCTGATCTGAATGTGTTTAGTCCTGGAATGAAATGCTGGATTCTTGGCAAGGAATATGGCACTCTGGCTGTCACTATAGAGGGTGCCATTCTGATTCTTTTTACCCAATTCCTCCAAGAAGCCCTGTATCCAAACCATCTCCTTTGCAGCTTCTGAAACTGCAATATACTCAGCTTCTGTAGTAGACAAAGAAACTGTCTTCTGTAGATTAGAGCCCCATGAAACTGCAGTACCACCCAGAGTGTAGACAAACCCTGTGGTACTTTTTCTGCTATCAATATCTCCAGCCAAATCAGCATCAACATACCCTTGTACCTCTAAGCCCTCTCCTGAGAAACACAAGCACGTTTCTAAGGAGCCTTTTAAGTACCTCAAAATCCACTTCACTGCTTCCCAATGTTGTTTTCCAGGATTACTCATGTATCTACTCACAACTCCCACTGCATGGGCAATATCTGGTCTAGTGCAAACCATAGCATACATGAGTGACCCAATAGCTGAGGCATAAGGAACTTTACTCATATAGTCTTGTTCCTCCTCTGACTTTGGTGCCTGATCCTTGCTGAGTCTGAAGTGACTTCCTAAGGGTGTGCCAACTGACTTGGCCTTGTCCATACTGAACCGTTTGAGTACCTTTTTCACATACTCAACCTGTGAAAGTCTCAACGTGCCTCTGATTCTGTCTCTAGCAATTCTCATGCCAAGGATTTGTTTTGCAGCTCCCAAATCCTTCATTGCAAAATGCTCTGACATCTGCTTCTTCAAACTATTGATCTCATCAATACTAGCCCCTGCAATAAGCATGTCATCCACATATAGCAACAAAATAATATAAGAATTGTCAAACTGTCTAACATAGCAACAATGATCTGCCTGACATCTGATGTACCCTGCACTGCACATGAAACTATCAAATTTCTTGTACCACTGTCTGGGAGCTTGTTTCAGGCCATACAAGCTCTTCTTTAGTCTGCAAACTGAACCTTCCTTTCCCTGTACCACAAACCCCTCAGGTTGGTGCATGTAGATGTTTTCTTCAAGATCTCCATGAAGAAAAGCTGTCTTCACATCTAGCTGCTCAAGAAATAGATCTTCAGTAGCAACCATAGCCAAGACTAGCCTGATGGTTGTGATCTTTACCACAGGAGAAAAGATCTCAGAATAGTCAATGCCCTGTTTCTGTTGGAAGCCTTTTACAACAAGTCTGGCCTTGTACCTCTTACTGCCATCATGCTCAGTTTTCACCCGGTACACCCACTTGTTGTGTAATGCCTTCTTCCCTGATGGAAGTTTTGTCAACTCCCATGTCTGATTCCCTAACAGGGAATCCATCTCATCCTTCATGGCCAACTCCCACTTGCTAGAATTTTCATCTTGCAAGGTTTCTTGGTAACTTTGTGGTTCTCCACCATCTGTCAACAAGATGTAATTCAAAGAAGGTGAGAAACGTTGTGGAGGACGTATAGTCCTAACTGACTTTCGAACTGCAGCTATTGGAGTGGACGGCTCTGGATCTGATTGCGGAATAATGGGAATGGGTGTGCTGGACCCACTCTCCCCGTCACTCACATCTCTGCACTGCACTGTGACCTCTGGTAGATCATCCAAACTCACAAACTCATACTCCTGAGGGGCTGCTTCAGCAACTGTACTGGACTTGTCTTTGTAGACAATCTTCTCATTGAAGATCACATTTCTGCTTCTTATAATCTTCCGACCCTGATCATCCCAGAAACGATAGCCAAATGCCTCGTCTCCATAGCCAATGAAATAACATTTCCTTGACTTAGTCTCAAGCTTATTACGAGCATCAGAATCAATAAGAACATAAGAAAGACAGCCAAATATTTTAAGATGAGAAAATTTGACCTCTTTCCCGCTCCAAGTCTCCTCAGGCAATCCACAATCCAAAGGAACTGATGGTCCTCTGTTTATCAAATATACTGCAGTGCTAACTGCATCTGCCCAGAAAGTAGGTGGTAGCCCAGCGTGTAGCCTCATGCTTCTAGCACGCTCATTTATGGTTCTGTTCATACGTTCAGCAACTCCATTTTGTTGTGGTGTCCCAGGAATGGTCTTCTCCATTCTGATTCCCTGAGTTGCACAATACTCCTTGAACCCGCCATCAATATACTCACCACCATTATCAGACCTCAAGCATTTCAACTTCAAGTCTGTTTCATTCTCAACCATGGCTTTCCAATTTTTGAACACATTAAATACATCAGATTTATGTTTCAGAAAATAAACCCATACCTTCCTACTGTGATCATCAATAAAAGTGACATAGTAGCGAGAACCTCCAAGATATGCCACTGGGGAAGGTCCCCACACATCAGTGTGCACAAGATCTAGTCTCTCTGACTTCAGTGTTCTACCACTCTTCAAGAAACTGACCTTCTTCTGTTTCCCCATAATACAGCTCTCACACATACTGAGATCAACTGCCTTCAGTTCTGGTAGCTTGCCTCTAGACAGGAGTTCCTTCATGCCCTTCTGACTCATATGGCCAAGCCTGCAATGCCACAAGTCTGTTGTGCTCTCTGCAACGGTAGTGGCAATAGTGTTATTCAAACCAGTAGTCATATAGAGTGTACCAGTTTTCTTACCCCGAGCCAGTACTAGTGCCCCTGTGGTGACCTTCCAGGTGCTGTCTGAGAACATCACTGAGTGGCCACAATCATCAAGTTGCCCAACAGAAATAAGGTTTTTCTTTAACTCAGGGATGTGTCTGACCTTTTGCAAGGTCCATTTGTTCTTGTTAGGGAGTATGATGTCGATGTCTCCCATCCCAATTACATTCAAGGCTTCTCCATCAGCCAAATACACATTTCCAAAGTCACCCACAACATAGTTTTGCATTATCTCCCGGTGGGAAGATGTATGGAAAGATGCCCCTGAATCAAGTATCCAGTCATCAACTGGACTATGAACTGCAAGCAATAGTGCATCCTGTAATTCTTCAGTTACCACATTAGCACTATCGTTCTCTGTCTTCTTGGGATTTCTGCAATTCTTCTTTATGTGGCCAGCCTTGCCACAATTCCAACAAATTGCCTGCTGGCCAGGTCTCATCTTGCTCTTGCTCCTGTTCTTTGATTTTGATCTGCCTCTATATGAGTTCCTGTCTTGTACTCTTCCCCGAGAGTCAACATTCAGTGCTGAACTCAAAGCTGAGGTCTCACCTGAATCTCTCCTGCGTACCTCCTCAGTCAAAATCAAATCACGGATGTCATCATATTTCAATTTTGACTTGCCAGCAGAATTGCTAACAGCCATTCTCATGGCTTCCCAACTATTTGGCAGTGATGCCAATAGTATCAATGCACGTATCTCATCATCAAATTCAATTTCAACAGACGACAATTGATTTGTGATAGTATTGAAATCATTCAAATGCTGTGCAACAGACGTACCATCCGACATCTTTAAATTAAATAACTTCTTCATCAGATGTACCTTATTATTTGCTGACGGCTTTTCATACATACCTGATAAAGCCGCTATGAGATCCGCAGTCGTCTTCTCTTTGATGACGTTGTGTGCAACGGATCTCGACAGGGTTAAACGAATAACCCCCAGGACCTGTCGATCCAACAGAGTCCAATCAGCAACTGATATGCTGTCCGGCTTCTTCCCCAACAATGGAAGATGGAGTTTCTTCCCATAGAGGTAATCTTTTATCTGCATTCTCCAATACCCATAATCCGTGCCATCGAACTTCTCGATCCCCGATACTCTCACTTCTTCTCCAGCCATCGTTTTTCTCAGACCCGAACCTTGGCTCTGATACCAATTGTTGTGAAAACGATGACAATAAAGTGAAAATAAATGCACGAAATTAAACAATCACACACGACACAGTATTTACGTGGTTCGGCAAATTGCCTACGTCCACGGGAGCTGCAGAAGATTTTTATTTCTTGAGGAATCACAATACAATGATGTAGAACGGCTACTGTTCACACAGACACTGTGCAAGACAAAACAAAACAATATATATATGTTGTACGGCGGAAACCCTAATTCTGGTGAATTAGCGATGTTCGCTCGAGCGGCGTGTCGAGCCCGCGTCGAGCGAACTTGTTTCCCGCAATTGCTCGAGCCGTGAGTCGAGCGGCTCCTCAAGCGAAGCTCTCTGACTTCCCTCCGCTCGAGCCGTGAGTCGAGCGGTCATCGAGCGAACCTCTCTGTCCTGCAATTGCTCGAGCGGTCTGTCGAGCTTCCTTCGAGCGAAGCTCTCTGTCTTGTGTTCGCTCGAGCGGCTAGACGCTTCGCTCGAGCGGCGTGAACCAGACTCCACATACTCAACACAAGGGTCTCGCCGGCTGGTTCTGATCTATTTTTGCATCGTTTTTTTATTTTTTTAACGAGTTTATCCAATTTTATTACAATTCAATTAGACTAACTTTTGACTCGAAGAGGCCAACAAAAAGATGTTCACATTAAATAAAGCACAAAGCCACAAACTAAAGCCTATTACAAATTTCATGGCCAAAAAGATGTTCAAGTCATGCGGGGAACACCACTGCATTTGACAACTATTAATAGAAGTTTTTTTTATTAAATTCCTGAATTTTTTAAAAAGATTATTAAATATTTCTATAAATTCAGGTGCTAATGCAAGCCTGACAGTATTTACCCAAACCTGAAAACTTAGACTTCACTAACCTCTATATCAGAACTACCATCCTCTCCAATGGGTGCATCATCATCTTCATTAACAGGAAAGTTCAACACAACTGGAAACTGCAATTCCAATGAAGTTATGGTAGTCATTGTGCTGTCGTCAAATGGCTCTCTGGGTATTCCAGTTTCCTGAAGCAGCAGTGCATAATTTAGGTAATATAACACATCCCGCATAGTCGGCCTCTCAATACTAAATGCCTTCAAACACTTTTCTGCAATAGCACCAAATATTCTCAATGAACCTGGCTTAATGTTACCAACAAGCACCGGATCAATAATATTCCCGAGTTGGCCTTTCTTTTGCCACAGCATCCCCCATTCTGCTAAGTTCACCTCATCCAACTGAGATGACTGTATGATAGCCGGTCTAGCACAAAGAACTTCAAGAAGTACAACTCCAAAGGAGTATACGTCTGATTTCTCTGTCAACTGTATGGTTGTAAGGTATTCTGGATCAAGATAACCAAAGCTACCCTTTACATTCACGGTGAAGTTTTCTGGATCGGGAAGGCCTGATTTTGAAAGGCCGAAGTCGGCAACTTTAGCCACATAACCTTCATCGAGAAGAATGTTTGTTGACTTAACGTCATGATGAATGATTCCTCCAGCTGGACCAGTGTGTAGATAGTGCAGGCCCTTTGCCGCACCAATGCATATTTCTAGTCTTTGCTCCCAAGACAATTCAGACCGTGAAGTTGATTTCTTAGAGTTGTCATCTGAATGATAGAGGAGATCTCTGAGAGTCCCATTTTCCATGAACTCGTAAACCAGTATCATCTCACGCCGTTCATCGCAATATCCATTCAGAGAACAAGATGGCGGTGACGAATTTGAGACAACACCTTGATCTCCGTTTGGAATTCCTCCAGACCCTGCCCATGTCGTGGATCACAGCGTTTCACAGCCACTTTCCTGTCATCTTTAAGTGTTCCTTTGTAGACTTTACCGAATCCACCCTCACCAATCAATAGCTTTTCATTGAAGTTCTTCGTTGCACGCTGTATTTCAGAAAAAGGCACCCTTAAACTAAGGTTTAGACTAGGAGCAAGGGAAGCATTAGGACCACTTTGAGTCAACCTGTTGTCCGAACTAAACCCTCCAAAAAGAGTCACTCCCAAAATCTGATCATGCCCCGGTTTCCTGAATTTCAAACCTAACGCCACCAATATTAGCAAAATGAAAAACGCCCCACTACATGCTGGACCAATTATAGCAGGGGAGAGTTTCTTTTTTCCTACTTCAATCACCGGAGGAATGAAACCCGACTCATTCACTACCTCCAGAATCTCAAGCCCATTCAAAAAGGCATTATGTATCCGAGAGTCCTCCACTCGGCTGATACTAGCATTCACAAATCCCAAACCATCGGAATCAACCACAAAATCGATGTAAAATGGAATAGCGCCCATCCTCTCATGAGTTAGGCTGTAAGGATTGATCTCCTTTCTGAAATTTCTATTGATATAGAGATTGAACCACAAGTCACTAGGTGTTGGACTGACTAAGTCGGAGAAATGGACCCGAAGAAAGTTGTTAGAATTCTTATTGACACGAAAACTCCAAGTTATCTTTGGTAAACTGGAGTTGATGTTACTATCTTTAAATTGTCTGGCTGTCTGATACACAAAAGCTGGGGCAATATACTTGGTGATCCTTTCGGGTTCGTAATCAGGCGTTTCACCTTTGTACGGAGTATTTGTTTCACTTGTTGGGCTCTGTAAGTAATGAACATCTGGATCCCAATTCCTCCATTGCTCATCGGGCTTGGACGTAGAAGTACTCCCAACGTCGATCCTATGGACTTTATGCAGAGCCATGGAGCTCAAACCACTGGTGTTACTCTTAGCTCCTTGAGAAGTAATGTAAGGGGCCTCATCAGGGATGAAGCTCTCGGGGCCATGAAAAACTTCTATGGAATTCACGAAAGCCGAAGATGTTGGCTAGTAGGGTATGAAGTAGATATTAAATTCACCTTTTGGGATGGTGAGCAAGAATTCCTCAATCTTTGGAGAACTAGTAACGTTTCGAAAACTATAGTTCGTCAAAAGTGAAAGCCCAGAAACAGAAACAGAAACATTGAATCGAGCAACAGACAGGTCAGTATCATGTGACGAGAAAACAAAGAAATGGAGGCGTACAAAGTATGTGCCATCCTGGTTGATGTGAAACTTATACGAAGACGGGTGTTTGAAAATTCTTGCCGTTTGATAGAGATCAGGTGAACTGCTTGCTGATGAGTTGCTGTTTTTGACTGTTTCTCCCTTTCCGACTAAGAAATCCAGGTCGCCAACGAAGACTCGGTTATCGTTGACTGTTTTTGCTGTTTGTACGGAGTATTTGTTTCACTTGTTGGGCTCTGTAAGTAATGAACATCTGGATCCCAATTCCTCCATAGCTCATCGGGCTTGGACGTAGAAGTACTCCCAACGTCGATCCTATGGACTTTATGCAGAGCCATGGAGCTCAAACCACTGGTGTTACTCTTAGCTCCTTGAGCTGTTTGTGCGAGCTGCTGTGCTGAGGTGCAGAGAGAACGGCTTTCTGTTGTGCAGGTTGCTGTGCTGAGCTGTGTGAGAGTGCAGAGAAATCTGTTGCGCCAATATCCCCCGCGATTCAAGCGGTACATCAAGGATGGTGAGGCTTGATCGTAGAAGAAATAAACGAGCTGAGAAAAGCGGCTTTGTAAGAATATCCACAAGTTGATCTTTGCTTTGGAGAAACTTGACAGCAAGTGCTTTGGCAACAACACGATCACGGACAAAGTGGTAGTCCAAATCAACATGTTTAATTCGTGAGTGCATAACAGGATTAACAGATAGATAAGTAGCACCAAGATTATCACAAAATAAAGTAGGAATATCAGAAATAACAATTCCTAATTCAGTTAATAAAGATTGTAACCGAAGTATTTCACAAGCCATGTTTGCTACTGACTTGTATTCAGCCTCAGTTGAGGACCTTGCAACAGTAGGTTGTTTCTTTGAACCCCAAGAAATTAAATGTGAGCCAAAAAAGATGCAAAAACCTCCAATAGATTTACAATCATCAGGGCAACCAGCCCAATCCACATCCGAAAAGGCAGTTATTTAAAAGAAGAGGTAGGGGACAAGTGCAGACCAAAGGTAGAGGTGAGACGAAGATAACAGAGAATACGTTTAACAGCTTGCCAGTGAGTGAGACGAGGACAATGCATGAATTAACAGACTCTGTTAACAGCAAATGAGATGTCTGGTCTGGTAAAGGAAAGGTATTGAAGGCTTCCAACAACACTGCGATAAAGTTGTGGATCCTCAAAAGAGGGTCCATCAACAGCAGTGAGTCGCGTGGATGAAGCCATTGGAGTGGACACTGTTTTGGACTGATGCATGTTTGTGCAAGAAAAAAGATTAGTAATATAACGATGCTGAGAGAGAAATAATCCAGAGGAATTTCTAGAGACTTGAATACCCAAAATATAATGTAGTACACCAAGATCTTTAACAGGAAAAGATTGACTCAAAGCAAGAATAAAATCAGTGATCAAAGAAGTAGTAGAGGCTGTTACAACAATATCATCAACATAAACTAATACATAAATGGAATCAGATGAATGTGAGAGGATAAATAGGGAAGAATCAGAGGCAGAAGCATGAAATCCTAAATCTACCAAACGTGAACTCAACTTAGCAAACCAAGCCCGTGGGGCTTGTTTCAAACCATATAGTGATTTTTGAAGTTTGCAAATAAAGTGAGGATAGTCAGGATTTACAAACCCAGTTGACTGATGCATGAAAACATCTTCTTCGAGGTCCCCATGTAAAAATGTGTTCTGCACATCCAGTTGATGAAGAGGCCATTTCCGAGTTACTGCAAGAGAAAGGATTAGACGAATGGTAACTGGTTTAACAACGAGACTAAATGTTTCAGAGTAGTCAAAACCGACATGCTGGTGGAACCCTTTCGCAACTAACCGAGCTTTTCGTCGTTCAAGGGTTCCATTGGCATGTCGTTTGGTTTTAAGTACCCACTTAGAACCAAGAATGTTGATATTGGAGGAGGGAGGGACTAAATCCCAAGTATGATTTCGTAAGAGAGCTTCAAATTCGGAAGCCATAGCATCATGCGAAACTGGATATTGTGAAGCTACTGTGTAGGATGTGGGTTCCTTAGGAATGGGTTTAGATTCAGTTAGAGAGGCCGAGATTTTTGGAGGAGGCCAAGACGAAGTGCCATCCGTGCGGTGAAGGGGACGAGGATGATGGGTCTTTGAACGAGTTAGCATCGGATGAATGTTAGTGGGATTTGATGAGGGAGATACGTTTGGAGGTGATGAGGCCGACGCAGGAGGTAGGGAAACTTGTGGGGAGATCGACACAGGGGATGAAAACACAGAAGAGGAAGTAGGGTTTGGGAAAGACGGCAAAGGAGATGAGTGATTGTTGGATCGGGTTGGCGAAGTAGGGTTTGAATGGGCCGAGGAAATGAGCGAAGGATGGACCGGGATAGGAGAATGGGCTGAAGGTGATCGTGGGCTAAGAAGAGAAGAATTAGGAAGGGAAGGAGTATTAGAATTAAAAGAATCGGGTGAAGGAGGAAATCCGAAAAGATGATTATGAGTACAGGTGGATGGAGAGGAAATAGTAGAAGAGTTTAGAGGAGAAAAAGAATCCGAGAAAGGAAAAGAGTTTTCATCAAAACGGACATCTCGTGAGACATAAATTCTACCCGTAGGAATGTGTAAACAATTATAACCCTTATGATTTAAACTATATCCGAGAAAAACACAAAGTTGAGAACGCATGTCCATTTTATGACGATTGAAGGGACGAAGATTAGGCCAACAAGCACACCCAAAAACACGTAAAAATTTATAATCAGGTTGTTGATTAAATAAGGTTTGAAAAGAAGAGATATTTTTTAAAATTGGAGTAGGCATCCTATTTATTAGAAAGGTAGCAGTTTGAAAAGCCTCAGCCCAATATTTAGAAGGAGCTGAGGACTGAGCTAGAAGAGATAGTCCAGTTTCGACAATATGACGATGACGACGCTTTACACTTCCATTTTGCGCATGAGAATAAGGGCAAGTAATGCGATGAGAAATGCCAAAATTAAGAAGAAGAGATGAAAGAGAACGAAATTCTCCACCCCAATCTGTTTGTACAACAATAATATTTTTAGAGAAAGTATTTTGTACAAACTTAATAAAGGCTAAGAAAATTTTTGACACTTCAGATTTAGCATATAAAGGAAAACACCAAATATATTTTGTAAAATCATCAACAATGGAAAAATAAAATTTGAAACCATTAGAGGACAGCACAGGCGCAGGTCCCCAAACATCTAAAAATAAAAGTTGAAAAGCATAAGATGATCTAGAAGGGGAAGGTGGATGAGGGAGAGTATGAGATTTTGCTTGAAGACAAGCATTACAAAGAGGAACATAAGACATAGGGATAATGCGTAGATTATGTTGGCGAATAGTAAGAGATGTGACACGAGGAGAAGGGTGGCCTAAGCGGGAGTGCCATATTTGAGGAGTTGTTCTTTCACCAATGAGAGCATGATGTTGAATGGTGCCAGTAGACTTGGAAATGAACTCATCATGTGATGGAAGCATGTACAAGCCGTTCTTAACGGGACCCTAAAGAAGTACTTCCCGGGAATGCAAATCCTTCACAAGAAAACCAGAAAAGTTAAATTCAAAGAAAACGGAGTTATCAAGACAAAATTGTCTAACAGATAATAAATTTTTAGAAATAGAGGGAACATGAATTAAATGACGAAGAAGAAATTTGCCAGTGGGTGTTGGAAGAAGGCCAGCGCTAGTATTCTGTATGGGAAGAGAAGATCCATCACCAATAGAGACTTGATCAGGTCCAGCATACGGTGTTGACTCTAAGTTTAAGTTAGAGAAGTCAGATGTGAAATGATTCGTAGCAGCTGAATCAGGGAACCATAAATTGGAAGAGGTGGAAGGATTAGGCACAGAAGTATAGTGAGTTGTGAGGGATGGAGGTGGAGATAGTTGATAATTGTGAGTAAAACGATGGTAGCATTGAGAAGCAGAGTGCCCAACCCGATTGCAAATCTGACAGATAGGTTTAGAGGAAGAATAAGAGGAAAAGAAATTTGGAGGACCCGAAGACGTGTTACGGGCAGTACCTCTGCCACGACCACGACCACGACCACGATTTTGATGGGAAAAATTTGAAGATGGACGAAAATGAGTAGAATTAGCAGAGAATGATGCAGAAGACAGAGTTGTTTGGGTCTGATGTGTACGACGGGATTCATGATTTAAGAGGTAACTATAAACTTGAGAAGAAGACAACGGTTCAGGTCTAGTAGTGATGGAGGAAACAACAAATTCATAATCTGGACTTAAACCAGTTAGAACATAGATGATAAACTCATGCGACGAGAGAGGATGACCAGCGGAAGACAGAGACGAGGCTAACGATTTTGCTTTATGAAAATAGGTAGAAACACTGTCAGAGCCTTTTTTTAGAGTAGCCAATTGATATCTTGTCTACATAAGGTGAGCAGTGGATTGCGCAGAGTAGAGATTATTGAGCGTAGACCAGATTTCGTGAGAGGTGGGACAATCAACTATTTGAGCAAGAATGGTGTCGGTGAGGGAGGAATAGAGAGCCGAAATAATCATCTGGTCCTGTAGGAGCCAAGAGTTATGGGTTGGGTTGGGTTTGTCATCAATGGTGGAAGGGGGAGGAGGGAACGAACCATCAACGTAGCCATAGATTTGATGGCTTTTGAAGAAAGCAAGTAATTGTGCTTTCCAAAGAGGAAAGTTATCATGTGAGAGTTTGACAGTAAGGAGATGGGCAGCGGTATTGGTGAGGGAAGGAGTTGGAGGTGGGGGAGCCATTGAAGAATCGTAAATGGACAGAGGTCCTATTTGGCTCTGGATACCATGCTGAGAAATAGGAAAACTCTATGAATGCAAGTCATTTGTTGAAATGCCTCAATGGGCGAGTTCCATTTCAGAGCTTAGTTACAGAGTATAATTTTCCACTACATTAGCACTCGGTGCTCATATGGTATTTATAGACAGAGCTAAACAATCCCAACAATTGTTCAGAATATTTCTAGAAGAATCAGCAATGTACGTCCGTAGCTGCATGAGGGACCTTCACGTGTTTTTGCCTTTCTGTTATGAGGTAGTCTGTTGAGCATTCTGTTGTGAGCTGTTTGTGCGAGCTGCTGTGCTGAGGTGCAGAGAGAACGGCTTTCTGTTGTGCAGGTTGCTGTGCTGAGCTGTGTGAGAGTGCAGAGAAATCTGTTGCGCCAATAGTCCGCCACTACAAGAAGCCCACAAAAAAAAAAAAGAGGTGGGAAACAGAGGAGCCCCCACAAGAGAGTAAAAAGGGGTTTTTTTTATAAAAAAAAAAAGAGTCAGAGTTACATATTTAAAGAGTAACTCCTCTCTAAATTTATTAAAGTAATCCTCACTTATAAAGAAGAAAAATAAACCCGACACTTAAGACTTAAAAAAATACCTAGATATATTGCTAATCTCCAACGGGAGGCCCAGCGGGAGATATAGCATTTTCCAATTAAATACAAAAAAGTCAAAGAATAGACACCATTCTATACGAAAAGTTCCGTCGCCAACAATACGAAATCCTTGAAGCTACGCACCGTCTCAGCAACGCAAATGAGAAAATTTCATTTTGCGTAAACTCATCAAACCACTATTATCCAAGCGAAGAATTCCACTAATTACTGGAGGTAGCTCTGAGCTTTCATTCCTAGTCTGATTC
The DNA here is from genome assembly GCA_022457165.1 of Juglans mandshurica. NCBI lineage: Eukaryota > Viridiplantae > Streptophyta > Magnoliopsida > Fagales > Juglandaceae > Juglans > Juglans mandshurica. Next base: position 51,082,965 of record CM039619.1, read on the forward strand.
ATTCCGGAAGCTCCCGATCTTGCAAAGCCATCAGCCAATGAGGTACACTGCCTATAGATGTGCCCGACTCTGTAATTCAATCCTTCACACAGCTGCATCAACTCTTCCCAATAATCTTCTAAGTACCAAATGCCACATCTTTTTCTCTTCATCCACTCAATCACAATCTTGGAATCCATCTCAATTTCTATATTTTGAATACCCAGAAATCTCACAATTCGCATGCCCTGAACCAAGCTAAAAAATTCAGCAACATTGTTAGATTGATTCCCAGTAGCTATTGCTAAACCTGAAATTAACTTCCCTTTACAATTTCTAATAGCTCCGCCTACACCTGATGAACTTGGGTTCCTCAACGAACAGCCATCCACGTTTAGCTTGTGCCAGCGTTCCTTCGGTTTTTCCCATTTCAAAGTCAAATAAGCTATATGTTTATGCTTAACAGGTATATTAAACATCAATAAAATCTCCTCATCTCGTTTAAACAAACTGGAGGAACTCTTCAAATTTTCTTCAATCAAACCTAACCAATATTTGATCGAATTCCACACCGAAAGTAAAGACTCATGTTTTCCTTCCATTCTAACCAAGCACCGCTGAGTCCATAACTTCCACGTGATTATGCTAGGAAGAAGATCAATTACCAATTAATTGGCCTGGTTGAGTTGAAAACTTTGCACGTCTAAACCATATTTCCACTTTATCTTTCCAGTTTCGGCCATCCATCTGAGGTATAGCAAGAGTAGAGCAACATTTGTTTCATATGATCTGTTCGGCAAAAGTCTCAAGTGACGGTGCATGACTCTGATCCTCATATCCCCATTGTCAGAGCAATCACATTTAGGCGGGGAAAACAATAATTGATACCTAATCTAGAAAACTTAAAAGAGCTTTACCTTCTATTCCTGAGTAATAATTGAACCGAACGAGTGATTATATGAACTCCCTTTAGAGGTAAAATCAATCATGTCAGTCTTCAGTTTTGCACAAAATCTTATCAGTGAAAAATGAATATAAATTACTTCAATGTTTCGAGTTGATAAGCATGACAGTTTCGATTTTTCTTAAACTTTCTTATCTCTCAAGAGATAAACACGACAGTAATATTCAACGTTTATGGTCTCTCAGCTACAATTTGCGCTCTGCCCATTGAAAGTAACTGAATAGTCTGAATTGAATCATAAACATAAGTTTAACTGCACCGCATCCTTTACACTAATATCAAACAAAGCAACACATCAAAATACAGTTGAAAGGCGCTGCAGAAAAAAAAAAAGGAATAAAAGTACTGTTTACTATAATTATTCTTTAAATTATTATAATCTGATACTAAATTAAATGGTGGAAAAACTATTTACTATGTTTGATTTATTTATTAAATATTTAATGCCACGTCTGATGATGATCTAAGGATCATGATAAAAAGAATAATGAGAACTATACTTTTTTACCCCCAAATATCTAGTCAAACGCTAAGAGTGCCATTTCAGTTTAAAAACGCAGTAAATGTTTTGAATAATATTACAAAAATGGCATTGAATTGTTAGTTGTGAATTAAATTTTAGATAATTATATACATAAATACATATATATATATATATATATATATATATATATATATTATATACATATGAACTCCGATTCAAGCAAATCACCGCATAATTGACGTATATATTAAATATTTTTCTCTGAACTGGTATCTTTAAGATCGAAATCCAATTTTTATAAAAAATTATCCTATTCTTAAATCGTAAAGCATACAATCCACATTATTATAACTCGATCTCAATCTATTTTTTGGTTAAAAATATTTCCTACACAAAAAATAGGACTAATTAAGAAAAATGGAGTGGAGTTATCTTTTTTTTTTTTTCCTTTAAAAAAAATACAATCTTCCAACAAAGGAAAACACTATGATTAACTAAATATTTATTTTACTTTTTAACAACATCAAATAATAGAATCAACAGATATATTATTATTCTATTAAAATATTAATTTTAAACTTTTATTTTATTTTAATTCTAATTATAATTTAAATATTTATTCGTTATTAAAAAACTACACATTAATTTTCTAACGTTCATAATCAATAACTACTTTTGCCTTAAAATAAAAATGAAAAAAAAAAATCAGTACACAAAATTCACCCAATTGCATAATCAATAGCTACATTAATATATATCCAAACGCTACATCACCAAGTTTTCCAGGACCTCTCATCTTTTTCTAATCGTAAAGATATTATGTATTGTTAGAATATAGTCAGACCGAGTTTCAAAAAATGCAGCATTCCTTAACACATGTCTCTGTATGTGCGTCGCTTGTGTGTGTGAGAGAGAAGCAGAGTGGGAGTAGAGGTAGTGGGAAGGAAACTTTTAGTCATAAAATAATATTTAGCCAGCGCATAGACAGTGAATTAATTAGTGCTCCGTTGAGAAAAAAAATAGTTAAGAAATAATCATTTAAATAAAAATGAAATTATTAATTAATATATAGTTAGTATAGGAAAAAAAATTAAAATAATATTATTAAAAATTAATATTATATTATTATTTTGATTAATTCAATGTGAGGTACGTTATGGTTTAAATGATTTTAAATTTATAGAAAATATGTAATTTTAGTTAAATTTTGAAGATGACTTTGATGAAACTAATGTTAATGCTTTAAGTTTGAAGGTGTGGTAATTAAGAACAAGAAATCCAAGTGATTGACAGACTTATATTAAGGTTTAATTTTAGCGGTTGTTGAATTTACGACGGTCCAAATGAACCAGCTTAATAAGGGGGGTGAGGCATGCAAGATTTGACCAACTTTCTATTCATTATTTTTAGATCACACACTAAATATAATTTTTTTATTTCTTTTACTATATATGTGACGTATGGATGATGAATAAAAGAATTTAATTAATTTAGAAATAATAAAACTAAAAAAATTAAAAAATATAAATAAATATGGTGTATGGTATATGAGATGATGAATAACAAAGCTCTTTTTAGAAGGCTTCAGAAACTTTCAATAACATCTTACATCCACAACTTCCCAAACTATAATTAAATAAGTAAATGTATAATAGTCTGATGTATCACATAAAACCACATCAATTTATGAATTTATATTTATGAAATCACTTTATAATATTTATCTACCAAATATAAAAATGTTTGCAATAATGCTACATCCACCGAATGTTTGGTCTCGATAAAATTTTTTTTGTTTTTTGTTTTTTATTTAATGATTAAAGAATTATTTTTTAATGTTATTGTAATTTAAAAAAAATGTTTAAAAATATAAAACAATAATCAAAAAATTAAAAACATATATATTTTTTGTTATTATTTTGTAATTTATTGTATGCACTTCCATGGATGTTTGGTGGTAGTTATAATTACTTCCTGATCACTCTAAATGCGACTCACGTGTAGTTGAGGATTGGAATCTTCAAAGTTGATGACCACCCAAAAGCAACATGATATAAAGGGATTACATGAATCTTGAATCACGTATACGCAAATCAAAATGGAAAAAAGACCAATGCTAAAGACACGGGATAAAGTTGGAATCTTCAAATTAAAGTTGATGGCAGTCAGAAATCATGGTGTCTCAAGAGCAGGGTATTTTTATTTCATGGCGTAGCATTTTTTAAAATATAACACTTGGTCAAGAGATGGTTCATTAATTACATCATTCTGCTAATAGTGGTAATGTTACGTTGAAAATTGACTTGACGAAGGCTTATGATATGGTGTATTGAGATTTTTTGTAGGCTGTGCTTGAAGGGTTGGGTTTTCTAAGGATTTTTTTAGCCTAGTGGCAGAATGTATAAGTTTGTCGTGGTTTTCTATTATGATGAATGGTTCTTATAAAGGGTTTTTTAAACTTAGCAGAGGATTACGCCAAGGTGACCCTTTGTTGCCGTATTTATTTATCATTACGGAAGAGATATTAATGTCGAGGTTGATAAAGCGGAGTTTTACGGACGGTAGGATAGGTACTTTCCATCATCTGCGACGGGCGCCACTTGTTTCGCATCTGCTGTATGCAGATGATCTTCTCATTTTCTGCAATGGGGCTAAAAGATTTATGAGAGAACTGTTGAAGACGTTGTCACTTTATGAGCAGTGGTCAGGATAGGCAGTGAATAAGGATAAGTCCGCACTATTTTTGTCCAAGAAAATATCTTCTAATAGACGGTTGGGATTGCTCCAATTGTCTAGTTTTAGAGAAGGCTCGTTTCCATCAACGTACTTGGGGGTGCCACTTGTATCTGGGAAACTCACGGCTCGAATTCTTGAGGCTTTGGTGCCAAAAATTACGAAGAAGGTGGCGGGTTGGCATTTAAAGTTGCTATCTCAAGGAGGGCGACTCATTCTCCTTCGACATGTGCTGTCAAGTATGGTGATTCATCAACTTGTTGTTTTGAAGGTGTCTGGTGCGATTTTCTCTAAAATCGATTATATTCTCTCTTCGTTTTTCTGGGGAGAATCTAATGGAACATTGAGAAGAAAATGGCATGCGTGGTCCAACATTTGCACTCTTATCTCGGAGGGTGGGATAGGACTGAGAAATTTTTTTGAGGTTTAGCAAACATTGCACATGAAGTTTGCTTGGCATTTTCTTACTATTGATAATTTATGGACACAATTTTTCAAATCTAAATATGGCACGAACGGTCACATGGTGCTGAGTGAAAGGAAGAGTACGGAGTCTAGGTTCTGAAAATCGGTGGTGAATGTACTACCAGATGTGGTGGAAAACATGCAGGTGCGGGTTCATGAAGGAACGACTTCGTTTTGGTTTGATAAGTGGATGGGGAGTGGTCCACTGAGTTCCACTATGGTTAATATTGAGAATCTCAATCTCCAAATAAAAGACTGATGGTTGAATGGTAAATGGGATGAAGATTTGCTTGAAGATCTGGTACGAAGAGTCAAAGCTCGGGAGATTATTCATGAGGTGGATGGGAGGCATGACGGTGCGAATGTTATTATATGGAAGCCGAATGTCAATGGTTTATTTTCATCGGCTAGTGCTTGGGATGTAATTAGAGTGAGAAGGGAGAAACTTCCATAGTTAGACTGGATTTGGCAGAAACATTTACCTAGGAAAGTAGCTATTTGTACGTGGAAAGCCAGGTTTAATTGTTTGTCTGTAAACAGTCGGATTTGTTCAATTGGCATTCCTCTAGTGCCTCGATGTGATTATTGTGAGTCTAAAAATAGAGAAATGTTAGACCATATTTTATGCACTAGCAAGTTTGCGCAGGCGATCTGGAAGAGAGCTGCTGTGGCATTGGGGGTTCGGTGCATGGAATGTTGCTCATGGTGGGCTTGGGTAACAATGTGGTTCAGCTGTGTGAAGCGATCATCACATAGGGGAATTTTAATTAGGATAGTTCCGAGTCTTATTATGTGGAGGTTATGGGCACAACGGTGTAAAGCCCGTATGGAGGGAGTTCAAGTTTCGATTGATTCGGTATGGATGGAGATTAAGTTCTGGGTACGTCATGTATCGGAAAATATTTCAAAGGCAACAAGTTTGTCTTCAACAAATCGAAAAGTGCTCAATGATTTGGAGGTGCCCATAGTTCCTACAAAACAGAGAGTTCAGAGGTGTTTTAAGTCGGGGAGGCCAGCTGTAGGTTGGGTTAAATTGAATATTGATGGGAGTTGTCGTGGGAATCCGAGAAGTTGTGGCGGGGGTGGGGTCATACGAGATTCTACTAGTAGTTTGATAGTTGTTTTCTCATAATCCTATGGTTTTGGAACCAATAATGAATCATAACTAAGAGCCTTGTCTACCGGTGTGGGACTGTGTAAAGCATTGGATTTCCGTAATGTTGAAATAGAAAGTGACTCTGCAGTGGTGGTCAATTGGGTGATGAGAAGGAGTTTCATGGTATGGTATTTGTGGAACTTCTAGGAGGCTTTATAGGAGTTGCTCACAGGTATAAATTTTAAATTTTCGCATCAATTTAGGGAGATAAATCAGGCAGCTGATTTTCTAGCAAGACAAGGGGAAAGTGGCATCAATATCATATACTTAGGAAATTCTCCTCTTCCTTTCAAGCTGAAGGGAGTGATTCATTTGGATAAGATTGGACTTCGTATGTTAGGCGTTAATTTTTTAGATTGGATGTTAATAGTTTTATGGTTTTGGTGGGTTTTTGTGGTTTTCTGGTTTGTTATTTGGGAAGGGTTTGTTTTGTAAGTATTTTTGTTTTGGAATTGCAAGGTATTCATCTGCCATAAGTGAGTTTTTTTTAATAAAATTAGGTGGAGGTAACTCTTAAACATATGATCTCGACTCTTAAAAAAAAAAATCATCATATGTGCAACCTTCAAGGTCGTGCCCAAACAATACGGGAAACATTTGTTAGTTATTTATTCTTCGAATAAATAAATAAATATATCCAAAGTGATTGAAAATTAACTTGTATCAAGCTAGGTTTGATTTTAACGGTTGTTGAGGTATATGAAATCATGAACAACAACATGCTCTCCAATTTCCCCGTCAATAATTGATTTCAAATGGAGGGCCACACCATTGCTGAAATATTAGACGGGTTCCAGCTTTATTGAAAAAGTAATATGCAAAAAAAATAAGAGAAAGAAAAAGTAAGAAGAGTAGGTCAGATTTGGGAGATGAAATGAGAATTTTATATTTTATTTTAATATTTAAAATATTATTGTTTTGGAATTTAAAAAAGTTGAATTGAGATTTGAAAAAGTTGAATTATTTATTATATTTTGTATGAAGATTTAAAAAATGTATAATGATGAGATGAAATGAGATGAGAATTTTATGTCTCATCCCACCCCAAATCCCAAACCTGCCCTTTCTCTACTTTTCCTCACTTATCTCAAAAGAGTCATGTCAATCTTTTCTAAGGGTATCCTAATTTTATTACTTATCCTTACACGTGGCAAATGAATACCTCATTTATGTCACTCTTTTTTCTAAAATCTTTCAAAAAAAATAATATTACATACAATCGTGGAATATATAAATATCGTACAATCATTTTAAAAAAGAGTGAGATTCACTATTAAAAAATTAATTTATTTTCATATGGATATCGTATTTATTTATTTTTTTAAAACGACTGTACGACACTTGTACACTCACAACTGCAAATATCATTTCTCTCCAATAAGTTTGACGCATGAGATAGATAGAGATATAAAGTAAACTTTAAAATATTGAATATTGTTCCTCCACGTCAATACGTTTAGAGGGATATCAGGAATGAAACTTACTCTAGTGATCAACGATCTCGCTGGCTAGTTTTTTTTTTTTTTTGTAATAAAACCTCATCTTTCAATCATATATCATTGTCTACAATGCAATTCAATCTGACCATTCATTGCATTAACAACTTGAGCATCCCCTTCCAGAATCACTTTGTTAAAACTTAGATCTTTGCATAATCCCATAGCTTTCCTGATCAGTGCCCATCCTTTAGCTATAGCAGGTTGTTTCACATAACTTTTCGAATCACAACAAGCTGCCATCACCTCCCCCTTATCAATCCTGATTATCACCCCTAAACCCACCCTCCTTAACTTCACATCTAAAGCTGCATCACAATTGGCCTTTAAACAATCCACAGTCGGTGGTTTCCATTTTTGATCCAACCCTCCTGCTTTGCTTTTTTTTTTTTTTTCTTTCATCTGCACATTAACTGTCTGATACTCTTCCAAACTATTTCTTACTACTCTAATAACATTGTTATGGCTTAGTAATTCATTTTCAAATACCAAGGTGTTCCTCCTAAACCACAACCCTCTCATTATTGCAGCAGTTTCCTCCATCTCAGACTGTGTGAGTTTCTCTACCAGCTCTTCGGCCAGTAACCCAAGTAGATCCCCTTCTCCTACTCTCCATTTCTGAACTGACTTAAAAGCCTCTAACCATACATCATTCGCAGCAGGGCATTGCCACATACATGCATAATTGTTTCTTCCTCTTGTAAACAAATAGGGCAACAAGCATCTAAGAGGATTGTTGAAAATGCTAGGTCTCGCTAGCTAGTTCTGATCTACTTTTACATTTTTTTTTTTAAATCCAAATTTCTATCGGAGTTTATCCAGTTTTACTACAATTCAATTAGACTAACTTTTGACATCGAAGAGACCAACAAAAAGATGTTCTCATTATAAAATAGTGGTATTGATACATAATTTAAGCACAGAGCCACAAACTAAAGCCTATTACAAATTTCACGACGATAAGAATTCAAGTCATGCGAGGAACACTGCATCTGACAACACTATTAATTAAAGTTTTTTTATTTTATTAAATTCCTGAATTTTTAAAAAAGAGTATTAAATATTGCTATGAATTCAGGTGCTAATGCAAACCAGACAGTACTTACCCAAACTAGTTAACTTAGACTTCACTAACCTCTATATCAGAACTATCATCCCCAACAATGGGTGCATCATCATCTTCATGAACAGGAAAGTTCAACACAACTGGAAACTGCATTAACTCCAATGAAGTTACGGTAGTCGTTGTGCTGTCCTCAAATGGCTCTCTAGGCATCCCAGTTTCTTGAAGCCGCAATGCATAACTTAGGTAATATAACACATCCTGCATAGTCGGCCTCTCAATACTAAATGTCTTCAAACACTTTTCTACAGTATCACCAAATATTCTCAATGAACTTGGCTTAATGTTACCAACAAGCACAGGATCAATAATCTTCTCAAGTTGGCCTCTCTTTCGCCACAGCATCCCCCATTCTGCTAAGTTCACCTCATCCAACTGAGATGACTGTATGATAGCCGGTCTAGCACAAAGAACTTCAAGAAGTACAACTCCAAAGGAGTATACGTCAGATTTCTCTGTCAACTGTAGGGTTGTAAGATATTCTGGATCAAGATAACCAAAGCTACCCTTTACATCCATGGTGAACTTTTCCGGATCGAGAAGGCCGGATTTTGAAAGGCCGAAGTCGGCAACTTTAGCCACATAATGTTCATCGAGAAGAATGTTTGTTGACTTAACATCACGATGAATGATTCCTCCAGCCGGACCAGTGTGTAGATAGTGCAAGCCCTTTGCCGCACCAATGCATATTTCTAGTCTTTGCTCCCAAGACAATTCAGACCGTGAAGTTGATTTCTCAGAGTTGTCATCTGAATGATAGAGGTGATCTCTCAGAGTTCCATTTTCCATGAACTCGTAAACCAGTATCATCTCACGCCGTTCATCGCAATATCCAATCAGAGAAACAAGATGGCGGTGACGAATCTGAGACAACACCATGATCTCCGTTTGGAATTCCTCCAGACCCTGCCCATGTTGTGGATCACTTCGTTTCACAGCCACTTTCCTGTCCACTTTCCTGTCATCTTTCAGTGTTCCTTTGTAGACTTTCCCGAATCCACCCTCACCAATCAATTGCTTTCCATTGAAGTTCTTCGTTGCACGCTGTATTTCGGAAAAAGGCACCCTTAAACTAAGGTTTAGACTAGGAGGAAGGGAAGCATTAGGACCACTTTGAGTCAACCTGCTGTCCGAACTAAACCGTCCATAAAGCACTCCCAAAATCTTACCATGCCCCGGTTTCCTGAATTTCAAACCCAACGCCACCAATATTACCAAAATGAAAAACGCCCCACTACATTCAGGAACAATTTTAGCAGGGGAGAGTTTCTTTTTTTCTAGTTCAATTTCTGGAGGAAGGAAACCCGACTCCTTCACTACCTCCAGAATCTCCAGCCCATTCAAAAAGGCATTATGTATCCGAGAGTCCTCCACTCGGCTGATACTAGCATTCACAAATCCCAAACCATCGGAATCAACCACAAAATCGATGTAAAATGGAATAGCGCCCATCCCCTCAGTTATATTGTAAGGATTGATCACCTTACTGAAATTTCTATTGATATAGAGATTGAACCACAAGTCATTAGGTGTTGCACTTACTACGTCGGAGAAATGGACCCGAAGAAAGTTGTTAGAATTCTTATTGACACGAAAACTCCAAGTTATCTTTGGTAAACTGGAGTTGCTGTTACTATCTTTAAATTGGCGGGCTGTCTGATACACAAAAGCTGGGGCAATATACTTGTTGATCCGTTCGGGTTCATAATAAGGCGTTTCACCTTTGTACTGATCATACGTTTCACTTTTTGGGCTCTGTAAGTAATTATCATCTGGATCCCAGTTCCTCCATAACTCATCGAGCAGCTTGGACGTAGAACCCCCAACGTCGATCCTATGGACTTTATGCAGAACCTTGGAGCTCAAACCACGGTAGTTACTCTTAGCTCCTTGAGAAGTAATGTAAGAGGCCTTATCAGGGATGAAGCTCTCGGGGCCAAGAAAGACTTCTATGGCATTCACGAAAGCCGAAGATGTCTCGTAGGGCATGAAGTAGATTTTAAATTCACCTTTTCGGATGGTGACCAAGAATTCCTCAATCTTTGGAGAACTTACAGTAACGTTTCGGAAGCTATAGTTCGTCAAAAGTGAAAGCCCAGAAACAGAAACATTGAACCGAGCAACAGACAGATCAGTATGTGACAAGAAAACAAAGAAATGGAGGCGTACAATGTATGTGCCATCCTGGTTGATGTCAAACCTATATAAAGAGGGGTGTTTGAAAATTTTTGCCGTTTGATAGAGAGGTGAACTGCTTGCTGATGAGTTGCTGTTTTTGACTGTTTCTCCCTTTCCAACTAAGAAACCCCGGTCGCCAACGAAGACTCGGGTATCGACAGTGGTGTTGGAGTGTGCTCCACAGTTGATGAAGTAACTATCTGGAGGAGAGTAAGCTGAAGAGAGAAGCAGAAGTGAGGTGATATGGAGAGGTAAGAGAAGATAGAGTCGGAAAAGAAGCTTATGGGAGGAAAGAACTTCCATGGATTTTCTGGTAAGGATTGCTGCTTTTTCAGTGGTTATGGGTATCTGAGAATGGAATACAGGTGGTGACAATCATGAAATTCATGGATATGCATGTATTGCAGTGGAAATCTAAAAGAAAGACCATGACTTGAACATTAATTATTCCACCTATTTCATAAAGAAAGGCATTGTTAGTAGAAAGGCGGAGTCAAGAGGCCCACAGAAAAGAAGAAGAAAAAGAGGTGGGAAACAGAGGAGCCCCCACAAGAGAGTAAAGAAAGGGCTAAAAGCGATATTGGTGCTATAGCATCTGGGGAAAACAATAATTGATACCTAATCTAGAAAATCGTTACAAGAAAAATGGATTTTTGTGACTAATTTATTGTTACCAAAAGACTTTTTACAACTAATTTTAGTTAAAAATAATCATTTCGTTGAAATTAACTGGTCGCAAATAAGCAATTTTCTTGTATTGATTCCTGAGTAATGATTGAACCGAGCCATGGGTGGGTATTAGAGTACTGGCATTAGACTCATCAAATGAGTCTAATCTTTAAAATTTAATGATTTTAGCTTTAAATCCTAGCATTGGATTCACCATATATTCAAATGCCAAGCTTTTAGCTACAGTACATTTCCCTTCATCTTTAAATTTGAAGACTTACTATTCACACTCTATAACTATTATTTTATTTACTTAAATTATTGTTTCTCAATTTTGAGCCACAATATATTTAAGTTGGAAAACAATACTTTAAGTATCAAATTAAATTATTAATTAACATATAGTTAGTGTAATTGTAAAATATGAAAAAAAAATTAAATATATTATTATTAACAAAATAATATTATATTATTATTTTGATGAATCCAATAACTAATCTAATATGAGATTATAGATAGAGAGGTTTTAGATTTATGAAAAATATGTATTTTTCATCAAAATTTAAAAATAAAAATGATGAATCAAATGCTAATGCTCTTAAGCGGTTAGCGAACGAGTGATGGTGGCAAATTGGGTTCAAGGACTTAGCATAAAGACATGCAGCCTCACGAACTCTGAGGTCGCTGAAATATATATGAAAAACTCTATGGATCGTTGTTGCTGATCCCGTACACACGTCAGGTTTTATTTATTTTTCGTTCTCTTTTCTTTCACAAAACTTGTGGAGAGATAGGATGGAGAGAGAAGCCAAGGAGAGTTTGAGAAGAGAGAGGTCTAAGAGAGAGCTTGAGGAGAGAGAGAGGGGGGTCGAGGAGAGAGAGAGCTTGAGGAGAGAGAGGACGAGGAGAGTTTGAGGAAGAAGATAGAGAGGACGTCGGACAGATCAGAGATTGAGGGGAGAGAGAGGTTGAAGGTGATGGCTGGATTGCCCATTGAAAGAAACCGAATTGAAGGATAAACATAAGTTTAAATGCACGGCATCCTTTACACTAATATACAAAAAAAAAAAAAAAAAAAAACAGTTGATGTGGAGGAAGAAAAGGAATAAAACTATTTACTATAATTATTCTTTAAATTACTATAATCTGATTTGAAATTAAATGGTGGAAAAACTATTTAATATGTTTTATTTATTTATTATGATTTAAGGATCATGATAAAAAGAATAATGAGAACTATATCTTTTTACCCCCAAATATGTAGTCAAATGTTAAGAGTGCCATTTCAGTTGAAAAACGAAGTAAATGTTTTAAATAACATTACAAAAAAAGAAAAGATATTTGCAACCTTGAATTATGCAACCGCCGCGTAATCGCTTTGAAAAAAGTAAATAAAACATGTGACTCATATGAAAAAAATTAGTTTTTTAATAATGGACCCCATTCTTTTTCAAAGTGATTACGCGGCGGTTACACACTTCACGGTTGTATGTAGAATTACTCATATATATATATATATGTATATTTATAATATATGTATGTATGTATGTATATAATTATCTAAAATTTAATTCACAACTAACAATTCAATGCCATTTTTGGAAGAGTAAATAGTGTGGAAAAACTATTTACCATGTTTTATTTATTTATTAAATATTTGATGCCACGTCTGATGATGATTTAAGGATCATGATAAAAAGAATAATGAGAACTATATCTTTTTACCCCCAAATATGTAGTCAAATGTTAAGAGTGCCATTTCAGTTGAAAAATGCAGTAAATGTTTTAAATAACGTTACAAAAAGAGAAAATATATTTACAACCATGAATTGTGCAATCGCCGCATAATCGCTTTAAGAAAAGTGAATAAAACATGTGACCCATATGAAAAAAAATAGTTTTTTAATAATGGACCCCACTCTTTTTCAAAACGACTACGCGACAATTACACACTTCACGGTTGTATATGAATTACTCATATATATATGTATGTATATAATATATATATGTATGTATGTATGTATGTATATAATTATCTAAAATTTAATTCACAACTAACAATTCAATGCCATCTTACATACATATATATATATATATGAGTAATTCTACATACAACCGTGAAGTGTGCAACCGTAATTATATATATATAGTTAGTCAATAAACTTTGGTTAAAATTTGACTAGGAAAATCACTTTTCAACAACATCAAATATTAATAGACTCAACAGATCTATCATTATTATATTAAAATATTGATTTTAAACTTTTCATTTATTTTAGTTCTAATTATAATTTAAATATTTATTCATTATTAAAAAATTACAAATTAATTTTCTAACGTTCATAATCAATAACTTCTTTTGCCTTAAAAAAAAATAAAATAAATAAAGTCAGTATACAAAATTCACCCAATTGCATAATCAATAACTAAATTTTAAAGATGACTTTGATGAAACTAATGTTAATACTCTAAGTTAGAAGTTGGGGTAATTAAGAACAAGAAATCCAAGTGATTGACAGACTTAATTATATTAAGGTTTAATTTTAGCGGTTGTTGAATTTACGACGGTTCAAATGAACTAGCTTAACGAGGGGGTGAGGCATGCAAGATTTGAACAACTCTCTCCGTCAATAAATGATGATTTCAAATGGAGGGCCACACAAATGCTAAATTATTGGCGGATAATTTAGTGAAAAGGTCAGCATCCCATTCCAAAAGCAAAAAGTAATAAGAAGAGATATGACCCATTGCATAGAAGAGACCCAAGTCTCAATCTTTTCATATTACTTTTTCATTAAATATATTTTTTTAAAAAAATTTTATTCATCATCTTTACATCACATATCAAATATAATTTTTTTTATTTTTTTTCTTACTAAATATGTTATGTATGAATGATGAGTAAAATAATTCAATTAATTTAGAAAGAATGAAACTAAAAACAATTAAAAATATATAAATAAATGTGGTGTGTGATATGTGGTGTGTGAAATGATGAATATCAAAGCTCTTTTTAGAAGGCTTCAGAAACTTTCAATAACATCTTACATCCACAACTTCCCAAACTATAATTTTCCAAACAAGCCAGAAATGTAATGAATGAAACTGACAAATAATTGGATTTAGACTTCACTTGCCTCTATATAAGAACTATCATCCTCTCCAATGAGACCATCATCATCTTCATCGGCAGAAAAATTAAAAACAACTAGAAACTGTAACTCCAATGAACTGTTAATCGTCGTGTTGTCCTCAAATGGCCCTCTGGGCATCCTAGTTTCTTGAAGCCAAATTGCATAATTTAAGTAAGATAGCACATTTTGCATAGTTGTCCTGATCTCAGTACTATTTGCCTTCAAACACTTCTTTGTAGTATCACCAAATATTCTTAATGAACTTGGCTTGATTTTACCAACAAGCACTAGATCCATTATTCTCTCCAGTTGGCTTTTGCTTTGCCCTTGCATCCCCCACTCAGCCAAGTTCACCTCATCCTGTTGATCATGTGACTTTATAATGACAGGTCTAGCACAAAGAACTTCAAGAAGTACAAATCCAAAAGAGTATACATCAGACTTCTCTGTCAACTGTAGAGTTGTGATGTATTCTGGATCAAGATAACCAAAGATCTTTACACCCGTAGAGACGTTATCCGGATTGGGACAGCAAGATTTCGAATGGCCAAAGTCTGCAACTTTAGCCACATAACGTTCTTCGAGAAGAATGTTTGTTTACTTAATGTCATGGTGAATGATTCCTCCAGCTGGACCAATGTGTAGATAGTGCAGGCCCTTTGCCGCACCAATGGAAGTTTCTAGTCTTTGCTGTGAAGACAATTTAGAGTACCGTAAAGTTGATTTCTTAGAGTTGTTATCTGAATGATAGAGTTGATCTCTGAGAGTCCCTTTTTGGATGAATATATAAACCAGTGTCATCTCACGCCGTTCATCGCAATATCCAATCAAAGAAACAAGATGGCGGTAGCGGATTTGAGACAACACCATGATCTCCGTTCGGAACTCCTCTAGACCCTGCCCATGTCCTGGTTCACTTCATTTCACAGCCACTTTCCTACCGTCTTTAAGTGTTCATTCGTAGACTTTCCCAAATCCACCCTCAGCAACTAGTAACTTTTCCTAGTTGCATGCTATAATTTAGCATAAGTTACTCGTAAACTGAGGTTTAAAGCAGGAGCAAGAGAAGCATTAGCACCTCTTGGAGTGAACCTGTTATTGGAACTAAACCCTCCATAAAGAAGCACTCCCAAAATGGGGCCAGGCCTTGATTTTCTGTATTTTAGAGCCAATGCCACGATCATTATTAAAATGAAAAATGCCCCACTACATAGAGGACCAATTACAACAGGGGAGAGTTTCCTCTTCTCTGCTTCATTCTCCGAAGGTGGAATGAAATGATCTGATTCCTTCACGACCTTCATAATCTCTAGCCCACTAAAAAAGGCATCAGGAACCATAAGAGTTCTTCGCTGGGCCGATACTAACATTCATAGATCTTGAACTATCCGAATCAACCACAAAATCCAATTGGGATCTCGAACCATAGAGCGGATAGTAAGTTACCTTTGGTGAATTACTATCCGCTCTAATATTCAGCTTTTTTGCCGTATTACAAACAAAAACTGGGGAGATAAATCGATCTGTGTTATGTCTTGGTTGGCAATCATCTTTGGGAACATCCATTGCATCTTTTGGGTTGAGTAAGTATTTATTATCTGGATCCCAATGCCTCCATAACTCATCGAGCTTGGATGTAGAACCCCCTACGTCGATCCTATGGACTGCATGCAGAACCTTGGAGCTCAAAGCATTGTAGTTACTCTTAGCTCCTTGGGAAGTAATGTAAGGGGCCTTATCAGGGATGAAGCTCTATAGCACCCCGCTTAATTAACCCTTGATTAACCCATAAGTACTCAAGATTATACTTTTAACTATGGTTTAATCACTTTCATTAAGATTGATAGTGGGATTAGCATTATTGTTGGTACTTAGTATTGATGAGCTAATGATTAGAGAGGCATTCCCATTAGTAATTTTGGTGAGACTTTTTAGGACCCAAATGCATTCATGGGCCTAACCTAAGAAAATCTTGAACCAAGCCCTTAGGAAATCAAGGCTAGTTGTGACCCAAGTATAGGAAGGCATAAGGCCATTGGTGTAGATTGGACCCTTGGCCCTTTTCAAGCCCATATGGCCCAAAGCAATGTTTGTACTCATTTCACTATTTAAAGACCAAATGCACAATACACCATACCATTGATTTTCTTAAGCCCAAATCACACTCAAAGTACCCAAATTAAGTTTTAAAAATTGGCTAAGGATATTAACCATCATACTTGAGGTTAGTGCACTTTAAGCCATGCTTAGAAGCTTAATCGTGCTTAATCTTTTCTTAAAATTTTTAATTAAAATTTTCTTGGATTAATACTCCCTTAAACTATGATTATACCATGTTAACGCCCTAGCTAAACCATCCCACATGTCATTAAGAAAAATGACATAACATGCTCAAACTATGCTTCAATCGGTTTTGTGCATTGCCCTTTGTAATGCTTGGACTGTTTTGTCCTTGGGCCCAACATTTTTGTGGTTTGTCCTCAAGGATAATATGGTACTTAAACACCTCATGAGACCCTCCCAAACTCAGTTTGAGCCTTGGATGAAATTGGTTGCATCAACCAACTCAAAGAACCAAACTGGGTGCACCTTGGTCTAGTTTGTATAGGAACCATTTGGATTGAATTTGAACCAACCTCCTGCCATGGTTTGCACCACCACCCCACACCACCTCCTGCCATGAAAGATTTTGACTCATTTTTTCTGCCCAAAAATATCCAAAATTGAACTGATTTTCTGCTATCGCAAAACCACCTCCATCCACCTATTTTCAAGGGTGGTTTGAGGAATCTTCTGCCCCACAACCTGGAGTCATCTATATGACCCTTGCAGCTACTGTGGAGAGGAAATGATAGTAGTTTAGGGCACTATTTCATTCTGCACAAGTGACCTAAGCTCATGCAAGCAAATCTTGAAAATTTTCAGATTTAAGCACCTCCCACTTCATCCAAGCACCCAAGCCAATGCCCCTCACCCCTTGGCCACCTATAAATACTTCCCTCCCATTCTCATTTCACCCACACCATAGCTCCAAGCATCCTCTCAAGCCTTGAGAGCATTTCCCCTTCTTAGAGATCAAGAAAGTGCAAACCGAGTGAGTTTTGGTGAGTTCTTGAGTGTTCATGTGTAAGACAATCTATATTGCTTGAAAGACCACGAAATTTGTAAGTTTTATTCCTTTGATCTAGCATGTCAAGTTTTGTTTCCAATTGTTGGTACAAAATTAAGTTGAGTTTTGAGATGGTTATGATGCTCAATGCAAAACCGGGTCAATTAAAGGAATGTTTGAATAATTGAATGTTTTTAATTGGAAATTACCTATGGCATGTCCTAAGCATGATTTAATATGATCTAACATTGTCCTAAAATGATTATTTAAGGTTAGATTTGTGATTAGAAGCATGCCATAATAGGTTTTAAATCCATCTTGTTTTGATTCTCAAGCACAAATCGGTTTTAAGCATATTGGTGATTAAGGGTTTCTTAGCTTTGATGAAGTGATGGGATAAACTTGATTACTCAAGGATTAGAATTCATAATATTTCTAAAGATGTTAGTGATCATTAGTGATTAAAGAAAATCTCAAATGCATGCATTCAAAGGGATCGATAGTTGAAAATACATATAGGCATCAACTAGGATGCATGCCGCGGGTTGGGACTAATTGGACAAATTCTACTTTAAATTTTAAAAATATAAGGGCATAGATCATTTTAGAATGCCAAAAATATGAAGTCCATGAAATTTGGTTAAATTTGGAGTTCGTTTGTAATTAGAGAAAATTTAGGGCCTAAACGATAAATTTCTGAAAGTTTTGGGATATTTTTGTAAATACCTAATTTTTGAAGCCCTTGATTTTGAACATATCCATAAGAGTATTAAACCTAACTTAGTATACATATGATTTACGCAGCTACGAAACTAATTTCAAATTTCTCTGAAAATTTGTAAGTTGGCCTCTAATTTACACTTTGATAAATTATTTATGAATTATTGATAAATGTTCATTCATATTTCAATTATCATTTTGAGCATAAAATATCATGTTATATGATACATTGAGTGAATACTTAAAGGACATTTGATATTTTCACCATTTTTAGTATATTGCATATAAATGTCATTTTTCATGAAACTTGCTACATATGCACATGTCATGAAAAATATTTTTCAAAATATTGCATGAAAATAATTTATCATGACCCCAAAGGCTAAAATGGAAAATTATCTTGGTAGAACTAATCTGTCCACTCTCGAGTGTTTAATAATGGAGTGATAACTCCCAGGTTGACGAAGAATAGTCAACAGGCTTCAAATGGGTTCTTTTTAAATAACAGCAGAGCAAAGTCAATATGTTATGACACCTAACGCTGGTGGGTGTACGTGTTATCATTTTTATGATGTTATGTTATTTACCAATACATTGAGAATGAGTCTATAGACAACATAGTTTTAACGTAAGTTATACTACGGTCAACAACAGGTACTCATAGTGCATATGGGGAACTATGACATTACCACACGTTATTTTATTAATTAAGATAATGACGTAAGTCTATGATGATGAAAATTTATGATGAAGTTTTTATGTCTTTTAAAAAATGATGACGAAATTACTTATTGAGTAAAAACCAGTGTCTCCATATTTTTAAAAGATGTTGAGGAATCTAGATGGGAGACATGCATAATGATTTTCTGCATCTCATGCATCGCATATTTATCATTTTTCATGATTGATTTATCTTTGTGCCAATTAGTTGTTTAACTTATTGAAATTTCGAGTAAATCTCACCATTCTATGGGACCACTATCATTCCACTTGGAATTATAGAAGTTGTATCAGGGATCGACCAGGATGAGATTGATGGAGCGTTAGATTCACATGATTGAGGAGGAGCTGGATCTTGAGAGGAAGCTGGACTTAATTTTGCTGTTTATAACCCAAGTCCATTATGCTTTAGATCGCATGAAGAGAATGATATGACTTTGTATATAAGTCTATGCTACTTTAGTATTTTGAACATGATAATTATCTAATGAAGTTGGGATGTTTTAGTTATTTTGGCATATTTTTCACCTTAGCCTTTTATTTCTGCTGCAATTATTGCATACTGCTAATTGCATACTAGGATACATTGCATGTTAACTGTCATGAATGGGGGGCATGAGGAAGATCTGGAACATGTGATTAACAAGGGAGAGTTTAAGATGGAGGTGTGGAAGAGAGTATATGCAGAAATGGGCATTCATTTCACTGCTCTACAAGGGTGGAAGGAAAGAGCTCAAGGGCTGTTTAATAGAGCTTCTCGGCACTCCTAAATGGGGATATTGTATTCGGAGATCCCAGTTGTGGTTATTTGGAAATTGTGGAGGCGGTGTTGCAGAGCTAGAATGGAAGGTACTTCTGAATCCTTTTCTTTGGTTGTTGGAAATATCATGTACTGGCTGAATCATATTGCCAACAACGTGAATAAAGCCAAGCAGTTGTCATGTGTGGATAGAGCTTTGCTTTCTAGGTTGGGTATAAAAATCGTGGAACCAAAAAATTGTGGTGTTTGAGTTGTGAAGTGGGTTAGACCTCCAAGGGGAGGATTAAAGCTTAACCTTGATGGTAGTAGCTTAGGGAACCCGGAACTCGGTGGTGGAAGGGGCATTCTTCGTGATTGTAGTGGTAAACTGATTTTTGCTCACTCTAAGTCATTAGGTATTTGTTCTAACAATCAAGCGGAGATTCGTGCAGTATTGGAGGGCATTATTAGGTGCAAGGTGTTGGGTTTATTTTCTATTGATATTGTGTAAGACCCAGCCCATTTTCAGGCCTAGGCCCGTGACCCGTTTTCGACGTCGCATAGATCCCGTTCACTTTCTATTTCCATGCATGCTATTCAACCTCTTCCCTCTAGGTTTTCTTCTCTTTACTTCTTATAGCTTACTATATATATATATGTGTTATCCTTTTTAACCTAGTTTCAGTGCCACTACTTTGTCTTCATGCTTGCAGCCGCTCCATTGGTTGTGCCTCCACCACTCACCGTGAACCTCAGCCAACCCGCAACACACACACTAGCCAGCACTCCCCCGTAAGCTCCAAACTAGTGAACTGCCACCGTCTAGCTGTGACGCGTTCTGCAGCCACACGCCGCCTCAGTCTCACGGTGCTGCCACCCTTCCGTGTAATCACCATCTCGGTTGTACCTCAGAAAACAGAGCACCATCCAAGCCCGAAAATCCTCTGTTTTAGTTGTCTAAAACTGAGCAGCGTCCAAGCCACTGCTGTCGCACTCCTTCGTGAGCTCCTCCGCGCCGTGCCCCACAGAAACTGCCGGCGAGGACTCCCCACCGCACTGGTCCACCGCACGCCACCTCAGTTTTTCCCACGGTAAGCTCACGTCTTTCTCGTTGGGGGTCAGTTTCTCTCAATCCCTCCCTCGTCCTCTCACCGTGAGCCTTCCTCTCATTTTTCTTTCTCTTGCCTCGCAGCTAGACGCCACCCTCGTCCGCCGTAGCCAGCCCCAACTCCACGCCGCCGTGCTTCTCCCCCACCCTCCGTAAGTGCTTCCGCCGCAACGTGTGAAATGAAATATTTTTTGTGTACTACATATGTATATATATGCATGAATGTATACGTAAGCTTATTTGTTGCCTTCTGGTGTAAATATATATACATATATGTGTGTTTATAATTATATATGCAGATGTAATTAATTTTCTGGTGTAAATATATATATATATATGTAAGTAAATATGCGGATGAAATCAATCTTCTGGTGTAAATATATATTTATATTTGTATATATATATATTCGGATGTATATGTAATATTATATTAAATTAATAGTAGGAAATAATATTGTTTTGCTTTATTTTATTTTATTTTCTGTTCTCTTATAGTGCGCCTCCAAAGTTAGTGTTGGGGTGTTAGCTTAATTAAGTTATGTTAAGTATTTCAGATTTGAAATCATGAGTATAATACGTGGATTGTAAAGTGTGTTTTTATTTAGGCGTAGATGCATGAATTTATTTTGTTAAATGGGTATATTTTTTTTGGGGCTTATATTTTATTGGAATGGTTAATAAGTAGACTGATAAGTAACATTTAAAAAGAATATTTTAACGTATCCTTTTAAAAGAATATCTTTGAATTATTATTATTATTTAAATAAATTATGAATTACTAAGGATAATGAATTTATTATAGTTATGTTACTTTGTATTGTAGATTATAGTAAGATCTCTTTCTTAAATAAGTTAGAATTAAATGTTTAGTCGAAGTCGGATATTGATGAGTTTAGAAAGTAATGCTGGTATGTTGAGAATAAAGAGAATTTTGAGTTTGAGGAATTAAAAATGGACTATTTTAGAAGCGGTAGGCTTGAATATCAAAATACGAGATTAATTGGAGACTTATGGAAATTTACGTGATTATCTTATAGGTGACGAATAAATTTTTCTTAGTTTGGCATTTCTGAGGAAATTTTCGAAAAGCTAAGAAGTCCAGGTAAGCAGGGTTCCTATGCTGGATTTGCATAAAAAGAAATGAACTGAGATTGGTTTATAAAAATGTGCATGTTGTTTTAAAAAGAAAAAGTGAAAAACAACTTTAGTCTATGTTTTGCATTCCCTCATGAGATACGTATGAAAGAGAAAAGAAATGTTTGACATGAAATGTGTAGACATGAGCAATATTTGACATGTTTCTGAAATATACAAAAGAGCGAATATGATATCATTGAAATTTTATGCATGTGATATGAAATGATATGGATCTGTTTTTGATCAAATAGAAATGATATGAATATGTTTCGCACGTGTTTTGATATGATAAAACTTTGGCATACTTATCTGTTCTGAATATGGTTCTGATATGATGATACTGTTCACGTGATATGGTTGGTACCACCATGATATGATATGAGTGCACCCACTTTGGAAACAAAGTGGTCTTTTTACGTGTTCTTTCCTGTGTGCACACTCGGGGCTCCGAGATTGAAAAAGGGGAAGTTCACCACATGATACTGCCTGGTTTGGCCACCGGGGATAGCACAACCCTACCACGGGGGTTAAACATGGTATATGATATGATACGATAAGATGAATATGTTCAGTTATGTGATGCCAAAGCGTTTTTGAATATGAAATAGATCCTCAAATATGAATTGTTGACTTGAGTATGAAATGTTTGAAAAGTCGCTCTGATTTTCTGATAACACGTTTTCTGAGATCTGCATATAAAAATAATATGTTTTGTTTCTGCATATTGAACTTTCTGAAAAGGCTCATGTTTACATGCTAGTATATGTTCTCTGCTTACTGAGTTGTTGATAACTCACCCCCTTATCTTCATATATTTTCAGATGATATTGATTTCCCAGCTGGGGGTCAGGAATACAATTGAAGCTGGCTAGATATGGATGGAAGGATTGGGTACTTTAGAGTACCATTGTTAGTAGATGGATTTAACTTGAGCATTTGAAGTACTTTACGTTGTTTGGACCTATTGACACCTAAAGATGTATTGTTATATTTTTGAGGTTATTGGGAGATTGTGGACCCCTTTTGGTTTATATTTTGTAATGATAACTTATGGAGTTTTATTATGGTTATTTGGAAGAATATGAATTGTGTGCTAAACATGAAGTCCTTGGAGTTTTAAGTGCTTGGAGAGACAGGTTTGTTAGTGACATGAGTTAACTCTCCGGACCCTCGGATATGGGGCGTTACATATTGAATGTGATTATTTGGTGGGGGTTAATTGGATACTGGCTAAAGCTTGTACAGTTTGGTACCTTTGGGATTTTTGGGAGAAGTTGATGATTTTACTTGAAGATTTTGATTACAGTATTAGTCAATGTTCTAGAGAAATTAATCAAGTTGCAGACTACCTTGCTCGTGAGGGGGCTTGCGAGGTGAACAATATGGTTAGGGAGGCACCTCGATTAGGCCTTGAGGCCAGAGGGTTGTATAGGGTAGACTAGGCGAGTTTGGCTAACATTCGTTTATCTTGAAATTTTTTGGTTTGGTTGTTTTGCTCATAGACTTTGTTCTCTTAATGGATGGGGTTTTTGTGCTTGGTTGGTTTGTATTTGGGCCGTCTTTTTTTGTGCATCAAGCTGAAGTAGGTATGGAGAGGAAAGAGAAGAGAGAAGAAAGAGAAGATATGGAGAGGAAAGAGAAGATAGAGTCGGAAAAGAAGCTGTTGCGAGAAAATAACTTCCATGGATTTTCATGTAAGGATTGCTGCTTTTTCAGTGGTTGTAGGTATCTGAGAATGGAATAATGGTGGTGACAATCATGAAATTCTTGGATATGCATGAATCACAGTGGATATCTTAAAGAAGGAAAAATCTAATTGCAAGTGATTTTGCGCACTAATACTCGTACTCATTCAATATGATTGGTCAGAAAGTAGATTTTATTGAAAACAATACTAATTTAAATTTAGAATATGAATGCAACAATATTAGTACGCAGATTGATACGCAGACTTGCTTGTATATAGAAAAAACTCCTTAAAGAAAGACCATGACCTGGACATTAATTATTCCACCTATTTCATAAAGAAAGGCAGTGTTAGAAGAAAGGCGGAGTCAAGAGGCCCAAAAAAAAAAGGGAAACATAGGAGCCCCCACATAAGAGTAAAGAAAAAAAGCGATATTGGTGCGCTATAGCATCTGGGGAAAACAATAATTGAACCGAGCCATGGGCGGGTACTAAGCGGTCAGCCGAACGAGTGATGGTGGCGAATTGGGTTCGAGGATTTATAGCATAAAGAGATGCAGCCTCTCTAACTATGAGGTCGATCAAATATATGAACTCCCTTTGCATGTAAAATCAATCATGTCAGTCTTCAGTTTAGCACAAAATCTTATCAGTGAAAAATGAAGATAAATTACTTCAATGTTTCGAGTAGAGAAGCGTGACAGTTTCGATTTTTCTTAAACTTTCTTGTTTTCCAAAGAAGATTCCACATTTTCTAGCAGATAAACACGACAGTAATGAGCATTTTCCTCCAACGTTTATTGTCTCTCAGCTACAATTTGACTCTGCCCATTGAAAGTAACCGAATTGAAGCATAAACACAAGTTTAATTGCACCGCATCCTTTACACTAATATCAAACAAAGCAACACATCAAAATACAGTTGAAAAGCGCTGCGGAAAAAAAGGAATAAAAAAGACAGGACCAAACCCACAAAGAAGTGGATGAGGATTATCTGGCAGCATCAACCCCCAGCTGAGTGAACACTCCACTATCGGTTGTACCGGAACCATCGAGCTCTCCACCTATCAAGAAATCATTATCCTCCAAATCAGGGATGCTATTAAGCAAAGGCAGCTCGACAAAAAATGCATTTGTAGTTGTGCCCTCGTGTGGTTCTCTGTGCACAGCAGTTTGATGAAGCTGTAATGCATACTCCAAGTCCCATATCACATCAAGCATTGTAGGCCTGTTAGCTCCATCACCCTTCAAACACTTCTCAGCAGTTTCATCAAACTTTCTCAATGAATCAGGGTTAATGTCTCCCACTAACAATGGATCGATAATATTTTCGAGTTGTCCTTTCTTTTGCCAGAGTATCCCCCATTCAGCTAGGTTCATTTCCTCCCTCTTGGTTGAGTTAATAATAGCTGGTCTAGCATAAATGACTTCAAGAAGTACTACACCAAAGGAGTAGACATCAGATTTCTCTGTGAACTGAAGGGATCTAAAATATTCAGGATCCATATGACCAAAGCTACCTTTTATGCCAACACTAAAATTGTCTGGATCTGTAAGAAACTAAAATGGAGAAGAAGCTCGAAGGGGAAGAACCCAGAAAATAGAGAAAAAGTTCTCTGTAGTTTTTACTTATCTAATTTTGGAAAGGTTACAATTCGTGTTGCTTTATACAATTGCCAAAGAATCTGCTAACAACCTACCATTACTGTAAAGACTCTAATGCCCCTTCTAGACAACTCAGCAAAAAGAAAAAGACAAAATACTAACAGAAATATAAGGTTCCTAAAAACAGAATACAAACAGAAATTTCATTCTTCTTCACTAGCGAATATCTCTTTTCCCTTCTTTATGGACTGCTGTAGATCATTCTCCAATACCCCCCCCCCCCCCCCCCGGGAAGATGGAGAGTAAAGGTTTACAACTCCCATCTTGGATAAGTGGTGATTGAGGACTGTCGAAGGCAGAGCCTTGGTGAGGATGTCAGCTAGCTGATGAGAACTAGCAATATGGCAGGTACAGATACTGCCTTCTTGGATCTTATCTCGAATTAAGTGGCAATCAAGCTCAATGTGTTCGGTTCTCTCATGGAAGACAGGGTTGGCAGCTATGTGAAGAGCAGTTTGGTTGTCACAATGAAGTAAGACAGCTTGAGGATGGGAAACTTGGAGTGTAGATAAAATGAACCTCAACCAAGTTAACTCAGAGCAGGTGGCTGCCATTGAACGGTACTCTGCCTTAGCTAATGAATGGGAAACAATTGATTGTTTCTTGGACTACATGATGCCCAATTTGAATCACAATAGGCGTCAAGCTGAAATGAAGAAGAATCAGAGAGAAGAAGGCCCTGTCCAGGAGCACCCTTGAGGTACCTAAGGACTTTCTGAGCTGCCAACAAATGAGCATCAGTGGGGGTAGCCATGAATTGGCTTAAGGTTTGGATACTATAACAGATATCAGGCCGAGATATGGTGAGATACAAAAGTCGATCAATTAACCTTCTGTAGACACTAGGATCTGGTAAAGGTGTTCCTGTGGACTTAGTGAGCTTGAGGTTTTGATCCATAGGAACTTTAGTTGGTTTGCTGCCCAAAGTGCCTGAATCTGCCAAAAATGTCCAAAGTGTATTTCCTTTGGCACAAATGAATGCCTTTAGATGATCTTGCAACTTCTATACCAAGAAAATACCTTAAGGAGCCAAGATCCTTTATTTTAAACTTGCTATGCAGAAAAGTTTTCAAGGCATTTACAGAATTTAGATCATTACTTGCCACAATGATATCATCAACATACACGAGTAGAGCTAGAAAACAACCTTGTGTCTCTTTAGTGAAGAGGCTATAATCAGCCTTGGATTGAGAAAAACTAGATTCAAGTAAGGAAGTGGAAAATTTAGAATACCACTGCCTTGATGCTTGTTTTAGCCCATACAAACTCTTAAGCAATTTACAAACTTGGGTAGGTGATCCTTTCTTGTGGCTGGGAGGTTTGTTCATGTAAATGTCTTCATTTAAATCGCCATGCAAAAAGGCATTATTTACATCAAATTGATGTAAATGCCAGCCTTTGATGGATGCAATGGCCAAGAGACACCTCACAGTTACCAATTTGGCAACGGGAGAAAAGGTCTCTTGATAATTCACCCCTTCAAGTTGAGTGTAGTTTTTTGCTACTAACCGAGCCTTTAATCTCTCAACAGTCCCATCAGAGTTGTATTTAATTTTATAAACATACTTAAAGTCGATAGGCACCTTACCAGGTGGTAAATCAGTAACTTCCCATGTCTGATTAGCCTCCAAAGCAACCAGCTCAGCATCCATAGCTTGACACCAACCTGGGTCTTTGATGGCTTGTTTATATGTCTGAGGTTCAATGTGAGTGGAAATGGCAGTAGAAAAGGCTTGATATGGATGAGAAAATGTATTATAAGATAGTGTGTGTGCAATGGGAAAGAAAGTACCTGAGGAAGACATTAGCTTCTGGTCCAACAATTTGATGGGATGAGTGAGAGTTGTCTGTTGACAATGATAATCCTACAAATATTTGGGTGCACTCCTAGTTCTGGTGGACCTGTGAGGGAGGGGAGGATGAGTGGAAATTGGAGAGGAGGCAGCTGTAGTAGGAAGAAGTGCAGGTGGTGAAGACTCAAAAGGAGGGGAAGAAAAATTATGAGGAGAAGAGTTGAGCTCCTCGGGAGGGGATGGAGCAGAAATGGGATGAATATCCTGAAGTGTAGGAGGATCCTGCGGGTGAAAAGAAGAAGTCGAAGGAGGAGAATGTAATGGAGGGAATGGAGCAGAAATAGGATGAAAATCTTGAAGTGGAGTAGGATCTTGTTGGTGAAAAGAGGAAGTAGAAGGAAGATAATGTAATGGAGGGGAAGGGAATTTGATGGAATCTGAGCTAGGACTGTTTGTATGAAATGGAAAAAGTGTCTCGTGGAAAATAACATCTAATCGAGTAATTTATATACTTTGACCCCAAAAGGATATCCCAAAAACACGCATTGCCTACCCCTTGGATCAAATTTCTTTCTTCCATGAGATAAGGTCGAGGCATAACTGAGGCAACCATAAACTCTCAAGTGTTTGTAATTGGGTGATGTATGAAAGAGTTGCTCATAAGGTGTTTTATTGTTAAGTAAAGGAGTTGGAGTCCTATTAATAAGATATACAGTAGTTAAAACACAATCACTCCAATGTTCCATAGGAATATTGGATCGAAACCTTAAAGCTCGAGCTACATTCATGATGTGTTGGTGTTTTCTTTCGACTATCTCATTTTGTTGGGGTGTTTCCACACATTTGGTGAAAAATACCCTTATTATTAAAAAATTCTTCCATTTGAAACTCAGATCCATTGTCACTCCTTAACACCTTAACTTTGGTTTGAAATTGAGTCTCAATGAAATTGCAAAATATTTCAATACAAGTCCTTGCATCAGATTTATGTTTGAGCATGTAGACCCAAGTGGTCCTTGAATAGTCATCAACAATGGTGAGAAAGAAATGGGAACCATCAATAGCAATATTGGAATTAGGGCCCCAAATATCACAATGAACAATATTGAAAGCATGTAAAGATGTATGCTCAGATTGTGGGAATGGAAGACGATGTTGTTTAGCTAAAGGGCAAATAGAACAAGGTGTTGGATTATGTGAATTGAGATGGTGAGTTACAACAAGATCATTGATTAAAGACAATCTAGAAAAAGGGATATGTCCAAGGCGACAATGCCATAAACTAGAAATAGAATCAATGTGAGTTGCAAAATTAGAGATGGGCAGATCCTTTTGAAGGAAAGCAGGTAAGGCATCAACCAGAGCCGATGGTGACACACAATTTCTTTGCAGGTGGTATAGACCACCTCTCACTTTACCCATCCCAATCGTTGTCCAAGAGGCTAAGTCCTGAAGAAAACAGGAATGGGAGAAGAATATTAGGCAACAGGAAGAATGGTGAGCAAGTTGCTTGGCAAAAATTAAATTGAAAGTAAAGGAAGGCACACACAGGACATTGTGCAGTATCAAATGTTCAGTTAAATGCACTACCCCAACATGAGTAACAGGAACTTCTTCCTCATTAGGTAACTTGACCATATATGAAACTGTAGCCGTAATGGTGGTGAAAAGGGAGGTGCAACAGATCATGTGATTTGTTGCACCTGTGTCAATAATCCAAGGTGAAGTGTGTGGATGAGAAATATATTGTGTTTGTGTAGATAAACAGGTGACCATACCAGATACTCTAGAGGTGCTGACATGATGAGAAGAAGGGAAAGAAGAGGGCTGAGCAACAGAGATGTTAGCCAAAGCTGAGCTGGTGTCTTTGGGGTGCAACAGAGTAAGAAGTTGATGATATTGGCTCTTGGTAAGGGCCATCGTTTCAGCTGTTGCATCCTCTTGATCATTATTAGAAGTAATTCGAGATTGATTGACAGTAGCTACAAATCCCTTGGATTTTCCATGAAGCTTGTGTCTAGGCGAATATCCATGCAATTTATAACACTTCTCAGCAGTGTGGCCAGTCATATGACAATGAGTACACAAAGGATGGGTTAGCATTGCCAATTTTAAAACAGTTATCAAGCGAATGGCCTTGAATTTTACAGTGGGAACAATAGGGTCTTTTTGATTTATGGCTTCCAGAGTTGTTAAATTTGGCAGCAGGTTTGGTAGGATGGTAAGTGTTTTTAGCCATCATGGCCATGAGATCAGAGGAGAGGGAGGGAGAGAGCATTAGATGTTGGCGTTCTTGTTGTTGGATCATAGAGAAAACTTTGTTGAGAGGGGGTAAAGGCTCAAGGAGCATGATCTGGTCTCTTGTGTGAGAATAGGAGTCGGACAATCCCATGAGAAATTGTATAACACAATCTCTATCATATCGATCATGGATGATTTTTAGTTTGCCACAGTCACAATGAGGGAGGGGATCATACACAGCAAGTTCATCCCACAAACCCTTCAGGCGACCAAAATAGACAATACAGTGTCCTGTCCTTGTAACAAGCTAGTGAGATTACACTTGAGTTGAAAAATTCTAGGACCGTTTTGTTGAGTTAAACGGTCCTTAAGTTCTAGCCATAATATCCTTTAATCATCAACCAAAGCAAGACTGGATTGCACAGAAGGACTTAGAGCATTGGCAATGGCCTAGCCATTGCCAAGTCCAAATTTTAGCTAGAATGTTAGATTTTAGCTATAATATGGATTTGTAGGTAGATTAGTCCACATTGGACTAGCTATCTTGAAGTTCAAATAATAATAAAATATTATATATATAAATTTTTTTTTTTTACAAATACAGTTGATATATTAATTAATAACTTTATTAATAAAAAAGATTATTATTTTTGAAATATTTTTTCTCTCAACCTAATTATTGAATAAATATATTTTGTCAACCATTCACCCAACAATCACATATATAAACATACCAACATTTCTTCTACTCAACATTTACATTTAGAATTGTAGTTGAATCTAACAAACATGCCAACAACTTATTATACCAACCAATCACCATCAATAATTCTTGAATGAACTAATTTGTAGCCAACCATTCTTCTTTTACCAATTATTTTAGTTGTAACTACTAGTTGATGATCAAATCCTATAAATAGACTCATCCTCTAATTACACTCATCAAAAACCAAACTTCCTTCCTCCAATTCTAGTTTTCTTCCCTCAATTGACTATGGATCCCTCTTCAAATTTTGATGATGATTATTCTGATCATGAGTTGGATATGATGCAAGCAATTGCAATGATATCCGAGGGAACATCTTCTACACCTTGTCGTACTCCTCAACGTCGTAGATTCATCAGACGTGATTCATTCGAAGGTCATCAACGCCTTTGGAATGATTACTTTGCTGAAACACCAATATATCCGCCATATCTTTTTAGGAGGAGGTTTCGAATGAGTCGTGATCTTTTTTTACGCATACATGATACAATAGTCTCTCACGATGATTATTTTGTCCAAAAGAGAGATGCTAGTGGGAGGCTTGGATTGTCTTCCCTTCAAAAGATGACTGCGGCAATTAGGATGCTAGCATATGGGGTCACAGTCCACAATTCATCCCAATACAGTCCATAAATGAGCTAGAATAGTCCACAAATTATCCCAAAAACAGTTAAGAAATAGCCAAAGCAGTCCACAAAGCAGTCCACAAAATAATCCACAAATTCCCATTAGCAGTCCACAAAACAATCCACAAATTTCCATTTGCAGTCCACAAAACAGTCCACAAAGCAGTCCACAAATTTCCAGACCAATCCATTAAATACCTCAAAACAGTTCAACAATACCTCAAAACAACAAACAATTATCCAAAGCATCTCACAAATACCCAATACAGTCCACAATTCATCCCAATACATTGTATAAATTAGCTAAAACAGTCCACAAATTTGTACAAAAACAGTTCAGTCCACAAAACAGTCCATTAATTTGTACAAATGAGCTAAAACAGTCCAACAATTATCCAAAGCATCTCACAAATACCCAATACAGTCCACAATTCATCCCAATACATTGTATAAATTAGCTAAAACAGTCCACAAATTTGTACAAAAACAGTTCAGTCCACAAAACAGTCCATTAATTTGTACAAATGAGCTAAAACAGTCCAACAATTATCCAAAGCATCTCACAAATACCCAATACAGTCCACAATTCATCCCAATACATTGTATAAATTAGCTAAAACAGTCCACAAATTTGTACAAAAACAGTTCAGTCCACAAAACAGTCCATTAATTTGTACAAATGAGCTAAAACAGTCCACATTAGATCACTAACAGTCCATATCATATCACTATTAATTGTAGTTGCTACCCAGCCACATGTTATCTTGCCCACATGTGGCTGGGCAGCCACTAAAAGTTCAAAAATATTGAATACTAACAACATCAGAATTTAGACATCTCCATAAGCAGTTGAAGGAGATGTAGATGTACCTCCGGAATGGGATCTCCATTCCTCAAAAATCTTGAGTTGAATACTGCCGAAATACTGCTGCTGCATGGCATTCATGCCACTTAGATCTAGCAGCATCATCTTTGCCTCAAACTTCCTCTTCTTTAGGTCAAATACCAAAGATTTTTCTATTTCTGCCTTCACCACAGAATTTCTACGCTCTTGCATGGATGTCGCTCTATCCTCGGTCATTTTAGCTAAAGCAATCTTTATCTCACCATTGTTGTCTTCCATCAACTTCCGCTTCCTCTCCTTTTCTTTCTCAGCTTTTTTGCCTGGAGGTCTCTCAGCTAGAATCTCCACGTCATCCTCGGCTATGTCCACAGCAACTTCACCAAACACTTTTTCTGGTGACCTTCTCTTTTTACCAACGGTGGAGATGTGCTGCTGCCATTTTGGTTGGTGTCTTAGAAGACACCAACAGTGCTCCATTGTGAAATTGGAGCCTACCATCTCTTTGTACAACATCTTTGCCTTCTCAATCTACAAAAAGTGAAGATTAATTTGTTAGTTCATAAGCAAGTCTATCACAAATTGCATGAATGTTGGAAAATGGTACATACCTTGCGTTGCTCCGTGATACAACATACCTTGTCTTGCTCCGTTGCACCACTCGGGTGCAACGACTCTACTTGTGCTAGAAATGCACAAAATTTATTTGTCCATTTTTGAATCGTAGACCATCGATTCATCAAAGAACCCTCAGAACGGTTGGCAATGTTGGATTTTTTATATTCATGATAAAATGAGGTAATTCTTTCCCACAATTGACTAGACTTTTGATCAGTACCCCTTATCGCATCAATGCTAATGTTGAGCCAAGCTGATACGAGGAGGTTATCCTCTTCAACAGTGAACGATGCACCTCTTTGAACTTTTTTAGATGGATGCCTTTGTTCACCGTCGTTAGGGGTTGCTTGGACAACAACATTACCATGTTGCGTTGGGGCGCTATTACAACCTCCTCCTCCACTTTGCAATAGTGTAGTGAAGAAGGGGTCATCATCAAAACGTGTGTCCATCCTTGAAAAGGGTTAAATTTTCAAGGAGTCAAAACATTGGCCAATATTCAAGTCGAATATTAAATATTCAGCATCGTATTGTTGTATTATATGGTATCTCATAATGGAATGTTGTAGTATCTTAGCATCATCAAGGCATCTCATCCATTCCATTCCATAATATATATGATATTATATTATGGAATGCACATAGAAGAATATATACCCCAAAAATATTTTCAGCATACAAATATATACCCCACTAAATGGTTGTTTGCTATACATTCCATAATATAATATCATATATGGTTATATATTTTCAGCATACAAATACCAAAAATCTGCATTCTAGGTAGGTTGAAAAGAGTAGCCAAAAATAAGCAAAAAAAATCAATATGCTGTATGATTCATAAAACAAAAGCAGTGGATATCATGTGGTCCAAATTCAACCAAATTCCAACAATGTTTATACTTTTTTTACAAGCAAAGTATTGGCAATAGCTCCAAGGTAGAACTTAATTGAATACAAGCAAAGTTTAAAAAAATTAGAAGGAAAAGGAAACAAATGTGGTAAAATATGGTAGGATCTAAATAGCAGTATCATAATGCCAAAGCAGTCCAGAAAACCAAAGCAGTCCAGCAAAACAGTCATAAAACCGAGACATGCAAAACCAAAGGAAATTGATTACAAAATGCCACATCAATTCACTTTTGGTTACACACATTTCAAATGATACATGTATAGGGGCTTTAGGTAGGCTCAGACCCTTATAGGCTTTGAAAACAAGCTCACAAAATTCATTTAGAAGATAATTTAAAATATGGTAGGATCTAAATAGCACCATCATAATGCCAAAGCAGTCCAGAAAACCAAAGCAGTCCAGCAAAACAGTCATAAAACTGAGAGATGCAAAACCAAAGGAAATTGAATACAAAATGCCACAGCAACTCACTTTTGGTTACACACATTTCAAATGATACATGTATAGGGGCTTTAGGTAGGCTCAGACCCAAAGCAGTCCAGCAAAACAGTCATAAAACCGAGACCCTTATAGTTTTCACACATTTTCACTAGCAACATTACTTTGATGAATTCCCAAACTTTAATACATAAATTCTAGGCATGTATGATGTTCCTATGGCAAAGTTCAATACTAGTTTGAGTTCATACGTACAGACCATATGGCCTTAATATCTTCTAACTAATTTCAGCACACTAACAGTCCATTTCTCAGTTGATGATCAACCCTTACATTTGATGGAACCCAAGTGTAGTCATCAATTAATATGGTAGTCAATTTCTGTGTCTTGAAGTTATATGAACACAGTCAAAGATTTGCAATAACAGAGGCATAATCACAACAATTCCACTCACAGAATACCAATAACCAACAACATTGCACAAGGTTTGAATCCAATAAATAAAACCCTCATAAATCTCCACAAATCACGTCTATATATACAGTCCACAAATTCTTATAAAAAAAACATATACATCCCCAAATAAATATTGTATAAATTGCAAACAATCCGCAAAACAGCATCATCCATACCTAAACCTGGACGTGGGGATCGATTGCAGTTCACGAGCATGCCACACGGTCCAGTGATTGTGTTTGCCTCCAACTCTGTTATTGTAAAACCCAAAAATTTAATCATGTGAAAGTAAGGATTTCTGAGTGTGTGCGTGTAACAATAATCGGGGATGTGAGACCCCGTGAGTAAAACAGAGAGTGAGTGAGAAAACTTACCACCAGCCGACTCTTCCAGTGAAGAGAAGACGAAGAAGACTTGCTATGTTTCGGGAGAAGGCGTAAAATGGCGAAAAAGATAAGAGGAGAAGGGGGTTTCGGGAGAAACAAAGAAAATGGTGAAGAAGAGAAGAAGAGGAGAGAAAGAAAAGGCCGGAAGAGAAGAAGAGAAGAAGAGAAGGTTCGGGAGAACGAAAACCAACGGCGACGACGAAAGGATTCGAATGGGTTTCGGGAGAAAGAAAGAAAATAAAGAAGAAATCGGCTTCGAAGACAGAAGGTCGAAGAAGAAAGGAAGAGGAGTTCGGGAGAGAAAAAAAAAAAAAAAGAGGAAATGAGGTTTCGGGATGAAGATGAAGAAGGGGAAAGAAAGAAAGGAAGAGAATGATTTTCGGGAGAGAAAAGAAAGAAAGAAGAAATGTGGTTTCGGGAAGAAGATAGGAAAAATCGAGGGAAAAGTTTTCGCGGGAGGCAAGAAATTGATAAAATAAACATTTGGTCTGTGTGCAGTAGCTCGCCAGACTTGGCGAGAGATGAACAATTACTGTAGTTAAAATATTGAACTTTAGACTATAGCTAGGCCAATGTGGACATTTTTTTCTCTTTTTACTTTTAAGTTAGACTTGCATTGGCAAATGGCTAGTCCATTGCCAATGCTCTTATAGAGTTCTGAAGCCAAGAAACGACTAGATCATTACACTGTTCCCAAGCTTCAAACAGTGGATCTGCAAAATCAATTGGTTTGGAAATTGTCCCATTGATGAACCCGAGTTTGTTCTTCGCACGAAGAGCTCAGCTAACGGCACACGACCAACTAACATAATTGTCCACAGTCAAGAGATCTGAAACCAGTCCAGCCGCTGGATTGTCTCCATTCTCAATACGGAATGGGTTAAATGGGTCTGAGAAGTTGAGGAAACGATCGTTGGAGTTCTTCCCTTTTGGTGTTTTGGGGGCATCTTCCGTGGGAGGAGAAGTTGTCATTGGATTGAGGATCGAGGGAGCTCTGGTACCATGTAAGAAACTAAAATGGAGAATAAGCTCGAAGGGGAAGAACCCAGAAAATAGAGAAAAAGTTCTCTGTAGTTTTTACTTATCTAATTTTGGAAAGGTTACAATTCGTGTTGCTTTATACAATTGCCAAAGAATTTGCTAATAACCTACCATTACTATAAAGACTCTAATGCCCCTTCTATACAACTCAGCAAAAAGAAAAAGACAAAATACTAACAGAAATATAAGGTTCCTAAAAATAGAATACAAACAGAAATTTCATTCTTCTTCACTAGCGAATATCTCCTTTCCCTTCTTTATGGACTGCTGTAGATCATTCTCCAATATTTTTATTTAACTTTTTCTCTAATTTTTTCCAAAATCTAATAAGATATTTTAACTCAAAATATTTTACTATTATTCATATATTTTTCATCTTATTTCAACATCTAAATGAGGTGTTAGTAAAATGTTTCAAATTTGTCTAAAACATATAATGTTATATTTTCACTTTCCAATGGCCAATGAAGAATGAGATTTATAGTCATAGAGTGCATAAATGTCATATATTTTTTTTTTTTAAAAAACAGTGAATAAATTTAGAATTTATATGAATAAATTAATTTTTAATGATGAATCCAATTCTTATAAAAAACAAATATGACTGTATCTCGTTGTCAAATGACTGTAGAGTATACGCTGTGGCACCTTGTGTCTCTGCACTTTGCTAGACCTCGACGCTCAAGACGCTCAAAGAAGAAGACTGATAAAAGTAGAACAATTTTTCCAACTTTGATTGGTATCTTATACAGATGCTTCAAAACAAAAATATATCTTGGCTGTTTAACTAGCTAGTAAACAAATTTTGAATGCAGATTCTGTTGATTGCTCTGCAGGGAAGAATCAGTCAAAATTCAAGTCCCGCTGAAACTAACTATGTTAAGCTGGTTTGTCATTTTTGTGAAGAGCTTCAATTTATTTAAAAAAAAAGCTGGTTTGTCATTTCTGTGAAGTTTTGTTGAGGGGTATGATACCACAATTGGGATTTGGTAGTTGCCTGTTGTGCAAGCCTATTGGATTGCTGCAAGTTCAGCTCCATCTTTTTTTTGTTTTTTGTTTTTTAATAAAAATGGGGTCAAGCCCCCTTGTTATAAAGCATCCTTGCAGAAAGGCGGAGGATAAACCCGTGGTAACAATAAAAAAACATAAGACCTCAAAAATAAAGACAAGTAAATAACAAAGACCCAGCTAAAGCCACTAGTTACCAGATCCTAGATTTAGTTCTAGGAAAATGCTATGCGCCCCGCTCCCCCTTCCTGTTCCCTCTTCCCGCTTGATGTGGTATGCCATGTTGTAAGTGTTTTAAAATTAAACACGCTTCGTCTTCGTCTTCGTCTTCAGTCCAAACGAGCCGTGCTCATTTCGTCTTCAACCCATCCCATTCATCTTCAACCTTCCTTCTTTGAGATCGAATCCATCCTGCATTTCGTCTTCAACCCATCCCGCATCCCACACCCACCATTTCATCTTCAACCTTCCTTTTTCAAGATCGAACCCATCCCGCACCGACCATTTCATCTTCAACCTTCTAAGAAACCCATCCAGCGCCCACCATTTCGTCTTCAACCTTCCGAGAAACCTATCCCGGGATCACACCATTTCGTCTTCAACCTTCTGAGAAACCCATTTTGTCTTCAAGCCTCCAACCATCCGACGGCCAAAGAGACCCATTTCGAGAAACCCACCCTTGTCGTCGCCTCTCCTTCAAGCCTCTATCCCAGTTCGAGAAACCCACCCTTCCGTCGAAGCAATTTTGTCACTTCGGCTTCAAGCTTCTGTTGACTCACCATTTCCACGTCGAGGTCTCGGTAAGGAGATTCTATTTCTGCTAACAATAAACAAATTTTTTTTTTACTTGTCAAAAAAAATTTCTGATGTTTTCTTCCAATATTTGAAATGCTTTGAAATATTGGTTGTAAATTTAGTTTTTAGTTGCTCTTCCAATATTTGGTTGTAATATTGTTAGCAATATGCTCTGCATAACTTGGTTAATTTCGTTTAATTGTTAGCAATCTGCCTAATATAAATTTGGTTAAATTGGTTAATTGTTGATTGGGTTTGGGTTTTCAGCACTCTCCAAAAAATAAAATAAAATAAACTCCATATGCTTTAACATGTAAAAAGAGAAAAAGAGAAAGCTCAAAAGCTAGGTTCAATGTCTATGAGAGTGGAAGAGATGGTTGAATTGGCTCTTGGAAATTCTTAGTTGTTTTTGGGAATATACATAGAATGTGTTTGGATTATTGTATTCCTTCTGATTTATGAAAGCTTTAGAACACAAGTAAGAGAAAAAGGTAGAGGTTGAAGAGAGCAGAAGGTAGTCTGGAGGGAAGGAAAACTAGACTTTGGAGATGGGAGGCTGATATGTCTTTTGTTGACGGGTTTATTTGACTATCCCTGATTTTGGACAAATTTGGAGGTAATTTTAAGCTGGTGCGAGGGGAGACATGGGTGGCCTACACTAGTGCGAAGTGGGTAAAATTGTCCAATTTTATTTTTATTTGCCCAACAAAACAAAAAGAAATGGCTGTATATTTCTTTAATTATTGAAAATGAAAAATAATATGTAGTTGCAATCTTGGACTTTTCTTTTCAATCTTGGACTCTCTTTTATGAGAGTGATTTTGTAATTGTTTGCTAATAAGTTATTTTTAAATGTTTGTGAGAGCAAATCTATTTTACTTGCATCTTTTATCTTTTTTTGGAAAATCAATTGGGTAATTTTTGTACGGTAATATAAGTTGGTTGATTTTGCAAGCTAGGCATTCTTGCAGGTTTTTTGACCCGGAAATACTACCATATGACG
This sequence comes from Juglans mandshurica, assembly GCA_022457165.1. Classification (NCBI taxonomy): domain Eukaryota; kingdom Viridiplantae; phylum Streptophyta; class Magnoliopsida; order Fagales; family Juglandaceae; genus Juglans; species Juglans mandshurica. The sequence goes on from CM039619.1 coordinate 51,121,156, forward strand.
AGAAGAGAATCAACCGTTTAAAAACTGAAATTCAAAAGATACAACTTGCAATGGATATCCAAACAACTCGACATCGATTAGAAATAGAGACTGAAAGGCACAATCGAAAGTTTGAGAGGTTTAGTGTAGTTGTAGCAATTTCAATGTCATGGGTACTTTGTTTAGGCATGCTTTTTGGAAAATTCTGAAAAAGTACAAAGTGAAGGATGTATAAATTTGAATGTATAAATGGTTACTCTGCTTGCTTGGTTGGTTGGTTACTTATTGCACAAATTTTGCACTTCCAAATTTTCTTCCTGAAATTGGTATCTCATTTCAAAATTAATAAAAAGAAACCAAAATAAGACACTAATCATTAATCAACTAGAATTAGACCATGTTGTCTCCCCCTTCATTAATCAACAAGAAAATTGTGCCATCATTACAAAATTTATGAGCAAATATACAATGCTCCCTCCCAAAATATACAAAATATACCATTGCTTCATCCCAAAATATACAAAATATACTATTGGTCCCTCCCAAAATATACAAAATATAGAGGAACCAAAAATATGCTATTACATTACAAAATATACAAAATATGTATGGTATCTTCCAGAAGCATAGCGTCTTCCAATCACCATATATGCATTATGTATGATTAATTTCTCGCATCATTATCCTCTTCCGAGACATGCAATCCTCTCAATTGCGCCTAAAGTCACAAAAAGTTACAAGTGTATACTTGACCAGTTGTTGCAAAAAATGTTGCAATACACTTTTAAAAAAATAATACCAAAACAATATAATTCGTAGTGTGAATTACCTGTGAAGGAGGAGCAGTCTGTACAATACCAAAAAAATCCATTGTGTATATTTGATGAGGCGTGAACTGGTCATAGCATAAAATTGTTAAATGAACAGCGTTAAAAAATGTATTCATCATAATGTAGTTTTAATTACCTGTGAGGGAGGAGCAGTCTGTCCAATACCAAATAAATTTGGCGCATATACTTGATGAGGCATGTACTGTGTGGCATAAAATTATTAAATGAACCGTGTTAACAATGTCTACATCATAATGTTATTTGAATTACCTGTGAGAGAGGAGCAGCCCATCCAATGCTAAAATAATTCGTAGCAGTCAAAGGAGTAGCAAAACAATCCGGTGCATGTGTCCAAACTTGACTTTGTTGATTCTATATCAAAAGTACATTGTTTTTAACTTGTTTATATTCATTACAAATCTAGGAATTGTGAAAGGAAAAAAGTACCTGGGTTTGAGGAGCATCATGTTGTGTGCCGCTGACAGTGCATGAATCTGGAGCGTGACTACTCCGCTGTTCATTGGAATGAAGATAATAATTTATCATTATAAAAGAAATATAATGTTTTATATACACCATAAAACAAAAAATGAACCTCAGCTTCGCTGTGGTGTAATCGTCTCCTCGTACTAGATTTTTTAAGATTCTCTCAACAGGGTGCACTTTTCTCTTAGACGGTGGTATTCCCTTACTCCGAACTACCAACGGACTAAGAACTCTACATGTCGTGCCTCCCATGGACGTAGTTGGATCAACTGTCGTGCCCCCTATGGAAGTATCTGGATCAACTGTCGTGGCCCCCGTGGAAGTAACTGGATCAGTGGTACCAGGGTACTGTACCTTCAACTGTTCTATCTGATTAATCAATTTTACACACTGCTCTCGGACTTTGAAGCATTGGAACATAGTTCATAGAAGCAATTCTGGATCCTATCTTACCTTCGGGCATCATCGATGCTACTAGTGTCGTAACTACATTTCACGATGGTGTATTTTCACTTTACATCCTTTCTCCACCGATCTAAGATATATTTCGATGGTACTATATGCTTACCTAGCTAAGTCAAGATACGAAGAGTGTGCCTGCATAATATGCCCCTAAACTCAAACAACTTACAATTGCATTTAACATCAAAGAGATCTTCATCAATTGTGACAGTGAAGGTTGCACGCTTTAACAAGTCATCACAACCTTGAATCTCATGGGCAACTTCGAATGTACTTCTACCACCCTCACATCCCAATAATGAAGTAGTCAAATAAAGAAATCCTCGTAATTCCTCTTGTACTTCTTTAAATTTAGCTATTGTATATGCTTTTTGAAATTGCTTCTCAAGAGGATAGCGAGTGATGCACGGAATCTCCGTGTTAAATGAATTAAAATCAGCAATTGCTTCATTCTCTATCTTCCTCCTAAGGGCTGAATCGTACTGCTCAACAAATTGTTTCAAAGTTGTTTTAGAGTTAACGTAGTCATCAAAAAATGCATTTATGCCTTCACCCCGCTATGTAGTTTACATACCTGCCCAAAATGTGTCTCTAACGTACGTCGGCACCCAAAAAGGGCGATCAATATATAATGATACCAACCATGCATTCTCATGCAGATCATAGGTATTGAGCATATCATGCCACTGTGATTTGAATTCAAGCTCACTGAAAGAGTCATAAATGCACCTATGCAGAGTACTCTTGATTTCCTCATATCGAGAATGTGATCCAAATTTCTCAGGAAGCTTTTTCATTATATGCCACAAGCAGAAGCGATGTCTAGACGTTGGAAACACCCTCGAAATTACAATTTTCATGGCCTTATCTTGGTCTGTGATGATTGCATTTAGTGGTTGGTCATTCATACACTTCAACCATGACTCAAACAACCACTCGAATGTATTAGCGTCCTCATTGGATATCAATCCGCACCCCAATAAAATTGACTGACCATGATGGTTCACACCCACAAACGGTGCAAAAGGCATCTTATACACATTAGTCAAATATGTTGTGTCAAAGACAATGACATCCCCGAATGATTCATACGCAGCTCTACTTAGGCCATTTGCCCAAAACACATTTATTAACCCCATGTCATTGTCAGCGTCTATCTTATAAAAAAAATCCGGATTTCTTTTTTGCATATCTCGGAAATAGTTACATAGAACTGTAGAACCTCCAACCACGAGGCGCAGTTGTCTAGCTTTGTCAATGTAGTTTCGACACTCCTCCCCGAATGGCCCATTCTCGTACCCCCCCACCTCAACAACCACATCCTTGAAATTTTTTGACAATCTAATTCCTGCCTCATCATTTATTTCAAGTCTCTTCGCCACACGAGCATCAACCTTCTTAAAGCATCTGAAATGCATTGCACTTTTCGGACTACAAACATGTGTGTGATCCAATATCACTTTAGATAGGATATATCCACCTTCATCATTTAGTACCGCGTTAATCCTAGCCATACATCCTATCTTCTCCGTTTGTCTTGGTTTCATAATATTGGCAGCCTTACTCTTGGATGTGCCTCCTCGCACACATGCCAAGCAAATCCATCTTATATTCCCATCGTCATCTTGTTTAAAATTCCTTTTACACACTCCAAAGCCCTTTTGCTTATCATATTTTTTATAGTAAGACCAAACTTCTTCTACAGATGAAAAGCTCATTCCAACCATAGGTTGTTCAATAGTTTCATCACATTTAATGTTTTTATCCTCAACAACCTCATCACACTCACGAGCTGAAGTACAATCTGTGTTGGCATCCATTGTACATCCGTTCGAATTGCCTACAATGATACAAAAAGATATTGTGTCAAAAATCAACTTCTTATATAAACCATAAAGGAAAACAAGTTCTGGTCTTCTAGGAGTTACAAATTTGCAGAGAAAAAATCCATATCTAAAGTACAATCTATTTCTAAAAAGTTGAAAGCAGTCTGTCCAATTTTTGTATATAGTTTACAACTCACTGTGTTGGCATGAATAAGTTGGAATCAACTTGGTTCGATTCATTGAACCAATTATTTATATATATATATATATATATATATATACATGTGTGTGTGTGTGGAAGAAGGGTTTAGTGAGTTGTATATATATATATACATACAAGTACTGGTTTCATAATATATATATATATATATATACATATATATATAATTTGCATTTTATTCCATCTGCTTGTCATTCCTTTTCCCTGCTTTGGTTTTTTTTTCTCTCTTTTTCCACACTACTAGATAGGGCTACACACCGTCAAACCCGAATTGATTTTGGACCCGACCGCATGCCATGGCCAAACCAACTCGACCCGTAATTTTCAGGTCGGGTCAAAACCGAATACACGTGCTAACAAAGATATCTAACCTTGGGAAAGAGAATATGTTGCCTAGTCACTTTTGAGTTTCTGGCCTTGGGAAAGATAAGATAGAAAGAGAATGTGAAATGATGTGCGTTACGGGTCAGATGAAGAGCGAAAAGGAGGAGACGAAGTTGAGGAAGAAGAACGAGGAGCTGGAGAGGGAGTTGAGGAAGAGCCAGGAGAGGGAGGAGCAGATGAGAAGGAGTTACAAAAGGCTCGAGAGAGGCTCAGAGTCGCTGAGGAGGCGGAGGAAAGGCTCTGCTCGCAACTTGGTGAGCTCGAGGCACAGTTCGTCCACCGGGCTTGTGAGTACAACGCTCGTCTTCTCTACCTCATCGATCAGCTCTCCCGTGCCACCCACCAGTCCGCCTCCGCTTGGTAGCATCGACGCGATGCCCATCCTTTTCCATCTTTCTGTGCATTTGAGTCACTTTAGCAGATTTTGGTTGGTTGGTTCAATTAATAAAAAGCTTCTTTCTTTTTCAGAAATGGATCTGTGTTTTTGCTCTTTCGTTTAGAAATTCTTGGCATGGGTCGGCTACATTTTGTTTCTGCACAATGGCCTTTAGAGCAAAAAGAGAAGTTGGTTGCCTAGGGTTTTTGAGAGTGAACACTTGAAAAATGTTAAGAGTCGGTTTGCCGGTCATTTATCGGGTTCGACCCGACACTGAAGCCAAACTGTATTTTGTCGGACGGATCTAGTCGGGTGAGACGGGTTGCTCAGTCTAACGAGTTTTTTGCACAGGCCTACTACTAGAAATACTTGTTTTGTATATTTTAAATAGTACTACTACAAGTTTTACTTTTAGGAATTTAGACTTGAAGCTAGCTTAGCTGGGAATTAGCTAGCTTTTGTTGTGCTTTCCATCATGTGCATGGTTGTAATCAATATGGATTAAGTAGTACAAAATCTATTCCAGTGATGGAATTCATTTCACCATTATATATATATATATATATATATATATATATAGAACATGATTCCGTACATGATGGCCATACCCAACATCTCACACCTCCTATCCTATAGCCACTGTCACAGTTGTATTTGCTACAATAATGAACGAGAGATGTTTGTCCTGTGCAATATATAATTAATATAATCTAAAAAAAGACATGGATATGTTGAAGGGCTATTGAGAAGAGAAATAATCATAGAGAGAGAGAGAGAGAGAGAGAAGTGCATGCTAATGTGTCTCATATATATCCATTTCCCAACATCGATCAATCATTAGCTCCTAATGATTGGTTGTGGGGGAGAAAAAGGAAGCCAAAATAGAAATGAAAATACTGAAGCAATTAGGTTAAATATGGGGGCCATATAAACATGAAAATATATATAAGACAATCTGCTCTCTTACCAAGTGAGCATAGGATCAATGTCCATATATATATATTAAGTCTATATATATATATATGAATATAGACTTTATAATTAAGTAATAGGATATGATCGATTTCCATATATGGGGGGGTCTACCAAAACTATATGAGTAACTAGTCTTATAAGTCGGTGACAAAGTTAGGGATTCACATCCAAATGAATATTAATTGGATCACCCTACGTACGAAGAGAGAGGGGAGAGAGAACTCTTTGGACAATGGAAGATGTCCTTATCTATGATTCAGCAAAGCTGGACACAATAAAGCTAGTTGTACGTGGGTCTCAAGTATATATTAAATTCGGATGGTGGCTGTTACGTGGAAGGAATCTAGTGGCTTTTGTCTCTATATATATGTTAGTGAAAATGGGACAAATACCAGTCCAAACTGACAGTCTTTTCATCCATGATCATGATGTCAAGAACCAAAAATCAGTCTATTAAGTAATATCTAAACAGAATATGGCTAGAAATTAATATATATATATATATATATTAATATATGAATTTAATATTTGCTTTTCATTAGTACTAATTAATATGGATGATCTCCTTATCACCCTTACTCCAAGTACATGAATTTTTTAATTAATGTGGTACAAAAGTATCACACAAGTACTCATCATGTGAAGTTCGATAGTGATGTATATTAATGTGAATATATAACCTATATATTCAATAGTGATTATATTTCATGCATTTCGATTATTTAATCCATATATACAAATCTGACCATATATGTTGCACAATAATCCCCAATATTATCTTTAAGTATATCATGAATCTACAAGAAATTTGAGATAATTGAGGGAAAAACATAAAATAAATTAACTTGAAACGATATGAATGTAATTCGGGGGGAAATATTGAATTATGAGCTTTCTATACAAAGAAATGAGAGGACTGTGGACTAACAATCATCATGCATGTAAGAGATCATGCATAAACAATGGGACTAACATGGAAACAAACAGTAATAATAAGAAAGGAATACTCCAAAAGCATGATCATATTGGAAGTGCACACAATGGGACTAACATGGAAACAAACAGTAATAATAAGAAAGGAATACTCCAATAGCATGATCATATTGGAAGTGCACTTAATTGCTCAATTAATATTTAAGAATGAACTTGATTAATATTTAGGGAGTACTATATAATTGATACACATACCCAAATGGAAGATAAAATCTGGATATTGATATTTATGACCCAAAAATAAAGTCATTCTAAGCAAGTTATCAAACTCTCGACATGATAATGTATTTATAATTTTAAGAAAAATCTGATTGCTTCAGTCATATGTGAGCGAACTTCTTAGTTATATTTTTACACAATTGTCAAAGTTATAATTGGAGTTCCAAGCTCAAAGTGTCTCATTATGTTTTCTAACTTAATTCATTTTATAGTTTGAATCCAATATTTCTGCACCACCACAACGGCATGCACTTTGTAACAAACGTGAGAGAAGCACAGACTCAGTACTCGTTCATCATGATCAGCTAATTAAAAAGCTAAAATCAGTTGGACTTAATAATTTTTTCTATTTGCACCGGCTGCGTTTTCACTTCTTTTTTTGGTTCTCCGATATTGTTAACAGCTCGTACAGTCGCCGCTAATAAAACATTACAGATCAGATATGAATTTTCTAATAACACTTACATTACACTTTTGAAGCCACTAAGGGAGAAGCACACAAGAAAAATCTCCTAATATTGTTTGGTTTTTGAGCAGTAGGCAGTAATTGTTCGAAAAACATATATATTATTAATTTCAACATCATGTTTCCGAAACATGATTTATATCCAAGCCATTAATCACGGAAAGTTTGATACTTTGGAAAACTTCAGTTAGGAGTTTGTACCCCCCATTAAAATCAGTGCCCCTTCATGATCATATAGTTAGGCAGTCAGTATCAAAAATTTTTACACTACAAGAAAAAGGGTTAATCCAGCGCAATGATAATGTGAGCATAGCTTCTTAGTTATACCAAATGTTCTTGCTCAAAGTTATAATTGGAGTTCCTAGTTAAAGTGTCTCATTATCTGATCAAACTTAATTGAGGCTGACAAATGAGATAGGTCTGATTAATCTAGAAATTAATTAGATATATCTCAATATCTATATATATATATATATATATAACAAATAATTTATTAAATCACATCTTAATATAAGAGTCTACACTAGGGTCTTGATCATGGCTTGCATTAGGACTACATGCACTCAAACCAGTAAAAAGAGTTTTTTCCAGCACACAAGAGGTACATGCAGTCTGTTGTGGGTAAAGGAGGCTTTTTCTATATACATTTGGGCAGCAAAGTTTGCCCAAGATGATTAATGTCAAGGCAGGCCCTAGCTAGCACAAATCCAATTTCAAGAGCACAGTAAAATGAATTGAATATTTTCAGTCTATGAAGACAACATTTTCATCAGTTCATGAGAACTCCAATCTTGCTCAAAAATGAACCAAATTCATACAGGGTCATGCTTGGGGATCATACTTCTGAAAATTTCCTCAAGCCTTGTGTGTTATCCTTAAAAAAGTCTTGTTGTGTTAGCCCCACGTAAAGACACACACACACACACATATATGCCAATCCATAATGTAGATGTTAAAATTGTTCACTGTAAAAAATCAGAAGGGCTGGAAATTTTTTACTCAAGTGTCACTCTCTCTTAGTGACTGCACCAGGGAATAGTCCCAGAAGAATACAGATTGCCTTCATCTTACCTAAACACTAATGAATTAATTTCCATACTGTGTTATGAGAACAGGTACACTCCAAAAACTAGTAGGACTATAAACTTGAGATTATCTATAATTTAGTAACAACTAATTAGTATAAGATGTATTGGCAAAATAGCAATTTTTTACTGGGTCATTCAATGTTCGAGCCACGGACAAGAGTTCTGTGAAACACAAAATGCAGATATTGAACGCAAAATTCGTGAAAAAAGCGGTAGATTTCACAACTGGACAGATAGAAATTAGTCTAGCAACAAGAAAACTCCTAATTTTGTAAAGAAACACGCGCGCAAAATCGATTCATTACCAAACCAGCTGAGTTGCAGCCATACCTGAGGTGACGGAAGGACCCACGCTATCCCTCAACTGAATCTTGACGAACCTCAGTTGGAAGCCATTGAATCCCCAAATCCCACAGATTCAACAGAGACGAATCGCACGGCTCCTAATCAGTTTCGGGGATTCTGTCTAGCCAGAGTAGCTTTCGCGGGAGGAGGAATGTGGTAAAGGAAAAACCTTTGGGTGGTCGGGCGAAAATGGAGATGAAATCGTTCGAGGGACGTGGGTGGAGTAGCAGCTGATCTCTCGGAAAGGGAAATGGAGATGGAATATTGGGAAAGAAATCGGGGGGGGGGGGGGGGGGGGGGGGAAGAAATCAATTTTAGGAGATTGGCGCCAGACAATAATTACGGCGAAATCGAGCATTGCAACAGTTTTTTATTTTTCCGGCGAAATAAATCACTGCTAAAAAGCTTAATATCGTTGCAACTAGTTAAAGTAACTTACTGAATCAGCTTTCTCAACGGTTTTCAGCGGCAGTAAAAAAATCGCCGCAAAAAATAGTCTAATGCGGCGTTCCCTTTTGCAACACTAAAAATTGCCAGAAAAACGCTTTTTCCTTGTAGTGTATTAAACTCCTCCATAGCCAGCTCTAACCTTGGATGCCCTCCTCTCCTTTCATTATCATTACTAATAATGTTAAAATCCCCAGCCACCACCCACGGTAACTGAACTGCACTCACCTCCATTAGTGTACTCCATAATCTTCTTCTATCACTATAATAACATTTCGCATAAACAAAGGTGAGCAAAACTTCTCGCAAACTATCCTTTACCCTTACCAAAATATATTGATCTCCCATGTCTTCAACAATTAAATCAGAATCATCGGACCAAAAAATCCACAACTTACCCCCAGCAACTTCATTAAAGCAACAACTCTCAAACCTCAGTCTATCTTTCCAAAGCACCAATCGAATTTGATCCACAATTGGTTCCGCAATTACCACAATTTTTGGACGTAACTTAGAAATTAATTTCTTTAAGCATCTACTCGAAGAACCAATACCTCGAGCATTCCAATAAAAATAAGATGGAATCATAGATCAAGTCTTGAGGGCTTGCTTATAACCCTGGAAGATCCCCTTAATTTAATACCGTTTTCCTTTTCTATTTTTCCACGTTGCCCCTAAGAATTAGAGACCACAAGCTTCTGTTTTGCCAGGTGTTCAAGGACCCCCTCCAATTCAGAATTTGAACAGACCTGAACATCAAACTCATCTAACCCTTCTATCCTCCCCTTCACCTCTCAGCACCCCCTCCTCCTGGACCAACGGCTCCACACAATCACCCATTTGCTCCATTAACACAACACCTTACTGCACCTCCACCATGTCCCCCTGCACCCTTTCCTCCACATGCAAACCCCCCCTCGGAACCGACGATGATAAATCATGGTTAATCTTATTATCACCACCAACCGATGATGATATAAATTCTGGGGCTTCCTTCTCAGTCACTGCAAGCTGCAAACAATTCTCCATGACTTCCATACCCATCGTTGTATCCACCTCTGGCCCTGGGCCAGTGGCATCATTCTTTTTAGCCTTCGTATCTACATTAAAATCAAGGTTATTTGTTTCCATGTCTTCCATCATTTTTTTATTCTCATGATTTTCTATTTTAGTTCCCTTAGTTGTCTTTATTCTGAATCTATATCTCTCCCATCTTACTAGACTCCCCCTTCTGCAAAACAGGATTCACAACCTTGTCTTCTTTTCGAGTCCACACATGATCAGACTTTCCACTATCTTTCTTCAACTTCTGATTCGCTTCTCGTCGTTTACAATCCCATTTGCAGGTCTTCGCATTGTGGCCTTGCACATAACATCTCATGCAGTATGCGGGTAAAGTCTCATAGACAATTTCCTGATAGAAACTCTGAGGATTTATCAGTGTACAAATCCATATTGCCTTCAATGGCTCTTTTGTCACATCCATCTCCACACAAACTCTCGCACCATCAGTGTGGGTTGCACATCTTGTTGGATTATCCCTCTTCAGAAATCTTCCAATCGGTGTTGTGATGCTCCTCAGAAAAGATTCATGATAAAAATTAGGTGATAAACCGTGTAATGTAATCCACAAAGGAAGACGCACAGGCTTCTTATCTTCATGGAACTCCGTGGTCCAGTGAAAAGGTCTATATTGAATCCCATCAATCTCACAAGCTTCTCTAGCAAAGGCTTTAATGAAATCCTCAACAAATAAAAACATTTCTTGGCATTCTCATCAAAGAGACAATAGGTTGGTGAAGCAAGCCCCATCTGCTTTTGATAAACGATCGAATAGAATCCAAAGATGGCCTTTGACGTAAGATATTCAACACCAACGAATACTGGAAACCTCCTCCTCAAGTGTCTTGTGAGGCCGAAACGACACCACCACCTCGGTAAAAGGCTGGAATGACTCTAAAACCATAGCTACGAAGGACCTCGGATGGGAAGCCACCACCGACATGGCTTGGGGGCCACCGGCGGCTGCCATGTTACCCTAAACGCACTCAATATGGTAACCCAAAAATCGCCCACCAATCGCCCAAAAAATCGCCAACTAATCACCAAGTTTTTCGGAACTAATTGTGACCTTGATTTGACTAGTAAACTTTAAAATATTGATTGTTCCTCCACAACAATATATTTGGTGTCCCGATGAAAACATAGGTGGTTGAAAATCAAAGACGGAACCAAAAATATGCTTAGAGGGGATATAAGGTACTCAAAGTGATCAAAGGTCTCGCTGGCTAGTTTTGATCTATTTTTGCATCGTTTTTTTTTTTTATTTTTATCAGAATTTCAATCGGAGTTTATCCAGTTTTATTACCATTCAATTAGACTAACTTTTGCCATCGAAGAGGCGAAAAAAAAGATGCTCACATTAAATAGTGGTATCGAAACAAAATTTAAGCACAAAGCCACAAACTAAAGCGTATTACAAATTTCATGGCCAAAAACATGTACAAGTCATGCGTGGAACAATGCATTTGACAACTTAATAAAAGTTTTTTTTTATTAAATTCCTGAATTTTTTAAAAAGATTATTAAATATTGCAATGAATTCAAGTGGTAATGCAAACTTGACAGTACTTACCCAAACCAGTGTGTTGTCGTCCAAAAGAGGTTAGTGTTGAACTTCACTAACCTCTATATCAGAACTATCATCCCCTCCAATGGGTGCATCATCATCCTCATAAACAGGAAAGTTCAACACAACTGGAAACTGCAACTCCAATGAAGTTATGGTATTCATCGTGCTATCCTCAAAAGGTTCTCTGGGCATTCCAGTTTCTTGAAGATGCAGTGCATAATTTAGGTAATATAACACATCCTGCATAGTCGGCCTCTCAATACTAAATGCCTTCAAACACTTTTCTACAGTATCACCAAATATTCTCAATGAACTTGGCTTAATGTTACCAACAAGCATCGGATCGATAATCTTCTCGAGTTGGCCTTTCCTTTGCCACAACATCCCCCATTGTGCTAAGTTCACCTCATCATCCAGTTGAGATGACTGTATGATAGCCGGTCTAGCACAGAGAACTTCAAGAAGTACAACTCCAAAGGAGTATACATCAGATTTCTCTGTCAACTGTAGGGTTGTAAAGTATTCTGGATCAAGATAACCAAAGCTACCCTTTACACCCATGGTGAAGTTATCCGGATCGGCAACTTTAGCCACATAATGTTCATCGAGAAGAATGTTTGTTGACTTAACGTCACGGTGAATGATTCCTCCATCTCGTCCAGTGTGTAGATAGTGCAGGCCCTTTGCCGCACCAATGGATATTTTTAGTCTTTGCTCCCAAGACAATTTAGACCGTGAAATTGATTTCTTAGAGTTGTCATCTGAATGATAGAGGTGATCTCTCAGAGTCCCCTTTTCCATGAACTCGTAAACCAGTATCATCTCATGCCGTTCATCGCAATATCCAATTAGAGAAACAAGATGGCGGTGATGGATCTGAGACAACACCGTGATCTCCGTTTGGAATTCCTTCAGACCCTGCCCATGTCGTGGATCACTTCGTTTCACAGCCAATTTCCTGCCATCTTTAAGTGTTCCTTTGTAGACTTTCCCGAATCCACCCTCACCAATCCATAGCTTTTGATTGAAGTTCTTCGTTGCACGTTGTATTTCAGAAAAAGGTACCCTTAAACTAAGGTTTAGACTAGGAGCAAGGGAAGCATTAGGACCACTTTGAGTCAACCTGTTGTCCGAACTAAACCCTCCATAAAGAGGCACTCCCAAAATCTGACCATGCCCTGGTTTCCTGAATTTCAAACCCAACGCCACCAATATTACCAAAATGAAAAATGCCCCAAAACATGCAGGACCAATTATAGCAGGGGAAAGTTTCTTTTTCGCTACTTCAATTTCCCTAGGAGGAATGAAACCCGGAGGGGAATGATTCTTTTTCGCTTCTTCAATTTCCCTAGGAGGAATGAAACCCGACACCTTCACTACCTCCATAATCTCTAGCCCAGTCAAAAGGGAATTATATATCCGAGAGCCTTCCACTGGTCCGATACTAGCATTCACAAATCCCAAACCATCCGAATCAACCACAAAATCGATGTAAAATGGAAGGATGCCGATCCTCTCAGTTTCACCGTAAGGACTCATCTCCTTGCTGAAATTTCTATTGATATAGAGATTGAACCTCCAGTCATTAGGTGTTCCACTTAATATATTGGAGAAATGGACCCGAAGAAAGTTGTTAGAATTCTTATTGACAGGAAAACTCCAAGTTACCTTTGGAAAACTGGAGTTGCTGCTACCATCTATATTCAATCGTCTGACCGTCTGATACACAAAAACTGGGGCAATATACTTGGAGTCGGGGATCCCTTTGGCCTGGTTATTAGGCGTTTCACCTTTGTACTGATACGTGGCATCTTTTGGGTATAAGTATTTATCATCTGAATCCCAATTCCTCCATAACTCATCGAGCTTGGATGTAGAACCTCCAACGTCGATCCTATGGATTTTATGCAGAACCATGGAGCTCAAACCATTGTAGTTACTATTAGCTCCTTGAGAAGTAATGTGAGGAGCCTTATCAGGGATGATGCTCTCGGGGCCTAGAAAGACTTCTATGGCATTCACAAAAGCCAAAGATGGCTCGTAGGGCATGAAGTGGATTTTAAATTCACCTTTTGGGATGGCGAGCAAGAATTCCTCAATCTTCGGAGAACTAGTAACGTTTCGGAAGCTATAGTTCGTCAAAAGTGAAAACCCAGAAACCGAAACATTGAACCGAGCAACAGACAGATTGGTAAACAGTGACATGAAAACAAAGAAATGGAGGCGTACAATGTATGTGCCATCCTGTTTGATGTCAAACCAATATAAAGACGGCTGTTTGAAAATTATTGCCGTTTGATAGAGAGGTGAACTGCTTGCTGATGAGTTGCTGTTTTTGACAATTTCTCCCTTTCCGACTAAGAAATCCCGGTCGCTATCGAAGACTCGGGTATCGACGTTGGTGTTGGAGTGTGCTCCACAGTTGATGAAGTAATTATCAGGAGGAGAGTAAGCTGAAGAGAGAAGCAGGAGTGAGGTGATATGGAGAGGAAAGAGAAGACAGAGTCGGAAAAGAAGCTTATGCGAGGAAAGAACTTCCATGGATTTTCAGGTAAGGATCGCTGCTTTTTCAGTGGATATGGGTATCTGAGAATGGAATAAATGTGGTGACAAATCATGAAATTCATGGATATGCATGTATCGCAGTGGAAATCTTAAAGAAAGACCATGACTTGGACATTAATTACTCCACCTATTTCATAAAGAAAGGCAGTGTCGGTAGAAAGGTGGAGTCAAGAGGCGCACAAAAAAGAAGAAAAAGAGGTGGGAAACAGAGGAGCCCCACAAGAGAGTAAAGAAAGGGCTAAAAGCGATACTGGTGCTATAGCATCTGGGGAAAACAATAATTGATACCTAATCTAGAAAAGCTATTAATAATGGTGTTACAACACGAGGTTATATTGTAAGGTGATTATTTAATCTTTCATTATTAATTGAATATGCCATTTTATCTTCAAAATCTAATAAATTAAAGGGTTATACTATACAAGAGCCTACTGTAGCATTACACTCTTCACACCTTGTGTTCTTTTTTTTTTCTCAACCCAAAACGTGCGTTTTGTGATTGGTTTGTCTTTGCCCCCGAAATCGAATTTCCCCCGCATAGAGACCTCCCTCGCCCGCGTCGAAACAAATCCCTTGCCCTCGCCCTCGCCGATTGTGCTCTGCCCACCGGCGACGCCGTCTCTTTCCAGCGACACCGAGGCCGTCTGCATAGCGCCGCCACACCCTTCGTCGCCCAGCTCTCCTCCCTTCCCATCGCCAGCCCATTCTCATTTTCTTCCTCTCCCCGCGTCGCCCCTAGCCCCACCAGTCGCTTCGCCCATCCTCTCCCCCACCCCCACCCCTTTTCGCCCAAACAATGCCCTAGTTGGCCAGCACCCCCTCTGCCCAGCACCCCCCCCCCCCCCGGTCGACCCTTCCATCCTCTCCCCGAGTCTCCTCGTGCGGCTTCCTTGTCATCCCCGAGTAAGTTCTACTCTAAATTTGGCCTTCTTTTTATGTTTGCTTTCATTTATGGTTTCCTTGAAAAGAACATGAACTGAAAAGTTCAACTCAACTGGAAGATGCAATGTTGTTGTTTTAGTCTTACCCAGATCATAAAACAGTTAATAGTTTTATATTCATGATGGGGTTTTTCCTTTTCTTGGATTTTCACAGCAACCCAATATAGGATAGCTGTGGTGCCTTCACATATTTGTTTAAAAAAAGATACTTTTTTTTATGTCTTTTTAATCTAAGATTAAGGAGTTGTTTTTCCTTTCGTTTAATTTATCACATTCATCGATCAAACAAGGAACATTGTATTGTATTTTAAATAAGCCAGCCCTGTAGTAAATATTGTAACTGTGAGAATAAATAGGGGAATCGTGTCTAATAAAATGGGAACTTATGGGTGTTGAATTGATAATGTTAAGGACTTTGAATGTGCTCATATAGTTCTTAATTGGTAATTTGGTAATGTAACACCCGGGCTTAGTGCCAAGCTTGTTTTTATATTATTGGTTTAAGTATGTGAAAAGCCCAGTTAAAATTTTTCAAGTACTATTTTATGGGCCAAGAAAATTTATGGAATAGCTTATTTATTTATTTATTTATTCACTACATTTTTTTTTATGGACCATAAAGCCCAAGCCAGTGTTACCCTATTTTCAGACTCCACATTCTACACAGTTTCACGTTGGTTTTATCCCTGTGCATGCACGCCATTTTCTCTCATATGTAGGGTTTTATTTTGGTCTTTCAATCACCTATAAATAAACATCCTTCGTCCTTGAAGGAAAACCCAAAAATAGGGTGCCGTCTCCTTCCCCAAGCTAGGGTTGCCGCAAGTTAACTCCCCCATGCCTCCACATCCAGGTAGCACCAAACTCACGCACACAAACCAGTTTTCCCACCCCTGATATTTTAGTTTTCTTCCATAACCACCAGGTCCCACAAACGATAGGTTGCCTCGCACCCCAGCCCATGCACGGTCAGTCCATGGAAGAATCTGTATTGATCATGCAAGAAACCACCTCATGCTACCGAGGCATCCAAGCTCAGCCCTACAACACCTCAAGCCGCCCTTTACGTTCAGACCATCACAAAAATCCGAGGTTGTGTGCGCTCAGCCGAACGGAATCCACCACCATGCGAGGCTTTCCCCTGCACGGCGGAAGCCACCAGTCATTGCCCAGCTCCTCATGAAACCGTAAACCACCGTAGCCTCCCACGTAGTTGCACCCTCACGGCCACCCCGCAGCCCACAGCCTCCGTT
The DNA here is from genome assembly GCA_022457165.1 of Juglans mandshurica. Taxonomy (NCBI): domain Eukaryota; kingdom Viridiplantae; phylum Streptophyta; class Magnoliopsida; order Fagales; family Juglandaceae; genus Juglans; species Juglans mandshurica. The sequence goes on from CM039619.1 coordinate 51,137,643, forward strand.
ACACTGTAGCCTCCAGCAGCCTCGCCACCCTGAAGACCAGCCAACCACGTCGCTGCTCCTCCCTTAGATCACCACCATGCCCAGCCCACACGAAACCGTAAATACCTCTGTTTTGGCTCTCAAAAACAGAGTATTTTGTCTCAAAAACCCACTGCCCTTAAGCCACTACCCTTGCAGCCACACAAGACGCCGTGGACACCAGAAGACGCCGGAGGACAAGCCTCCACCGTTGGACGTTGCCCTGGGTGACCCCAGTCCGTAACTCCCCGTCGTACTCGGTGCATAACTCCTCTCACTCGCCATGGTCTCTATCTCGCTCATCTCTGTCTCTCTCTCAGTGTTCCGTCGTCGTGTCTCAACAACCTCCCACTTGCATGCCCCGCCAGCTCCACGACGTCGTGCCGCCATCTCTCCGTAAGTGCTGCCGCTGCACTATTGTTGAGTTTTCTTATTTCCATTCTCTAGTAGTTCACTACAGGATGTGCGTATATATATATATATATATACATACATATACATATATATATACATACATATACATATATATATGTATATATGTATATATATGTATGTATATATATATATATGTATGTATATATATATATATGTATGTATATATATATATGTATCTATATATATATGTATATGTAATTTACGTGAACTATAGTAGGAAGTATTATACCTTTTTACCCCTTAGAGATTGCCTCCAGATTTAGGTTTTGAAATCGTGGGTATATAACGTGAACTGCATGTGATTTTTTTTATTTTTAGACTTAGACACATGTAGGTTTATTTTGTTAAGTTGTTTTTGTAAAAGACTGATGTTTTTTAAACGAAATATTTTTATGAAAATATTGATGAATTCTTGAAGTGATTGGTAAGTGCAAAATCTTATTTTTAAATCCTTTTAAAAGAATATTTTTGATTTAAACAAAAGTATGATCATCTACTTATGATGATTTCGATATAGTTACGCTATTTTAGTTTTATAAATTATAGTAAGATCTCTTTTGTAAATAAATTGAGATTTAATGTTTTAGTGGGTGTTATTATGTAGGATATTGATGAGTTAGAAAGTAATGTTGGTATTTTAGGAATAATGAGAATTTAGGTTTTTGAGGAATTAAAATAGGTTATTTTAGCATCTTAGGCTTAAATATCGACATACGTGTTCGATTGGAAATTTACGAAAATTTCGTAATTGTGTTATAGGTGAAGATTAATATTTGTTCGGCATTTTTGAGAAAATTCCATAAAAGCTAAGAAGTCCAGGTAAGCGGGGTTCCTATGCTAGACTTTGCATTTAAAATAAAATGAGCTGAGGTTATTTTTGGAAAATATACATATTTGAGGTTGAAAAGAAATTTGAACTGCTGAGTTATTTGTTCTGCATTACTCATGAGATTCTATTTAAGAAGAAATTATTTTCTGTCATGACTGGTGTAGACATGAGCTTATTTCTGACATTCTGTTTCTGAACTTTGAAAAATAGAGCGAATATGAAATTTGTGCATAAATTATGTTGTGATATGATTTTTGTTCTGTTCTGAAGATTTTCTGTACTCTGATATGATCTGATGTGATTTCTGAAAACCTCTGGCATAACATTCTGTTTCTATTTCTGTTCCGTTTTGACCTCACCACGGGTGTAAAACTGTGGCCTCTGTTTGGGTTGGTACCAACTTTTCTGTTTCTGGTGCACCCACTTTGGAAACAAAGTGATTTTCTGCGTGGTCTTTCCTATGTGCACACTCGGGGCTCCGAGAATGAATAAGGGGAAGATTCACATTCTGTTTCTGCTCGGCTAGCTACCGGGGTTTGCACAACCCTACCATTGGGGTTAAACATGGTATTTGTTCTGATATGACAAGATAAGATGTGATGTTTCAGTTTATGCTATACCAAAGGGATTTTGATTATGAATATTTTCGAACTATCGCTCTGACATTTTTGATAACATGTTCTGACGCTGCATTTTGAAAACATTATTCTGATTCTGCATTCTGAAAGGAAATATTTTGTTTTGCATTTTGATTTCTGTAAATGTTCATGTTTACACACTAGTATATGTCATCTGCTTACTGAGTTGTTGATAACTCACCCCTTATCTCAATATATTTTTCAGATAATTTTGATGATTCAACTGGAGAACAAGAGTAGAAAGTTTAGCAAGGTGTGATGATCGTAGTGGAATAAGTGTCTGAGGGTACAAATGCTTATTTGAGAGTCGTAGTTAGTAAGCTGATTTATTTTTCGGGTATTTGATTTGATGAGTTGAGGATGTGTTCGAGTTTTTGGAGAATCTCTAATTTATGTTATTGGGGATTTCTTTATTGTCGCCATGGAGGAACTTAGATTTTTGGTTAGATTAAGTGTATTAATATTTTATGGAATTTTTCTGGAGTTTATAGTTGTGTTATTTAAGTTAATTTTAAGTATTAAGAGCTAACTTTCCGGACATCTGGGAACGGGGCGTTATAGGTAACATGTTTCAGCTTCACAGATCATGATAGTGATGTAAGATCAAATCCCACCTTTACTTAGAATCATGGATTATTAATGGGAGGAGGGCTAAGCTTCCACTTTGTACCCAAATTTTATTATTTATAAACAAAAATTATAATAAAACCCTATTTGCCTTCATATCCACAATGCATTTTAAGCTATATGGAAGCTTTTCAAAATTTTATTTATTTATTTTTTTTTTGGTTTAATGCCATTGGAAGACACCATTGGATATCATTTCACCCAACATCTTTTGGACAATATAAAATAAACCAATTGATGGGAATATATTTTCACTTTTTATGAATATATGTATATATATATATATATATATTGCTTTAATGGGATTTATTTTTTGAGGTAGTATGGGAAGCGAAAACAACTTCATCAAGTTGAAGTAGGACCAAAGAAAGTGGTATATATTCTCATTAAACCGACCACAAAAAGTGATTTAGATACATTTACACTACCACAACTTGCCATTCATGCATTTGAGTTTGACCTATGAATAAATGGGCAATGAAAGCAACACCCCAAAAAGAAATATATATACTGTAAAAAGGGATGAGATGAGGAGGATGTCATGTTATTGTGGTTGGGTTGGGTATCTTTCTTAATGCCTTTTAGTTGGGTTAGAGATATGCTTGATCTTATGGAAAAGACTTAAATAAAAAGAACTCAAACCAACTAGGTTTGTACTCATCGAGAAGGGTCCACTCCAAATTTGTAAGCATGCAAACATTTAATACTTTGCCTCAATTTATGTCTCTTCTATGCCTCCTTTGGGTTGGTTTCATGTCCATCTCTCGTTTTCGTTATGTCTATTGAGTGCGTTAAATTCACTAAATAAGAAGTAAATCTACTCTTAAAAAGAGACAAGACATGGACCATATGAAAATGACATTAACTTTGTTTTGATTGTGTTGTTGATTGAGCATATCAAATTCACAGAACATTAGTTTACGAAAATAACATATCGTACGGATTTACACTAATCTTTTCACTTCTATCATACTATGTGGATAAAATATTATTACTCAATCATTAGATTTATTTTTTTAAAAAAATGAGAGATAATCTAATAATTAAATACAAGAAACAATGACACATCAACACATCGTGATCATCTACCATGTTAAGAAAATCCTAACTAAACAATTATGCTAAGAAAAACGCTCCTCTCACCGACAGTTGGGTCCTAATTGAATTGGGTCATGATAATTTTTTTTTGTTTTTTATTTAGTAATTAAAGAATTGTTTTTTTAATGATGTTGTATTTTTTTTATTTTTTTTATAAACTGTTTAAGGATAGCACTGCTCTTATGCTAAACATTATCCAACTAAGTTCACAAACTTCATAAATGCAAGTAGTTAGGCGGTTTTTTCAGGCTACAAGTTATTGGGGAGTTTAGACCTCAAAATTTATTTTGGATGAGGGCTATGTCAAATCAATCAATTAGATACATCATCATCATCATCTGAGTACTCAGGCATGCCCATTTATGTTCTCTACTTTGGTGCTCTAAAATTGATGATTGTGTTTATGCAAGCACTATGCAACTTGAAGTTTTTATTTTTTTTTTCCGATTTTTCTGCATACTGTCGTTGGGATAATTCATTATTGAAAATCCTCATTTGGAGGAAGTGTGTGGCGTTATTTGGTGTTATTAAAAAAGTGTCTAATTAAATTTATAAAATTTAATGTTTTTAATCAAAACTTAACCGGACTCTAGTGCTCTCAGCAATATCCGTCCAACACATTTTATTCTAGAAAATAGAAATGCATGATCTGTATAAATTCATATATGAGTGCTAGTTTTGGTGTTGTTGCTTTTCTATCCTTTCTGTTGTTATGATAGAAGAAGGCTGTAGAATTTGGGCTGCATGGACTTCATGGGCTATAATTTGTAAACTAAGATTAGGCATTTTCGAATATTATTGTAACGCCCCGACCCCGAGGATCCGGAGAGTTAACTCATAAAACCTGATAATCAACTCTAACAAGACTATAGTACTTCCACATTCAAGAATATATCCATTTTCCCAAACCTCAAATCGAACGTAAATACTTCAATTAAATAAATCAAATAAACTCATTTACCCAATATTCAATCCAACAACCCAAATAAAATCAACTCTCCTTCATGTCTCAAATAACAACTAGAAATCATATAACATTAACATAGTGTCCATAAACCATCTAAATCCATTGAAGTAAACTTAAGAAAGATAATTAACCTCCAACACCAACACTAATATCATGAGATACCCAACAACAAATCAATGCAAATCTTCTCCATAGACTCTAATACTGATCTTCAGCTGAGCCATCGATATCATCTGAAATATTATGAAAATTAACGGGGTGAGTTATTAGCAACTCAGCAAGCAGAGAGCATATACTAGCATGTAAACATGAGCATTTATAACATTTGATAAGCCGAACCAAACATTTACTTTCAGAATGCAGAACAAAACTTTTACAAAAACATTAGAGCGAAATTTTCAGAAAAATAAACTTATTCAAAAAAAGAAATGAATCCATTGACATTTCTAAACTGAAACATTATAATCTTATCATCGTTTAATATCACATCGGGACAATACCATGTTTAACCCCCGTGGTAGGGTTATAAACCACCATTATACCCGTGGTTGGGCCATATTCCATGTTTCACCCCCATGGTAGGGTTATAAACCACCATTATACCCGTGGCTGGGCCATTTTTCAAGTTTCACCCCCTTGGTAGGGTTATAAACCACCATTATACCCGTGGCTAGGCCATATTCCATGTTTCACCCCGTGGTAGGGTTATAAACCACCATTATACCTGTGGCAGAGCCTTAACAGAAACAGAACGGATTTCATCGAAAATCTGGTTACAAACATATACAGAATCAGAACTTCATGCCAAGATTTTCAAATGACACATCATATCAAAACAAAACACTGAAAAGCTTCATATCATTTCACATGTTCGAGATAAACATAAACAAAATATTCTCATTTGTTCATAACAAAACTTTTAGAATTCCTTATTCACTCTTTTACATAGTTCAGAAACAAAGTGCACAAAACTAGCTCATGTCTACACCAGTATGACAGAAAACACTTTCTCTTATATTGAATTTATGCATATGCAGAATAAACATCTGAGGTTGTTTTCAGATCATTTTTTTAAAAAACAAACACGTTTATTTCCAAAGTCAACCTCATTTTATTTCTTTTATGCAAAACTAGTATATGAACCCCGCTTACCTGACTTCTTCGTATTATCAACACCTTGAGCCGGAACTCTAATAGTAACACCACCTAAACAAAAAGAACATATATCCAACATTTAATAACCAATCTAGTAGTCTGCTATTTAATGAATAATAAATCAAAACAGTCCATTCACAGCTCCATAACTATCTAACAATTAAATCCGAACAACTCTCTCTTCAAACCATTCGCAATTGAAACCCAAAACAGCCACCACCTTCTATTAATACCAACCGACTATAATCATTTCCAAAACCAACCACAGCAACTCCAATAATTAAAACATAATCCAACCCAAACTTCACTTCCACCCTTCGAATAAAACAATTTCAGTGCACACATTAATCCTCTAATCATTCAATAATTCAAAACTTGTACAAAAGTTCAATACAACTAGTTCCAAAACACCCATCATTTTACACCAAAAAGTCTCAAATAATACTTCAAAACCGATTCACAAAACACCCAAAAAATTATACTCTTCAACATCCAAAATTTCAACACACTCTACTGCTCCAACAATTAAAACATCAACTAAAAAAATAAAATGTCAAAAATTATTCTACTGAAAATGCTAATGGTTTTCGCAGAGAGGAAAATACTATCAAAGTGTGATGCTCGGCCAACCAAACAGTGTGTGTGTGTGCAATAGACAAACCGAAGGAAGAGATAAAATGATTTAAGGAATGTGTAACAACAAGAAAAAAAAATAAGAGAGACTAAGGATTCAATGGTGGGCGGGAGTTACCGAAAATAGAAGGAAAAATCCGTTAGTGAAGAGCTTCAACGGAGGCAGTATGCGAGACTCACGCAAACGCTGCACAAAGCTGAAAGGAAGAATCACGAATTGCTGGTGAAGACAGGAATAGAAAACAGAAAAGAAAGAGGGGCCGATTGTTCACCTTCGAAGAACCAGAAGGTTGAGACCCACGGAAATCCGAAAACGCCAGCCAAGAAAATACCAGCCAAGGTGAAATCACCAGTTCGCGCAAGAGAGGATCTGATTAGTTCAGAAAAGTGATGAGGAAGACACTCATGTGTGGGACCGAAGCAAATAAAATCGTGGGGCGTGGGCGTGGGAAGCAGTTGCACGAGAAAATGGGGGAACTCGCGAACGCAACAGAGGACTCAACGGGGAAGAAGAACAGTGCACGACAGAAAGGAAATTAAATCTCTCTCCAAACGATGTTGTTTGACTAACACATGATGCTCGTGGGCTGGGCTTCTCCAACGGGCTGGGCTTAAAGCCCGGTTGTTACAATTATGACATGGCAGATCGACCCGAGCCAATTATGAAACAAAATAAGATCACTTGGGAGTTCTCAGTTTCCTTCACCCCAAAAATACATTATCTCATATTCTTTTTATTTATTTATTTATTTATTTATTTATTTATTTATTTTTACTACTATCAATTATGAGAGTTTAATTGTTTTTTCCCTTCTTTTGCCATCATGTGCTTCGCCTTTAAAGTCTTAGAAGACATTCTCATTAATTGTAAATGGGGGAAGAGGAAGATCGTAGGCCTTCGACATCGACTTCACATTCATTACAGACGCCTCTCAATACTGAAGAAAATCCAAACGTTTACCATGTGAGTAGGCATGTTGATGTCTTTTATTTTTGAATGACTTGCATTTGACGTGCTCATGAAACACAATTGATTGCATAATTGCAGCATCATTTTCATATAAATATGTCCCACCCTCCGTCGCCGAGTAATCCGGACAACTATAGGCAACAATTTTCTGAATTTGGAGAATTCGATGAAAATGCTGGTTTTACATTTTCTGATGCTGCTGATGGTATTACACTTTTGTCTAATTTTTATTTCACTATAATGATGCAAATTTTGAATTTATGCTAATCCAGCCCTATGTTTCCATGTTTAGAAATGTTATTTGACATAGATGAAGATTTAGAGGGTGCAACTGTTGTCTCGGATGATGAGGGTAGGGTTGAAGCACCAAGATCTGATATGGAATTCGAGAGTTTGAAAGAGCTTACTGCCTACTATAAGCAATATGCCAAGCAAGAAGGATTTGGTGTAAGGATAGAGAGGACTAAGAAAGATGATGCTGAGAGGCCTGTGTACGTGACTATTGGTTGTGCCCGTGGTGGAAAATACCAACCTAAGAACATTAATATCTTGAAGCCACGGCCAACAACTAAAACAGATTGTAAGGCAAAGTTAAATGCGAGGTTGAACAAGAGTGACAAATGGGTTGTCACCACTTTTGAAAATGAGCACAACCACATTACTGTGAGCCCCAAGAAGACAAGAGTCTTGCGATCTCATAAGTGTCTTGATGAATACAATCAAAGGATCCTCGACCTCAATGATAGAGCCGGTATTTTAATGAACAAGAATTATTATTCTCTTGTCGTTGACGCGGGGGGTTTTGAGAATCTAAATTTTCAAGAGAAAGATTGTCGGAATTTCATCGACAAAGCTAGACATTTAAGATTGGGTAAAGGAGGCAGCGAAGCACTTAATGAGTATTTCAGAAGAATGAGAGATCAAAATGATGGCTTCGTTTCTTACATGGATGTGGATGATGAGGGAAGATTACGAAATGTATTTTGGGCTGATACACAGAGTCGAGCGGCCTATGAGTATTTTGGAGACGTTGTAACTTTCGATACAACGTACCTAACAAACCGGTATGGGATGCCTTTCGCTCCATTTGTTGGTGTTATCCATCATGGACAGTCCATACTACTAGGGGCGGGGTTGCTGTCAAGCGAGGACACACATACCTTTATTTGGTTGTTTCGCATGTGGTTGTCTTGCATGAATGATGGAGCGCCCAAAGCCATCATAACCGACCAAGACCAGGCAATGAAGAATGCAATTGCAATTGTATTCCCGGAAACCCGCCATAGATATTGTCTATGGCATATAATGCGTAAACTTCCAGAGAAGTTAGGATCTCACTCCCAATTTAGTACAAGGTTAAAGACCTCTATTCAAACTTCATTGTATGATTCACAGACCTGCACGGAGTTTGAGGAGATGTGGGGTGGACTTCTTGATAAGTATGATCTCAAAGGCAATAGTTGGCTCCAGTCCTTATACGAGGAAAGGACCTTTTGGGTTCCAGTTTATTTGAAGGATGTATTTTGGGCTGGTATGAGCATGACACAACGGTCAGAAAGCATGAATGCTTTTTTTTACGAGTATGTCCACTCCGGTACAACCTTGAAGGAATTCGTGGACCAATTTGATAATGCACTAAGAAAGAAGGTGGAGATTGAGACAACGGCTGATTTTAACTCTATCAACCAAACGATCCCCTGCGTTTCCCCTTTCAACTTTGAGAAGCAGTTTCAGAAGGTCTACACAAATGCAAATTTTAAAGAGTTCCAAAAGGAGTTGATAGGCCTAATGTGTTGTAATTGCACACTGGTAACCAAGCAAGGGTGCATTTCAACTTTCGATATCTTGGATGAAATATTGATTGATGAATGCACCAAGATAGCCCACTACACAGTTTACTATAACGAAGATGAGTGTGAGTTAAAATGCACTTGTGCATTGTTTGAGATGAGGGGAATTCTATGTAGGCATGCACTAAAAGTTTTTCAGCTGAAGAGGATTAATGTGCTACCAGATATATATGTATTGGATCGCTGGAGAAAGGACGAGAAGAGGAGATACACATTGATTAAAATTAGTTACGATGATTTGCGAGCCAGTGGAGATGCACGGAGATATGAGATGGTGGTTAAAAGATGCATGAAATTGGCAACAAAAATATCCCCAAGTGATGAGCGTATCAATGCATTCATGCGATACGTCGATGACTTTGACTCAAAATGTGATGATTTACCATTTGGGTCGAAGGTTGAATCAACCAAGGTTGGACCGAACATTGAGGTGGATAAGGGTAAGAAGATATTAAGCCCCCACGTGGTCCGAGGGAAAGGGAGACTGCCAAGTAAGAGAAAGGTTCCGCCCGTAGAGAAGATGGCAAGAAAGAGAAAGGTACTTTAATTTCCAATTTAAAGTTACGTTGTTAGTATTTTGATTCTAACATTTGGGGCAATTTTGTTGTTTGTTAACTTAGGCGTGCAGGAAAATATTCGATGATGAAACACAATTGGGTGACACCCTGGGATCTCAACACCACCAATTTGATGATGGGGTTGGTGTTGGGACACAAAACAGCATTGTCACACAATCAATGCCATCAGGAAATCAGGAGGTCTTCAGCTATTGGTTACATGTGTCTTTGAATATATTTTGTTTGATTAAAGATTGCATGCATAATTAAAAAGGTCTTTACATTATAGTTGTTTTCTTTCAGATGTGCCGCCATAATTGAGTTGCTGATTTTGTGTCTGTTGGCAATGGCCATGGTGTAGTTTGTGTCATGAGTTTCATTTTTGTTCATTTTTTAGAGGGTTGGGTGTACTTTGAAAATATAGCAAAGTGTTTCTTTTTTGTTCCTCTTGGAGAAGGTTGGGTGTAGTTTGAATTTTCTACAAAGTGTTTCTTTTTTGTTCCTCTTGGAGAGGGTTGGGTGCAGTTTGTCAATATGGTTACATGTAATTTTTGTTTCTCTTTGAGAGGGAAAGGTAGTAGTTATTAGTAAGGCATTTTTGTACCTCTTGGTGGAATTTTGGTGCCATCATGTGGATATGACAAATGTAAGGTTTTTTGTGGAGATGCAACGGGAATTTTTTGTACCTCTTGTATAGGTGGGGTGTTTTGGTACCATGAGCCGACTAGTATGCCAAGCAGCTGGTTTTTGGTAGCATGATTTTGTACGTTGCCGTTTTTAGTGTCTTTGATGACGAGCGATTACAACAGGTTTGTTCCTTTCCATTCCCATTTCAAATTTTACTATATGACATTTGAGTGAAGAAGGTAACGAAAGATTGGGCATACACTCATTTGTTGCAGCAATAACCAGTAAATCTGTGTTTGATATAGATATATTTATATATATATATATATATATCTATATATTTTCATAATTATATCTTATTTCATTCTTTAGGGTATCTTTTTGGAAACTTCTCACTTCTTATTTCAATGTGTACTTCCTCTAATTAACTCCCTTTGGTAATGGTCATATGTGCAGATTCGTTGTTACTCGTTTATCTTCCTAATTTTGAGTAGGCAGGTTGTCCTTGATGGTAAGCAAATCTCCTTAATGATTTGCGGGGTTGCTGCCACAAATGGAAGAACTAAAAGTTCAAAGCCCTAGTTTTTTCTGCCCTAGTTTTTTCTTCTCGTCTGAAAGTGTTGAGTTTTTTTATCTTTCCTCTTGCAATGCTTTCTAATGATGGAATTGTTACTCCCAATTCATTGTATGAATGGTGGATCAGATGCAGGTCTATTTTTATTTGGTGGACGTCAATTTAAGACATTAAGCGGTTGTGAAGCTGCTGATGAGAGGTTGTGAAGCTGTTGATGATTAAGAGAGGTTCTGTCCCAGATGATTGCATATGGTTTCTTGAGGTTGGTATACTGCATATTTGGGTTTAGATAGGAGCAAATTTGGAGACCATAAAATTGAAGTCATTTTGTCTGGCTATCTCATAGCACTGAAGTCACAGACCATATGGTAAAGTTGAGATGGCATATGAGATAATAGGGTCACATTAAAATCCAGAAAGGTTTCTTTTTAAAAATTTGTAAATAGACTCATTTCTGATGTCACTGAGAACAAATGTTAAGAAATAGAAAAATTTTCAATGTTAAGAAATGTTTGATAAAATTAAACATCCGTGGGAAACTAATGTTATCAAAGTGAGCCAATTTGTGGTATGCTTCATCTGATAAACGGGCCATCATATGGTGGTATTTCACTTGATAAATGAAGTCTGGAACCTGGCAACCTGGCAACCTGTGCAAATGGAGTTGTATGTGTGTCAAGTAATTGTATTAAATTACAGCTTTCTTCAAATTGAACTTAAAAATTCCTAAGTTGTTTGCATTTGTAGAGACACACTGGAGATGCTGCTGATGGCTGTGCTATGTTTTGGAAAGCTGATGAGTAAGAAATTTATGTTTAATTTTGCATTATGTTTCTGAGACTGGTTTGTTCAGATATATTCATAATTTTAACTCATTTCTATTAGGTTCCGGTTATTAGAGGGACAGAGTATTTGAATTCAAGGAGTTTGGTCTTTGTGATAATGTTGCTCAGCTTTCTGTTTTTGAGGTACCGATTCATATGCATCTGTTGAGTTTTCTACTTCCCCTGCAATCAATTAAATCTCATTTTAGAGTCGAAAATGACTTTACATGTCTGTAAGATAAATCATACTATGTTAGTTTTTATCTCGGAGCTTTTTGAAAAAAAAAAATTTGAAGTTCTGAGCATTCAAAAAATGATCTTAAAACTTGTCTGATTCATCATCTTTTTTTTTCCTAGTAGAAATTATTTCCTCTAGGTATTTAACTTGAAGCTCATCCTATTACGAGCCTTGGTGTTGGCCAAAACTGGGCCCATAATCTTCTAAGATCCTTTATATATATATATAAATATTAAAGAAGTAAGAAATGGCAATCGCAATGGGACTCAAACAATTAATCTTATGAGATCTTTGAGGCATTCTAAGAAAAATATAGAGAGGATAAAAATAGAAAAGGAAACTTCTTGGTGGTTAACACTTCCTTTTAACCAGTCCAATTAATGGGACTCAAACAATTGATGGGGTTGTTTCTGGATGATGATGTAAAGCAGCACACTTGCACCCCTTTCTTCCTCATCTCATTGAAACTTAAATTTTCGTTTTAGTTGATTTGATTTGTGTGGTTAGTCAAGGCCAAACTTTGTTGCTGCTCTTCTCCAACGCTCAGTAGAATAGAATGCATGTTCTCTTCACTTACCTAGGTTGGGTTTCATTACTTTGAAATGACCATGCATGTGATTGTACTTTATTCACACTAGTTAATAGAAAATTAGACTGTATGGGTTTCTATTATCAGTTAAACCCCCTGGTTTGACAAGCAATGCCAAATTTTCTGCAGTGAAAGCAGCCTGCTCGATGAGATATGAGTAAATCTCAAAAACATAAATGTTTTCTTCTTCTTAAATTGTCTCTTTAATCAAATTTATTAAGTGGCACATTTTAAATGTATGTCTATTTATGTGGTTGGCATATGGAACATCTTAAAATGTAGACAGATATCAGTTGGTGACAATGATAGGAGTATGATTGTGTTTTTTTTTTTTTTTTTGTAAAACACTTGGTTTGTGTTAATTTTTGAGTGATTCTAGTGATTTTTTTAATCTTGGTTTCTGTTACTTTGTTTGGGTACTTTAATTTAATCATCATTGGGTGAAGCATTCTCTCCCTCCCTCCCTCTCTCTCTCTCTCTCTCTCTCTCTCTCTATCCTTCTAGCACAAACTGATTAAAAGTTTGTAACAGAACATTGTGTAACAGAGCATTCTCTCCCTCCCTCCCCTGCTGGCCTGTTTTATTAGGTAGTTTTAACCCTATTTTGTTCAACTGCAGTTGCTTTAGCAGCAGAGGATTGGGATGCTGCTCCCGCACCACCAATGACCACCACTGTTATTGAAGGTGCTGCTGCTCCTGTTGCTCTAGCTTCTGGATGGGGTGAATGAAGTTAGAAAGCAATTTGATGGCATAATTTTGAGTTAGCTTCCCAAGTTTGATCAATTTCTTTTGTGATATGAACATTGTTTATGGGCACAGCTTAGTGTAATTCCAAGGACTTTTGACTTTGTAGTTGGTGCCTTTAAGAGATTTGGTTTATTTTGATCTGTTCAAGAAATCTGATATTCTCAAGCAATGCAAAGACATGCTTTATAAGTCTCCTGAATGCAACTAATCGAATTGCATGCTAATTGTTCATCACTGCATTTTGCCCCTGAATTTTCAAAGGAGTAAAGAATTTAGATGACTATAGATTTTCTGAGCAGCCAATGACGGCTAATAATGCCTGTTAAGGGTAAAGATGTATTATTGTCAAAGTATTTGCATTTTGTGTTAAAAGATATTCCTCTGAATGCTAACGGTGGTCCTCAAACATAATCTTACAGATTGAGATTATGAATGGAATCTCATAATCTTATGTAAGCAAGTTTTAATTATAGACATCAGAGAATGCCAAATAATTCTGAATTCAACAAATACTCGTCAAGTTGTCAGCTTTCAATTGAACCTTACATGTAAAGAACTTTCACTTGCCAAAGATTGGGAGAAAAAAATAATAATTTACTCGCGCTCTGTATAGATTAATTAAAAGATGCGCGAATAAATGTTGTGGGGCTCTAATCTTTTTCAGTCTTCTAAGGAAGAGTGCCTCTTCAGTCAACTTCTAAGGAACAATGCCTTCCCATGAAAGAGCCACTTCACAAAGCTCTCAGAATATCCACCACGCAATACTCCCTTAGACAGGAGAGAGAAACAAGTAAGAATTCGTTTCCAATTGTAGTAATCAAGAAGAACGAAAGCAACATGTTGATAATTGTGTAGGTAGCAACTTATGGCTGCTGCTGACTGCTTAAGGTGATTCATCATTCCTATTGCATATAAGGAACAAAAGTGGCCATCATATGAAATATAAATGAACAAAATAAAAGCAAAGAAACAAACAGCTGATGACAACTTTTCTCATGCCATGAGTTCAGAAGGGTTGAAAATTTAAATAAAGGAACTCAATTGGTGAAGGGAGATAAATTAATTGTCACCACCCTACTGATAGGCACTGCAGCAGTCCTAAATACACTACCTCATCCTGGTTAAATAGTCATATGGTTCTAATCATATGAACATGCAACAAAGATTAAGTTAAGTTAAATGGTTCCACATTTTCATGCCAATGGTCTTTGGGACTACCATATTTTTATCTATGCACACAATACGAGTTATGGGGAACCTAAACTTTAGTTACTCTAAAACATGCCAGGTACTTGAATGAGCTGAAGTTAGCAGAAAGGATGTCAAACCAAAAAGCTCGCTGAGACTGCTACAGCTAAACAACTTAGTTGCTAGAGTCACAAAAAGTATCAGCATTGCAGTTTGAACTGAATAATTTAAAATTGAATACCAAAAAAAAAAAGCTTTTTAAGTTCTGGGATTGAGACGAAAAGTATTTTTACATTCAGGGAAAGAGCTCTTAGATGCCATTGCCACTCAAAATTTGTAAATGTCTGGATAGTAGAATCTAGTGTAGGAAAGCAAGACAAATGATTCAGATTAACCACCAACATTTTTAGTCTTCTACAATCTTTGCATGGGATTCACTATCAAATTGTTCTTTTTTACAAGTACACTATTGAGTTTTTGTGACACTAACAATTATCACCTGAGTTTTCTGTCAAGGTTTTGACTGATTGTAACAGTCAAAATTCCTTGTGGACTAAAAAGATTGCTTTGCATATGTTACCTTTCAGTGTGCGGTTAACTACTACATGGAATTCTCAATCATATTATATCAATTAGTATGTCTCTACCTATCAATCCAAACTTGACCATGTTTACGTGCACTAGGTTGGTTGGATCCTTGCTATAACATAACGCACTGTAGACACCAAAACAAAATATAAGGGAAAGTGGAGCAATACATATTAAATTTTTTAGTTCCCATATGATATATATATGGTACAAATATCTGCAATATCCCAACATAGTAAACAACATCAGATGTCAGGGAGTTGCACCATTTAACTGCTATTACAAATGAACTTATAAAAAAAAAACAAAAAACTACTATTACAAATTATACATTTTCCCATGACACATTTAGACAACGCATCACAAAATACCGTGTGAGAAATATTTGCACATGCACAGCATGTGTACCAACCACCAAATGAAGTATATAACGTATTATAGAGTTGCCATAAGTAACTAAATATATTGATTGCATTCAAGAATTTTAATACATAAAAAAAAAAAAAAAAAAATTTTAATACGTACCCATCCATCTCTGGCATTTGAATATCCATGAAGCACGCATCAAAATTATGTTGAAGTTGAAGCAATGCCAGAGCAGCTTTGCCACTCTCAGCACACTCCACATCAGCTCCAAAATTCTTCAGCGCACCTGCAGCAACCCACGGTTAACCCTGTTATGCACAAACACAATTGGCATTCCTTATCCAATCAAGGTTTGGGTTCATTACAAAACTACAACCTTGAAAATTTGTTAATTCATTTTACTACTCTATGTATTTAAACACAGGTAATGAGATACTCTTGCAATGTTAAGTCTATCTAATTGCCTCTTTTTCAACTCTTTTTCAAAAAAGAAATTCTCTCTTTTTTGTTGTGTTCAAGAACCTACTTTATTGCAATCAGTTCAATTCAAACTCTGACATTTAGAACACCCCGCCCCCAAAAGGAAAAAAAAAACCTGCAGTCCCCACAATTTACTTTTCAGAAGCTAGACAATTTTACAGGCGGCACCATAAATACAAATTTTATTAGTGTTTTTTTCTGTAAAAGATTGGAATGTGAGCTGCATTAACAAGACTTTCGTCTCTGAAGCCATGGCTGTGGTCATTGCCTTGGCTTTGTATTTTTAATAGGGATGCAGTGTAAATCATTTGAAAATTGAACTCGGGCAGGTGACTATGGGGAGAAGCATATGGCAACGATGCTCTTGATGTTAGTTACTAGCAACTTCCACCACAATACCAAGTCTCTTAAAATGGTACCTGGTTATGGCAGCTTCTCATCAACTACTATTGCTTTTAATCCTCTAAAACTAGAAGGCAGATCTTCAAAACTAGGTTTTTCCATATCGCCATGTAGATTTTTCCTACACCTCTCAAACTACTGCAGTGAATGAAAATGTGCTGCCAACCTGAGGTCGGCTTACACTAATTATCTGACCACTCATTAGCTCAACCAAACACTTACTGATGCTCAAGCCTATACCAGTTCCTCCATAATGTCTAGAGGTTTACGCGAGAAAGTACGCATATATTCACTAAAATTTAATCCACAATAAGAGAGCTCAAAAATATTATTAAAAGCTCACCATGGAGAACTCTATGCCTCCAATTCTAGATTCTCCCTGATCAGTATACGCGGAAAGATATAAGAATACACCAATCTTTCTCGATCTTAGCAACATATGTAAAATTCTAGCTTGAAGGTGCATATAAGGGCAGAAACTCCATTGAAGCAATCAAACACCATGAGACATGTCAACAAAATAAAAGCGAAAAATCCAAACTCTTTTTTTTATAGGAAAAATCATTTCTGAGAAGAGTATTCGGGAGGTCCACTTGACACCAAGTCAAAAGACTTGAGACGTATACAATGGGCTGGTAAAAAATCCAAACTTGAAGCGCATAACACCAAAAAATACTCCACAAATCAAAACCCGGATTCCCATTAATCTTTCGAATGCAAAATTCAAAAATACAAAAGTCCAATACCATTGAAATCACCGGCCCATGTTAGTTTTATCTGAAATAAAAGACAATTGAGGAGAGAGAGATCAATCTAGCAAAAATATATAAATCAAACAATTGATTGTAGCCAAACGCAGTGAATAATGCACTGGGGAAAAATAAACTGAAATAAGTCAGATTGAGACTCATTTACCTCTGAATAAGCAGAAAGCTTTCTGGCAAAAGATCGAAGGCTTTTCTATCTTGAGCTGTATGAGAAAGGATCAATGAAAGCCGACCTTTTCTATGTCCGTGTGTGCGCTTTATCAACCTCAAGTTTCTCTGAGGTTTAAAAAATCAAATCAGAACAAAGTTTGAGAAGGAAACAAAAAAAGAAATAAAATGGAAAGTAATGAATCATTTTCAGAGTATTAACAAAAATCTCACCATCTCAAGCATTCATCAGTTCTTATATAGTTAAAACATAAGAGTAGGCATACCCTGATAACTGCTGAAAATTGAGTTTGCCACCCATCACAGTACTGAACACAAGATGGAAGAAAAAGATCAATAATTTAAGAATGAGATATTGACCAATTACTAGTCCCATGACAGATCTATGAATATAGAAAATTCTTAAGACTAGTTCCGTGATAGATCAGGAGTAAAAGAATAAGTTCACCATATGTAAAAATCTTATCACTAGTCCCGTGACAAATCTATGAAAATTACATTAAATAGCTAAAAGGATTTACTGCATGGGACCGTAAGCAATATCTTCATGTGGAAACTGATACTGAAATTTCATGAGATGGAACTAAAAGCGCATTGGCAGTGTGCGGGTAAGAAAAATACATGCATATTAACTAGTACCAAAATATATGCAGCTCTTGATTTAATAAAGACACAAGTACTGGCAATGCAGGATTTTTATTTTTTGATAGGTAACTGGCAATGCAGAATAGCAGAGTAGGCAAAGTTAAAAACACCAGGGAGAATAAAGATTAGTGTTAGGATAAATAAATTATCAATCTTAGAAGTGACATATTTTTAAGCTTAAGAATTGATTTTAATTTTCTCTAGAACATCCCAAGAGGAAATAACTTAAGGTTGCAGTCTTAATATGATGGAGATTTAACATCGCAAAGTAAATATAAAAGAGACTAGCATAATTTGACATGTTATGTTCCACAGAAAATTATAAAACTGACCCAAGCCTTTTGTTAAAACCTATTTTTGTCGAGTTATATGATCCTTAGTGATGCAGAAAATAATTGTTAATAGATAATCCAATATTTTAATAAATTCATTGATGTAAAGAAATCTCAAGTATGCAACTAGGTTTGAAGCAAAGGTCTCTTGAAAACAGTCCCAATGGTTTGTTTTCACTAAAAATCAAGATTATGTAATGGATGAATAAGTTGTTAGGATCACCTGCAGAAGACATCAAAATCGTAGTGCAGAGGAGTTGGGCTTCGAGCGAGAGAACCGAAGTCGAAATCGCAGTTGGGGGCTTCGCGGGGGGGGGGGGCGCTCAGGAACTCAAAACCGCAGCAGAAATAGCTTTAGTTTCTACCACCACAGAGAGAAAAAAGAAAAATGGGTGCCATGAGCGGCAACATCTACAGCCCCGCACCAATAGTTTCTAGTAAATACAGAGAAAAAAAAGAATGGAGTAAACAGAGAAAAAAAAATGTATGCCCAAACCCTAGAATCACAGATTATTTACCCTCCCACAGATCTGAGGGCTTCGCGTCGGTGGATTGAGGGTAGCTTCGCATCGGTGGACTGAGGGAAACTTCACGTCGAATGGACTGAGGGCTTCGCGTTGGTGGACTTAGGGACCGAGGGCTTGGGGACTGATCTCCTTGGGAGGGCTGAGGTCGTGCTTGGCTGAGGTCGGTGATTGCTTGGCTGAGAGGGCTGAGATCGAAGAGAACGAAGGGATGAGGAGATTCGGGAGGGGAAATTGATGGACGGGAGGGGAAATTGATGGGCTTGGGGGTGGGGGGGAAACTAACGTCTGGGGGCTGAGAGACGCGAAGCGAAAAACCGGTCCAATGGTTAGTGAACCGGTCCACACGTCAGGTGTGTGAAGAGTGTAATGCTACAGTAGGCTGATGGTAAGATTATTTCTAAATTAAATCACCAATTTCATACCACAATTTTAAAGTTCTATTTATGCAAGATTATACTCATTTTTAAAAAATTGATGTTTGAGATTCACAATAAAAATTTTATTTTTTTATAATAGATCTCACTTTTTTCCTACCTTAAAACTGTATTTAACATTACTAATTTAAAATTTCACTTTTACAAAATTGCATTTTTGTTAACTAATTAAGAGTTTCACGCCTTATTTTTCATACTTAATTCATATGTTACCTTTTTTCTTTTAGGGAAGATAACATCTTGTAGCTTTCATATTAGTCTTAGGTCTGATTTGGATAATGAGTTGAGATGATTTATGAATAATAGTAAAATAGTTTGAGTTAAATGTTTATGAGATTTTAAAAAATGATAGAAAAAAAAGTTAAACAAAATATTCTAAAGTTAAAATTTGTTAGAATAAAATTTCTTAATATTATTTTTATTTTAAAATTTGAAAAAGTGGATTTTTTTATGTTTTATTTGGAAGTTTGGGAAAGTTGTAATAATTAAGTAAGTTGCAAATTTATTTTATAGGTGACGATTAATAATTGTTCAGCATGGTTGAGGAAAATTTCTGAAAGGCTAAGAAGTCCCAGTAAGCAGGATTCATATACTAGATTTTGCATAAAGGAAAAGGTTTGAGGTTGAGTTTGAAATTTTGCATGTTTGTTTTTAAAAGAAACCTGAAAACAACCTCAGATATGTGTTCTGCATACGCATGAAATCTGTATAGGAATGAAGTATTTTCTGTCATAACTGATGTAGACATGAGCAATATTTTGACAAGTTGTTTTCTAAAATATGCAAAAAGAGCGAATATGAAATTTATGAAAATTTGTGCCTGTGATGCGAGAATGTTCCGATCAGTTTTTGAATATGTGAAATTATCTGAATCTATATAATACTTTATTTTGATATGATGTAGCATCTGAAAATTATGGCATGAATTTTTTATTCTGTATCTGAATATGATATGTTTCCAATGTCGCCTTTATTCTCTCTCTGCTAAGGCTCCATCATGGATATAATAGTGGCATACGGCCCCGCCACGGGTATAATGATGGTTTATAACCTTATCACGGGGGTTATAAACATTGCCTTGTCTGAAAACATGCTTGATTGAGTACGCCTTGCCTCTAAGTAATTCCATCAAATCCTCCCAGAAGTCTTCTAGGTACCAAATAAGACATTTTGCATTTCTAAACCAGTTTACCACAATTAAAGAATCCATCTCTATTTCTATCTTATCTAAATCTTTTTGACAGATCATTCTCACTCCAAGGAAGTGCCATGAACTCTGCATAATTGTTTGTACCATGATCTAGTGGAGAAGAGAAGGCAAAAACCATGTTACCTCCAGCATCCCGCAAGATTCCTCCTGCACCAGCCTTTCCCAAGTTACCTCTACTACTTCCATCCACATTTAATTTAAACCAGCCAAACTGGGGCCGAAGCCAAAGAATAATCTGGATCTTCTTCCTGCTTTTAATTTTCGGTTCAATTTGCAGTTCTTCTAGTATCTTCTCATCTTGTAGTGATAGTGGCTTGATTACATGAAGCTTCTCACTTAGTTTTACAATCCAGAATTTAATACATCTCCACGTCGTATACGGGTTTGTTCTCCTAAAATTCCTTGGATGAAATGGATGTGGCAGCCATCTTTGTCAGGTAAAATGTTGATTATTATGTGAAAGGCCTGGTATGGTTGTCTTCCAGTTGATGACCCGCGTATAAGGAGAGCTGCTATTTACATGGGATTTTTAAATAGAGGATTCCTAGTGCAGCTGGGATTTTTAAATAGATTAAGGCCGAGATCCAATCATAAGTAAAAAAGATGTTTTGACCCGAAAAGGTCGATGAAGTGCTTTTGAGGGTACGTACTGAGCTAAAAAGTAAGGCATAATTGAAGAGAATGGGAGGAAAGAGTCATGTGGAAAGAATCTTATATATAGCTAGGAGTAGTAGTGAATTAAGCATGCATTTCCATGGATGTTTGGTGGTAGTTATTACTTCCTGATCACTCTAAATGAGACTCACGTGTAGCTGAGGATTGGAATCTTCAAAGTTGATGACCACCCAAAAGAAACATATAAAGGGATTATATGAATATTGAATCACGTATACGCAAATCAAAATGGAAAAAAGACCAATGCTAAAGATGGGATAAAGTTGATGTCGATAATCTCCACTAATCGTGCAATATTCGTAAGTTGCGCGGAACACAACTTTCAGCATATCATCCATATAAAACAATAGAAAAATATAGGAACTCCTATTCCGTAGTACTCCAACATTCTTCATAGTTATAATAGCAGTTTCTGTGTTTTCATTAAAGAATGAAGGAAGACGAAGAGTTTTCTACTTTTAAAATTTTATGAACTTTAAAATTATGGTCATTTAAGAAAAGACTAAATGGCATAACTTGGAGAGGTTTGGATTCAGAGATGAGTTGAGATAGTTTGTGAATAGTAGAATAAAAGTTGAATTATTTATTATATTTGGTATGAGAATTTGGAAAATTTGTTTTTGGATTTGAAAAAGTTGAATTGTTTATTATATTTTGTATGGAAATTTGAGAAAATTGTAATGATGAGATGAGTTGAAATTGAGTTGAGGTA
Organism: Juglans mandshurica; assembly: GCA_022457165.1. Taxonomy (NCBI): domain Eukaryota; kingdom Viridiplantae; phylum Streptophyta; class Magnoliopsida; order Fagales; family Juglandaceae; genus Juglans; species Juglans mandshurica. The sequence goes on from CM039619.1 coordinate 51,159,513, forward strand.
GGTTTTGAATCCAAACCTCTCCTAATCTATATGAGCAAAATTGTTGATCCATTATAAATTATACCTAGAGAAAAGAAAATGAGAAAACATGTTAATTTGGAAATAAGTTATATATAGAGTGAGCTCGAGCGAGACACAAACCCTAGTGTTTGCTCGACCCCACTTGAGCCAATGTTGATTTGGTCGTTTGCTCGACACGCCGCTTGAGCGAAGTACGCAGGTTTTACCAGATTAGGATTTTCAGCGTTGTTTGCTATAAATATATCATATTAGACTTGTTTTGTACGACCTCAAGCATATTGTGAGAGAGAACAATTGTCTAGTGAGTACATATTGTGTGAGAAAGTAAAAAGCCCTAGAGAGTGTGAGTTGAGATTGAGTGATTGTAATCTCCACTGGTTAATAAGATTTCTGCATCTCTATGGATGCAGGCAACTTGCCGAACTACGTGTATTGTGCGTCGTGTACTTGATTGTGTTGCTTTTACTTTATTTGTCATCATTGGTGTGTGTGTTTTGTACAACATTTCACAACAACTGGTATCAAGAGCCAAGGTCGAATCTGAAGGAGAATCATGGCTGGAGATAGAGTGATCACACCCGGGATCGAGAAGTTCGACGACATTGATTATGGGTACTGGAAGATGCAAATCGATGATTATCTCTATAGGGAGAGGCTCCACCTTCCACTGTTGGGAAAGAAGCCGGAGAGCATCAATGATACTGAGTGGACCTTGTTAAATCGACAGGTTCTAGGGATTGTTTGGCTGACCTTGCCCAGAACAGTGGCACATAATGTCCATAAGAAGAGAACCACAGTCGATCTCACGGCGACTTTGTCAGGTATGTATGAAAAGTCATCTGTGAACAATAAGGTGCACTTGATGAAGAACTTGTTCAATTTGAAAATGTCAGAAGGTATGTCTATAGCCCAACACTTGAATGAATTCAATACCACAAATCAACTGTCTTCTGTAGAGATTGAGTTTGATGATGAGATCAAAGTGTTGATTTTGTTGGCACCGTTGCCAACTAGTTTGGAGGTCATGAGGATGGCTGTGAGTAGTTCAGCCGGCAAGATGAAAAAGAATTACAACAACATACATGACATGGTACCTACTAAAGAGGTACATAAGAGAGACTCGGGTGAGTTCTTGGGTTCTAGATTTGACCTGATTGTTGACAATTGGAGCAGAGGATATGGCAGGTCAAACTCCAAGAGCAGAGGGAAGAGTAAGACGAGATCTGAGCAGCAGATCACGTGCTGGAGTTGTGGCAAGCCAGGCCACATCAAGAGAAACTGTAGGAATCAAGAAACTGTTGAGGATGATGCTGTGAACGTAGTGGCAGAAGAAATTCATGATACCTTACTTATTGCAGTGCACAGTTCGATTGATGATTAGGTGTTGGATTCAGGGTCTTCGTTCCATAGCACCTCAAATTGAGAAATCATGCAGAATTATGTTGCTGCTGATTTTGGGAAGATGTATGTGGCTAATGGAGAGGCACTGGATGTAGTGGGAGTGGGTGATGTGCACATCACACTTCCAAATAGGAGCGTGTGGACTTTACAGCAAGTCAGACATGTTCCAAATCTAAAGAAAAACCTGATCTCTGTGGAATAGCTTAATGACAACAGTTTTGCAATAGCGTTGTCTAGAAGAGTTTGGAAGATCACTAAGGGTGCGCTGGTCTTAGCGCATAGTAAGAGATCTAACTCTTTGTATTTAACATCAGGGTCCAGTGATGTGTAGAGAAATACAAAAGTGCAAAAATACTGGTTTGATCGTGCGAAACATGTGAAGAAGCCAAAATGAGTCAGTTTTGTTGTTTCTCATGAAAGCCAAGTAAAGTTGGTTAAGGTTGTCAAGATCGGTTCGAGACCGGATACTTCTAGTGTAGTGGGAGTTGTGAGTCACCCTGTGGATGTGCCGACTAAGGGCGATGTACGTGGAAGACTGAAGTTGGGCTTGACTTCAGTGTGTCTTCTAGCTTGAAGACGAGAACTGTGAGCTGTAGAGATGATAGGACTTGGCTGGAAATAGTGGTTGGCATGTTGAGACTTAGTCTCAAAGTGGGAGATTGTTGGGGTGTATGTGGAGATTAGTTTTGGAGCTGAAAAATGTGTTTAGTGAATGTGCGCTCGACATGTGCTCGACACTTGGCTCGAGCGAAGCTCAAGTCTAAGAGTTTGCTCGAGTCTTGTGCGACGGTGAGCTCGAGTGAGACACAAAATCTAGTGTTCGCTCGACCTCCGCTTGATCCAATGTTGATTTGGTTGTTCGTTTGAGGCACACTCGACATGCAGCTCGAGCAAAGTGCACAGATTTTGTCAGATTAAGGTTTCCAGTGTCGTTTGCTATAAATATATCATATTAGACATGTTTTGTACGACCTCAAACATATTGTGAGAGAGAACAATTGTCTAGTGAATGCATATTGTGTGAGAAAGAAAAAAGCCATAAAGACAGAGAAAAAAACACATACTAGTATGTAAATATGGACATTTACAAAATTCGGAATGCAGAACAAAATATTTTCTTTCAGAATGCAGAATCAAAATATTTCCTTTCAGAATGTGTAATCAAAACATGTTATCAAAAATATCAGAGCGAAACTTTCATAAAACTTTCTTATTAAAAAATCATTTGGCATATCAAAATTTGAAACATCATCTTCATATCATATCAGAGCATAACATCGGGACAGATACCATATTTAACTCTTGTGATAGGGTTATAAATCATCATTATACTCATGGCTGGGCCGTATACCATGTTTAATCCCTGTGGTAGGATTATAAACCACCATTATACCCGTGGCTGGGCCGAATACCATGTTTCACCTTGTGATAGAGTTATAAACCACCATTATACCCGTGGCTAGGCCGTATGCCACTATTATACCCATGGCAAGACCGTGACCTAAATCGAACAAAACATCATTAAAACCAGATCATATTCAGATACAGAATCAGAATTCAGAATCTCATGCCAAAGTTTTCAGATGCCACATCATGTCAAAACCAAGTACTGAACAGCTTCAGATCATTTCACATATTCAAAAATAACAGAAACAAAACTTCTTCATTTAATCAAAGCAAAACTTTTTTTTATCTCATATTCGCTCTTTTTGCATAGATTGGAAACAAAATGCACAAAATTAGATCATATCTACACCAGTCATGACATAAAATACTTTATCTTATATAGAATTTATGCATATGCAGAACAAACATCTGAGGTCATTTTCTGATTTCTTTTAAAAAACAAACGTGCATATTTTCAAAGTCAACTTCATTTCATTTCTTTTATGCAAAGTTAATATATGAACCCCTCTTACCTGAAATTGTTAGCTTTTCAAGAATTTTCATCAACAATGCCGAACAATTATAAATCGTCACCTATAAAATAATCACGTAATTTTCATAAATTTTCAGTTAAACACGTATTTCAATATTTAAACCTAAAATGCTAAAATTAACCTATTTTAATTCATCAATACCTAAAATTCTCAAAACCCTAAAATACTATCATTTTCCAAATCCATCAATATCCGCTTAAATATTTACTGTGAAAATAAAGTTTCTAGATTATTTTGAAATAAAACTGAGCGCACTTAAAACATAAACTCCAGTACGTAAACAAAACAACCCAAACCCAAATGTAATAAGAAGGACATAAACGTAATTGTAAGTTCAAAACTCCCCCTTACGAGAGACAAAAAATATTTCTATTTTGTAAACCAAACTTCATTGAGCAGAGAGGTGCACGGATCCTTACCGTGAAGCTACGTGTGGTGGCTGTCTGGGTGGATCTCGACGATGGCGCGGCTGGGTTCAACGGTGGTGGGACTTCTGAGAGAGAGAACGGAGAACACGAAGAGAGGGATAAGAACCATGCACGATAGGTCATTACGGATTGGGGTGTTGGCATCTTTCAGGGCAACGTCCAAAGGTGGAGGCTTGTCCTTCGGCATCTTCTACTACAAGTGGTGTCGTTTGTGGCTGTGGCAACTGGTGGGGTGGTGGCTTACAGGCGATGGGTTGGTTGAGGAAAAAAATGCTCTATTTTCGAAAAGCAAAAAAGGGGTGTTCCCACTGCGGCTTTTCGATGAGATGGAGATGGTGGCACACGGTGGAAATGGTTTGTACTACGGAGGAGGAAGTGCTCGATTTACTTGCTGGACAGGTTTGGTAGTAGTGCATTTGAGGTTGTGTTGGACAGCTGAGAGTTGTTGTCGTTGGCTGAGGAAGAACAAGTAGGATGGCTCGTGTGGAGAAGTTTTACAGTGGGCTATCTTTTGGTGGTGGTGGTGGTGGTGGTGGTTTACGGTGGGGGGAGTCTGGCTCACGAGTGATATACTCCAAGGGTGGTACAGAGACAACTTGTGGTGGCTAAAACGTACGGGTTGGTTACGACTTCGTGCGGCCTAGTTGTGTCATCGGTTTTATGTGGAGATGGAGGCTGGGGGCTTTCAATGTAGCAACAGTGCGCATTGGTCCTCTACGACGGTGGCTGAGTGGTACAAGGACAGCGACGGACAGTGGCTGGCAACTGTCTCAACGATGGTGTAATGTGCATGAGTTCGGTCAGGGTTTCGGTGATGGTGGTCTTGCGAGAATTGGAGGGGTTCACGTCAAGTGGTGGTGGGAAGAAAAGAAAAGAAAAACTGGTGGTCTTGTTGCATGGTTGAGGCTTAAGGAGAAACGGCTAGTAGCAAAACTGCTACGACTAGTAGCAAAGGAAACCGATGAGTAGTTTAGTGAAGGTGCACGACAACCCTAAATTGGGAAAAATGAGGTTTTGATGAACGTCCAAACTCATGCGCGCGCGCGTGTGTGTATATACCAATTGTCGTAAACCCTAATGGGATAGAGACGTGCATGCATGGGCTATGAGAGTGGTGCGAAGTGGGGGTTGGAGATGTTTAAAAAAATACAAAGCTATCTGAACATGGTGAGGGACAACTGAAACTAACTAGAATTTAAAAAAAAAAGATCTCCCTACATATACGAAGCTACAAAATACGTATATCTATATATATATATATAAATAAATAAATAAAACATGGGTTCTAGAATTTTAATGGGAAAGGGACTCTAGAGTCCCTTGAAAAAAATAACAAACATTTAAAAAAAAAACATACGTTGGATTCTTGAAAAATAAATTAGACCCGTAATCTATATTTAAAAAAATACTCGAAAACTCAACTAATCTTTTCATACATATAAGTCTAAAAATATTTAGAAATCGGACTTGGCTAGGTCCGGATGTTACATCTCAACTTATCTCATTTAATCATTACAATTTTCCTAAATTTTCATACCAAATAAAATAAACAACTCAACTTTTTCAAATCTTAAAATAAAAATAATATTAAAAAAATATATTCCAACAGTACTTTATTCAACTTTTAATTTTAATATCAATTCATCTCATCTCATCTCATCTGCAAAAACAAACGAGGATTACTAAACTACATGAGTAGTTGAAATATTATTTTAGAAAAAATCTACTTTACATCATCTCTGCACGTAGCACACACCAAATATATGTGATTTGTTATGTTTGTCATTCTATTTAAATACAAGCATATTGATGTATAAATATGTATATTTAAATATAATGTCAAAAATGATAAATCACATATTGGTGTATTAAATGGTTGGCTTGTGAAAGCAATTAAAACATATTAATATATCAATCCATGCGAATGAAGATAAGAAATATCGTGCAATATGCGGAATTGTTGACATTTCCATCAATCTTGTCGAGAACTTTAAAAAAGTTACAATCTCAGATTCAAGATGTTGATGAAGATCATATGATCCATCTCCTCTTGCGAAAAACTCATGCTGATCTGGGCACTTTGAAAGTAAATGCGGATGCATGGGATCAGCTATTTTCAAGGATTTCAATATATAAGTCTAGTGTGGGGGTGTTCTATGGGATGATAAGGGTACGTAGTATTCTTATAGCAACGTGTAAGTACTTTAAAAATGGACAGCAAGAAGTGGACAGCAAGAGGCCTACATTGAACTGTCATACGGGTATACCAAATAAATAAATTTTTTTTTTAAAGTGATTGATCTAAGACTGTAATTGAGACTGTTGAGTAGCTGAAAATGCCCAATCTGAATTACCTGTTGCAGCAAGGAGCTTTACAGCAGGCCGATGGTCACAATCTTCTAAAATGTTTTGGTAGTTTGGAATATAATCATTTTGGGAGAGAGAGTTTTGAACACAGATTGGTTTGGTGGCATTCCATACTAAATAGAGTATTACTGTTATAATTATAAAGAAATTTCACACGAATTGATTTGATATTATATGATATGTTGATCTATTTTATAATAAAATAAATTATTATATAATAATCTAATGTATCACATAAAACACATCAATTTATAAATTTATATTTATGAAATCACTTTGTAATATTTATCTACCAAATATAAAAATGTTTGGAAAAATGCTATATCTACCGAATGTTGGGTTCCGATAATTTTTTTTTATTTAATGATTAAGAAAATATTTTTTATTAATGTTATAAATTTTTTTTAAAAAAATATTTAAAAATATAAAAAAAATGAATGAAAACAAATAAAATAAATAAATAAAACACTTCAAGGTCGCGCCCAAACAATATGGAAAACATTTGTTAGTTATTTATTCTTAGAATAAATAAATATATACAAAGTGATTGAAAATTAACTTGTATCAAGCTACGTTTGAGTTTAATGGTTGTTGAGCGCGGAATATGAAATCATGAACAGCAACATGCTCTCTAATTTTCCCGTCAATAATTGAAACCATTATTGCTGAAATATTGGACGGGTTCCAGCTTTATGAAAAAGTAATACGCCAAAAAAAGAAAGAAGAAAAAGAAAAAGTAAGGAGCAATTCTCTAAAAGTGATCTCTAGCTGTCCTCAACTTTATCGTTTGATTTTAGAAGTGAAATGAGATAAAACGTGATGAAATAAATTATTATTAAAGTTAAAAAATTAAATAAAAAATTATTAAAATATATTTTTTAATATTATTTTATTTTAAGATTTGAAGAAGTTGAATTGTTTATATTATTTTTATAAAAATTTAAAACAAATTATAATAATGAAATTAGAGATTAGGTTCGTTTGATAAGTAAACTCATCTTCACTCATCTCAATTTATCATTACAATTTTTTTCAAATCTTAACATAAAATATAATAAATAATTTAACTTTTTTAAATTTTAAAATAATAATAATATTTAAAAATAATATTTTAACAATATTTTATCATCTCAATTCAATTTAACTTTATTTAATCTCCAATCGTAAAAACAGTCATGTCAATCTTCTCCGAGGGTACCCTAGCTAATTTTATTACTTACCCTTGCACGTGGCAAAGGAATACCTAATTTATGTCGGTTTTTTCTCTCATATATTTCAAAAAACATGTCAAATGAAATAGGCAGAGGATATAAAGTAAACTTTAAAATATAGAACATTATTGTTCCCCCACATCAATATATTTGGTGTCCCAATGAAGACATAGGTGGTCGAAAATCTAAGACGGAACCAAAAATACGCTTAGAGGGCATATCATGAATGAAACTTGATTACTCAAGTGATCAAAGGTCTCGCTGGCTAGTTTTTTTTTTTTTTTCGATCAAAATTTCAACTGGAGTTTATCCAGTTTTATTACATTTCAATTAGACTAACTTTTGACATCGAAGAGGCCAACAAAAAGATGTTCACATTATAAAATAGTGGTCTCGATACATAATTTAAGCACAAATATTCCAAATTTCATGGCCGAAAAGATGTTCAAGTCATGCGAGGAACACTGCATTTGACAACTATTAATCAAAAATATTTTTATTAAATTCCAGAATTTTTTAAAAGGATTATTAAATTCAGGTGCTATGAATTCAGGTGCAAATGCAAACCTGACAATATTTACCCAAACCAGTGAACTTAGACTTCACTAACCTCTATATCAGAACTATCATCCCCACCAATGGGTGCATCATCATCTTCATGAACAGGAAAGTTCAACACATCTGGAAACTGCAACTCTATTGAAGTTATTGTAGTCGTTGTTATGTCCTCAAATGGCTCTCTGGGCATCCCAGTTTCTTGAAGCTGTAGTGCATAATTTAGGTAATATAACACATCCTGCATACTCAGCCTCTCAATACTAGATGTCTTCAAACACTTTTCTGCAGTATCACCAAATATTCTCAATGAACTTGGCTTAATGTTACCAACAAGCACCGGATCAATAATCTTCTCGAGTTGGCCTTTCTTTTGCCACAGCATCCCCCATTCTGCTAAGTTCACCTCATCCGGCTGAGATGACTGTATGATAGCCGGTCTAGCACAGAGAACTTCAAGAAGTACAACTCCAAAGGAGTATACATCAGATTTCTCCGTCAACTGTAGGGTTGTAAGGTATTCTGGATCAAGATAACCAAAGCTACCCTTCACACCCATGGTGACGTTGTCCGGATCGAGAATGCCGGATTTCGAAAGTCCGAAGTCAGCAACTTTAGCCACATAATGTTCATCGAGCAGAATGTTTGTTGACTTCACGTCACGATGAATGATTCCTCCAGCCTGACCAGTGTGTAGATAGTTTAGGCCCTTTGCCGCACCAATGCATATTTCTAGTCTTTGCTCCCAAGACAATTCAGACCGTGAAGTTGATTTCTCAGAGTTGTCATCTGAATGATAGAGGTGATCTCTCAGAGTCCCATTTTCCATGAACTCGTAAACCAGTATCATCTCACGCCGTTCATCGCAATATCCAATCAGAGAAACAAGATGGCGGTGACGAATCTGAGACAACACCATGATCTCCGTTTGGAATTCCTCCAGACCTTGCCCATGTCGTGGATCACTTCGTTTCACAGCCACTTTCCTGTCCACTTTCCTGTCCACTTTAAGTGTTCCTTTGTAGACTTTCCCGAATCCACCCTCACCAATCAATAACTTTTCATTGAAGTTATTCGTCGCACGCTGTATTTCAGAAAGAGGTAACCTTAAACTAAGGTTTAGACTAGGAGCAAGGGAAGCATTAGGACCTCTTTGAGCCAACCTGCTGTCCGAACTAAACCTTCCATAAAGAGGCACTCCCAAAAGCTGATCATGCCCCGGTTTCCTGAATTTCAAACCCAACGCCACCAATATTACCAAAATGAAAAACGCCCCACTACATGCAGGACCAATTATAGCAGGGGAGAGTTTCTTTTTTCCTGCTTCAATTTCCGGAGGATTGAAACCCGACTCCTTCACTACCTCTAGAATCTCCAGCCCATTCAAAAAGGCATTATGTATCCGAGAGTCCTCCACTCGGCTGATACTAGCATTCACAAATCCCAAACCATCGGAATCAACCACAAAATCGATGTAAAATGGAATAGCGCCCATCCCCTCAGTTATACTGTAAGGATTGATCTCCTTACTGAAATTTCTATTGATATAGAGATTGAACCACAAGTCATTAGGTGTTGCACTTACTACGTCGGAGAAATGGACGCGAAGAAAGTAGTTAGAATTCTTATTGACAGGAAAACTCCAAGTTATCTTTGGAAAACTGGAGTTGCTGATACTATCCGTAAATTGTCTGGCCGTCTGATACACAAAAGCTGGGGCAATATACTTGGTAATCCGTTCGGGTTCGTAATCAGGCGTTTCATCTTTGTACTGATCCTTCGTTTCACTTTTTGGGCTCCGTAAGTAATCATCATCTGGAACCCAATTCCTCCATAACTCATCAAGCTTGGACGTAGAACCCCCAACGTCGATCCTATGGACTTTATGCAGAACCTTGGAGCTCAAACCACTGTAGTTACCCTTAGCTCCTTCAGAAGTAATTTGAGGGGCCTTATCAGGGATGAAGCTCTCGGGGCCAAGAAAAACTTCTATGGCATTCACGAAAGCCGAAGATGGTGGCTCGTAGGGTATGAAGTAGATTTTAAATTCACCTTTTGGGATGGTGAGCAAGAATTCCTCAATCTTTGGAGAACTTATAGTAACGTTTCGGAAGCTATAGTTCGTCAAAAGTGAAAGCCCAGAAACAGAAACATTGAACCGAGCAACAGACAGATCAGTATGTGACAAGAAAACAAAGAAATGGAGGCGTACAATGTATGTGCCATCCTGGTTGATGTCAAACCTATATAAAGATGGGTGTTTGAAAATTATTGCCGTTTGATAGAGAGGTGAACTGCTTGCTGATGAGTTGCTGTTTTTGACAGTTTCTCCCTTTCCGACTAAGAAATCCTGGTCGCCAACGAAGACTCGGTTATCGACAGTGGTGTTGGAGTGTGCTCCACAGTTGATGAAGTAATTATCAGGAGGAGAGTAAGCTGTAGAGAGAAGCAGAAGTGAGGTGATATGGAGAGGTAAGAGAAGACAGAGTCGGAAAAGAAGCTTATGGGAGGAAAGAACTTCCATTGATTTTCTGGTAAGGATTACTTCTTTTTCAGTGGTTATGGGTATCTGAGAATGGAATAAAGGTGGTGACAATCATGAAATTCATGGATATGCGTGTATCGCAGTGGAAATCTTAAAGAAAGACCATGACTTGAACACTAATTATTCCACATATTTCATAAAGAAAGGCAGTGTTAGTTGAAAGGCGGAGTCAAGAGGCCCACAGAAAAGAAGAAGGAAAAGAGGTGGGAAACAGAGGAGCCCCCACAAGAGAGTAAAGAATGGGCTAAAAGCGATATTGGTGCTATAGCATCTGGGGAAAACAATAATTGATACCTAATGTAGAAAATCGTTCTATTCCTGAGTAATAATTGAACCGAGCCATGGGTGGGTATTAAGCTGTTAGCCGAGCGAGTGATGGTGGCAAATTGGGTTCAAGGATTTAGCATAAAGAGATGCAGCCTCACTAACTCTGAGGTCGCTGAAATATATATGAAAAACTCTATGGATCGTTGTTGCTGATCCCACACACACGGCAGGTTTTTTATTTTTTTTTGGTTCTTCTCTTTTCTTTAAAAAAACTTGAGGAGAGATAAGGTTGGAGAGAGAGGCCGAAGAGAGGTTGAGGAGAGAGATAAGAGATAGTGCTTGAGGAGAGAGGGACGGATGAGAGCTTGAGGAAGGAGATAGAGAGGTCGGACAGAAAGAGACCGAATTGAAGCATATTTTACTATAACTACTTAAAATGCCTACCGACTGAACATGAATGAATAGTGATTCATTATTTTTCCCTTTTTATCCCTTTGCTTTACTTTGATCTGTTCACATATTTCCATTTTTGCCCCCACCATTTTGTTTATTTCCCGTTTTTGTCCTTCTCACTTGCTTTGTTTTATTCAATTAAAGACCGCACACAACACAAATCCTCTCTCATTGTCGGCTGTCTTCCTCCCGAGTTCTCTCTCTCAATTCAGAACCTCTCTTTTCGAGGACAAATACCAGTGCTGGAATTCTTCCTCGAGACTCCTCAGCACAATGTCGGTGAGATCTAATTTCCGGTTTTTTTTCTTTTTTATTTACATGTTGTAATGAAATATTCAGAGGACAAAAAAAGGATTGGAAGGCCCCAGCAAGTTAACGGAAGGTAATCATTTATGCACGGTCAAATACCAGTGCTGGAGCTCTTCCTCAGGACTCCTCAGCACATGTAGGTGAATTTGTTAATTGATGTTTGTTGTTACTCGGAATTATCATCTGCTTCAATATACTGGAATCATCAACATGAACAACTGAGAAACTCAAATCATGTTTCCTTTTATTCTCTGCAGATTTCTTGCTCCTTGTGTGTCTAAAAGTAGCTGCATAAGAAGTAGAACAAGTAGAAAAAGAAGAAGATGCAGATCATGGAGGAAGGTTTATGAAAGTAGCATGATATTTTGTAAGCAGAGTTTTGGCATCTTGTTTCTTTCTTCCATGTTCTTCATAATGATTGGCAAGCCATGGCTGAGACAAGAGTATTCCTAAGGGTAGGATTGGAGATAGATGGGAATTTTATATTTTGTTTTAGTATTTAAAATATTATGTTTTAGTATTATTATTATTTTAAAATTTAAAAAAATTAAATATTTAAAAAAATTAAATTATTTATTATCTTTTATATAGAAATTTAAAATATATGTAACGATGAAATGATAATTTTACGGCTCAATCCACTCAAACCTGCCGCATCACATCTAAATCCCAAGATGTTCAGAACTAATGAGGTTGCAAGGGCGTGATCATTTTGGACCCTTCTAGAGTCACCGCAGGGGCTCTCGCTGGGAGCTGCCGCTAGTGAATTTGAAGTGTTTTTTTTTTTTCATTTTTTACATACATTTTTTTAATATTTTTAAATATTTTAAAAAAATTAAAAAAAAAATTCCATCACTATTAAAAAACATTTTTTAATAAAAAAATAAAAAAAAATACCAGCGGGAGCTCCAAGCGGGAGCTCCCATCGGGAAAAGTAGTATTTTCCGATCATTTTTATCCTCCCCTTTTTTTCCGAGAAATCGCATTGATGGTAGTTTTTTTTTTTTTTAGTTATTTAAAGGGAATGAATAGTTATTTATCATTTGACACTTTCGTTCTTCACCTCCACTTCCATGGTTCTAAAACTTCCACTTTTATTTTAAAATACTAATTTTAATTTTGATTTTGATTTTATGTGTTTGAATTAAAAAAAAAAAAAAAAAAGATATGTTACCCAACTTCTCTTATTTAATCCCATGTGCGATGTGGGAGGGGCTGAAATGCTATGGACATATAAAGAATGGAGGTGGTCTTTATTCTAAAAGACATCAAGTGCTATCTAGCTAGAAGATCCAAACAAGAAAAGAAAAAATGGTAATGGATTTTAAAAAGAAAAAAGCTTCAACCGGATGGGTGCCAAACATGTTTTTTCACAAACCAATAGGAACATGCCACGTAGGCATTTCAGGGGAGAATGAAATGAATGTTAATGCACCGAATATCGTACTCAATCGAATCATCTCTCATTCTATCTTCTTCTCTCTCTCTCTCCCTCTCTCATTTGCGCTCCACTCCGAAAGCTCTAAAGAAATCGTTTTCAGGGTGAAAGGTAAAAAAAAAATGTGTTTGGTGCAGTGATTTCCTTCAATTTTTATTGTCTTTGCCCTTTTGGTAAAAAAACGATCAATATTTTCTTTCTTCCCCTCAATCCTTTGTTTTTCCCCTTCAAACCATCACTCTGGATTTTTTTTTTCTATTGTTTTCCTAAAACTACACAGCTCTCTCTCTCTCTCTCTCTCTCTCTCTCTCTCTCCCCAAGCTCCTTGGTATTTTGTTTTTCTTCGTTTTCCCAAAAACTATACAACTCTGATCTCTCTCCATCCTGTCGAACCCATTCTATCTCTGCGGCAAATGTGGTTTCATTGAGTTCAAAGCAAGATGTGTGGTCTGCTGTACAAGAAAGGGCACTGGTTCAAGCTTTAAAAACCTTTCCAAAGGAAGTCAATCAGCATTAGTGCAAGAAAGTCAATCAACCATCAGCATTGCAACAACGATGCCTAGGAAAAGTGTGAATAAGTGCAAGAAACAATTTACATTGCTAAAGGAGAGCTTTAGAAACAAGAAAAAATCAATATAATTGGTTAGATATGTCTGAGGGTGCATAAAATTGAAAAGGTGCATGAGGGAAATGTTTTGGGGTACTATCTCATGCTTAAATCTTCCATGGTAGGCAATATTCAAGCTACCCTGTACTTGCAGATAAATTTCTTCATCAAGTTTCGATACTGATTTTGTTCCTATGGGAGAGGAGTTCAAGATGGCAAGAGTTATGATGAGTTTGACGGAGGGAGAGGAGGAAGAGAGGAGAACAGATTTTGCTTTGTCGGTGGGAGTTGGGTTGGGGACAACAAATGTTGTCACAGTGAATATCAAGATTGGGGGGGAGAGGAGAGGGGGCCTACGGATACATGCATGCACCTCTATTTTCATCTTGCTGAAATATTCAGTGCATTAGCTTTCATTTCACTCTCCTATGTAATGTCTACATGGTATGTTCCTATTGGTCGGTGGAAAAACATGTTCGGCATCCATTCGGCCTGAAGCGCCACTCTTTGGAAAGGGCAATGCTAGGATTCGTGGATCTCATTCATTTTCCCAATTGGCTTTTTTTTTTAAGTTTTTTTTTTAACTTAATGATTAAGAAAATATTATTTAATAATATTGTGATTTTTTTAGAAAAAATATTAGAAGTGTTAAAAAATGATGCGAATTTTTTTTTAACTTTTTTTTTACATCATTTTTTTAACACTTTTAATTTTTTTTTTAAATACAATATTATTAAACAAGATTTACTTAACTACTAAATAAAAAAAAAACTAAAAAAAAAAGGAAGAGAGAGAGGGAAAATGAGCAGGATCCCTATCATTTTTTTCCCTATAACATGGCGTGATCAGTGTAACTTTGCAATCACAAATTAGCAATGATGTTACAATCTATTTACGTTTTATTTACAACTTATCAATAAAATAATATATTTTTTTAATCCAAACACATCAAATCAAAATTAAAATAAATATTTAAAAAAAAAGTTGAGTTAACTGGCACAAAAATTAAAAGATCTAATTACCTTAGCATCATAAGGGATGTCTCATGTCTAGAGAGGTCAAATCTGTCTAATAATTAATTAGAGGCTAATTTCCACTTATAAAAAAAAATAGAGACTAATTTTCCTATAAATTTGATTGTCAAAAAGTTTCAAATGGCAATTAGAAGTCCTAGTATCCATCTTATATAATGCAAGAGAGCTACACGTCAAATGATCGAGGTTTTTAAGGACCTTTTAGTAAAACAGGACTTAACGGAAAAATAATAAAAGTTACTATTCACAATTAGATAGCCACTTATTATAATAAAGTAAAATATATATATATATATATATGTAAGATAGGGGCACTCATAGTTGGCACTCCTTTCCTTTCTCTTAGGGGTCATGAATCGGGGGTTATGCTTAGAGGGGCTATTACCTCCCCCTTTGGATGACACATTGGTATCACAAAGAAGTTCTCTCTCTCAAATGGTTCTTTTTAGTCCCGGCATCTAGACTGTAGAATATATGGGTGTTGCTCTAGTGTATTGCCACGTAGTACACTCCACCATTGCCAGGAGGATTTTGGATGAAAAACAACAATAACGGAGAATCTGTGGAACAACTGTACTAGATCCAAGATATTTCCTATGAGGTAATGTTGCTTCTGCTGTATACTTTGATTTCAAATGGATGGCCACACCATTGCTGAAAGAAAAATTATTTACATTAGCATGTAGCCGCAGCACACTCAATGTATTGAGTTAAAAAAAAAAACATCATGTGATATGTGCTGCGGCTATAGGCTGATGTATAGCCATTCTCTTGCTGAAATATTGGATGGGTTTCAACTTTAGACTTAGTTCAAAAGAGTCATGTCAATCTTTTCTAAGGGTATCCTAATTTTTTTACTTACCCTTACACGTGGTAAAGGAATACCCTCGTTTATGTCGGTCTTTTCTCTCATATCTTTCAATAAAGAAAAAATCTATACATCGGTCCTTGTTTATTATCAGCCATTGCACACTTGACGTGTAGACTAGGTTCACTAACAACGAACCGGTTCCTTGCCTCAGCCCCCTCTCCCCGAAGCCCTCAGTCCCTCTCAAATTCGAAAGTGTGCTCTGCCGAAACCCAAACTGCTTCTCTGTGAAACCCTTAATCCCCTCACGTTTCTAATCCAACTTCGTCACTGTAAATCCCTCAACTTTACTCACAAAAACAGGAACCTCCTTCTTCTTCTCTGTGAATCGCAAAAAATCCCCTGACGATTTCGAAAACCCCAAATTCTCTAAGTCTTCTCCTTATAAATTGCGGAATATGTTTCCGATTTCGAGACCTTCTTCTTCTTCTTCTTCTTCCACTTCTTCTCTATGATTCTCTGAGTCCCCTCATGTGCATTATGATTTCCCCCTCCCCTGATTCGCTTACACGGTGATTTTCCCCGATGTGATTTCCCCCATCTCAATCCCGCAACCCTTCATCTCAGTCCCGCGACGGTGTGAGACCAAACACGAAACCGCGTCCAGAGATCTGCAGTAAAGGTGATCTTCTTCAAATTTTCTCTGTGATTCTAAGATTTAGGCATACATTCGTCCAGAGATCTGGTTTTGGAATGCCATTATCTTAATTTTCTAGTACAATCCCACAAGCAAAAATTAGGCACTACCGCACTAGTAATCCCTGGAAGCTTTCTTTTTCTATTTTATTTTTTGTGAGTGAAAACTGGGAATAATTATATAAATTACTTGGCTAAAAGTTCACGGTGTTGTTTTTTCTTGCTTATTCAGGATTTCTAAGTATTAGAATTAATCCCCACAATAGTGGTATTTGTTTGATTTGATCTGGTGTCGGGTAACAAAATCTATAGTTGAAATGATGTGTGTGTGTGTGTGTATCTTCGTGCTTTTAATTGATACTAAATCTTAAGTACTTTTGTAGGGATGTTACTTATGTTTCTGGCGAATCAGTCATTGCTGCAGCGGGAAGGAGTTCCAATGGTGTTAATGTGGTTATATGGGATACATTGGTTCCACCTTCAAGCTCTCAAGCTTCCATTATATGTCATGAAGGTTTTCCTCTTAGTTTGAAACTGCACATGGTGAAACTGGTTGCATGTTACCATCTTTATTTGCCAAATTCTATTGATTTGTAGTGGAATTTGTAGGTATTTAAAATAGAAAATACATACAAACTAGTTACGTTATTATACGATATTCCCCCAAGTTTTTCCTTGAAAATAAGGGTGAATTTTTTGGTGGTGACATAAGTATTCCAAAAATATTGACTCATGAAAGTTGCCTGTAGGTGATGCAAATTATGATGACAACTATTGACAATGTAAGATATAAATTGAAGTTACCTAATGAGAAATTGATTATGAATATGCTAATTACCTCTCTCACTCAAATAAATTGTTTTTATCCTCCATATAAAGTAAGGTTTAGGTTATCGTTTCATAGATTGCTATGGTTTAGGTCTAGATTCTTGGCAGCATCATTTGTGGAAGTTCATTAAAAAAACAAATTTCTAAATGCATCAGATCTGGAACATTGACCAACCCACCACCCATCTTCAACTTTCTTTAGGTGCTCTAGCCATACTTTTTAGTTTGTAGATTGCCATTCAGCTATAATAGTTAACAATATGCATTTCTAGCAGTAAAGTTGTTCATTCATTCCCTTTTGTTGTGAAGGTGGAGCCCGCTCCCTTGTTGTGTTTAATAATGATATAAGAAGTGGCAGCAATGGTGGTGATGTTGGACTCCATGACTTCCTGTGTATTGCTACCAGTAAGAGTAAGCGTAATAGGCACGCTAATAATGGTGAAAGCATCAGCTCATTTTCAAGTTCTGACATGCAAACATGGATTACTAAAAATGTTGGGGACCAAAAAATTATCTTTTGCATAGCATGAAATGTCCCTCCCCTAAATGAGTTTGTTGTGAAATGTTCATATTGTGTGCAGGGAGAGGCGAAATACGAATTTTTGAATGGTCCAGCTGTAATGGTACTTCTCAAGTGGTGACCTTTGTTGACCTTTGTAAATTAACCGTTGTAATGAAAACAGTTTAGCAATTGGTTTGGATTGAATAACGTTGTAATGAAAAGTTGTGTAAGAGCATTCACATTGGCTTCTTCAAATAACTTTTCATCTCTAAATTTAAATAACTTTATAAAAAATTGGCCCACATTGAATTAGTTAAAGACTTTTCATCTTAAATATTATTCTTTCCCATTTATGCATTCAACGCTTTTTAGTAATCACATCAAGCTAGTACATGTCTTTAGCAGTTTGTTTGGTTAATAGAGATTGGGACACAAAGTAGGAAAGGAAAGAAATGGAATGAGAAATTTAAATCTGTTGTTTCCTTTTGCTATGTGTTGTTCTTGGAAAATAAGAAACATTAAATTACTCGTAAAGAAATTTATTAAAGACTGAAACTTATTCGACTCTGGTCTGTCGACTCTGGTCTGTCTCCTTTTCTGCTCATCCTTTTCTTGTAAGTGTTTTTAGCAAAGTGTTTTGTTTCCAGGGAAGAGGAGGAATTTAAAAAAAATTGGAAAACCTTGGAGTTCTGATTTGTCTTTTTTTTCCCTTGAAAACTTATGAAATCTCCATGTAAGTTTTAACAACATATGAGAAAATGGAGGAAGAAAATTAAATAAACTTTGTATAGGTTGCTCTATTTTATTACATCTCAAAAGAGAAACCATGTTAGTTCTAGACAACTATCTTACTGGACTTTAAAAAACTGAGGGGAATGAGTAATGGTTGAAAATTCTCTTGAGCGGTGTGCATTTATCACTTTTTACCCTAAACTTCCATGACACCAAAATTATATGCTCACCTTTGCCTTCTGAATGTTTCAAAGTCACAGCTCCTTGAGCCATTGTAAGACTTTTTCACTTTATAGAAAATATTACTAATTTGTTGTTGTCATTTTCTCCTCTTATTAATTTGAAACTTGAAATTCTTGAATTGTACATAGGGAGAAACAAGATGTCAATTTTTTATTTGGGCAGATATACTTCAATCAATACTATTAAAACAGTTCTGACAAGAGAAAATGAACTTCGGAAGAGAGACGATGCTTTATTGTTGCGTGAGTATGAAGCTCAAAAAAAAAAAAAACAAACTAATAGAGAGAGAATAAGCTTCACAAACAAGAGAACGAACTTCAAAGAATGATAGTAGAGAATATGAATGCACGTATTTAGTTGTGTCTATATTGGATTGTATCTCTTGTAATAGTTTTTGGTTGGTTCTGAATGTAGATTTATCATGTTAGTTTTAAATGTAAATAAATTGATCGGATCCTAACATGTATGTATGTTATCTATGAATATAGTTATGACAGTTTATTATGGATATTAAGTTCACTTTTCTGCATTGTAGTTGGCATGCTTTTTGGAGTAATTTTTGGAGTTGGCATGACTTTTGGAGTTGAAATGTGGCAAGGAAATGCTAACATTTTTTTTCCTATATTCTGATCTAAAGATATAATTAACTTTTTATGGAATTGGTTATCATGAGATGTATAGATAATTATTGAGACTGGTGAGTACTAGCTATTTGACATCAATTGTATTGGACTTAAAAGAGTATTAAGACCATGGTAGTACTAGTAATGTGTCTATTCAATTGCTCATCATCCGTTGTTGATCATGCTTTCCTCTGCTTCTTTACACTTTTAAGGAATCCATCAAAATTCATGGGGTAAGCATCACCTCTTAGTTCTTTTATTAGTATATAAAAGTGTGTGTATTTAGTACTAAATATTTTTCCAGAACAAACATATATATTTTAATTAGCAGCACAACCTTAATTAATTACAAGCAGTACTCAAAAACTCTCAAAGTATAATATAGATGGGAATAAACAAGATGAATCGATTATACATGTGTTTTCTTGTCTCCAATGCATCAATATTTCTTTTTGGGAATAAACAGAAACACGTACAAATTCCTACACATATATAACAATCTTTCACAAATATTGAATAATGACCCTTTGACTGACTCTTTACTAACATGACTAGATTTTCCCATCAGCATGTTAAATACAAACAATTCTTATGACTAGAGAAATGTTAAATTGTCTCCACTTATCAAAGTAATATTCAACCCGAAACATATACTCTCTTTCAATATCAGACAACACCATATTTGACAAGAAAATAACTCAAAAGGGCCATTGAGGAAACATTTGGCACTGTTCCTACTGCACAATTTAGTGTTGGCAGCTTATCTACTTAAAATCAACACCATATTTGACATGGCCTTTTGTCAACAGTGCTTAAGACATATCTTTTTTTGTCTGTTCTATTTATCAAAGTAGAAAATGAAATAGGAGGAAAAGTGCTGAGTTTTAAAAGAAAAAAAAATTGCAGGAACTTAACAGAGTATGTGTGTAAAGGAGCCCCATTTTCTGGAAAGTGCACAATTATACCAAAACATATAAAAAAAAAAAAGCATTTGTTTTAAGCCTTTAAGGCTTGGGGTCTGATACAATAAAAGGAAAAGTGCTGAGTTCTTAAGTTCAATAGCGAATGTTTACTAAAAACAAAGCTTATATATGATGTCAAAGCGGTAAGAAAAAGAACCTGCTAACCACACAGACAAAAAAGAGTGCTAAAGATTTGCATAAAAAAAGAAGCAAATACTACAATAAAGAAATATAGTAGGCTCCCTTAAGGGAACAAAGCACAAATATGAAATGAGATGATCCCTTTTTGTATTGTGAATTGATTTTTCTGGGGGCCAAATTATTTGGTGCTGCATTCTCTCCATTATAGGAAGGACATGTTCTTGATTTACATAAAGGAGTTCTCTCTTCTCTCCATGATGCATTGAATTCACATTTGATAGTGATGGTCATGATCACAAATTATTGTATGCCCAAGAAAAGAAAGTAATGGGTACAAAAAGGTAAAAGAATCATCATTGATGATTAAGATTCATATTTCATCAAGATAATGAAATTTTTTGGGTTTAGGATTCTGATGAAGTTAGAATTAATCTTTGTTGAACAATCAATAATCATGAGAATGAAGTACTTTAGTTGTAATTAATATGCAAGTAATTCAAAATTTTCCATTTGCAAAAGTTGCTTCCATCATGTCTAAGATATTTGTCATTTGCAAAAGCAAGATGCTCTCCCTTTCCAACAGAGCAACCTCCAATTTGGAGAATGAAGATGATACAAAGGGCCCAAGAAATGGATTTGCAATTGGTTTGGTAAGAATAACACCATTTTTTCTACCCTGATTTATTATTGCTTTGGTTTGTGTACCTTTAAGGAATTATTTCTTTGATGATGTATTTTAAGTCATCTTGTCTTACATACTCACCTATAATTTTTTTTATTTAACTAGTTTTCCAATTATGAACATAGGAAAGAGTTGCGATGTCACCATGCCTCTAAATAGTTATGAAAACAGCGGGTCAAGCCACTTCTAGATCTTTTTGCTATCTTGGATGTATGGTTCTGTTTAAAGGAGCTAGTAAAAGGTATAAATTTTAGTTCTTCAAGAATTTGAGACCATGTTGTTGTATATCAAGCCTGTGAAACTCTTTCTGGTATATTCCCTCTGTGTTTTCCCCTTCCAACCAGTCCCAGCCAATAAATCTCGCTCGTTTCAATTATTATCAACAACTAAAAAATCAGTGGCATACATACAACATCAACAACCCAAAAACCCTACAAAACACAGATCAAACAAATATCAAATCGCAGATCCATAAACACATAAATACACAATATGAGTAATACTAGAAATGGAGAGATGAAACGAAAAGAGAAAAATAAAAACCCTTTTCTTTAATTTCTTACCCTTGTAAGACGACATACGGTGGGTCTCGGCAGCTACAATACCAGTGGAGGATTGAAGCCGTGCGGAAATGGTGAAGCTGGAGAAGCCATACGGAAATGGTGAACCCGTAGAGGAAAATATCCGAATGTTCCCCAATGACACGAAACTCCCTACTCACGAAATTTGTTTTCTACAAAAAAAAAATCCAAAATGCCAAAACATAGTGATATCTCCGTCTCTCATTATTTTGCTTTACAAAAAAATAGGAATAGCAAACCTCTATTTGAATCCACGTTTAAATCCGCACGTCCCAATCCAACGGGGAGCTGGCTGATTTTTCTCCCACTGATTTGCTTTCGTTGGTAGTATTTTCTCTCTATGATTTCTGAAGAAGCAAAGAAGAACGCGCCGGGGTGGGGGGGATTCAAATGAACCTTCTGGAGCAAAACGCACTTCCCCGCACGTTTTCTTTATATTTTTCTTTAAAAAAAAAAAAGAGAGAGAGAGAAAGCCACGTAGGCTGGAGTGTGGAGGTTGCATGAACAATGGGTGGTTGTGTAGTAGAACTCTAAAGTAAAATGTACATCAATACGCTTAGAGGGATATCAGGAATGAAACTTACTCAAGCGATCAAGGGTCTCGTTGGCTAGTTCTGATCTATTTTTACATCGTTTTTTTTTTTATCCAAATTTCAACCGGAGTTTATCCGGTTTTACTACAATTCAATTAGACCAACTTTTGACATCGAAGAGGCCAACAAAAAGATGTTCACATTATAAAATAGTGGTATCGATAGAATTTAAGCACAAAGCCACAAACTAAAGCCTATTACAAATTTCATGGCGATAAGAATTCAAGTCATGCGAGGAACACTGCATTTGACAACACTATTAATTAAAGTTTTTTTATTAAATTCCTGAATTTTTTAAAAAGATCATTAAATATTTCTTTGAATTCAAGTGCTAATGCAAACCTGAAAGTACTTACCCAAACTAGTTAACTTAGACTTCACTAACCTCTATATCAGAACCATCATCCCCTCCAATGGGTGCATCATCATCTTCATGAACAGGAAAGTTCAACACAACTGGAAACTGCAACTCCAATGAAGTTATGGTAGTCGTTGTGCTGTCCTCAAATGGCTCTCTGGGCATCCCAGTTTCTTGAAGCCGCAGTGCATAATTTAGGTAATATAACATATCCTGCATAGTTGGCCTCTCAATACTAAATGCCTTCAAACACTTTTCTGCAATATCACCAAATATTCTCAATGAACTTGGCTTAATGTTACCAACAAGCACCAGATCAATAATCTTCTTGCATTGGCCTTTCTTTTGCCACGACATCCCCCATTCTGCTAAGTTCACCTCATCCAACCGAGATGACTGTATGATAGCCGGTCTAGCACAGAGAACTTCAAGAAGTACAACTCCAAAGGAGTATTCATCAGATTTCTCTGTCAACTGTAAGGTTGTAAGGTATTCTGGATCAAGATAACCAAAGCTACCCTTTACACCCATGGTGAAGTTTTCCGGATCAGGAAGGCCAGATTTTGAAAGACCGAAGTCGGCAACTTTAGCCACATAATGTTCATCGAGCAAAATGTTTCACTACAAGGAATTTGCCTTTTACCGGCATTTTTTCTAGCGCCGCATTTAAAATCGACGGAACTGTTAAGCAATTACGACGACATTGGTTGTCGCTGCAAAATTAAAGGGTCGTTATTGAAAATGGGCACTAGTGAACAGAACTTAGTTCTATTGCAGCGGATAGTAATTTTTCCAGGCGAATTTGTGCGTTGCAAAAGGATCCCGTCTTTGCGTCGGTACTATAACGTCGGTAAAATTTTTTGTTGCGGCGATTTTTAAATAAACCACCGTAAAAGGACATGTAATTCCTTTCGTGCCTCACGCTTTCCCCCTTTGTAATTCATAGGAAGAATAGAAAACTTCCGATACCATAAGTGGGTTCTATTTCCACTTCAGTTAAGGCACTGTATATGATAATGAAACCCCTTCCCCAATGCATAAAATATTTATTCTTGTCAATCCCACAAACGAGATTTAAGAATAAGGTTAGTTGATTGAACGAGAGGAATATGTCCAGGGATCAACTGGTACTGTAGCGTTAAGGAATCACTTTTCTTTTTGGGGGAAAAAACTGTTCAAGAAACCTAGAAAATGAAAAGTAAAAAGCAGCGAAAACATATTCGTCATGTCTGTTTAAAGGCCACTTTGGCGTGAAAAGCTACGGTTTACATATCTATTTCACTTAACTGTAATCAGCATTTCCTTACCAGTATTTTAAAAAAAAAATTTAGGAGTGTGGGTTAAAGGCAACAACAAACAAGTTCTCCATCCCTCATATATCGATTTCCTTGCCTACAATTTTCTACGTTTGTTGGTTGACATAATATTGAATTATGCAGGTGAAAGATGAAGAAAATTAATCATTTGGGTCATAATTCAGCCACATGCTGCATAAGAAATGTTAGATGATTATAGAATTGCCTATTTGATTCTGGGAAATTATTTGAAGGTACTAAAGTTTTGAGCATCCCACGACGGCACTCACTTAACGTCCGTTGCTCAGGTGGCCATGAAAGACAGCATGAAGACGATGAAGAACCATGAAGACGGACTGAAATCTGAACTTCATTTTGGCGCCTAGGTCTGAAATCGGTCTTCTTCCGTCTTTTTTTTTTTAATAATATAAAACTGACGTGACTAATGCCATGTCAGACGATTCCGCAACAGGTACCCGAAGACGGGTACCTGTAGCAGAATTGATAATTAAAATTATTTTTTAAAGTGACTGATCTAAGACTGTAGTTGAGACTGTTGAGTAGCTTAAAATGCCCAATCTGAACCTGTTGGCTGTTGCAACAAGGAGCTTCCGATGGTCACAATCTTCTAAAATGCTTTGGTAGTTTTGAATATAATCATTCTGGGACAGAGAGTTTTGAAGATAGATTGGTTTGGTGGCATTCCATACTAAATAGAGGAGTCCAACGATTATAGGGATTTCACACAAATTGATATGATTTTATGTGATATGTTAAATTATTTTATAACAAAATAAGTAATTAATAATATGATATATCACATAAAATCACATCAATTTATGAAGAAAAAAAACTCTATTTGCACTCGGGAGGGGTTACCCCCACGTACACGGGCCTCCACGTGGTCGCCAAAAACGTTGTGTTTCATTTTGCAGCCCTCAACTTGTCACATGCAAGCAGATAGACTGCCAACGCTGTATTTCATTTGCAGTCCACAACTACTAGACTCCCCTTCGTCACAGACACCACCAAGCAATAGCATCCCCACCCACAAAGAGCTTCACCACAGCGAGACATCTTTGCTTCCCATCTTCTTCACCACAAAAACATGTTAGCATTATAACACCCGGACCTAACCAAACTCTATTTTTATCTATTTATTTATTTTTAGTTCATTTATTTTATTATATCTTCTTCACATATTTATTTTGTTTTTAAACACTAGATTTAATTTTGTTTTCTTTTTTTGTTTTCTGTTTTTATTTTTTTCTTTTTCCCCTTGGTCTGCCTCTCATCCACGGCATGCATACACACGCTTTCGTTCACGGCATGCATGCACACACACGTCTCTCTCGTCTCTAGGGTTTCACCTCACATATATAGATGCATATGTTTTTCCCAAGCAATGAGAATTTACCCAAACACTGTCGCCGCTAGAAACTCCTCCCCACGCAAACAGCAACCGCAGCGTTGCATGCCGTCCCACCGTCCAACTTCAGTGCACGTCCTCACAACCGCTTGAAGACCAGCCGCCGCGCAGCATCCCAGCCACTGCCTCGATCAAACCTAGCCCAAAACACACGAACCACCGTGCGATAGCTCTGTCCAAGCCCCACGAGAAACCGAACAACCACCACCGAAGGGCAGTCCCACTGCCAAGCCCTTCCACGCTGCAACCCTCACGACTGGCCCCTCACACGACGGAAAACACTAGCCCGAAGTAGAACCAACCACAGCAAGCCTCCACCAGCAGCCTCACGTCGCGCAGATAAGCCCCGAAAGAAGCCAAAACTGCTCTGTTTTTGCATCAAGAAACAGAGTACTTCCATAGCCAGCCCCTCCACTTCGACGCCACTTCCACAGAGAGTTCCGTCGGCCACCTCACGTCACCCCGAGCCACCCAACTCCATCGTAGCTCCACCTCTCTCAATGAGCCTCCGTCGCAGGCCTCCTTCTCGTCTCACGGTCTGATTTCCTCCCCTTCCGCACGCTGTGGACCCTCGCTCTCTCACTCTCCATTTTTTTTCTCCCTCTCTCGTGCTTAACCCAACTTGACAGCATGTCCGCCGCACGCTTGCTCTCCAGCCACGTCGCCACTGCCTACGCAGTCCAGCCATCGCACGCTGCCACTTGATTTTCCTCCGTGGGTAAGCTTTGTCGTGCATGCTATGTGATTTACGTAGTTTTCTTTTGTTAGTTTTCAAAGAATTAAATGAAATTATTGTAATACCCTTTACTACATGTTTTATTAATGGCCTTTTTAAACTTTTATTATGTTTTAGTACGCTGTTATTTAATTATGATTACAGAAAATTATTTTAACATGTTATTAAGTAAAGTTTTGTTTTTAAAGTAAATAATATTGGAGTAATGTTATTTTTACACTTTAGATATGATTTAGTCCTTTTAAAAATTAGTTATGGTTTATTTTCAAATATTTTGAGATAATTATATTATCTAGTATTAAACTTTATAAGTTGTTTTCATTAATAAATAAGTTAGACTTTTAAATGTTTTTAGTCGAAGTTATCAAATGGACATCAACGATTTTAGAAATGGGTGAAATATTTTAAGGTTATGAAATTTTAGGTTTTGAGGAATTAAGTAGGTTATTTTAGAAGTTTAGGATTAAATATCGTAATAAGTGGTTGATTGGAAATTTATGAGAATTACTTGATTATTTTATAGGTGACGATTGTTAATTGTTCGACATTTTGAGGAAAATTCTGAAAAGCTAAGAAGTTCAGGTAAGCGGAGTTCCTATACTAGACTTTGCATTAAAATAAAATAAGCTGAGGTTATTTTTGGAAAATATACATATTTGATTTTGAAAAGAATTGGAACTATCTTAGTTATTTGTTCTGCATTACGCATGAGATCCTGTTTAAGAAGAAAGCATTTTCTATCATGAATGGTGTATACATGAGCTTATTTTTGACATTCTGTTTCTGAACTTTGAAAAAGAGAGCGAATATGAAATTTGTGCATAAATTATGTTGTGATATGATTTTGTTCTATTCCGAAGATTTTTGTTCAGTACTCTGTTTGGATAAGACGTGATTTCTGAAAACGTTTGGCATGACTCTTTGATTATGAGTTTGATTTTGTTTCCTCTTTGTTCAGTTACGGCCCTGCCACTGGTGATAATAGTGCCATACGGCCCAACCACGGGTTACAATAGTGGCATATGGTCCAACCACGGGTTATAATAGTGGATACGGCCCAACCACGGATAGGGGTGTAAACCGGTCGGTCCGGACCGAAGAAACCAACCGGACCGGACCGACCAAATGCATGGTCGGTTTCGGTCCAATAAATAGGAGAATTTCGGTCTTCGGTCCGGTCCCGGGATGGAGATTTCTCGGACCGGACCGGACCGACAGAATAAAAAATAAAAATAAATAAAATATTATATATATTATTTATATAATAATTGTACAATTAATAATATAAAATTTTAAATATGTTATTAATACTTGTTAATATTTTATAAATTAATAATATTTTATATATATCTTCATCAAACCTATCACTATTAACAATATAAAATTTTAAATATGTTATTAACACTTGTTAATATTCTATGAATTAACTAATATATAATATCAATTAGTTAATTATATAATAATTATATAAATTAATAATGTAATTTATTATCATTAACCATATAAAATATTTTTTTATTGAGTTTGTTACATAATTCACATTAATAAGTCACTTAATTTAATTTAGTATTTTAAATAAATTTTTTTTATTAATTGATTTAAAAAAAAAAAAGGCCGGACCGAATGGACCGACCGGACCGGACCTGACCGATAATTACCGGTTCAGTCCAGTCCCTATGGGGTGTTCAGTCCGGTCCGGTGATGGACCGAAAATCACCAGACCGGACCGGACTGACCGGTTTACACCCCTAACCACGGGTAATACTAGTGGATACGGCCCTGCCACGGGTTATAGTAGTGGTCTCTATTTTAAGTACACACCTTGGTGACAGAGTATTTTATGTTCTGCTTGGCTATCCGCAGATGCACAACCCTACCACGGGGGTTATACATGGCCTCTGTTCTAATATGATGTTCTGATGATGATGATGATGATGATCATTTATGCTATGCCAAAGAATACTTTTGAATGAAATTATTTCTAAATCTTCGCTCTGATATTTTGATAACATATTTTGCTTCCGTACTCTGAAAATAAAAATGTTTTGTTCTGCATTCTGATTTCTGTAATTGCTCATGTTTACACACTAGTATATATCATCTGCTTACTGAGTTGTTTATAACTCACCCCTTATCTCCATATATTTTTCAGATAATTTTGATGGTTCAGCTGGAGAACAAGAGTAGAAAGTTTAGCAAGGTGTGATGATCGTAGTGGAATAAGTGTTTGAGGGTACAAATGCTTATTTGAGGGTCGTAGTTAGTAAACTGATTTTTTTTTTTTGGTATTTGATTTGATGAGTTGAGGATGTTTTCGAGTTTTGGAGAATTTCTAATTTATGTTATTGGGGATTTCTTTATTGTCGCCGTGGAGGAACTTAGATTTTTGGATTGATTAATTGGATTAATATTTTATGAAATTTTCTGAATTTTATAGTTGTGTTATTTAAGTTAATTTTAAGTATTAAGAGTTAACTTTCCAGACCTTCGAGAACGGGGCGTTACAAGCATTCTCAACTTCATCTTCTTCATTTTTCGTCTTCGCTGTCGTGGATCCAACCATGCCCTGCCATCATCTTCCCCTTTCCCACAAAGCCTGAAACCCTAACCCACGAAGGGCTTCATTTTGGCGGATGATGCTCATTCGCCAAAATGAAGCTTGAACATAAGATACCTCGTTAGTCTAAATATAAGATACCTCGTTCAAACTATTAAACAAAGAAAATAATTTTAAATTGTTTAATTAATTATATAATTTTATGATTTTTTTGTATATTATATTTTGTAACTAATCTTTTTAATTTTATTATTTAAATTTCAGGTTGAAATGTCTACTAGGGGAAGGTCAAAGCATGTCAGACCAAGAGAACAAGGTTATTCTAATAGTACGGTCAATACATTCTTAGGCCTTAAAATTTTATTAGAGCGTCAAGTAAAGATCGACGATTTTTAGGATCTTCTTTTTTAGGGCCGCTTCTTAACATCGGTGTTCGTGAAGCACAGTTGGTCACCGATTATGGACCACAGGGACAAGGCGTTCCAGTTCATGACATATATTGATCTCGTCGCCGACTTTTATAGAGGGCTTGGTGCCTTCAGTTTGGATGCTAATAGTAAATATATTATCAGATACAAGGTATTTCATTCCCGTTCTCGGTAGACATACTTGATTTTATCAACATTGCATGCTTGGAGACTACATATCCAAACATGGTGTCCAGGGAGTCTACAGCTGATGAGGAGACAGCTGAGGACAAGGGCACTAATCCTGATGGACTGGATGGCATCTCGGATGCTAAGGTGAGGCAGTTAGTTGTTGGTCCAAATGCTCCTCTTTATAATGGGATGAAGAGCATCAAACGGATTCATTTATCAGAATTTTTCAAGATTATGAACTTAATCATCTCCCACAACATTGACCCTCAGCAGCACAAGACGGAGGTTGGCATGGATAGGGCGAGATTTATGATACGTGTCACATGTATGATGCCTATCGACCTAGTGGGTTATATGTTCACAAGATGCGATCAGAGGTTTCATACGTTATGATAGATATTTTGTCGTTCAACCTCCTGATCACATGATTTCTATTGTCAGTTGGGGTCTTACCTGATGTTGCTGAGCGTATTTGGGAGCCGATTGGACCGATCAACGCCTCCACCCTATCACGGAGTACGGGGCACTCGAGACTTCATCTTCGTGCTCCTACTACAGAGTCGGTCAATACTCAAACCATAGATAAACACCCAACTGATCATGGGGTATCGGCCAATGAGACATCCACCCAGGCCGAGGCATCACGCACTCTTACTGCTAATCAGATTGCTGATATAGTGCGTACAGAGATCCATATTGCCTTCTTTGGCTTACGTACAGAGATCACGGGTGCCATTGATCACATGTCTCGGACTCAGGAGATGATCTCTACTCGATTGACACAGATAGAGACAAAAATAGATGCAATTGGGAATGTCCTCAAAGAGTTGGGGACATAGTATTTTATATATTTTGTTTTATTTTTGGTATGGACAATATTTGATGTTTTGTAAGTTTAATTAATTATGCATTATATCTTTTTTTTATAAATTAATTGTTTATTACTATTATTATTTCGTTCATTGATTAAATGTTTTATTAAATTAGTGTCATCGTTCGAGCACATTATTACCGTTCGAACATTATTTGATCATTTGAAAATTAGTGATCTACATGTTCGAACGGTGTAGATGGATGTTCTCGCGCTTAACCTGCCAATTTTTTTCCCAACCACAAATAATTATTTTATAAGTGACAAAATTTATCATCCCTAAATATATCGTTCTAACGTGTTCAAAAGGGATGCATGTTTCAATATTTTTTTAGAACGAAATTAAAATTTCGTCCTTAGATCTAACGTTTTGGGACGATTTTCATTTTGTTCCAAAGAAAAATAGTCTCAATAGCTCAAAATTGTTGTAGTGGCACAAGGAATGAGGCACATACTGCAAGGCCAGAAAAAATATACATTGTAAGTAGGCTTAGTTTGGGTATTGAGAAAGAAATATTCTCATAATATTTGTGAGAATACCTCACTACTATTTATTATTTTATTATTATTTTTCACTCATTTTTTACTACTATTCACTATTATTCAATATTCTATCATTACTTTTTTATTACTATTCATAGAATATCTAAAAGTACATCACTACCCAAACGCAACCTAAAATCCTTAACGCTTTCAAGATTGCAAACTTAGAAGATTCCTGCAGCTGGGATTTTTAAATAGATTAAGGCTGAGATCCAATCATAAGTAAAAAAAAAATAAAAATGTTCAAGTGGAAGTTCTTTTCAGGGTACGTACTGAGCTAAAGAGTAAGGCATAATTGAATTGAAAATTGAATGGGAGAGAAGTGTGGATCGAAAGAATCTTATATATAGGAGTAGTAGTGAAGCATGGATTTCCATGGATGTTTGGTGATAGTTATTACTTCCTCACTCTAAATGAGACTCACGTGTAACTGAGGATTGGAATCTTCAAAGTTGATGACCACCCAAAAGCAACATATAAAGGGATTACATGAATCTTGAATCACGTATACGCAAATCAAAATGGTAAAAAGATCAATGCTAAAGACGGGATAAAGTTGATGTCGAGCAGTAATCTTATCGTGCAATATTCGTAAGTTGCACGGAACTAGGGCTGTAATCGAGCTGAGTCGAGCCGAGCCGAGCTGATCTTTGACTTGCCGAGCTCGGCTCGACTCAAAATATTCGAGCTCAAGTTCAAGCCCGAGCTCGAATTTTTTTTTTTTTATTCTTTGTTCTAGCTCGACTCGATAAATTAAACTCTCAACTCGAGCTCGTCCCACAAACGAGTTCGAGCCGAGCTGAGCTCAAGCTCGAATTGTTTATTTTTTTATTTTTTTGAATAAAATTTAATAATTAATAAATTAAATAAAAAAATAAAAGATTTAATATTGAATTTATATAACTAACAAGTAGAACCTCTATTGAATTATAAATTTTTAAAAAGTTTATAAATAATTAATATCTAACTAGTTGATATTTATCCAAAATAACAATCTATTATATGCCTACATATATTATTAATACATACACTTAATATGATAGAATATATCTATTTCATATATGGTTCCTACATACTAGTATATGAAATTATTAAATTTTATCAACTAATTATTATATAAATTATAAAATATACATACGTGTATGTATATATTTATCAATATATAAATGAGTTTTAATCGAATCGAGCTAATGAGTCGACTCAAGCATAAACGAGCGGGCCTTAACGTGCCTTAATCGAGTCGAGTCGAGTCGAGTTTTGTTGAGTATGTGTCATTTACAAATCGAGCGGATATCTGCTTTCACGAACGAGCTTTCTTTTCACTAATCAAGTTCGATTCGAGTTTAATCGAACGAGTATCGAGCGGGCTATCGAACAGACTGGTTCATTTACAGTCGTACGCAAAACACAACTTTCAGCATATCATCCATGCATTTAAAACAATACAAAACTATAGAAACTCTTATTCCGCAGTACTCCAACATTCTTCATAGTTATAATAGCAGTTTCTGTGTTTTCATTAAAGAATGAAAGAAGACGAAGAGTTTTCTACTTTTAAAATTTTATGAACTTTAAAATTATGATCATTTGTGAAAAGGTTGAATGGCATGGCTTAATCTATATGAGCAAAATTGTTGATCCATAAATTATACCCAGAGAAAAGAAAATGAGAAAACATGTTAATTTGGAAATCAGTTATATATAGATGGCTTATAAATATCCGAGGCAAGACTCATATATATATATATATATATATATATATATATATATATATGTAATAGGGGCATCACCAGTGGGCACCTCTTCCCCTTCTCTTGGGAGTCATGAAGTGGCTCTTAAACCACTTCATGAGATTTGATGGCTAGCCCTTAATGGCTAACAAGGGGTTATGCTTAAATGGGCTACTATTACCTCCCCCTTTGGATGACACACTGGCATCATAAAAAAGTTTTCTCTCTCAAATGGTTCACCATAGTCCTGGCATCTAGGTTGTAGAATATGTGGGTGTTGCTATGATATATTGCCATGTAGCAAACTCCACCATCGCCAAAAGGATTTTGGATGAACAACAACGACAACGGAGAATCTGTGGAATAACTACACTAGAATCAAGATATTTCCAATGAGGTAATATCGCTTCCGTTGTATACTTTGATCTAATATTTCAAACAATATATATACACTTCGAGTTAACTGGCACCAAAATTAAAAGAACTAATTATCTTAGCATCATAAGGCGATATCTCATGTCTAGAGAGGTCAGATCTGTCTGATAATTAATTAGAGGCTAATTTTCACTTATAAAAAAAATTAGTGACTAATTTTTCTGTAAATTTGATTGTCAAAAAGTTTCAAATGACAGTAAGAAGTCCTACTATCCATCCTATATATAATTATATAATCATCATAGTGTAGTGGTAATTTCTCCTCCTTTAGAAAACCGCAACCTTCAAGGTCGTGCCCAAACAATACGGGAAACATTTGTTAGTTATATATTTTTAGAGTAAATAAATAAGAGTAATTCTACATACAACTGTGAATTGTGTAACCGCCGCGTAATTATTTTGAAAAAAGTGAATAAAGTATGGGACCCACATGAAAAAAAAATTAATATTTTAATAGTGGATCTCACTCATTTTTAAAGCGATTACGCGGTGGTTGTACAATTCACGGTTGTATGTAGAACTACTCAATAAATAAATATGTCCAAAGTGATTGAAAATTAACTTGTATCATGCTAGGCTTGATTTTAACGGTTGTTGCCGCATATGAAATCATGAACAACATGCTCTCTAATTTCTCCGTCAATAATTGATTTCAAATGGTGGGCCACACCATTATTGCTGAAATATTGGACGGGTTCCAGCTTTATTGCTGAAATATCCGGTTTTACTATAATTCAATTAGACTAACTTTTGACATCGAAGAGGCCAACAAGATGTTCACAATATAAAATAGTGGTATCGATACAGAATTTAAGCATGCACAAAAAGCCGCAAACTAAAGCCTTTTACAAATTTCATGGCCAAAAAGATGTTCAAGTCATGCGAGGCACACTGCATTTGACAACACTATTAATTAAAGTTTTTTTTTATTAAATTCCTGCTATGAATTCAGGTGCAAATGCAAACCTGACAGTACTTACCCAAACGAGTTAACTGACTTCACTAACCGCTATATCAGAACTATCATCCCCTCCTCCAATGGTTGCATCATCATCTTCATGAACAGGAAACTGCAACTCCAATGAAGTTATGGTAGTCGTTGTGCTGTCCTCAAATGGCTCTCTGGGCATCCCAGTTTCTTGAAGCCGCAGTGCATAATTTAGGTAATATAACACATCTTGCATATTCAGTCTCTCAATACTAAATACCTTCAAACACTTTTCTGCAGTATCACCAAATATTCTCAATGAACTTGGTTTAATGTTACCAACAAGCACCTCATCAATAATCTTCTCGAGTTGGCCTTTCTTTTGCCATAGCATCCTCCATTCTACTAAGTTCACCTCATCTAGCTGAGATGACTGTATGATAGCCGGTCTAGCACAAAGAACGTCAAGAAGTACAACTCCAAAGGAGTATGCATCAGATTTCTCTGTCAATTGTAAGGTTGTAAGGTATTCTGCATCAAGATAACCAAAGCTACCCTTTACACCCATGGTGAAGTTGTTCGGATCGAGAAGGCCGGATTTTGAAAGACCGAAGTCAGCAACTTTAGCCACATAACGTTCATCAAGAAGAATATTTGTTGACTTAACGTCACAGTGAATGATTCCTCCAACCTGACCAGTGTGTAGATAGTGTAGGCCCTTTGCTGCAACGATGCAGATTTCTAGTCTTTGCTCCCAATATAATTCAGACACTGAAGTTGATATCTCATAATTGTCATATGAATGATAGAGGTGATCTCTCAGAGTCTCATTTTCTATGAACTCGTAAACCAGTATCATCTCACGTCGTTCCTCACAATATCCAATCAGAGAAACAAGATGGTGGTAACGAATCTGAGACAACACCATGATCTCCGTTTGGAATTCGTTCAGACCCTGCCCATGTCGTGGATCACTTCCTTTCATAGCCACTTTCCTGCCATCTTCAAGTGTTCCTTTGTAGACTTTCCCGAATCCACCCTCACCAATCAATAGCTTTTCATTAAAGTTCTTCGTTGCACGTTGTATTTCAGAAAAAGGTACCCTTAATGTAAGGTTTAGACTAGGAGCAAGGGAAGCATTAGGACCTCTTTGAGTCAACCTATTATTGGAACTAAACCCTCCATAAAGAAGCACTCCCAAAATGGGGTCAGGCCCTGGTTTTCTGTATTTTAAAGCCGAAGCCACAATCATTATTAAAATGAAAAATGCCCCACTACAAAGAGGACCAATTACAACAGGGGAGAGTTTCCTCTTCTCTGCTTCACTCCCCCAATGTGGAATGAACTGATCTGATTCCTTCACGACCTCCATAATCTCTAGCCCACTCAAAAAGGCATCAGGAACCGTAGAGTTCTTCACTGGTCCGATACTAACATTCATAGATCCCGAACCATCCGAATCAACCACAAAATCCACATAAAATAGAACTCCACCGGGTTGATCTCCAGTTAGATTGTAAGGATTGATCTCCCGACTAAAATTGCTACTGATATAAAGATTGAACCACAAGATATTAGGTGCTGTACTTATTATATCAGAGAAATGGGCCCGAAGAAAGTATTTAGAATTCTTATTGACAGGAAAACTCCAAGTTACCTTTGGTGAATTACTATCTGCTATAATATTCAACTTTTTTGCCGTAATACAAACAAAAGCTGGGGAGATAAATCGATCTATGCTCTGTCTTGGTTTGTAATCATCTTTGAAAACATTCGTTGCATCTTTTTGGTTAAGTAATCATCATCTCGATCCCAATTCCTCCATAACTCATCGTGGTTGGACGAGGTAGAAGTCCCAACGTCGATCCTATGGACTTTATGCAGAACTTTGGAGCTCAAACCACTGTAGTTAATCTTAGCTCCTTGAGAACTAATGTAAGGGGCCTTATCAGGGATGAAGCTCTCGGGTCCAAGAAAGACTTCTATGGCATTCACGAAAGCCAAAGATGTCTCGTATGAAGTGGATTTCAAATTGACCACTTGGGATGGTGAGCAAGAATTCCTCAATCTTAGGAGAACTAGTAACGTTTCGAAAGCTATAGTTCGTCAAAAGTGAAAATCGAGAAAGCAAAATATTGAACCGAGCAACAGACAGATCAGTATGTGACATGAAAACAAAAGAAATGGAGGCGTACAATGTATGTGCCATCCTGGTTTATGTCAAACTTATATGAAGACGGGTTTTTGAAAATTCTTGCCGTTTGATAGAGATCAGGTGAACTGCTTGCTGATGAGTTGCTGTTTTTTACTGTTTCTCCCTTTCTGACTAAGAAACCCCGGTCGCCAACGAAGACTCGGGTATCGTTGACAGTGGTGTTGGAGTGTGCTCCACAGTTGATGAAGTAATTATCTGGAGGAGAGTAAGTTGAAGAGAGAAGCAAAAGTGAGGTGATATGGAGAGGTAAGAGAAGACAGAGTCGGAAAAGAAGCTTATGGGAGGAAAGAACTTCCATGGATTTTCTGGTAAGGATTGCTGCTTTTTCAGTGGCTATGGGTATCTGAGAATGGAATAAGGGTGGTGACAATCATGAAATTCAGGGATATGCATGTATCGCAGTGGAAATCTTAAAGAAAGACCATGACTTAGACATTAATTATTCCACCTATTTCATAAAGAAAGGCAGTGTTAGAAAGGCGGAGTCAGTGCATACAAAAAAGAAGAAGAAAAAGAGATGGGAAACAGAGGAGCCCCCACAAGAGAGTAAAGAAAGGGTTAAAAGCGATATTGGTGCTATAGCAACTGGAGAAAACAATAATTGATACCTAATCTAGAAAACTAAAAGAGTAATAATTGAACCGAGCGAGTGATGGTGGCAAATTGGGTTCAAGGATTTAGCATAAAGAGATGCAGCCTCACTAACTCTGAGGTCGATCAAATATATATACAGGGACCCAAAAAGTATCTGCAATTAATTATATGAACTCCCTTACAGGTAAAATCAATCTTGTCAGTCTTCAGTTTTGCACAAAATCTTATCAGTGAAAAATGAAGATAAATTACTTCAATGTCTCGAGTAGATGAGCATGACAGTTTCGATTTTTCTTAAAACTTTCTTGTTTTCCAAAGAAGGTTCCACATTTTCTAGCAGATAAACACGACAGTAATCAGCCTTTTCCTCTTAAGTCTCTAACCTTTATTGTCTCTCAGCTACAATCTGCACTCTGCCCATTGAAAGTAACCGAATTGAAGCATAAACATAAGTTTAATTGCACTAATATCAAACAAAGCAACACATCAAAATACAGTTGAAAAGCGCTGCGGAAAAAAAGGAATAAAAAAGACAGGACCAAACCCACAAAGAAGTGGACGAGGATTATCTGGCAGCATCAATCCTCAGCTGAGAGAACACTCCACTATCGGTTGTATCGGAACCATCGACCTCTCCTCCTATCAACAAATCATTTTCCTCCCAATCAGGGATGCTATCAGGCAAAGGCAGCTCGACAAAAAAAGCATTTGTTGTTGTGTCCTCATGCGGTTCTCTGTGCACAGCAGTTTGATGAAGCTGTAATGCATACTCCAAGTCCCATATCACATCAAGCATTGTAGGCCTGTTAGCTCCATCACCCTTCAAACACTTCTCAGCAGTTTCACCAAACTTTCTCAATGAATCAGGGTTAATGTCTCCCACTAACAATGGATCGATAATATTTTCGAGTTGTCCTTTATTTTGCCAGAGTATCCCCCATTCAGCTAGGTTCATTTCCTCCCTCTTGGTTGAGTTAATAATAGCTGGTCTAGCACAAAGGACTTCAAGAAGTACTACACCAAAGGAGTAGACATCAGATTTCTCTGTGAACTGAAGGGATCTAAAATATTCAGGATCCATATAACCAAAGCTACCTTTTATCCCAACACTAAAATTGTCTGGATCATTGGGGCCTGATCTTGAAAGGCCAAAATCAGCAACTTTAGCCACAAAATTCTTATTCAGAAGAATGTTCGTTGACTTGACATCACGATGAATTATTCCCCCATGCGAACAGGTGTGAAGATAATGAAGACCTTTTGCTGAACCAATACAAATTTCAAGACGTTGCTTCCAAGACAGTTTAGACCTTTTAGATGATCTCTTAGACTTCTCATTCTCATCATAGAGATGATCTCTCAGTGTCCCCTTTTCCATGAATTCATACACCAGTATCATCTCAGACCTTTCTTCGCAGTATCCAATCAAGGAAACAAGATGGCGATGGCGAATTCTGGATAAGACCAAGACTTCTGTTTCGAATTCTGGAAGGCCCTGGCCATGTTTCGGATCACTTCGTTTCACCGCCACTGTCATTCCATTCTGAAGAGTCCCCTTATAGACTTTCCCAAACCCACCCTCACCTATCAATAGTTTGGGGTCAAAGTTATGAGTGGCATTTTGTATTTCAAGAAAAGGCATCTTTAACTTCAAGTTTAAACTACGAATTGAAGACGCATTCGCTCGTCCTTTACGAGAAGTAGTATCTTTTCCATGAAAAACTGGCCATGAACCCACACCATCATCACCTTGCTTTGCTTTCTTGTATTTAATACCCAAAAAGAACAGCACTACTACAATGAAGGCAAAGACCGCACCACATACTGTACCAACTATAACATAAACCCGACTCCTATTTTCATTACCGGGAACATCCACCAAACTAGACTCCTTCATAAACTCCATAATCTCCACCCCATTCAGATAGGCAGTTTTATTTTTAGAATCCTGCCTAGGCCCTACACTAATATCCATGTATCCCGAGTCATCTGATTCAACCACCAAATCGTGGTAAAGTGGAGCAGCCAACAGATGACTAATGTTATTTGTAGAGATCATGTGAGCGAAATTACCATAAAAAGAGAGATTGAAGAACACATCACCAGCATTTTTACTGATAATATCGCAAAAGTGCAGCCGAACCAGATGCGTGGCCCTACTACTCACGCCAAAACGCCATGTTATTTTTGAAGAATTTGATGACCCTTCGCTGCTATCTAAGTCCAATTCTCGACATGTCTTGTAGACAAGATCCGATGCAGAATAATTATTTGCTCCATTAACGCCATAGTTAAGCGTACCTTTATAAGGATCACAGGTTTTCCCAGATTCTCCTGGGAGTAGATATGCATCATCCGGTATCCAATTCCTCCAGAGTGAGTCGTTATTCTGTGGACCTCCAACATCGACCCTGTGGATTGTAAGTAAAACCTGAGATCGCACACCATGGTATTTATCATTGCTCAGGCCACTCGGAGTAATTAGATCCAAGTCATCACTGACGAATTCTTGATCTGGCAGAAGAAAGACTTCGATGGCGCTTACGAAAGCAAAAGATTTTCCCCGAGGAGTGAAGTGGATGCTGAATTTGGTTGCATTGATAGTGAGTAAGTATTCTTTAATCAAAGGTGAGTTGCTATTGTCCTTAATTTGAAAGTTTGACAACAGCGAGAAATTAAAGGCTGAAACATCGAAGTGGGCATCGGCCAGATTAGTCCTCCCGGAGGAAAACGGAAAGAAATGGACACGAACATAATAAATGCCAAAATCAGTGATATCAAAATCAAATGAAGATTGATTTTTGAAAATTCTGGCAGTTTGATAAAGAGACGTGTCTGTTGATGAGTTGGTGGTGACATCACTGATAGCAGAACTTGATCCAACAGAGAAGGAGCCAAGATTCAGGTCACCCACGAATTTCCGACCGCTCAAAGATATGTTGGATACTGATCCACAGTTGATAAAGTACTTGGAGGGAAGAGTAGAAGCTGATGAGAGAAGTAGAAAAGAAGGAAATTGTAGATTCAGGAGAGAGAAGAGAACCATGAGAAAATGAAGTTTTTCCATGGAAAAGGGGTAGGAATTGCTACCCTTTTCTTTTGATCCTCTTTTCAGTGGGAGACGGAAGTGAGACCTTAGCTACATATGAGGAGGAAGAAACAATGGCTGACAATAATCAAAATTTAGGACGGGATTTAGAAGAAAGTTTATTGTTGACGTCTGAAGGGTATATGTTCCGTTCAGATAAGTGTCTAGCATATAACGCCAAATGTGATGGCTGGCAGCTTAAGATAAGAGAAAATAAGATACAGAAATGTCTGCATCAACAAGTCGTGGGATTGGGGTCAGAGACATTTCAACGTAAGAAAAGTCTTCCTAATTTTTTTCTCAGCTTTTGCATCCATCAATCAAAAGGAAAAGGGTAGGAACGTGCGAATAGGACCTTAACAGAAATGGATGGAAAATTTATTTAAAAAAAAAAGAAAAAAGAAGAAAGGTATTTCTCCCGAAATTTGAAGGATCGGAACGGAGCATGGTTCCATGGTAAACCATCAAGTCACAACGTATGGTTTCCCGTGTTCTTTCCTCAAGCCTTTTGAAACCTCCCTCAGCTTTCTTCTTGTACTGTTCTTGGAGTTCATGCCCTTGCATGTCGCCCAAAAGCACTCGGCCATGGTCTCCGTTCACATCCTGACGTAGCTTTCGTTTGTTTTCAAAAACATCTCATCTTATCTCATCTTTATAATTTTTTTAAATTTTTACATAAAATAAAATAAACAATTCAACTTTTTCAAATCTCAAAACAAAAATAATATGAAAAAATATATTCTAACAGTATTTTATTTTACTTTTTAACTTTAATCTCAACTCATCTCATTTAATCTCTGAAAACAAACGAGCCCAGACGATGTTAAGATCTCCTCTCATTGTCTTTCTAATCATAAATATTTTTTAATTTTAAATTTTTAAGTTTTTCATCTTATTATTACATAATCATTAAAAAAATATCAAAATTTTAAATAAAATATAAAAAACAATTCAATCTTTTAAAATTTTAAAATAAAAATATTATTAAAATATTATATTCTAAAAATTTTTTAACTTTATAATATTATTTTTAAATTTTTTCTATCTTATTTTTTAAAATTTAATAAAACATTCTTATTCAAAATATTTTATTATTATTCACATATTTCTTATCTTATTTCAAAATCCAAAACCTAAGTGAAACGTTTCAAATTTATCTAAATAATATAATGTTATATTTTCACTTCCCACTGGCCAATAAAAAAATAATATTTACGTAAATATCGCATATTTTTTTAAATAAATAAAATTAAGATTCATATAAAAATAATAATATTTTAATATTAAACTCAAGTCTTTTGAAAAATATGACTGTACCAAACATTCCAAATGACTTTATCGAGCATACGCTGTGACGACTTGTGTGTCTGCACTTTGCTAGACCTTCTTGGTCACGGATGCTCAAAGAAGAAGACTAGAGCAATTTTTTCAACTTTGACGGCTATCTTGTACAGATG
Source organism: Juglans mandshurica (assembly GCA_022457165.1). Lineage (NCBI taxonomy): Eukaryota > Viridiplantae > Streptophyta > Magnoliopsida > Fagales > Juglandaceae > Juglans > Juglans mandshurica. The sequence continues at coordinate 51,200,315 of CM039619.1, forward strand.
CATCAAAACAAAAAGCCTATTTTGGCTGCTTGATTTGTAAAAAAAAAAAAAAAAGTTGATTACATACTCTGTTGACTGCTCTGCAGTGAAGAATGGGTCAAAATTCCAGTGGACCCGCTGAAGCTAATTATGCTAAGCTGGTTTGTCATTTTTGTCGAGAGCTTCAATTTCTTTAAACAAATCTTTCTGTGCAAGTATACATATTCCGAAAAATGATACTGTCGTGTAGTCGCCGTGTAGTGATTTTAAAAAAAATAAATAAATATGGGATTCACATGAAAAGAAATTAATTTTTTAATAGTGAACTCCACTCTTGTTCAAAGCGATTGCACGACGTTTGCGCATTTCACGACTGTATGTAGCATTACTCACCTATTCCAGGTTTATCCAAGACAAAGCATATGAATTCAAATTTACTTCGAATATGCACAAAACTTTTATTCAATATATTCAATTTGAGTAATGATATTTGTAATCGTGAATGTGTAAATATCGTACAGTCATTTTGAAAAAAAATAAATAAATATGAGATCCACATGAAAATAAATTAATTTTTTAATAATAAATCTTACTCTTTTTCAAAGTAAATACATAATATTTACATATTCCACGACTATATATAACATTACCCATTCAATTTTGGCATACCAGTATTCACGGATTACTAGTATATAAGATAGTACTTTTCCGGTAAAAGTTCAAAGATCGCAACCAAGAAAATGGGGCCTGATAAAGCAAGAAAGTTGGGGTCATACGTACTGTTCTGAGCCCATTCCAAGCTCAATTCAGTTTAAACATGTCCATAGATATGAACAGATGAAATCTGGCCTTAACATTACAACCCAATCCCGAAGGCGGTTCTTTGACTCTATAAAAGTTAAGGTGACAAGTGGGAAGTTTGTTGAGGGGTATGATGCCAAATCTTGCCTATTAATGTGCCCATGTGCCCCCACATCAATTAGGAAAAGAAAATCTTTATGCTCAACATGAAACTTTGCCATTTTCTGGCCCATCACTACCAATCACACACTGGGTTTGAGCAAGCCTATTGGATTGCTGCAAGTTCAGCCCCATCTTCTTATTCTAAAGCAGTTGGTTGGGTTACTCAAATTATCCAAGTATCACTATATTTTAATACAAAGATCTACCAATTTGCTCAATTAATTAGTTAGTCGATATTCATGCAATTATATGATAAGAAAACATTAAAATAAAATAAATAAATTTCATAATACCAAAATTGGTAACGAAAGAAAAGATTTTAAAGAGTTATTTAAAGGTAAATCCTACGGGCAGCCAAATCTAGAAAAGTCAATTTTATTTTTTGAAATCAAGTATAAGCAAATTTTAATTACAAAACCTTTGTTAAATGACTCTCTTACTTGACACGACAAACAACTTGTTTGCCTCTACCGTAATAGCAGTCAGAACCTCTGACAATCTTCAAATATTGAATTTTCTCTTGAATTTTAGTGGTTAAATCACAATCATGCTATCTCAATCTTGGATTAATGATCACACTTGATGAGAGAGAAATAACTAACAAATTCTCGAGAATTTTCTCACACATATGTACTCCAAATATCATCTCCAATATCTCCAAGCTGAAATCTCTATAGATCCTAACCAATAGGATCCCTAAAATAAATAATCTAAAAGCAATTTAAATTGCAATAGGATTTTGCAGACAGAATGACTCTGTCGCGATGGACTCTTCTGACGTGATACTGACACCTAGCACTTTATCTTCTCAGCAGTAACAGTTTCTCATTCAAACTCTTCTCTAGATAATACCAAAACTCGTGGAACTCGAATTCTACTCTTTCGACTTGTCTAAAACACTTCTTAATTACTTAGATATAATTATAGATAAAATCAAAATGTTTTATATTCATCTAAATCATAAAACTAAATCTCATTTTAGATAGTGAGATGAGATAAGATGGTTTTAAATCAAAGTTAAATAAAATATTATTAGAATATTATTTTTTAATATTATTATTATTTTGAGATTTAAAAAAATTAAATTAAGATTTGAAAAAATTAAATTATTTATTATATTTTATATAAAAATTTGAAAAAATGATAATAATACGATGAAATTCAAAAAGAGCCTAAAAATAAGATAAATCTCTCATCTTAACAACCTCTTCCATCTACAGTTTCCATTGCCAATGCCCACTCTTTTACAACTTTGTGGCCAGCGGTTTCACTTCACACGGCCCCTAGTTTCCATTTCCTCTCACACTTTATATACTACCCTGCCCTCGCACCTCCCATTCCATCACACCAAGGCAGAGAGACAGACACAGACAGAGAGCACTGTCAAAGGATAAGACCAAAATAGAGCAAAACTCAGGAGGATGGTGGGGCAGTTGACCGTGACTAAACCAAGCCGCAGCGATGAGTTGTTAGATACTGATCAACAACTCAAAATCACCGATGGAATCAGAGCTCATTTCGAGTCCTTGGTCCCCAAGCGCCCCCTCAAACCCAACAGAAGCGAGTCTGACTCTTTAACCCCAACCCGGGTGGACTCCACACCCATAGACGAAAATATTCCTGAGCTTGACAAGTTCCGAGCGCTTCAATCTCGATCTCAGGTATCTAGCAAGCATCTTAGCACCGCTTTAGATTTTCTGCTTTTCTTTTTCATGTTTCTTTGTAATTGCTTAATTTCTCGGAACGCTGGACGATTTGCAGATAACATTTTCGGTCGATGGAGTTCCTGAAGTGCAAGATGAATATGTGGAGACTCGGTACTACAGGGAGTTGCACTCCATCGACAAACAGCATCACACGGTTCGATATCGTTAATATCAACCCTTGTCTTACCATTTATTTTCTTTTCCAAAGAAAGTTAATGATCTACGATTTTGGTTTCGAGATCTTGAATGATAGCTTGTTGGGTTTCAATTTTTTTGATTAAACAGACAGGAAGCGGGTTTATAAGGGTGTTGGGAGCAGAAGGTGAAGGTGGATATGAGGTACTTAAGTTGCAGAACGGCCAAGATGGCGCAGGTGGGGTGTCGTGCATTGAATTCAGAAGCAATCCTGCAACAAACGATTGGGTTCCAAGCATCAACGAAGATCAGGTACTAATTTTTCATTGTTTTTATTAGGATCTGATTATATTGGAAGAAAAGGATTTGAACCATACTAAGTTGATAATCAAGAACTAACTGTTGTTTTGTTCTTTGAATGAACATAGGTCTTTGTCTCCTCCTCAAAACCAAATCGGAGCGAGAGCTCTTAGATGTGTCGGTAGGAGAGAGTTCTCGAGAAAGGGACTTGGCACCAACTTTCCCTGTAAACTTTGTTATTCGAAGGAGATCAGATCAGCATCATGAAAGTTTTAAAAGATTCAAGTAATGGCTTTTCAATTATTCAAGCGACGACTTCTCCATTGTTCTTATCCGATTCCACCTGTACCACTAAGAAATATAATAGTTTTATTCACCATTGATAAGGATCCTTGACCTTCATCCGTTAATTTTCGTTTTGAATTGTGTTGATTTCGTATAGAGAATTTGTATATTTGTATTCAAAACTGTCAATCATTATATAATTCAATTATTTATGGGCATCATCGTTACAGACGCCCACAACTATGAATATAGTTTAGGACAAAGAGCCCACCAAACATATGATAATTGAATACGGAAATTTCAGTGGTAGAATTTTCTAATCATCGAAAGAATTTAAATGGTTTTTAGTTGCAAAAGGGATGGAATCTGTAGAACTATTGTATGAACATAGGGAGCTTTTATATGTTTTTTGGTTTTAAAAATATTTTCTCAACTTTTGTAAAATTGTTTTCAGTCTGTGTTTGTGATGAAAACAAGTTGATAAAAGAGATTAAAATAATGTTTGGGAGTTAAAGCCTTTTTATGCATAAAAGATATTGAATAATGATATACATATAATTTTTTATATAGTCCTTTTTAAGTATTAACATTTATATAATGAAATTTTTTTATCTCTAAATATTTTAAATGAATTTATATTTAAATAATTAATATATTCAATTTAGGATAAACGACATTTCTCATAATTTTTAATGATTTTGGCAGAATTAAAATAGAAGTCAATCAATCATATGAATAACTGATAATTTTCCATTTGGCTCTCTGCCGAGGCCGGCCTTCAAAGATTGTCTCCTACTGAACCAACCTTCTCTCTGTTGCCAAAGATTCTCTCTCGGTCTCTCTGCGTTCGTCACCATGCACATTTTCTCTATAAGACACTTTCTCTCCCCCTCTCTGTCTCTTCGCCTCCATCACCAGCCATGGATTCCCAGATTTCTGCCGTTTCTCTCTCCCTTGTCTTCCTCCTCTGCACCACCTTTTCCTTGGTTCACTCATCGACCATCGGAGTCAGCTACATTTCGCGGCTTCTCGAACTCCAGGACTGGGAGCGAGCTCCTCCCTTGCTCCAAGTCGCCGCAGCTAGCGCCGTTCTCCACTGGCTGCTTCCTTCACACTTTTCCAGCTTCGACTTCCAAATCGTCTCCAAGGTCTTTCGTTTTCATCAACGGGTTTACATTTTGGTTTCAACCCGTCCGAGTATAAAATCACAATATTTATCTTCAGTTCTCCAACCCTAACCTCCCAAAGTTCTCCAACGGGTCGCTGATTGCCAAGGACAAGTGATATTCAGATTTCACTCAAGCCTTCCAGAAACCAGAAAGGGTCACTAATACCCAAGGATTTTTCTAAAGCCATTCTACAACCATCATTCCAGTGCATTTACCCAACCAAGAGTATTGAACGAAGTATTTCTCTGGTTGGAATAAACAGAGCCACTGCAGGGTGGAGCGACGGAACCTAGCTTTGGGCAGTGAGCAGAGAGACGCGGCGCGCGGTGGTGCGGTGTAGAAGTCATCGGTATGAGACATGACTTGCAGCTGTATTTTCGTGGGATGAGGTGGTGGCCAGAGTCGGCAATCACAGAGGAAGAGTGGGCAACATAGAGAGGAAAAACAGAGTGGGGAGCGTGGGCAGAAAAAAAAATGGAGAGAGAGGCAACTGGAAGGAGAGAAATACGGAGAGAGTTGGGATGATGTCTGTCATCTGGAGAAAAAACGGAAGAGAAGAAAAAAATAATAGTGGTTACTTCAGCCATTTCGCTGACCAAATTGAAGCTCTTCATCATCGTTCTCAACAAGGATGGGCAGCGGTGTGTGTGTTTAGACTGAGTGTGGTTTACGTTTGTTACGGCCTCTTGAGGAAGGGGAGATGAGAGTGGGTCACTGGGCATTGCAGAGAAGAGTGGGGAGAGGTTCTGTTGATGAGTTTTGAGAAACTCCAAACGCAGCACGTTGATGATGGCGAATGGGTTTCTGGGTTTTCATTTGTTGGGGTATTTGTTGTCTTCGATTAATTTTTTCATGTCTATAGATCTCGTCTTTGGGAATTTTCATCTGTAGAAAATGGGTACAAACAAGGTCCTTTGCAGGCTGTCGATGCAGAAGAAACAGCAGTATTTTTTTTTTTAAACACGAGGTCGGGTTCTCGGGTTCGACCCGATTCTATGTTGATGGGTTGGTTCGGATCGGATTGGCGCCTTAAATAGTGACATTCGGGTCCGGTCCGGTCCAGTCCAGTCGGGTCGGGTCTGGCACAAACCCGATGTTTCTAGCTCGGGTTGCAGCCCTACTTGCTGAAATAATGATATACATACAATTTTTTATATAACTATATTTTAAAATTAAGGATATTGTGTAAAAGATTATGAAAATGGTTATATGGGTATTATTTTCTATAATTAAAGTTTACAGTAAATTTTGGAGATGGAGATACGATATGTGAACTTGCATTATTCACAGGCCACAGCCCATTCTAAGAGAACTCTGTTCAGTAAATATATGCTCTAGTATTCTTGCTGCATTCTTACTCTTTTTGTCTTACATGTGAGCTTGGTCAAGGTGGAATTAGAAGGTCATTGCGACAGGAAAAATGCTATATAATACACATTTATCGTATTCCTATCTTATTGTTATGATGTAACGTTATCTATTAATCTTTGAATTTGTCCTTTTTTAAATAGTTGATATAATGGTTTATGTATGCTACTACATTAGAACATCAAGATAAAAGTGAGATGAAAATATAGTATATATATAACATAGTTTTTACAACAAAGGCCAAATTTTGTCAACGATTCTAATGGATGCAATGTGCCCCCAATAGTATTTAGAATAACTTGTCACTTTTATATTCATCATCATCTAATTATCGCACTATGTGATATTAAATGATTTAAAAACTATTTATTGTACTTTATTTATGTATTAATCATTTAATATCTCCAAAAATGTTGAGAGAATGGATATAAAAAACATCCAAAGTGTCGGAAAAGAAAAATGAAACCCGATTGAAAAATTATACACATCTTACCATATTTGTATAACTTTTGCTCGGTAGATAAATAATATGTATTTAATTCAAGCACATAGGTAAAAAATTTTAATGAATTTATCCCTAATATTATTTTTTGAGTAATTTTACTTATCATCTCAATTATCATCATCGTCTCATCATTTTATGATGTGGTATTAAATGATTTGAGACTATTTATTATATTTTATTTGTGAACCAATCATCTAATACCATATCATGAGATGATGAGAGGATGATGAGAAAATAGATTATGAATGGATTTTTTGTAATGAATTATGCAGAAGAGTTTAATAACATAATGTCTCGTAGGTGGAAAGAAAGGCTTAGTGCTTGGAGTTGGCGATGATCGATAGAGAAACTTACCGTTGAAGAGAAATACTAATTTGTTTGAGATGTTCTAACATTTAGGCTCGTTTGGAACTTGGATTGAACTGATATCAACTTAGTTTAGTCTGATTTTAAGCTGAGTCTAACATCCAAATACTCAACTCTCAAATCACTAAACTCATCTCAACTCAAAACCTCTTTACACGTAGGACCCACAACCATTTTCAACTCAACACTTCTTTACACACAAGACTCATAACAGTTTTCAACTTTTCATAAATAGATCTAAACTCATCTTAACATCTAAACACATCTAAACTCATCTTAAGTGGACCCCACAAAACTCGCTCCACCATTTCAACTCACTATTATTCGTAAAGAATTTAATTTAGCTCAACTCAACTCAACATCTAAACAAGATGCAATGTAAAATAAAATTTTTTGACCAATAACATTTGGGTTAATTACACTTTGCCCCCTCCAACTATCACCCAATTCACAATGTGTTCCCGAAACTATTGATTGCATCAAAGTGGACCCTCTTACTTTTATAACGTCAATCCCCTCCTTCCGTCTACAATGAGAGATAAATCAAACGGAAGACTCACCCACGGGCTTCTCACATGTTAATCCTTCAATGCAAAGACAAAGTCACCCCTCACTCCATCGGTTTCCATTTCCCCAAACTGAACTTCATATCCGAAAATCCCCAAATCCATAGCCAAAACGACTCGTTTTATTAATGCCGAAAAACGGTTTTGTTTCAAAGTGAAGAACGTTTGACTTGAAGCCATTAGGAGCGATGGAGAAATAAGCTAGGGTAGGCTGTAAAGAAGGTGGGCGACGACGAACCCTAACAAAGCTGCCAACCATGGTGTGAGCTGCTGACCACGACGTCGGCGTCCCCTTCGAGCTGTCAGTGACTCCATTGCAGAGGAGTTTTTTTGTAGAGCTCTCATTCAAATTGATTTCTCCATCGCAGGTACCTCAGTGATTGTTAATATTGATAACAAATCTCCCACCTTGATGTAGCTCAAGAATGCTATCAATGATTGTACGTTGTTAGGTGAAAAAATTATTCGAGTTTATTGTAGCTTAAGAATGCTATAAATTATTGTACATTGTAACTCAACAATGTTCCGGTTTATTTGCCATGATATTGATTCGATACCATGCTTAGATAATGTTCTAGTTTAGTTTATTAGGATTATTTTCTCCTTTTGTATAAAGCTACAGTAGTCTGTAAAGAATAATATTGATTCAATTCTATAGAGTATAAATTTTTTGGCTCATCAACCTCTCTTTTGACTGTTTCCTTTTTACACTCATAATCCTGACATATTTCAGCAGGTTGTGAAAGACGTCTACTGGTTCATCTAGCACAAGCTGGGGTGGTAAAGCACCACTGGATGGCCCATTTTGCTGTTGCAATCTGCGAGCACGTCTAAGAGTGTCAACTACGGATGATAACTACAAAAGGAAGTTCTGGAGATGCCTATATTGGACTCCTGGTTGTCAACATGGGGGTGGAGATAGGTTTTGTACATTTTTTGATTGGGTAGATGATGATTTTTGCTCCACGTGCGGAAATGTTGTTGGCCAGCTACGAGATAGACTCCGGATACGGAGTCGTGAGTTCAAGATTGAGAAATCTGAATTGGAGGCTAACTTAGTGATGGAGAGGGAGCACAGGGAGCATATCCAAGAGTTATGCAATAAGTTGAAGGAAAAAATTACGGAATTGGAGGCTAACTTAGTGATGGAGAGGGACCGCATGGAACATATTCAACAGTTTTTGTATAAGGAGAAGGAAAAATCTAAATATTTACACAAGAAATACAATAACTGCATATGGTATGGTATCATTGTAATTATTCTAGTTGTTGTTGCTATCTGCATGAAAATGTCTCATCATGCTGATGAAGGTCGTCATTACTTGATAATAGCGTAGGATTGGTTAATGTAATTTTTTGGATGTGTATTGACTGTGGTTATTGTTTTGAATTTGATTGTTGTATTGAACATCACTTGTTATATGTAATTTGGTTATGGAGTGAATTTTGTGGCAACAACTTACTGTGTTGATAATGATTAATAATAATGTCACCCTACATATCAAAATCCCTCAATTAGAACAGCAAGTCAATATTGCCAACAAATAATGTCGCCCTACATAATAATGTCACCTTACTATAGACTATTACAACAAAAGTTTTCCAATAACAGTAATGTCATTAAGCCCTAACTACACCATTAGAATAGCAAGTCAATATTGCCAATTTGGTCACTTCTGTTTCCCCTTTTTATCTTCGTTCATCCTCTCCACATGTGAAGATAACTCAATATCCTTCCCTTTGTGCACTAATGCATTAGCCTTGGCAGGAGGCACTTGGGTGTTGGGTGGCAGTTGACCAACTCTGAATTGCATGCCTCCCCTTCCAGGATTGCCCCAAGAACACAGTCTTCCTTGTGCTGGATTGCTTGTATCAACGTCTAAGTCCACAAATACAGGTCTACGTGTACTAGTCTGTGAGTGGTGGCCCCCAAGTCTTGCAGACCGCCTCCTGGGTGATCGTTTGACCAACATCTTTACACGACTCACATTGACTTGCAGTTGATTACTTTGGCCTGCCTGACTTGTTTGTCATGCTGCCTGCGAAGTCTCTAACAAGGGAGTCTGCACTGTTGGACTTGTTTGCCATGTTGCCTGCGAAGGCAACGAAGGTGGAGCGTTCCCAGTTTGCATAGATTGGATTGTTGGCTGTAAAGGCTCTGACATTGGAGGTTGTAAACTGACCTAGTACCACATTTAAATGTAAATTAACATTCTCAACATTTTCAAGCAATATGTAAATGAATACCGTATAGTAAATAAAGAAGAAGTAGCCACTAACTTGTTCATCTAGAAATGAAAGAGCTTGAAATTCTGCTGCAGAAGTGAAGGAGGGTGTGTCTGCGTTCCCACACGGACATTTTCTTCTGTTGTGACCAATTTGATTACATTTCGAACAGGTCATATGCACACCAGTTTTCCACAACTTGTTTGCTTTTTGTCGATCGTCCTCATTTCTTCTTCGATGTTTCTTTGGCCTCTCGGGTTGTTTCCTAACCTCAGGAGTAGTGGGCTTCTCGTATGTGGTAGTGAGCCACTGATCCTCACTTGGCATAGGGTAAATTAAAGGCTCGTATGATGCCCTCCACATCTCCACACTATAGTAATGATGCACATATCCCTTGGAATCTTGGTCAGAATACACAATACATGTGTATGCATGCGGGCATGGAATACCTGTGATGTCCCATCTCAAACATGAACATGTCCTCTTTTCCAAATCAACCACATATTGCCTACCAGCATTGTTAACTTCAAACTGACCACATCCTACATATGTTGGAGTATAATAAATGGACAGGTCATGCATAAGTTCAAGCTTCGCAACTATCCGAGGAGTGATTGTATTCTCTCATTTACCAATTGCTTCCCTTTTCAACTGATATCGTCCCATCAGTTTCTTCTGTATGGTCTCCACCATAGTCACAATTGGCTTATCCCGTGTTTGCAGAATATATGCGTTGAAACATTCACTAAGATTATTCACTACCAAGTCAGACTTTGAAAATGTGTTAAACCATGCTCTAGACCATTGTGATGGGTCTATAACCTTCAGGTAGTCATATGCAGGCTGACTGAGAGCTTTCAGTTCCTCCATAGCTCTCTCAAAGTCCCTCTTCGTGTATGATGTGGCTGCCTACCACAATTTCTCATTCAAAGCCACACCCCTATGACCAGCATCTCGAAAATTGGTATATAAATACTTGACACAAGTACGGCTGTCATTGTAAGGCACCAACTCCTCCATTGCTAGCTTTAAACCTTACAAAAAAAAAAAAAAATTCAATGAGTGGCTCATTTAATAGATTTTAGTTAATAAAATATATTGAAAAATTTACAAAATTACCTTTTGTCTGTCACTGATAAATGTCCACCCGCCTTCAGGTTGCTGTCCAAGATCGGATATAAGTGTCTCAATAAACCATCACCATCTATCCTTTAACTCTGCCTCCACCATGGCCATTGCAATTGGGTACATGTTATCATTTGCATCCCTACCAATAGCACATAGGAGCTGCCCCTTAAATGGTCCTTTTAAGAAACAGCCGTCCAAACCAATCAATGGTCTACAACCAGCCTTAAAACCATCTCTACAGGCTGTCAATCCTACGTACATCCTTTGAAAAAATAGGAGGTAACTCAGGAGCTATTTGTTCCACCCTAACTAACAAACAACTACCTTGGTTCCTTTGTTTTAGGGTCTCACAATAGTCTCATACCTTGGTATACTATTCTCTATGGCTGCCAAATATGGTAAACTGAACCTTCGCTCGAGCATGATACAACTTCATTTTAGGAATTTCCACTCCCTACTTTCTCTTATAACTCTTGTCTTGGATTCATAGACTTTATCTGGAAAGTTTGTTGCCCTCTAATCCAAGACCCATAAACCCAGTAAGGACATTTAAGGGTATTGCAGAAAACAGTAACCCTATCCCCATCATTCTTTGCAAATTTTATCGACTTACCTATATTTAGGTCCAACCTCCTTATTATCTCTCTAAACTGTGCTGTAGATCCAAACTTCATTCCAACAGATATTTTTGGCTTCTCCAAGTCAACAGCTTGAAACTCAAGGAACTTAAAATCACGATGTCTTTCGTCACCACTATGGACAGGAGATTGAAGGACGTCACTTGGTGTCATATCAGAACAATTACCTGCTAATTGTGAAAGCAAGCACTGTTTAGCAAGTTCTGAAAAATGAACACTAAAATAATAAACAAGAAAATATAAGGGTATTTTATACATATGTCATCCTCCTCTGGCCACCTTGGACCACTTCTGTCTTGATTCCTCCCTTCATCCTCCTCATCCTCAGCATCTGAGGAAAATTGTGGCTCTTTATCATCAACTGTCACTTGAGACTCAACACCTTTACTCCTTGATTTTGTAGGCTTTGACCTCGATGTTCCCACTGTGTTGACATCAATGTCATATAACTCATCCTCACTACTCAACACTTCTTTCCAAAATAGATCATTAAGTCCAAGGCGACGTGCTTCTGCTTCCTCCTCATCCTCACTCACATCCTCCTCGACATGATGATCATGCAAAGAAGACGGGTGCACTAAAGTTCGAGAATGAGACACAAGATACAAATGAGCCACTTGTTGATCTTAAAGCGCAGCCACCATAGACAGCACATCATGGTCAGATGTAAGCAATTTAAGACCATTGTGCATCCCCAAGCTAGGGTGTCTATAGTAGACTAGGTCACCTGGATGGTAACCATACTTGGCCACAATCGTCTGTATCTCAATCCATAATAGGTGATCCTCATCATAGGGTTCATGGTACACATTAGTCTTACCCCCCAACATATTCCCCATTCTGCCGCCTATCAATTATCCCACCATGATGGACTTGAAATAACGAATTCATTGTAGCCATCCTACAAAATATTGTCTATTAAATTAGTCATGGACCGTAGTTAATTATTAAACCAACCATAAAGTAAACTATTGGATCAAACAGATAAATTTGATCCTTTTCCTATGCAAAGGATTAATGATGTTAAGGAGGATTAATGCTATGCTTGAAGATGAGGTAAATGAATGTTTCTTAAATGCTTTAAAGTTAATGTCTTATTTCTGTTGATGTTTTGTTTATGTTTGAAGTAAGTTTTCAAAAAGAAAAATGTTTTAAATGAAATCCTATGTTTATATTATGTTTACTGTATGATTTGGTTCTTACTGGGCATTTGACTCATTTTAATTGTTTTTAAATATTTTCTCACCTCAGGTAAAAAAGAGTTAGAGAAAGTTGCGAGTGAAGATGTGTCCAAGAGGTTGACATTGGCAATGATGCTTGAGGCTTAGAGAAATGACTTGATTTTATATTTACTATTAAATGATTTATGCTTCTGAAATGCTTAGCACAAGGTAGACTATTATATTTTAATCAAGGACTATTGAATAATATTTTATTTTGAGAGATTTCTTCTACCAAGATATTTAGCGAGAATCTTATTTATTGGATCTATTATGCATGGTGCAAAGAAAGAATGTTTAAAATGTTAGTAGCGTCAGGTTCCTCTAGCTCAATAAGCCTTAGAGGAACATGGTGTTACAGAAACGTGGAAGCTTGTCGTATTTGAAACTGACTAGAATAGAATGCCTCGCAAGATTTAGGCCTGGTTTCACAAACCTTTCAAACCATCTATCATGTCTCATCTTATCTTAACATACAAACACATTCAAACAAAAATATTTTTTAATTTCAAATTTTTAACTTTTTCATCTAATCATTACCTAATCATTACAACTTTCCTAAACTTCCAAAATAAAATACAAAAAATAATTCAAAATTTTCAAATCCTAAAATAAAAATTATATTAAAAAATTATATTTTAACACTCTTTTAACTTTATAAGTTTTTTATTCAAAATTTTATGTCTCTTTTACCAAAATCCCATAAAAATGTAACTCAAACTATTTCACTATTATTAAAAGATTATCTTACTACTATTCATAAATTTCTCATCTCATCTCATATATGTGACCAAACGAGATTTAAGGGGATGCTTGAGGAATGAGATGAGATGAGAAATTTATGAATATTAGTGAAATGATTTGTGAATAACAGTGAAATTGTTTGAGTTATGATATTTGAGTAAAAATATTATTAATGTAATTTTGTAATATTATATTTGTTTTAGAATTTGAAAAAATTAAATTATTTTTTATATTTTGTTTGGAAGTTTCGGAAAATTATAATAATTATGTAATAATTAGATAAAAAAGTAGAAAATTTTGAAATTAAAAAATATTTGTATTTGAATGGTGTTTGGATGTTGAGATGAGATAAGATGTAAGATGTGATGAGTTGGTTTGAAAGGTTTGTGAAACCAAACAAGGCCTTAAGCTATGTTTGGATGTCAAGATCACATCAATTCATCTCAAACTAATTATTGATGGTTTCAACTACTTTTTTAAATTGAAAAATTATATTTTAACCCTATGTTAACTTTATAATTTATTTTATTCAACTTTTTCTCACTCCCTTCCCAAAATTCCATAAAAATTTTAACTCAAATTTTTAAATCATTTCACTATTATTCACATATTTCTCATCTCCTCTTATCTGTTTAACCAAACGATGCCTTAACATTCTAACTCCACCATAGGCTTTGTTGTATTATTTACAAATTATCTCACTCTTATTCACATATTTCTTATCTCATTTCATTTGCATAACTAAATGAGACCTTAGCATTCAACCCCCACCAAAGGCTTTGCAATATAAATTTCAACTTTCACACAAAGGAACTTGCCTCAAGGCAAATTGTCTCCTTCAAATCGTGAAGGAAAAAACATTTCTCTTTTCAAGAGAAAGAGAGAGAAAAAGAGAGATTATATGAAAACACAATATTTATATAAGAATAATGCTATTTGGCTATCTAAAACTTACCGCTCAGATAACTCTCTTGACATCATGGCACTACCATGTGATGTCATGTAATTTATTAAAAAAATTAAAAACACAAATACAAAAGGGAAAGAGAGAACTTAGAGTTGCAATTTTCATTTTTTTGTATTTTCGAACACCTTTTTAGTTTGAAAATAATTTTGTGTTTTTTTATTTTTAATAAATCACATGGCAGTATGTGGTGGTGCCACGTCAAGAGAACCATCTGAACAATAAATTTCAGATGTCTCAACAACATCAATCTTTATATATAAACATCATCTTGCTCCCCCAAGTCCAATGTTCAAATTCTCTTAGGTGCAAATAATCTCTAGGGGCCACACTCCTTGATCTTGATGAAAAGTTAACAATTTAACCAGTTTTGTATACGAAAATTTTTAAAGATGCGGTGCACAGGTTCAAGATTTATTCCGAATAGATGGATTCAAAAGGCCCTATCTCATAGAGATTCCGACATCAGAAAAATATATAAACATCATCTTTATTATTTTGGATTTATATATTTTATCTCTCATCACATTTGAATTTTGAACCCTCTTTTATGTTCTTTATGCCACTTGACAGTTCCCGTGGGATTTTGTGCGTGGAACCGCGAAGTGAGGGCCGTGATCCATTGTAGTTTGCAGTAAAAAACCTAGTCATAAGTTTCTCACGAGCGACCGACAACATCATATTTTCCGGAAAAAAAAAAAAAAAGAGAAAACCTTCACGAGTTCCAGAAACTCCTCCGACTCCGCAAACAAGAAGCCACCACCTTACCCCTGCGGCCTCGTAAATTCCCCTTCCTCTCTCTGTTTCTCGCCCCACATGGTTGTTTAAATCTTTATAAACAGTCACCGAAGCCTTTGAACCCGGCGACTCGACCATGACCTCCATTACATCCGTCGAATTGAACTACCTTGTGTTTCGTTATCTTCAAGAATCAGGTAACTTTATACTCCACAGCTTTTCGGAGTTATACCTTCTTTTGGTTTTTTGTGTTCTTTTTTCCTTGATAAGTGATCAAAATATTAATATTTGTACGTCTTATGCCTACTAATGTAGACGGTCCTCCCAATGTCCTTTGGGAGTTCCTACATCGATGGGCAGTCTCATTTTCCATTGCCTTGTTGAGCAGCGTTGTTTCTATTACCATTTGGGACTTTAATTTTTGGAGATTAATTTCCTAGGGTTTCTGTACGAAGCTGTTTTTATTCAAGAATAGCATTTGGAATTTTTGTTCTAGGTTTTTGTTATTTGCCGATGGAACCTCTTTAGGGCTTATTAGGGAATAGAAACATCCGAGTTTCGGAATAATTTTTCATGTTGCTAAAAAATCGTACACCTAGGGTTTGCAGACTCTATTCAGAGAAATTACTTCGTAATCCTTATATATCCAATTGTCCACCTAGGATTATTCAGTCAGATGAGACGTTATGGTGGGAGAAAATTCAAACCTTAAATAATTATTTTTTCCTATGTTCTTGTGATCCTTCTTTTCAGTCAAAACAACAGAAAATGATGCAAATATCAACTTCTCCTTGTCCAAATCTTGCAGGATTCACACATTCAGCATTTGCTTTAGGATATGAGGCAAGTATCAACAAGTGCCCTATTGATGGAAATTTGGTTCCCCCTGGTGCTCTTATTACATTTGTGCAAAAAGGACTTCAGTACTTGGAGATGGAAGCAAACTTGAGTAATGTTAGCATGCTTAGTTCTTTTGCCTTTTCTCTATCTTCCAACATTTGTTTGATAAGTAACAACTTATTAATACAGTAGGCATAGTCGATCTTCCAACATGACCCTATCTGTATTTTCCACTGCTACTTATCTCAGAACTCAAATTGATAGATGTTCGTTTTAATCTTGTCAGAATGACACGGACATGGATGAAGATTTTTCGTTCTTACAACCTTTGGATCTTATCACTAAGGATGTCTATGAATTGCGGCAAATCATAAAAGAAAAAAGGAAAAGTCTACAGAAGGAAAAAGATAAAGATAAAGATCTTGGTAGGGAACACGAAGGAGAACGTGGAAGAATAAGAGATAAAGAAAGACATGAAAGGGAGAAAGAACTCGAAAAGGATAAAGAGAGGTCAGACAAGGACAAGGATAGAGAAAAACAGCATGAGGAACAAACTAATAGAGAAATGGTCACGGATCAAGAAGATAAAGTTGAAGTAAAACTTGAAGATAATAAAGTATTAGGAGGTAAGTATACTTTTTCGTTGTATTTGTTCCATTGTTTTTTTGGTCATCTCTTTATTTTAGCTTTTATATCATCCATGAAGTATGAAATTCTTTGGATGTGTTCACAAGGACCAGAACCAATGGATATTTCGACAACCTCGACTTCTCAGGCATGTGAAATTCATAGTTCTGATGTGACAATTTTGGAAGGTCATACTTCAGAGGTTTGAGCATGTCTCCATTATTTTTGCATTGTGTTGCTTTCGTCTCCCAATTATTTTTCCTGCCTGTGATGACGTGCATGCTTTCCTTTCTTCCTCCAGGTTTGTGCTTGTGCATGGAGTCCAACAGGTTCTCTTCTTGCATCAGGGTTAGTATGTTTTGAATTGCAATATTTTTTTTTTTGGGCAATGGTTCACTGTGTATCTTGGTCTTATGGTTGAAACCTCTCTTGTATTTTCTTTTGGCTGCATCTGTCATGTCAACTTGTTTTATAGGTTTCATATTGCATGGGCCCCATGTCACAGGTTCGATTCCCCCTGGGATCAAATTGCGATTTAAGTGGGAGGCCATGGCAGTGGGTTGCTGTGCTAGTCTCCCTGAGTGTTTAGGTTCAATGGGTGAGTCGTAAGGGCTCTGCCGTGGGGTGGTTCCCCGGTCTTCAAAAAAAAAAAATATTGCTTCTTTGTTATTGCTTCATTACATATTCTGCGTGTTGGTTCTTTTGCACAATTTACCATTTGTTTCAAACAATTCAACATAGATTATGAACTTACTAGAGAAGCAAAAGCATTTCAAAGGGAAGCTGATTACTTACAGTAAATTTATTTACGATTAGTGCTTTCTAAGAATTTCTTGACTGATAATTTCAGTTTCTCGAGAAATTTATATTACTACAGAATTATTTTTGATAAATAATGTGTTCAATTTATAATCAATGAAAGTGAACGAGGCATAATTGAAATACATGGGAGGTATCTAACGAGTACGCCTGGTGTGAAAAAGAGGGAACAATGAAATTTTGAAAGTAAAGCTAGAGGTACATTGGTTAGCAGATACCCAATGGTAGAGTGCATTACCAAAGAAAGTATTGATGTCTGTGGTGCTCTTTGCAATTTCTTTGAATATTTAGTCATTTCTTTTCCTCCATATACACAACACCAAGCGAGTCAGGATTGCCTTTGAAAGGCCTAATTATGTTGTGTCTCAAACTGTGCCCTCCAAAAATGCTAGACACAGTCATACAGTCCTAGGGTGTGCAAGCCCCGTGCACTCCCTTAGAAACAAATTGGGATCCACCATTAAAAAAAATTATTTTTTCATGTGGGTCTCATATTTACCCACTTTTTTCAAAAAGAGTGCTCGAGGCTTGCACACTCAAGGACTGCAAATATAATTTCTTATTTAACTAATGAATCAATGATGAAATTGATTAGTATAAAATGTAGGTGAAGGCATTATCACATATAGTGATATGTTAATGTTTGCTATTAAGACATCATGCCTGTGTCACTCTTTCTCCTAGAAGTTTAGGGGATGGTTGATAAATGAGATGAAATAAGAATTTTGTGAATAGTAGTAAGATGATTTGTGAATAGTAGTGAGATAGTTTGAGTTAAGTATTTATTGGGTTTTGGGAAATGAAAGAAAAAGTTGAATAAAAAATATTATAAAGTTAAAATATTGTTAAAATATAATTTTTTAATAATATTTTTGTTTTGAGATTTGAAAAAGTTATTTATTTATTTATTTTTTTTTGGAATTTTGGGAAAGTTGTAATGATTAGTTTGAAATTGTTTGTGTTTGAATGATGTTTGGGAAGGAGATGGGATGAGATGGAAATTGTTTCCAAACATCCCCTTAGATAATTTTCTGTTGTGTTACTATAAAATTGGGCAAGGTTGTGAAATTTAACAATTTTTTTCATCACACGTCTTTTACAACTCTAGATCTGGAGATTCAACAGCTCGTATATGGACAATTGCCGATAGTAGCTCAAGACATGGCTCTAATGGTCCTCCGAATGTGCTGGTTCTGAAACATGTTAAAGGTAGAACAAATGAGAAGAGTAAAGATGTCACTACGCTTGATTGGAATGTGAGTTTTATTACCCTATCCTGTCCTTAAATTCATTACACTGCTTTTATTGCCCTACTAAATCTGAATGCTGGTTTTTGGGCAGAGTTTTAATTCTATGGGAAACAAGGGGTTGGGGTCGGGGTCGGGCTTGGTGTATTTTGGGTTGTTTTTCACAGGCTTTTTGGGTTATTAGGGGTTTTCTATTATGGGCAAGGTGTTCTCTTGTATACATCAGTGTACTTGGTTACTCCTTTTGATATATATATATATATAATATTTTTACTTACTAAAAAAAAAATAAATAAATAAATCTGAATGCTGTAGTTTACTTGTGCCATCATTAGTTGGCATGCCGTGTACCTGGAAAACTGGTTGTTTGGAATTGTTTTCATTTATTCTTCAGTTGAATACTTGAATACTTGGTGCGTGATGTAGGTGTACTTCTTGTTTTGAATTGGTTTTAATGCTAGATGAGAGCCTAACAATGACTATTCTTAGTTTGGCCCCATTTTATTTTAAATGTTAAATGGATGCTGTTTTGGTCATAAAAGCTTCAAATACTTGTATATAATTATCAAACACAATTTGCAGCAATGGCCTTCTGTTACTCTTTAACGTTAGCTGGCTACCTACAAGTTGCAGCAGTGTAGATAATGGTTCCTACTTGACTCATATGGTGTGTGGTGTATTTAGAGGAAGTGAATGATAAAAATTTTGATAATCGTGAACGGATGTTGGAGGAACTCGAAACTTTCTTTCTCGATACTCGTATAATTTGGACAGCTTCTATAGACTTCAATGGGCTTAACTTTCATGAATTTCTTATAGCTTTTTCTCCTTCTGAATAGGCGTATCTCTTGTATACTTACTGTATACTCGGGTGCGCCTTTTGCACTTTTAATGGAATTTACTTATAAAAAGAATCTTATCTTTTATCAACTCTTTGTACATAGAAAGCATTTACTGAAGAAACTAAAAAAGAAATCTCATGGTTGATTGGTTTTTTTTTTTTTTTTTTCTTTCTTCTGGGATCGGCGCTGTCCCTGCCTTACTGATGTAGATGCAATTATCCATTTGCCAATATTCCAAATGTTCAGTTTCATTATCCTAATGAGGGGGGAAAGGATCCTGTTTCTAAACCCAAAAAGATGGAGGGGGTGGTGTCTTTATCCTATTTAATATTTTGCAACACCTTAGATAGTCCACATTAATGTGGAGTGGGAATGGTATTCTCCTTTGCATCAAGAGGGGATATATGTTTGTATTTAAGTTTTTATTTTCTTGAAAAAAGAAAAGAAATCTCATGGTTGATTGGTTTTTTTTTTTTTTTTTCTTTCTTCTGGGCCAGCACTGTCCCTGCCTCATTGATGTAGATGCAATTATCCATTTGTCAATTGCCAAATGTTGAGTTTCATTATCCTAATGAGGGGGGAAAGGATCCTGTTTCTGAACCCAAAAGATGGAGGGGGTGGTGTCTTTCTCCAATTTAATATTTTGCAACACCTTAGATAGTCCACATTAATGTGGAGTGGGAATGGTATTCTCTGCATCAAGAGGATGTATGTTTGTATTAAGTTTTTTTTTTTTTACTTATAAAAAAAAGTTTTTTTTTTTGAAGTGTAAATTTTATTGATATTGATAATCATAAGTGATATCAATTTACCTATAAAAGAAAGTGGTAGTGATGCACACTAGGAGTATACAAGATATGCACCTAATCAGAAAATGAGAACAATATAACTGAATATCTTGAAAAAATTTTTGATCGATAAATAAGATTTTGTTGATTGTAGGAATAGGCAAAAGCCCAAGTATGCGGGTAATATACAAGAGCAATGCCTTGGAGTGATGTTATAGTGATACAAGAAACTGAATATCTTGAAATTTCTTTTTTTTTGATAAGTTGAATATCTTGAAAATTAGAAACTGGTTATTTGTATTGGGTTCTAAAGAAGAGATCCTTGACTCTGGCAACCGTCTTCTCACAATTCTCAAAGTTCCAATCGCTCCTTTATCTGCACCAGCACCGCATTAAGCACAACAAAATCAGCCTCCATAAAATATTCCATTTAGTGCTAGCAAACTTTTCTGTACAACATGCTAGGAGATCTGCCTCTCTACATGGCATAACCCAACCAAGCCCAAACAAGATTTTTTTTAAAGACCACTAGCTCCCTCACTAAGAGGTGATCAATCGTCTCTCCACTCTTGCATATACAACACCTCTACAACCACAAAATGTCTCTTTCTAAGATTATCATAAGGATCTTCACAAGAGTGCCTGCCCAAACAAAGAAAGACACTCTGACTGGAGTCTTATTCCTCCTAATTTGTTTCCGGGAAGAGAAGATAACATTTGATAGAACAGTCTGGCTTCATACTCCTATCAAACCTGGCTTCATACTCCTATCAAATCTGGCTTCATACTCCCCTTGCCTATTCTCAAACACATTTTTTTTTTATGAATAAGAAACAAACAAACACAGAATTAAAGTACAGCAATAGAACAAGCAGCAGGTTTTCACTGTTAATCTGTAGCTGTAGTGTTTTGCTACTTCGTGTAAAGCAAGAAAGGTACTTTTCTAGATGCTATTTTGATGGTAATGAAGCTTCCTTCCTACAATTTTTTTTTTTTTTTTGTCATTTTCCTTGAAAAAAATTGTGATGGTTTTTCTTTCCCCTATTCAGGGAGAGGGGACGCTACTTGCAACTGGTTCGTACGATGGGCAAGCGAGAATTTGGACTACAAGTGGTAAGCTGTCTCAGAGTGGTTTTTGTTTTTGTTTTTTTTTTTGTAAAATAAATATCTGCATTTTCCAGCAATTAGGGTGGAGCCGATATGACACAATGGACCAGAAATGAAGTTAAATAGTATCATCTTCTCATTTTATGTGATGTTTTTGCTTGTTTGTGTATACAATCATTGAGGTGTGTGTATATCCCGTTACAGTTATGTGGACATGTCACCTGAGAAGTAAAGCTCTTTATACTTTTTTATACACCCTGCCATGTGATGATGCCGTGGATAAGCAAAACAGTTTAAATAGATTTTACCCAAGATTTCATTAGGATAGTCTGCCTTAGTCTTGTTTGCCAGCTTCTGTTGGCAATGTTGTTGGCACACAGTTGTATGTGCATGACACATGCTGGTATTGATGTTTCCAAACTGTTGGAAATGCGTCATGTATATTTAGCCTGCTATCTATTTTTAAACGTGCTTTGGTCACCAACCTTTTGTTAAAAGATCAGTAACTTAAAAGGATGCCTGAGGATGTCTGAGGAGTTATAATGCACATATTACAAAAGTATATCGATCTATGTAAAGTTGGCTTCTTGCCCTGCTTCAGGCTTTAGGGAAATTGAATCCTGAGGTATTTCTATGATCCAAATTTAATCTTGAGGCACTTATATGATCCATGTGGTTTGAGAATTTGCCTTTGTGATCAATTGGAACTTTAGTTCATCTTATAGTCTTGAGAGATATTCTTGTGAATTCATGGAGTTTTATTCACTTTAAAAGGATGCATTTTAATTTCTCTTTTGTGGTAGGTACATCATGTGCATGTGTAGTCTGTTTCAAAGGTCTTTTGTATCATTTGAGGAAACTATGCATACATACATATTTACTACCTACATACATAACATGGGACTCCACATACATGGGCTAAGCAAAATATCTTATAGAAGTTTATTTCTTCGTTAGTTTGATGTCTTCCATGTGGTGCTTTGTTTTATTTACATGGAAGTTGGAATCAGGATTTTATGCTTATCTTCATTGCTTATGCAAATTAATTGTCTTTATCTTTGTCCAGGTGAATTAAAGAGTACTCTAAGTAAACACAAAGGACCCATATTCTCTCTAAAGTGGAACAAGAAGGGTGACTATCTTCTTACTGGTAGCTGTGATAAAACTGCAATTGTATGGGATGTAAAGGCAGAGGAATGCAAACAACAATTTGACTTTCATACAGGTGCTCCATTTGATTTAGTGATAATTGATCCCCCCCCTCCCAAAACAACAAATCAATCCTAACCGTCTGTCCCTAACCTATCAAAAAAATAAATAAAAAATTAGTGATAAAAACGTTGTCCATCTTGTGATTAAGGATAAATCTTCTAAATTTGTATTTTTTAGGTCCTACCCTTGATGTTGACTGGCGCAACAATGTCTCATTTGCAACAAGCTCTACAGATAATATGATATATGTTTGCAAGATTGGAGAAGTCGTCCCTATCAAAAATTTTGCTGGGCATCAGGTTTTTCCTTGAATCTGCATGTAACTGTCATTTTTCTGATACAGAATTGAACAGATGAGGTCTTGGTATTATCTTACCAATATTATTCCCTACACACACACTTGTCCTTTAAGTGGGGCTTGCACATTGGGGCTTTAAGGATGTTAGATTCAAGCTTAGACCTGACCTTTTAGACCATGTCTAATTTGCTCTCCTGATCTTATTATTATCATTGTTATTTGGGAGGTGGGGGAAGAGGGTGGCTTGGGAAGCGTAGATTTTTAGAACAAGGTCTGGACTGCTGCTCTAATTATATTTTTATGCATGCCTAACTTTGGAATTAATGTGGTTTTGTTCTAGGAATTACCAACGCCACCTTGAGCAATGTTTCTGTTTGCTCTAGAGTTATAATCTGACCCTCAGATTATTCAAGTAGCAAACAAGGGACAACCCATTGAGTGCACATGATGGTCATTATTGGCTACAATTTGTTCATCATAGCTACATCTGCAGACTTTGATTCGCGAATGTTTGGAAAGCATAGATCAAACTATGTGCTTTGACTTGTGAAATGATATCATTCTTCAATTCTTTGTGGCTACTTAACCTGTTGTGCAATTTCAGGGTGAAGTTAACTGTGTCAAATGGGACCCAACAGGTTCATTGCTGGCCTCTTGCTCTGATGATATCACAGCAAAGGTTTTTATGCTACCCCTTTCTCAATTAAATTGATTTGCCTCTTATGTCCTGATGTAGATGTTTGCACTTAGCATTTTTAGGAGGCTGTGTGACGAGTTTGGGTGTGCATATGCATGCACATGTATGCTTATATATGCTTGCATTTGCCATCTTCCGGTTCATCCAATCTGTTCTGTACATTTTCACCCTTTTTCTTGTTGGTTCATCTTGCTTCTGGGCACTGATACATATTGTTGTATTGGGTTCTCTGTTTTCAGCTAATATATAATTATGGTGCAGGTATGGAGTATGAAGCAGGACAAGTTTGTTCATGATTTAAGGGAGCACTCTAAGGTACTCTCTAGTTTTTTTGTTTTCCTCAATGTCAATGTACCTGTGGACATCCCAGTTTACATGCTTGTGCTCTAATAGATTATTCATAGAAACATTGAATAATGCTTTTGCAGGAGATATATACTATCAGATGGAGTCCCACTGGAGCTGGTACGATCAACCCCAACCAGCAGTTAGTGTTGGCAAGGTATGCATGCTGCCGCTTTAACAATTTTAGTTTTATGCGAAAAAAAAAAAAAAAAACAAATTTAGTTTTATGCTTTCGTGTTGGTGGTCTAGATTTTCAATTTGGTACTTCCGGCTTTTCTGTTTAGTTGATTATCTGATTTTATTGGTTGTCAAAAAGTAAATTACTCTGCACTTGTTCTAGCAAAATGTTTTGGTTAATTAAACTCAGTTGATTATGAACTGCAGACGAAATCAAATCCAGTAAGTATAGGAATGACATGAAAAAAAAATCAGTTCTATCATTCTTGACTCATCTTGTATTGTTAAAGAAGTTAATATCTGACATCTTAACTGAAGTTTTATAGGATACAACTAAGAGTAGAGTGCACTGGGAGTTGTTAGTTGAAGCCACCATTGTGTCTGTAATTGCACATTGCCAGCTTCAGTGATTATCGGGTTTACTCTAAGAATGTAGACTTCAACTCATTGTACAAGACATTGTTTTTCTTTCTCCCTCTTCATTTTTTGGCTGTTGCTGATGATTGTTTGTGGAAACTGCTTCTGGAGTAAATGATAATATATTTCCATGTTCAGATTTGTTTAATGTGTTACATGCAGACCTGCAACTGACACAGAATTTGTTTTTTTTAAGGTAATCAAGAAGTCTTAATTCATAAAAGTAGGCAAAGCCCAAGTACCAGACACAGAAATATGAAAACCGAAATATACTATAGTATTCATTCACGTTTTTACTTATTTATTTTAGTTGTTTAATCACTCCCGTGTACTTGGCTTCGCCTTTTTCAATAAAATTCATATTTACCGATAAAAAAAAAGTTGTTTAATAATCTAATATTCTGTTGATTATGTTTCTATACAGTGCATCATTTGACTCAACAGTGAAGCTATGGGATGTGGAACTTGGGAAACTTCTCCACAGCTTGAATGGACACAGGTACCCAGTCTCCTCTCCGCTGTCGTTGATATTTTTAGAAGGTAATGATAACTGCTTAGATATTTTTGAATTTACTAATGCTTTAAATTGGAAATCCAGAGATCCTGTATATTCCGTTGCATTTAGCCCAAATGGTGAGTATTTGGCCAGTGGATCCCTTGATAGATCCATGCACATCTGGTCATTGAAGGAAGGCAAGATTGTTAAAACGTACACTGGGAATGGGGGCGTATTTGAAGTTTGCTGGAACAAGGAAGGAGACAAGATTGCTGCATGTTTCGCCAATAACATAGTTTGTGTTTTGGATTTCAGAATGTAAGGTCCTACAATATTAACTTGTTCGCTTCTGCCCCCTGGTTTGCAAAAGCCCTTATTCATGACTGATAACTTACAATTTAGTTGGTCTTTAACGGTAGAGATGACACCTAGATGGGCTTGTGAAATGCATTATGGTTGGGTAGGTATGCGCTAACCATAGATCAGGCATTACTAATGTGATAAGCTTTGTGTTTAGTCAATTGTCAACTAGGCTTTTGCTTTTTAGGAGTGAATTCAAACCGATTATGTATATAATTTTTTTTTTTTGACAAAATAGAAAAGCACTTCATTTCATAAAGGCATAACATCTTGAGATAGGTTACAATAGTGTTTATCGATGAAAATTACATTCTCAATGATAGGAGGTACATTATTCCACCAAATAAACATATCTTCAATGGACCAAGCATATCTTGCAAGTCGATGGGCAGCCTTGCTTGTGAATCTGTTGCAATGCTGAATACTACTGCATTGAGGAAAAATTTACATCAAACCTTTTACATCTGCTACCACAGATCGTATAGCTGCATTGACTCAGATAATCTGTTAATCTCTTCTACTAGGAACAAACAATCACTTTCAATAATCAGCTTAGGGATACCCATACTCGTACACAAATGAAGGCCTCTCAATACTGCCATAGCTTCAACTTGTTCTGGTTCCAGAAAAACATATTCCACTCTACTAGATGTTATAAGAACTTTACCCACATGGTTCCTCAAAACCGCACCTATATCAGCTTTGTTTAAATCAAAAAAGAGAACCTCATCAATATTTAGCTTAAGAGAGTCTTCTGGAGGGGGTGACCATCTTTACACCAGGTTTTTAGCATTATGAGGCCCCAATTGATGCCTAACTACAATACTATGCAACTTGTAAAAGAAAAGCCAATAAAATATCCATGCCAATAATTTGCTGAGGTCGTAACGCAATCTATTCATGAACTATCTTGTTCCTTCTGAACCAAAAAGCCCAAACCATCAAGAAAAAAATCAGCCAGTTCCTCATACGTGCCTTTGAATAAAATATCCATTGCAGCAGTGAGAAAAGAGCTGATCTGGTTTCCATTTTGGAAAACAGAAAACCTGCTCATTAAAAATTCGTGAATGGAAGGGTATAATATCAACACATGCCTCAAATCCTCAAATGGATGTTGACAAAAATAACATTTTCCCTCAATGTCCAGTTTTCTCTTAATCAGATTGGCCTTGGTTGGTAAATTGTCTTTACACGCCTTCCAAGCAAAAACCTTAACCTTATGGGGGACTTGTAACTTCCATAGAGTAGTCCATAATTTTTTCATCAAAGCCCTATTAGAGGATTCCCCATGTTCAGATTCTAAGCAAGTTTTAAAGAATTTGTATGCACTTTTGACAGAAAAAGATCTTGACTTCTCATGTTCCCACATCCAATGATCTACAACTCCAGTATGACTTGGATGCAATCTGAGAATAGCATCCACAATGTTTGGATTGAAAAGAGTTCTAACTTTAGCAATATCCCACCATTTAGTACTTGGATCAATAAGAGATAAAATTATGTATATATATATATATATATATATATAATATATATATATATAAGAGATCAATAAGAGGATTATGTATATAATTATTTGGATATGATTTGTAGTTTACAATTTATTCCCAATAATTGTTGTTTGTTAGCCCGTTTTGCTTTGTTTTATATTTTTGAATTTAAAAATAAAAATAAAATAAAATAAAATAATCCAGTTGAAAATCTGCATATTGGCACATAAAATATTATCACTAACGCGGAAGTCAATTACATCGGCTAATATAAAATGCTTGTTTTAAATATTTTTACAATTGTTTTAGGTCCTGCATACTTCTAAATGGCGGAACTCATTTGAATAAAGCAGAGATAGTCTTCAAAACGAGCTGTTGAGATGGGTATATTAGACTTCACCAGTAATCACCACAAGAACACGAACCGTTCACAAAGTGGTGAAATCGGTTTCGATCCCTCATTACAATCTTACGTCCGGTGATTTTTGAAATCAACTTGGTCACAGCATGACAGTCCAGACATACCCGAAGGTTCTTTACAATCTTGATTGTACTTCCTGGTTGAGTACTGATGAGCCCAAAAGCAATAGCTAGCTTCTCACTGTGAACTTCAAGGGATTGCTCTTTTTCTCTCTCCCCAAGATCATGTAACACTATTTCTGTGTGTGGGGCGTGACCGTAAGCTCTGAGCCAATTATTTATCTCCTCTAACATCATGTAGATTTCTTTGCTTTTTGGGTGTCTCCTATCTCCGGCAAGAAACTCGTGCACCATATTATTCAGTTCAATTGAGCTGCATCCAGGCTCCTTCTGGACCCTACTAAGTTTCATCAAGGTCCTCACCCTTGCCACCCCCTCCCAGTTGCCGGTGGCCGCATATATGTTCGAAAGCAGAATATATGTTCCTGAATTTGCAAGATTCTTGCCAACCAGATACTCTGCAATTTCCTCTCCCAAAGCAATGTTACCATGGAGCCTGCAAGCCCCTAGCAAAGTGCCCCATAAGACAGGATCCGGCTCAGTCTTCATGCCTTTGACAAGCAAATATGCTTCTTTTAAATGGCCAGCACGGCCAAGAAGATTTACCATACACCCATAGTGCTCAATCTTAGGTTCAATCCCATATTCATCTTTCATTGAATTGAAAAATCTCCATCCTTCGCTGATCAAACCGGCATGGCTACAAGCGCTCAACATGCCAATGAAAGTTATATCAGAAGGGTGGTGTCCAACTGCACACATTTCATGAAACAACCGCAAAGCATCTCGGCTAAATCCATGCATTGCATACCCTACAATCATTGAGTTCCAAGCCACGACATCCTTGTCTTTGATCCTATCAAAAACTAAACGCCCATCCTCCAAACTACCACACTTGCTATACATATCAACCAACGCGGTACCCACATGAACATTGATGTCAATCCTATTATTCTCAATATAAGAATGAAGCCATCTACCAGACTCCAAAGCTCCAAGCTGCCCACAAGCAGAGAGTGCAGCCAGAACAGTCACTTCGTTAGGCTTAACTCTCGCTGCCAACATCTGTCTAAACAATAACAAAGCCTCATTTGGCATCCCATTCTGAGCATACCCATCAATGATCGCATTCCAACAAACCACATCCCTGTCCTCCATGTCTTCGAACAATACTCGGGCCTTGTCAAGCTCCCCGTGCTTGGCATAACATGTAATCATAGCCGTCAAAGAAACCAAACTCTTCTCAGGCATAGTATCAAATAGCTGTTGCGCGGACACCAGATCCCCCCCTCTAGCATAAACATCAATGAGGCCCGTCCTAACATACGAATCCGAATCAAACCCGAGTCTGATCGTTTGGGAATGAAGGGCCTTTCCAGGTTCAATCGGGCAGGATTTCAAGAGCGAAGAGAAGGTGAAGCAATTGGGTTCGACATCATGAATCAGCATTTGTGCGTAGTAGAAGAGTGCTTGGTCGTGCAGACCACGTTGTGCGTGGCCATGAACAATGGCTGTCCAGAAGAACACATTCCGGTTATGGGTACGTTCGAAAAGGGCTAGAGAATAGTCGAGGCGACCAATAGAGGAGTAAGCACGCTGAAGCTTGAAGTTCAAGACGGGGTGATGGTGGAGGCCATGGCGGAGGAGGACGGCGTGGACTTGGAGAAGGTGGTTGATGGATTTAGACTTGTCGACAAGGAAAGCGAGTCTGTCTACTGTTGGGGATTGATGAGTAGTGGTGGTGGACAGTGGAGGTGGTGGCCGTGGGGCGGTGAAAAGTGGGGTTGAAGACATGATTGTGTTACCGGGTTTTTCTTATCTTAAAGGTTTTCCGAACATTTGGCGCTGGCGATTCGTGTTTTATGACTCTAGATAGTAGATTGTGAAGAGAAGTGCAGGTTGAGATAAATGTCGCATCAGCTACTGTTCGTTCTTCCGCCGTGAAAGTATTTTTTATATAAAAATTCTATTTATAAACCTAATAGAAAAATTTAATTATTTTAAAAAGAATAAAATAAAAAGAATTAAAAAAATAAAAGAAATTTCTTTTTTATAAGATGCAAGAGTATTTTTTATAAAATATAAAATAATAAATATTAACCGATAAAAAGAATTTTTTTTTTTTTATTAATATCGTTGGCTGCTATATTAAACATTCAAATTCAAGAGATATTATTACTTATAATTTTATTTATTTATTGTTATTTAACGAGATGACGGAGATGTTTACATGATATCATTTATTAATTTTTTAAAAAAAGTATTAAAATATGGATAATAACTTACTCCCAACAATTATCACGATTCACGACAGTTTCTAATATTTTTTGGCCTCCCCCGTTAAACCCTTACTGCTGGGCGATTCACACAAGTCGGGTCTCGGAGTCGAAAACAATGGCTTGGCGCTCCGGATCCCTTTCGAGATCTCTGCTCTCTACCTGCAGTTCCTCCCCAATCCGACGCTCATCCTCCTCTGCATCATCCCTACCCGGCCTCCTCCGGCCTCCAGTTCCACCTCGGCCCCACCGCCGCCCAGTCTTCTCCACTGCCAGGTGGGTCTCCTACTCTCTCCTCTCGGCTTGTCTTTTTTAATTGAAACCCAAAAGGAAAAAATCGATTATGTTCTTACCCTTGTTGTGAATCGGAAGGACCATGGCGGGAGAGATGGGGTGCATTCAATCGCTGGTGCCGCTGCACAGCGCTCTCGCCGTCGCTCGTCTCACTTCACACATTTCCATCCAGGCGCGCGCTTTCTGCGAGTTGTCTCAGGGTTCGTAATTTCCAGGGTCGCTCGCTCATTTTCCCTTTTCGTTGTGAGTCTTTTTGGTATTATACATACATATATACATGTACGTGCGACGAATTGTATGTGTTATTAGGATTATAACGATGGATTACAATTTCGGATAAACATGTTCATTTATTTACCAATTTATTCTACAAAATGTTGGTATCTTCTGCAAGAATGAATTATCATTGAGAAGTATAATTAAGATTTGCCGGGTTAGGTATTGTTTAAAAGTGTCTCTGTTAGACTTGTTAGTGTAAGAGTTGGCTTCGGTGGGCTTACTCAATTTGTGGCTGTTGTAATGTCAGGTTTATTTTACATGCAATGAAGAAAATCCTTAGCCCCGTTTTTGAGATTACTGAGTGGCATGGGGGAATTATTCGGTTGCATTAGCTGAATGATCTACTTTATTTTGCAGGAAATGCAATTCTTTTTTCTTTTTTACATGTATTCCATTAGTAATTCTGAGAGCCATGATGCCAGAAATTTGGGATTTTTATTTATTATTTTATCAACAATAGAGATGGGGCTCTGTGTAATTAGCTACCATTCGTAGATATATGAACATATAATAGAACTAGCCTGATGGTACAATTGGTTATTAGGGACAGCTTGCCAGGAGCTATTGGTCGACTTGGTTTTAAAAGTTTATAAACTTCTATAAGTGAAAATTGGTGTCTCCCTCTAGATATTGGAAGTGAGAACCCCCTTATTGAGTTTTTATTTGCTCTTTTGTTTTTAATTTTTTTTAAGTCGTGATGGCTCTCATCTCATAACATCTGAAGCCGCGGTTCTTCTTCTATTCTCTTCCTTGTCTGTCTGTCTGTCTGTCTGTCTGGCCGTTGAAATATGATTGTTTTGTAAGAATGCTTCAAAGAGTAGCCTTATGAAGCTAACTAGCGATTTCATAGACTGGCTTAGTTACGAGGCACAGATCGATTCTCCCTTTTGTATGGAATCAAAGGTTTCTTTTTTCTTTTAGGGGGAGTATTTGCTTCTCTTTCCCATAAAATGGTCCCCCAACCAACCTTTGGACATGTCTTTCTTCTTCTTTCGTTTTTTATTTATTTATTTTTTTTTATAAAAAAGCAGTGTAACCTATCAATTTTTTTTTTTTTTTTTTAAAGTTGAGCCTGACGAGAGGGAATTTTTTTTTTTCTTTGTAGGAACTAAATAGGTGGGAAGTGGTTTTAACGAATTGAATGAGATGGAGTTGATAATGTTGACCCTAGTTGCCCTAACCGTACATGATTTTCTTCTTTCTTTTTTAGCAACTAGATAGGTCCTATCTCTTGTATTCCACCTTGTATACCTGGGCTTGGCCTATTCTTATTTATACTACCGTTTACTTATAAAAAAAAAAAAGTTGCCCTAAGCACCCCAAAATGATTGATCATATTCATTTTCCTAAATATCTTAGAAATCTTCTTATTCAGATATTTGGGCTCAAATCTTTAGAATTAGGAATACGATTTCAACCTTGTGTACAAAATGAATAGCTGTGGTATTTGACTTCAATCTTAACTAACTATAATCCTAGCTTCCTTGATAACTTTTTTACTGGTAGAGGAGCACTTTTTTTTTTTTTTAATAATAGGTAAAAGTAAATTTTATTGAAATAACGGTAGTAACAGAGTATACCAGAAGTATACAAACAGCTCATGAAGCCTAATTACATGTAGGTACTAGTGAAGATGCTTGCGTGTAGGTACTAGTACTACTTCTGGAATTACTAGTGAAGATGCTTGCTAGTACCACTTCTGGAATTACTAGTGAAGGTACTAGTGAAGATGCTTGCGTGTAACTGGAATTATATGGATTCCTTCTGCTGATCAATGCTCTGATCTTTTCCTGTGTTGTAGGTACTTGAATAGACTATTGGTTCTGCACGCTGGTGCTATATCTTATGGCGTTAGAACGCCATTCTTATCTTCATGGAGAGTATTGGGAGTACTTTAAGGGCGTTTTCAATTAGACGGGTACCAAAACGTTCCTGCTCTTTGGACAAAGGGCTCCTGCTTTTTATTATGAACTCATAGAAGATCTTTTTTTTTATTGGCACCGGGTGTCCAAGAAAAACGTCCCGACTAATCCTGGGGGTGCACAGGCCCTTGGCTAGGAGTATGAATTCATACAAGTTTAGTGATATATTATTGCAAATTCTATCATTGGCTGCTATTTGTTTGACTTTATTGGTAAATTTTAGGTTGGATATTCAGCAGCAGTGGAAGGTTTTGGAATTAAATTATTGAGCCCTAGTTAGAACCAGGAATTTAATGCAATGTTGTTGAACTGGTGGAAAGAAATGGTTCACATGCCAAATGTAGTTTTGTTTTTGGGGTAACACTTCTATTATTGTGATGAGCATATGAAATTTTAGGTATCTGACTTTCTTTGGTTTGCTCGTGCAAGTCAATTACCCTCACTTGAATGCCACTTCCAAGTCATGGATGGTGTTAATAAACAACTATTTCACATTTATTACAAAATATTTGTATTGG
Source organism: Juglans mandshurica (assembly GCA_022457165.1). NCBI lineage: Eukaryota > Viridiplantae > Streptophyta > Magnoliopsida > Fagales > Juglandaceae > Juglans > Juglans mandshurica. The sequence continues at coordinate 51,232,846 of CM039619.1, forward strand.
TGCTTAACCATTGCTGAATCAAACCTGTGCATAGAACGAAACGATTCCTGAATTCATGTACATTGCTTCAAAATGAGAAAAAAGAAAGATGCATGCAGGTTGGTGATAATGGCATGGCTTTGGATCTAAACAGAGATTATCTTGCAGCGTCTCCCAGGGCAGAATTTCTTATGCCTGTATTCTTACTTAAATTAGGTGGGTAACTATTCGTTGGGGATGAATATGAATCGGATCGGCTTCCTGGTTCAAGATATGAGATGGAGAACTATTGGTAAAATGTAGTCTGATACGGAGGAACGGGGCTCAGAATGGGTTAAGAGTTAGTGCTAATGTACACTAAAGTGCTATTATTCTTAAGCACATGCAGGTGTTAGAACCCCGCCAGGCACTCTGTCCCGCACTTACTTTTCCCTCTCCAATGTCCTGTCTCCCTTCATTTCAGACGTTGCGACAAAATATGGGTCTTCCATGGTGATGTGCTTCTTCTCTTTCAATCAGAATCATGAAGTTGAGAGAAAGGAGGCAAGCATGCTCCTAGTTGTTTTCAGCCACTCGTCTGTACTTGGACACTTCCCATGTTTTATTGATAAAGCGTTTCATTTTTCAAAACGTTAGGATTAGCCCCTTTTCACGACTCTTAATGTGGAATGAAACGAGAATTTGACGTTTCTCACTCCTAAAATAGTTCCTTTGATGTACATAAGCTGCCTGCAAAAGTGTTATATGTTCATACAGAGAAATTACATGAGATGGTACAGCATTCTTTTATGAGTAATGCTGGGCACCAGTCTACATCTGCAGCACACCCTTCAAAATTTTTTTTTTTTTTCTTCAACTCAACACGGTGTGTTGAGGATGTAGGCTGCAGCAAATATGTTTCCTTCTTTTATTGTTTTGGTACTTTTTTTTTTCTTTTTGCGTTTTTCACTTCAAAGAGCTACATGTGATGTACTTTTACCCGCCGAGAAGAGTAATGCTAGGTGGAAGTTCCAAATATACAAGTTTCATATAAATACTCTGTAAAAAAAAGTGGGTCTCACTCATAAATAATAGTTTGTTTTATAATTTTTTAATAGTCTATTTTTTTACAAAGATTTGCATGAAACTTATTTATTTGAAACTTATACAAATTATTTCTCGAGAAAGTGAAATATGTTCAGGGACATTATGAGTGAGATTGGATGACAGGGTACAATATTCTCCTACTTGTTTTGCTGATAGTCTTGCAATAATGAAAAAAATAATAATACTGATAATCTAGTTTTGAAAGGTTTTTGGAACACCAAATAGAGGATAAATTTTCTTGAGGGACCTGATTGTCTGTTTCTGTGGGAACCAGATCCAAAAAAGGACAAGGATGCCAAGGATAGAGTTAGGTCGTTTTCATGAAATTGACCTCATGAACAAAGCTCCTCATATTCTCAAGAATATGACATTCCACCAAAATAGTAGTACCTCAAGAATATATCAGAATAAGCCAACAAAAGTTTTACTTGGGGGGGATTCTTGGGTACGTACATTGAAACCACAAGGAACTGATTTTTTTCTTCTTCTTCTTCTTCTTCTTCTTCTTCTTGGGGGCAGGGGGGCAGAAATCTTAGTAATTGGTTAGGTTTGCATGAGTGCGTGGTCATAGCAAAATGCCAAGCTGAGAGGCATATTTCCTTCCTCCAATCGAATCAGCACTTGGGTTGGCATCCATAATTGTGGCTTGGCTTGCTTGGATCTATGTGAACAAATTGCATGCATTGCTTTATCTTTGATAATACCCGGATAAGACTGTGACTCGATATGCATACATTCACCAATGGAACTGCAAACCATGCATTGCCTTTTGTCTCAAAAAGCTAAATGGCTATGTTACTTCGTTATTTGTACATATATATGTTGAATGCTGAGCATTACCTCATTATATTATTTTCCACTTTTCCCTTTTATAGCCAATTGTTTAAAGATGTCTACAACTGGCACTATTGGATCGCTAGGTATGAAAGAGAGAAGTTTGTTGAATGTGAAAGAGAGAATTGTGTATAATGAGGACTCTCTCCTTCTACAAACAAAAAGATTAAATCTCAACAAGCAATCAATATTAATTCAAGTTCTTACATGAACTTGAAAGCCTCATGAGAGATAGATAAACATATGAAGTAGATCCTATAGTATTTATTAATCATTTAACACTGTCCAAAAAATATTAACAAGAAAAGCGAGCATTAGCATTTGTGACTGATTATTTGCGATGATAATGACTATTTGCGATGAAAGCAAACTCATTTTAGTAGAAAATTGTCATTTTCGCAAAAAATAATTGATCACAAATAGGTAATTTTTTTAGAATGAATCTACGCGAGTAACAATAAAAGTGAAAGTATTGGAACTCAAGCTCACAATTTTCAAGCGATTGTAGACTAAAAGAGGTGTATGTACCACTTATAATTTTATAAATATAGTTGTACTCCAAGTCTTAACCTAGGAGGAACAAAGAGCTCTCTCTCTCTCTCTCTACATGCAACTATTAAAGCTCGAACAATTGATCACATAAACTCAAAATATCAGCAGTGTTTGTTACTCTTCACTTTTCTTCCTACTATTTTTGGCACAATATGATACCAATTGATATGACAACTCTAATTGCCACGATCTGACTCATCAATCCAACACCACAACTATTTTATCATAATGAAGCTTCATTGTCACAGCTGCCTTCATCACGTACCCTACTACGTGGGGGAAACCCTTTTTTTTTCCCACTCTCCAAGACTTGAAACAATAAAGTTAAATTAGAACGACAAGATTCTGATTTCTGGGAATAAAGAGCAAGTGGTTTCAGTGCACTTCTCCTGCTCCACATCACTGCATATGGATATATAGCTCACTATTTTGAGACATGTTTCTTTCTTTTACATTACAATTAATCAATTCACGAGATGTGCAAAGATAGCTATAACCTTAAATAAATACAAAATATTATGTATAATTAAAATAGCATACATAGAATTGAGACTACCAAAAAGACACATGTAGGCCGGAAAACTCAAAAGATCACAACAAACTTTACATGAAAATTAATGAGCTAAATTAAATGTGTTATTTTTGATTGAGTTTTACTTTACATCAGCCAACCCCCACACCCCACACCTAATTGTTTTTTTTTTTTTGTCAGACCCATCACCTTCGACCTCTCTCTCTCATCAATCTCTCTCTCTTCGGCCCCTCTCTCTCTCTCTTCAAGCTCTCCTCAGCCTCTCTCTCTCCTCAAGCTCTCTCTCATAGAGGGGTTGGGGCAAGAACCGATTCACTTGTTAATAAACCCAGTTTGCCACATAAAATATATGTGGAGTGTGGGATAGTAAATAGTAGCTGATATTCTTTTTCATTTAATAACTTTACGTTTAATCTATCGTAAATATTATTTAATTTCTATTCAATGGCATCAGTGGATGATGTGGAAACAAGAGCAAAACTCTATGCTTAATTTGAAACTTATATATTACAGTTGCAGACCCCCACATGATGATAAGAATTTTGAGACATTTGATGAAAAAATATAATATATATATATAGTATATATACTTGTATAAACAAATAAGGTCCATGTTAGGTTTATTTAATGCCATTACTGCATGCTGCATGCACAACATATTCATGTATAAACAATTGCAGGAGTGAGTCCATCTCTCTTCTTATATCTCCCTGAGCGATTGTGGCTCTAAACTATTTTTTTTTTATAAGTAAAAATATTATATATATCAAAATGAGTAACCAAGTACACTGAATGTATACAAGAAAATACCTTGTCCATATTAGAAGCCCCTAATGACCCAAAAAGCCTGTGAAAAAATAACTCAAAATACACCAAGCCCGACCCCAACCCCTTGTTTCCCGTCTTCACAATGCCCTCCCTTTAGACTTCCCTCTAGTTGAGCTACCACCTTTAGCGTCATAGTTGATTGCCCAAGAAAGACGATGTAACTCTTTGCTTTTCTTGAAACTTGATTTGGTTTCAAGCGCATGACTTGCCTCAATCCCAGTGATTAGTTCTTTAAATTGGTCTTCACATGTTCCATGTTAAATTTCCACGAACCGCTGAATATCGTTAAATTTAGGCAGAATCCAATTCGCTATTGGAGGAAGAGAGACTAGGGGAGCAACATTATCCCCAGACACAGTATCCAACTGCACTCCCGATTTTAGACATTCCTCTACTCAAGGCACCAACGCCAAATACATTGGTTCTCCAGCAACTCCATTGGCTCTCTCCAATAGTATTAGGGTCCCCATTGGAGATTCTGGGGTGACAGCAAGTCCCTTCACCTCTAGGGTGATAACGGATCCTACATCTCCTTCAGACATCGGCAGTACACCATTTTCCTTCAACTCCGACTAGGGAGCCATAGTTTCTTCGGGGACCAAGGGTATAATATCGACTATTGGTCTATCATGTGTTACATGAGGCGAATGGCATTCCGTTACTGATGTCTCTACGCCGATACCCGATATAAACCCCGCTTCAAATAATTCAGATTTCCTTTTGACCCACCATACTCTCCTGGATCTGGTTATAGGGACAAGGCCGAATTTGATTTTCCATTTTCCTTTATCAAAGTTTAAAGGATTCGAGCCTATCTTGTTTCTTACAACCCTGTTGCCTCCAGCTGAAAGCAGGTATATTTTCGTAGAGAAGAAAGCTATCATTGCCTTCAACTCGACAAGTTGGGTTTCCATCTCCTTTAAAAAATGTGCATCTCGACAAGCTAGTTCTAAGGCATGATTTGTAGACCCCCCTCACTCTGAACCCCCGAAGCATGACCCTTCTTCAGAGCTGCCACATAAGATCACCTCGCCACCAAGGATGAACTTGGGTCTTTATGACTCACCTTCAATTTCTCACTCCCAAAATGACACCCACGGGACTGATCCACCAGCAACACCTCCCAGTGAGCTATTCTCTTGTCGAAGGAAAAAACACGTAACACCTCCCCCATCCTTCTCCAGCCACTGTCCCCCTTATCAGGAATGAAAATAAAATTTCTTCTCCCACCATCACCATACTCCTCCACCGCCATATAACGTCCTTGAGCATTCGAGCAGCAATGCGCCGTGAAACTGCGACTACCTTCCCGGACAGTGGAGAAGAAATTATGTTTCTCATCCTTTGTGCATGCATCCATGGCCTTATCCAACCACTGTACTGTTGTTGAACCCAGAACCAACTTAGATATCACCATTTGACTCCTTTCAGTAATGGCCAACATGCTTCCCTCCTTCACCAGTATAAAAGATTTAGATTCTATGACAAACTCCATAGAAGAACCCATACTGAGGACGACAGCCCCCAAAAATAGTCGTGAAAACCCGTCACGTACCACCCAAGAGGGTGTTTACCATCATCAAATGGAAATGTACGGAGAAAACTAAGGATGTACGTAGAGAAAACTAAAGATGTCTGAACACGGCCGAAAAATACGGTCATCGGAAGGGGACCGACGTCAGAGGTCCCTGAATGGGTTCGCTGGAGCCCGTCGAAGCTTTTTGTGGCGGTGGATGTGGCGGGAGCCCAGGAACGCTGGTCGAGTTTGCCTCTTTAAACACAACAGAAACAAATTTTGCGAAGAAACCAGGTTACCGGAGAGACAGTCTACGCCGGACAGCCCTCGATGAAGTCGCCAGGGCCCGTCAAAACTATCTGTGCCGGCGGTGAGAAGTCACTCTCCATTCTAGGGTGGATGAGGGTGGCGGCATGTTTAGGTTTTCACAAGAGAGAAATGGTACACAGAGAGAAAGGGCACTAGTGTGCCAAAACTAGTATCATGATGCTCAAAAGTTTGGAGTTTAACACATGCATGCATGGAGTGGTCCATTAATGTTTGCAGAGCAGCATACTCTTTGGTTGGGACCATGTCGACCCAGTCATGATACATATAATTTTGCAAAGAGAGTTAAACTATAACAGCCTCGCAATAAGTGGCGTGTTTACATACCGGCTTAATTAAAGATGGCATAATTGAGGGAGGGGGAGGCCGGAGAAGAAAGGGCAATGATGCTTTCTTAATTCATTGAGGTTTATTCTATATAGTGGCATTGTCAACAGTTAAACTGCTATTAGATATCAATTCAAGTAGAATAATGGAGTTGATTATTGCTACAACGCCACAAGAGAGGTAAAAGAAAAAGATCACGAGGGAATCCTAAGCTTGATATGGACAACACTATTAGATGACATAAGCATTGCCCACAAAGAATTAGGCATCACTACAACCCGGTGGGAGCACCAGAGATAATTGAGAAAATACTCAACACTCCAGTATTGCAACTCCCCTTCCCCTTTATCATGTATGGTACCTCTCTTTCTACCCTTTATCCTTGGATTATCCCATCCCTAGCTATTAAAGAACAAGCACCCCCACTTATTCAAGCCTCTGTACCTTAAAACTTCTTAATTATTCATACCTCTCAGCTAGCTAGCTAGCTAGATTGAAAGCTTTTCAGCTACCATGACTTTCCAGGAGGAAGAAGTATCAAACGAGATATCGAAAAACAGCCAAGATTTCGAATCCAAAGACAGTGAATATGATCATGAAACAGCTGCTGATCATGAGAACTTGGGGGAATTGTTGAGTTTAGGTCTCAACAGAAACAACGAGTCCTTCACAACAGTCGGAGATAATTCTGATCATTCCCAGTCTTCAAAACCAGCAAGCTGTAACAAGGTTTTCTCATGTAACTTCTGCGGGAGGAAGTTTTACAGTTCGCAAGCCTTGGGTGGCCACCAAAACGCACACAAAAGAGAAAGAGGAGCTGCAAAAAGGTACCAGTCTCAAAGGATGATGATGACGACAATGGGGTTTCCTTTCAATAATCGTCCTCTAACGGCGGCTCGATCACTGGGCGTCCAGCCCCATTCGCTTGTGCGCAAGCACATGAGTAGAGAAGGGTCTACCATGGTCGCTAGATTTAGCGATGCCAACGCAGGGTTTGGAACGCCATGGACACCTTTCATGGTAGAAGAAAGGATGGATTTGATCTGGCCAGGAAGCTTCCGCATGGACAAATTGCCAGATCAACAACCATCGGATCATTCGGATGTACATAATAAGCTTGACTTAGATCTTCGGCTGTAATACTTAGAATTTTGCTTCTAGTTGTATCTTATTAATGTATGTTCATGTCCTTTAATCTCATCCTTGTAGTATTTTTTATCTTATGCTCATCATGATCGATCCATCAAACACATACCAACTTTTAGGAGTAGGGGATTTATCTTAAAAGTTGATAGAATCAGATGTCATCAATTCAATTTTATTGTTATCATTACCTTACCATTGTAACGCGCGCATATAATTCATCAATTGAAGGACAGATCCCTATGATCATGATCATGCATTGAAAATGAGATGCATTTGCAGTGCATACTCATGAATTTGTTGGCAGATATTAACAACATTTACCCAAAGCCTATATATAGGCAGAATATATCTTTGGATCAATTGGCAATATTTTGGTTTCTCACTAAGAAAATCAAGAATCGAATCCTCACTCCCCATGTATAAAAAAAAAAAAAAAAAAAAAAAAAAAAACCTATATATATATATTTTAAAAAAAAAGACGTACTCCAATTTTATTGATAACCCTCACTTATGGTAGAGGAAAACCGTAGTTACGACCAGGGACATGAGGGTTATAAATATTCAAGAAATACCAAAACTCAAACCTCAAAAAAACCTAGACACCAAGCCAATGACCAATACCTGGGGGTTACAGATATTAAAAAAAGAAAAAATCCAAACCCAGGTATAAAAAATGCCATAAACCAACTAAACAATATCATATGCCTAGAATCCAGAATACCAGAATAAGCCAACCAAAAACATCCAAATAAACATTAAAACATGTGAGGCAAAACAAAAAAGACCAAGTAAAAGAATAAAACAGTCCTAAGCAGATCGAATAATAGGAAGACCTAGTCTTTCTATATCCAAAGAGTACTAAAAGAAAAACCTATATGTAGAATGGAATAGAGTACTAAAAAAAACCGACGATTTTAAATGACAAGTTTAATCTTGATAAATACATTATGTTAGATAACAAATTTGAAGACGATCCACTTCTCCAATAATTATTAGTTATTACTAATTAAGGCAATTTCCAAGATACGATAATTAATTACACGAAGCGTTTGAGATAGGAGCATTATATGTATCCAAATGATGAATTGGGCCGGCAAATAGCCTTGAGCACTATTGTTTTTTTTTTTTTTTTTTTTAAAGAATTTTAGAAATTAAGGTATTTTAATTTGGTATGTCGAATATTTTACTATATTATAAAAAAAAAATTGTAAGTATCTTAGACAAGATATTTCTAGAAAAATGAGCAAAATAAAGACCACCTGAGGAAAAAAAACAAGCATTAAAAAAATACTGAGATTTATTGCCAAAAAAGATCCCTGAATGTTTTCCTTTTTTATTTCATGAGCAAATTAATTTCTAATTATTATTTTCTTTGACGAATACATGATAAGAAAATAATGATTTTGGGCTGGGCAAAGTGTATTACAAAGGGCTCCAGTCCAGCCTGAATTCTCCAAGCTCAACCCCAGCCCAAAAGTACCGCCCCTTCATCCTTTGAAAGCTTCGTCCTAATACCCTGCATATATCCCCATTGACGGACCCAATTTACACACATGGGCCGGGGCCATTGTTTTCCGAAATGTGTTATGTATCTTTTCAAACCCTATTTTTAATTTCTTCATTAGCCCTATCTTTTAATCGAGAAATTCTATTTGCAGTCCCTACTTGAGGACTGCATGTGCAGATCCTTTATTAAATAAAAAAAAATATCATTTCAGAAGGGATAGTTTTGTAATTATAAAAAATTTTAAAGATAAAATTGTCTAAGCTTGCATTGCAGTCCCCAAATGGAGACTGCATCTAGCAGTGCTCCTTTTAATCACCCATATATTATCTGCTACAATGTTGTTGCTTTATATATACGGTTAGTAAAATGCTAGTTTACCTCCTCATTTTGTCTTTTTATTTGACCGTTCATGTATTTAATTGTTAAAAAAAAAATTTACTTAATGATTAAGAAAGTGATTTTTAATATATTGATATATTTTTTTTAATTTTTAAAAATATTTAAATATGTTAAAAAAAATGAAAAAAAAATGAGAAAAAAAATAAAAATCCACATTTTTGCTAGGTGGCACACCCAGCGGTCAAAGCTTGGCGACAGCCTAGCACAACTCATACGGTTAAAAGAAGATCATGTTCATGGAATAACAATATAAATTAAACGAAATTAAATGACTAAATATCCATAATTCCCTATCATCTCATGTGATGGAGAGTGTTGAAATATAAACTAGATTGCTAAATATTTATATATATAGATATATATATAGATATAAACTAGATATATATATTTTTTATCGTTTATAAAAAGTAAAGTTTATAAACTAATATGGGTTCATTCATGTACATGTCTGTCCGATTTACTTAGTAATAGAAAAAATTTACATACCATTTTCAACAGACCATAACATGATGATGCAGACTAATTAATTAATTAACTCATTTCAAAATTAACTTAATTCATGTTCCATTAATAGAAGCAATTTTGACTTTGGCCTGCAGGTATTGTTAATATATATATATATAATAGTGTAAAATAAATTACTCAATAATTGACAAAGAATCTAATTTATTTTTTAGTAATTTAATGCTTCAGTTGGAGTATTAGCTAGCTAGCTAGCTAGTAATTTCTATTTATAACTGAATTAAGTGCTTCTTTAATTAACACTTATAATTCTAAAATTAAATCTAGAACATATACCATGTTTTAGAAAATTTTCAAGACAAAGAGAAACATCTATATAATTTTGAATCATCAGAACGTAATGATTTTATTTTTAATTTTTTTGGCAATTAATTTATAAGTACTACAGTAATTTTCTGTTATCAAGTGGATCTACTTTGACATATTACTGCTACTTTAGGTTTTTTTTTTTTTTTATTTCTTTTTCTTTTTTGGAGCAGGCAACAAATGAGAGAACTGACATATGGTACAGCACTAGCTTTTTATTTCTTGTTTTTACGTGAGATATTTTAAAAAGGTGGATGTAGAGACCTTCTTACATCTCTCTCTGTTCTTCTCTTTTTTGTTTTTTTGTTGTTTTTTTTTTCTTCGGATCGCAGTTCGTATAAAATTGATGTAAAAGGCCGGGCCTTTTTGGTTGGGGGTAATAGACAAGCACCTAAGAAATCTAGTCTTTGAGCCATGCATATAATATATATATATATATATATATATATATTTCTACAGCTAGCTAACCTATTATTCCTTCTGTTAATTATTCAAATCATGAGACCGGGAACCAAAATGAAGCAGAAAACAATACAAAACAAGAGATTAAGGGTAAAGAAATTAGCTTAGCCGGCCGCGAGCTGAGATATATTATATATATATATATATATATATATATATATTATAATTAGTTTCCAAGGCCAGCATGTATATATGCACAAACTTCTCGCTCGCAACGACTAGTAGTAGATAGCTAGGCTAGGCTAGGTAGAAGCTGATTAACTGGATGGATGGATGGATGGTCAAATATTCATATCAAATATTCATAAACAGGAATCATTTAGCCTATTTATAAAGATAACCTAGATAGCGCTACCTATAACACCCATGTGAGGTTAGATCGATGGGATCAGTGTTTATTAATTTGCCTTTAACCAGAGGCTCACCTATGAAGAATTAAGATATATATATATATATATATATATATATATACATATGAAGACCTAGGAATTAATCGAATACAATCTGGCCAATATATATATATATATATATATATATGAATCATTATCTCTAATTACAACAACCATGTTACTTTTGATCGAAATTAGAGATCAGTAGTACTGAACTACTTCAGATCAGGCCTTAAACCAAGACGATCATCATCATCATATGATACATTTGCTGCCAAAATACCTAGATCGATCATCGTTTTTATTACCCTAGCTGATCATATTATATATAGCTAGCTATACAGACAGTCGACACAGCTACATCTCTCTCTCTCTCTCTCTCTCTCTCTATATATATATATATATATATAGGTAGATAGATATATATACACATACCAACCAGCCTGCTTGTTTTAAATTTTAATGTGAATCACAAATGCTAGCTGCACCATAAAATAAATAAAAATAAAAAAACATGTGCTGAAACCGAATAAGCTGGCCGGGGTTAGGTTCATTTTGTGGAGCTAAAAAACTCCAAATGGAAGCCAAGCCCTACTTGGCAAAGTGGAGGACTGCATCCCTAGCTTAGAATTGAAACCTAGGGCACACAAGCGAGCAGCTTGGTCTGCAAATGGATTTTTCTGCGACATGATTTACGTTCATGTTGCTCCTCTGTGAGGCATATTCCTAACATTTGGCAATCTGTATATATGTATATTCAGAAATGGGTTTATGCACTATATATATGGGTTGATTTTCTGATTTGCTTAATCGGCCTCACCCTTAAAGTCTACATTTGTGGGGTCTACGATCGAAGCAAGAGAATATAATTTATTGACTTTATGATTGAATTCCGAAAACGGTAAAACATCATCTTTGTGTTCGTAGAATAGTCTAGTTATAAGAAATGCAGTAACGTTGGAGAACAAACGGACCCATGTGTTCCAGCTAGCATATATATACATGATCATTCTAATATATATTATGAAGATATCAATGGCGTCCAAAATAGAATTGAAATCCGTGATTAATTAGTAGGAGGACCTAGCTACTATAGCATGAACATGGAGTCCAACATGCATATATAGTGCAGATCAAGGCCGGATATGAAAAGAAATTTAATGATATATTAATATATAAAAGAAGTACTACATGAGAGTGGTACTAGTTTCAGTCGAGGGAAATTAAGACATTTTCCTCCTATATATATTTATATTCCTTCTCCCTCAAATAACTCATGTAGATCAAGATGAAAAAATAAATAAATAAATAAATCATGTGGATGCTCAATTAAATAAAGGTATGAGTTTGATTAATTCAGCTCTAGCTGTTAATTGCATGGCAGAAATATATGCACAAAGAAGATCAAATATATATATTCTATGAGCTACTGAACCTCAGCTTTTGATCAATCACCTATATATGGCCTCAAATCCAGACAATAAAGCTTATAATTCACTTTGACTGATCATGGTCATGATCATGAATCTACATATATATATATATATATATAGTACATTAGTACTATTCATGTTTCACGCTTAACTTTTCAGGGTCGAAGCACGTTATGATTAACTTGAAGATTATCTTCAAGGCGGGAATTGAGAAGACTTGACTCTCTCTTGTGGTCATCATGTAAAAGGTGCAAATATTGCAAAAAGTATTGGTGCTGCATGCAATTTTCTTTTAAATCAGAGACAGCAGTTCGTAATGTCAAGGCCGTGAATGGTTTGCTTTAATATTATCCACATGTCTTGTAAGAATTCTTATCATGTTCAACATGCATCTTTCTAATTAATAAGCAAAGCTTATTAAATGAGCATCATCTTTTCGTATCGATCTTTTGGTGGAAATTCTTGAAAATTTATTTTATTCTCTTGGTTTGATCTTCCTTCGAATATTTCTCCTTTAATTATAAACTGTATGCTAAAAAAGGTTTTTCTTATAAAATAATATTAAATGAAAATGAAAAGAGATACAGGAATTGATCGACAAGCTAATTAAAATATATTCTATATATATGATGTAAAAAAAGATTGTTGGCCATGAACATGTGCATCTCTTAATAAATGGCAAAGGGACGGCCTCGATAAAGTTGATATGACAACCTCATGCTTAGTCTTATCCGCTTATTGCAGAACGAGCACATTGAGCAGCGTGGTGCAAACATGAGGAGCAAGGTTAGGAGTACTACTTTCAGTTACTTCATCATGAGTACCCTAATTAAGTGTGTGTATCATTGTTTTTGCAAAGCTGCCTGCAACCATTAATCGACACGTTGAAACTATAGAGGGCAGTGATCATGTAGCCACGTGGAGACCATGGCATAGCCCCCCAAAAATCTCCATTTTGATCACATTAAAATGTATATTAATTAAGTTTCTTTTTTAAAAAAATATATACTGTGCTTCTTTTTTTTTATGTTCCCCTTCCTGCACTATATATTTTGCTCAATTGTAATTAAATTAATCCAGTAATTCATCCAATTAATGACTCCAAACATGCATGTAATTTCTTGCAATCAATATTCAAATCAAGCATATGCATATATATGCATTCAAGACTTTTTCAATCGCGCGTAGTAAAAATATTTACAGCTTCTATTTCATCATTCAAGCATCATTAACATTTCCATTCCATTAACAAATACCAAGATATCATGTTGATCCTCCGTAGTTGCATACCATGAATTGGGACAGCCCAACAGCAATTATATGGTACTGGAAGACATTAATTTCGCTAATATAAACACGTATGTACTCGGCCGTCAATCTTTTACCAATCGAATGATCAGGCCACTGCTTTTTTAGATTGTCTTAGCTACATCAGATGCTTGTTTCACTAATAGCAGTACTAGTGATCGATGCTAAGAGTACTCTAAAGGGTGCGACATAAAATTGTACCTCTCTCTGCGTGTAATTTAATTTGTCTGGGAATTTTTAGCAATATATTCTCGTGTAAGCACATAGGCCATGCAAGACCTTCGATACATGACGAACCTGATCAGAATAAATCAATCAACATGGGACCCTAAAATCCTTTTCTGTTTTGGTTTCAAAATTTAACCGGATCTTGCTTTTTATGAGTTTTCACATCGAGGTTTCCCAAGTAAGAAAAAAGCTATCTAGTTTATAATTCGAATCGTACTTGATATATCATATTAGATGGAGGGGCGCCCACGTGGGGCTGACCCCCTCCAACTGATTGCTTGTAACGCATGGCTTTACTGCCGTTCCATGATACAATTAAAGGTTGGCCTTTAAGGCCAGCCGTGCATAGGAGGACTATATAGTCCTCCTCAATTGTATTTTTGGGACCATCTGAAAAATAGAAAAAGACTCTCTCTCTTTTTGTTCTCTCTTGATAAAATACTTAAGCTGTGGATTTGTTAAGTGTTACTCTAGTTCCATACTACGTAATACACTTTCGCCACTAAGAGGAAACGCTTGGAGTTTATCAATCTGGAAAAACTTATGGAGCAATTCTTTAAGTTGAGCTTGAGGTACTTTTCCGCTGTGCATTCTAACATTGGTATCAGAGATGAGACATTGTGTCCCTAGGTACTTGTCCAAAGGGATAAGTTAGTTGACACAAAGTTATGTCGCCTTAGTGGGAGCTAAGATGAGGTCCATTGATAGGACTATGCATGGGTTACCCCACCATCCATGTAGCCTGTAGTAAGCAGATGTGAGTTCCTCTTTGACGCCTAGGAGACGTGCAAATTGAGGAATTCGGGTTAGACGCTTAAGGAGCGGCTAGACTGAGGTTTGTACGGTGTTGATATAGACATATGCTCTTTGAGAAAGAGAAATCCACTGTAGCATGTGTTTCATTCTATATGTGCTTATACGACCATATGAGTAAGTGAGTAAAATGTTTCCCTCTTTCTCACTGTGTGAGTCTCATTTCTTAAAAAATGTCCTTTACTTTTAACTATGTCACTAGATGGAGGTTGTGATGTTTGCTACTTTGGCATGTTGTCTATGGCCATGATTGATACGGTCTAAAAATGCATAGTTGGGAAAGCAGTTCGACCAAAATTAAGTGATATGAGTGTAAAGGGAAGACTATTCAATATCGTATCTTCGATAGTGTTTACTGACATCATACAAATGACGCTACATCTCGGTAGCGGCTAAAGGTTGTGAACACATTGAAATATTTGGAGGTAGTCAAGCATTATTCTGAGTTTTTTTTTTTTTAAACTCAAGAGGGTTCGAAAATGCTTGATCTTGATGCGATCGAATAAGTCTAGGACATGACCAGACACGTTAGGGATGTTACTATGCTGGTCTTCTCTGGGAGAGATTTGGTATATGTACTCCCTCCTTTCTACAGATGTGTTTGGTGGTCGCACGACCTATTTATTTGTATGAACAAGATTGAGAACATTTGAGAGATGCTGACATGGGGTCATGCCCACTGTGTGCGAGTGGGAGATATTAGATGGAGGGGCGCCCACGTGGGGTTGACCCCCTCCAACTGATTGCTTGTAACGCATGGCTTTAAGTTATGCGTTACTTGTAACGCATGTAACGCATGGCTTAAAGCCATGTGTTACTGCCGTTCCATGACACAATTAAAGGCTGGCCTTTAAGGCCAGTCGTGCATAGGGGGACTATATATAGTCCTCCTCAATTGTATTTTTGGGACCATCTGAAAAATAGAAAAAGACTCTCTCTCTTTTTGTTCTCTCTTGATAAAATACTTAGGCTGTGGATTTGTTAAGTGTTACTCTAGTTCCATACTACGTAGTACACTTTCGCCACTAAGAGGAAACGCTTGGAGTTTATCAATCTGGAAAACTTGTGAAGCAATTCTTTAAGCTAAGCTTGAGGTACTTTTTCGCTGTGCATTCTAACATATCATGATCGATCAGAAAGAAATAACTGTTCATTAGTTTACTTTTTAATCGTAGCTAGCTAGCTAGGATCGATCTAGACATACAAATATATGCATGTGGACCAATGATCAGTGCGCAGGAGGGAGGCAAGCAGAAAACAGAGATGATCATGATAGCTAGATGAGTACTAGTCGTCATGAATCACGATTGTTTTGCCGCCACGTTTACCGTAATTCTCTCTTCTTCTTCTTTTTTTTTTTTTTTTTTTTTTTGTTTCCTCAGAAGTTAATGCTTTCTCCGGCCCACCCTAGCTAGCTACCTAGCTAGCTGCGTCATATATACGTGCATGCATGCTTTTTCTAGATCGATCATCATGATGATGATCTCCAATAATTACTTGTTCAAATGCCGCGGCTATGATCTTCTTTTACTTCAGTACCGCTTCACAATCTTGGTAAAATATGGACCACAAAGTACTTATATACGCGTATCACTTGAAGAGCGAAGAGTTTGGCCAATTACATTTAGGGTACTCAAGCACTCATGCATGCTGGCTTCCACGCGGTCTATATATATATACGTGGTTAATAAGCAATGGAGGACGACTACACCAACCTAATTAAATTAGGTTAAAATGTTGTGACTTCAAGCATTTTGTAGTTGTCTTTTTTAATTATTTGGGTCACCTATTTTCAAGATAATCATAGTATTCTGCCGCGGTATATGACGCATGAGGTTTGGACATATTTGGGGGCGGTTGGACGCCCATTTTCAAGACTGTTTTTTCCTTGTTAGTGTATATTTCCATAAGATTCTCAAGTAATATTTCCACATATAAGGTTTACTTTCTAAAAATAGTGATCGATGTAATTAATTTGTTGCTTCTCTTTCGGGCATGTTGAATATTAGATCGATCTCCATCACTTCCACGCAATTGAAAGTTGGTATCAAGGTTATAAGTTTTACTTTGAATTCTCAAATTACTACTATTCTTTTAGAATTATATAATTTCATACTACCCCATTAATCCTAATTAATTTCTATTATTTTATTATTTTGGTTTTGTCATTTCTATCATTTTTTATTTATTATAATTAATTATTATTTGGTTATTAGTTATTAATCAATACATGATGTTTTTACTATTTTTATTGATTACATGATACTTTTAACCTTTTGAGTAATATATAAGGTATTTTAGATAGTTCATTTGAAAAGCCTAGGAGCTATATATATATATATATATATATATATATATATATATATATTAGTTTGGTGCATGATCAAGTATTATAATTTTAAAAAAGGGTGATAATTAATTAGGGCAAAAAAATGAGATTCTTCCTTTATAAAATTAAGCGCCTCATGTGCTCTACACATATATTCTTACAAAAAATGGCGATGAAATGTCAAGAGATCTAGAATATTAAGCGCCTGAGCATATGAAGTAATGCTTAAACCTGAATCCAAGACACATCATGATAGTACGTGATCTTCAACGTCGACCTTATTTTTATTTTTATTATTTAGGACCGGACTTAGGTTAAACATCGATCGACTTTGAAAACTCCCAAAAGATTCTGAAACATGCATGCATCCGCGAGTTAGTCAATGCATGCATAATTTCAAAGTACTTCTTTACTTGACGCCAGAAAACTTCTAAAGTCACAAAATAGCTAGCTAGATCTATCTTATATATGTGTTAATATCATTACAGTCAATCGACACCGAGTTCTCGATCGGCCATGTTCCTATGGTGAGAACAAAAAGGGATCAAAGTCAATTTTCTGGAAAATTCAAATGGGCTTAGTCAGTTTTGTGTTGTAGAATTTCAGGACAAGAGGCAAGCTACCCAAATTGATGTTTTCTGGAATTTTTACAGAGCAGGGGAATTAACCTAACTTCTTGACAATTTTCTATTTAATTAATGGAGCTTCCGTAACTGCGTAGGAAACTACAAATTATATAGATTGCATGCTTCCGAAATGGGTCGCATTCATTAGTCAGAGACATTAATATTATTTTTATATATGCTTGAGCACGGGTCTATAATATATACGAGGTGTTGCATTGCCTTATAAATTATTAGTTATTTACCATGGGTTTCATGGTAGTTGGGCTGTCAACTTCCATAAATTTTGGGTTAAAAAAATGAGTAATGATGATGCATAATCCATCATATTATATAATTAATGAAAAATGTTATACTTAGATACTATAAAAATAAATTTATAAATTAGTTTAGTTTGATTTGGTATGTACATTAAAATATCGATTGTAAACTTACTTTTGTTATAAAATATATCCAACGTATCATATAAAATTATATCAGTTTGTGAATTTATTTTTATAAAATCTTTTGTGGTTATAGCGCATCTCATAATTAATTTGATTATAAGAAATTACGTATATATATACGAATTCTCTATTAGACAGCTGGGGTTTTAATAATATTTATAGCGAAGAAAAAAGTGGAAAACTCTCTCTAGATGGTTGACATTTCTTGCCCAATTTGATGTGTTAATAATTAATAAAAATGACAACTTACATACGCAAATAGTACTGTGCAATCGGATAAGTGCAAGGCTTAATTAATTGGCTTCTGGGTAAAAAAAAAAGGATCAAAAGGATATATATATTTAAACAAGATAATAATTAATTATCTCATGAGTACCATGTTGCAACTGTACGTACGTATTGGAAATCTAATCCTTTTTAATTTTCAGAGTAATGGTTAATTAGTCCCATTTTAGACAAATAAAATTAACAGTATATATTGTTCATGTAAGATAACAAGAAATGCAGTAAAGCAAAGATGAAACAGAAACCCAGTAATGGAGATGGAAAGGATTTATGTGAATTTCTCCCTATATTCTTGAATACAGTGACGCAACTTATATATAGAAAGGATTCTAACAAACTAACTGCAAGTACCATAGTCTAAATGACAGCTGTGATAAAATACAAATAAATGAAATTAATAAGAAATGATCTACGACAACTTTGTACAAAAAGCATTTAGACAATACGACTTGTAGCTCATCCTTTATCTTCTAACACCCACCCTCCCCCGCAAGATGGGGAATAGAGGTTAACTATTCCCATCTTGAACAAATGTGATTGTAGAAGGTAAGCTGGTAGAGCTTTAGTGAAAGTGTCAGCCCATTGTGCCTGAGAGGAGACATGGGTAGTCTTGATACTTCCATCTTATCTCTAATCAAGTGGCAATCGAGTTCAATGTGCTTAGTTCTCTCATGGAACACTGGATTTGCAGCAATGTGGAGTGCGGCCTGGTTGTCACAAAAGAGAAGAGCAGCTTGTGGATGATGAATTCCAAGATCTTTGAGATATCGAACCCAAGTTAATTCTGAGCAAGTGGCATTCATGGATCTATACTCAGCTTCAGCAGAAGAACCTGAAACCACAGTTTGTTTCTTGGATTTGCAAGAAACCAATGAGTGTCCTAGAAGGATGCAATAGCCTGTAGTTGAGCGACGAGAGTCTGGACCAATCTGAATCACAATATGCTTGGAGCTAAAGTTGAGATGAAGAAGAGAGAAGAATGCCTTACCTAGGAGCTGTTTTAATATATCTCAAAATTCTGTATGCAGCAGCTAGATGAGTAGAACTAGGCTTATCCATAAACTGACTTAACAATTGGACAGTAAAACAAATATCTGGTCGAGTTATTGTGAGGTATAACAGCCTACCAATCAGCCTTCTAAAAATGCTAGGATCATGTAAAGGTGTTCCATCATCTTTGCTAAGCTTGAAATTCTGATCCATTGGAAGTTTGAGTGGCTTACATCCTAACATGCCCGAATCTGCTAATATGTTTAAAGCATAGTCTGTTGACAGTGAAAGTCCTTGAGGTATTGGGTGGCTGTTCTAAGTCGAGTCGATCTTTTAAGTGCAGGTGTTGTGGACAAAGGAACAATGGGGTTGAGGGAAATAGGAGGACATAAAGAGATGCAGTCAGGATTAGGTGAAGAGTTGTTAGTAGGAAGAGAGACAAGGGGAACAGAATTGGGGGGTGGGGTAGTAAGAGGAGGGAGTAGGAGAAGAAGATTGAAACTGAGGTGGGTAAGGTAAGGAGGTGAAAAAAACAGGTAATTGAGAGTTTTATGAAGAAGGTAAGGAAGATGAAGGATTGTTTTGAAATGGAAAAACAAACTCGTGAAAAATAACATCTCTTGAGATGAAAATGGTGTTATTGTGAAGGTCCAAAAGTTTGTACCCTTTAGTACCAAAAGGATAGCCAATAAAAACACACATACGACCTTTAGGTTGAAACTTGGTTCTGCCATGTGAAAGGGTAGCTACAAAGCATAAGGAATAAAAAATCCTCATATGAGAATAAGCAGGTTTTTGTTTGAAAAGCAACTCATAAGGAGTTTTATTATTTAAAATTGGTGTGGGAAGCCTATTAATGATATATGTGGTTGTCAAAACAGCTTCATTCTAGTAGGTTAATGGCAAACCAGATGAAATAGAATGGCTCGAGTCACATTAATCAAATGTTGGTGTTTCCTCTCAACAATGCCATTTTGTTGAAGGGTTTCCACACAAGTGGTATGATGAACAATTCATCTTTCATTAAAAAAACTCCTTCATTTGAAATTCAGTACCATTATCACTTCTTAAGATTTTAATCTTCACTCCAAATTGTGTTTCAACAAGATTATAGAAAGATTCAAGACATTTTCGTGTTTCAGCTTTGGTCATAAGTAAGTAAAGCCATGTAGTCCTTGAAAAATCATCTACAATTGTTAAGAAGTGTTTTGAACCATTATGTGCAATTGTGGAGCAAGGACTCCAAATGTCATAATAGACAAGTTCAAAAATCCGAGAAGAAAGGTGACAGCTATCAGAAAAAGGTAGTCGATGAAACTTTGCTAAAGGACAAACAATGCAAGGTGTTTTATTAATGGAAGAGCTGTGAGTCATTACAATAGGATCAGAAATGAGCTTGAGTCTAGTAGATGATAAATGACCAAGGCGATAATGCCATAGGTCCAAAGTGGTATCATGTTGTGCTGTAGAGGCAGAAAAATGAAAATCTGTAAGTTGTTTATGTAGTGATGTGGGAAAAGAGTTGACAAGAGCTGTGGGAGAAACATCTGTGCATAGGAGATGGTATAGACCATGCTTGAGCTCACCCTTCCCAATCGTTGTCCAAGAGTGCAGGTCTTGAATAAAAGAATAAATAAAAAAGAAAAGAAAACAACAGTTAAGAGATTTGGTTAGTTTTGGTACTGAAATTAAGTTGAAAGAAAATGAAGGAACACAAAGAACTTCTCTGAGAATGATGGATCTGGTCAATTGAATGGTACCAATGTGTGTAACAGAAGTTGAGCTTCCATTGGGAAGCTTGACAAAGTATGAAACACAAGAAGTAATTGATGTGAACAAGGAGGTGCTGCAGACCATATGGGTTGTAGCACCTGTGTCAATAACCCAGCTTGTATTAGAGGGATTAAGGGGACTTAGTGTGTGTGTGGACAGGCAAGTAATTATACCAGTCATCTTGGAAGAAGAAGATGGATGAAGAGATGGTTGAGCTGAATGGTTGGAGTGCAGAACAGTTGCTGAAATGGGAGGATCCTGAGGTTGAAGCAAAGCTAACAGTTGTTGATATTGAGGCTTCGTCAGCCTCACCTTGTCATCACCAATATCTTCCAAGTCAGTAGCAACAGAGAAAGTAGATTGGTTAACATGAAAACTATGCTGCTGCTTAGTGTGAAACTTGTGGCCTGGGGGGTAACGAACTAGTTTGTAGCATTTCTCTGTTGTGTGTCCAGTCAAATTGCAATGGGAGCAAAGAGGTGGTTCGGCATTGCCAAGTTTAAAGCAATTTTCAATGGTATGTCCTGAAATTTTGCAGTGGCTACAATAGGGTCGATCCTTCTTGGGTGGATGGGGAACTCTTGGAGTGAACTTGGAAGGGATGTCATGTGGTTTCTTAATAGCCAATGTCATGATCTCAGAAGAAAGGGAATGAGAAGACATTTGATGGTGTCTCTATTGTTGCTGAACAAGAGAAAACACCCTGGAAACAGGTGGGATGGGGTCCATGAGCATAATCTGGTCACGGATAGGGGAGTAGGAATCATGCAGGCCCATTAAAAACTGAAGAACAGAATCACGTTGATATCTGTCCAGGAGGATTTTCATAGTGCCACAATTACAGACTGGGATTGGGTCGTATATAGCAAGTTTATCCCAAAGTGATTCCAGTTTTCCATAATAGATACTCACCGAATCATGATCTTGGGAAAGGGCAGCTAAAGCCATTTCCAGTTGGAAAATTCTGGGTCCATTCTGCTGAGAAAAACACTCTTGAAGGTCCACCCATATATCTTGAGCATTATCAACAAAAATAACATCTGATTTGAGGGAGGAACTGATGGAATTTTGGATCCAAGAAACAACCATATCATTACATCGCTCCCAGAGGTCAAGTAATGGGTTGTCTGGATCAATGGGTTGTGAGAGAGAGCCACTTATGAAACCGAGCTTGTTTTCTTGAAGGGCACGACGCATGGCGCGGGACCAAGTGGCATAGTTTTCGGTGGTGAGAAGGTCAGCAACAAGGGTGATGGCGGGGCTATCGCCGTGGTCTAGGCAGAAGGGATTGGTTGGGTTAGAGAGGTCCAGGTATGGGACGAGGTGTTTGTGTTAATGTCTGAGTGAGTTTTAGGTGGGCTGGGTGGGGTTGATGGTTTAAGGGGTGGGGTTGATGATTTAGGGGTCTCCATGAATATGTGCTCTTAGAGGCTCTTGATACCATGTAAGATAACAAGAAACGCAGTAAAGCAAAGATGAAACAAAGATCCAGTAATGGAGATGGAAAGGATTTATGTGAATTTCCTCCTATATTCTTGAATACAGTGACGCAGCTTATATACAGAAAAGATTCTAACAAATTAACTGCAAGTACTATAGCCTAAATGACAGCTGTGATAAAATACAAATAAATGAAATTAATAAGAAATGATCTACGACAACTTTGTACAAAAAGCATTTAGACAATACGACTTGTAACTCATCCTTTATCTTCTAACAGTTCAAGATCGAGAAGACGTTGTCGATCGAGGATATACCGGCAACAAGGAACGTAGAAAAACAATGGCAATTACTCATGTATATGTTGAATTATATCATATATTCGGATCTCGGCCGGCCCCTATCATTTCATTTCTTTCTTTCTTTAATTAAATGGCTATTAGAATAATAGATCATCAGGAGTTAGGATATATGGATAGATTTTGTAAAGGTTATAAGCTAAAATAGTGAAAAATGACTTCTTAAAAAGACTAAACTTTATAAGGAGTGTCATGATGTGAATGCCTTAGACTAGTATTTTTTAAATTCAAGATTTCTCACCTTGAACTCGTGAGTACGTAGTACTACAAGTCTCCTAATTAATTAGTAGCTCGCAATCAGAGTAATATTAGATACAGTCGTAAATTATGCAAAAGTTATGCACTCCTTTTAAAAAATAGTGAGATCTAATATATATTAAAAAATTAATTTTTTTCATGTAAGTTCTATATTTACTCACTTTTTACAAAAAGAGTGTGCATTGCTTACGCACTCTATGATTGCAAATATCATTTCTATTTTATTTAACATGACTGTGTATAATAGTACTAATACCCACAAGTACATCTCGCGGTAATTGCTCCTATTCCCACGAGCATAAACGAAAATGGACATGTTTTTGCGACGAACTTCATCGGCTCTTGCCGCGAGAAGTGTCGAGAGAAAATATAGGTATTGGCCACGATTTAAACCTTTCGTGGGCTATAATACTTTTTTCAGCGAGTTTTATTCAACGAGCTTCCCACAACAAAATTTTGTGGGAATATGATTTTTCCCACAAAAAGTCTATTTTTCCACAAAACTCATTTATGGGAAATTGCAGTTTCTGTTGTAGTGACTTGAGTAATTGGTTGTATATTTATTTTATATACAAAGAGTGTGTATATATATATATATCCTTACATGTATGCTATGCCACATATCATCATTTGATTAGAGGACTTGGGACAGTAATAATCATCTACTTTGCCCCTCATCAAATAATTGAGATTTGAGACCATATTGGAAGAAATGGGTAATTGTAGGTATAAATAGTAATATTGTGTACATGACAAGGGGTCGGATTACATATATGCTTGGGGATTAAATGTTCATAAACCGTTAGGCAAAAATAAAACAAACAAAGTTTTCACCCGTTGAAGGGTGGGAAGGGTGAGTTAAATGAAGAGAATTTTAGGCATAGCAGCTTAATTGAAACACCATTCGATTTAATTGATAAAAAATTAAAAAAAAAAATTATGAATAGAAATGATTAGTTTGTCAAACTAGTCATAAATCATTGGATAGATCAATAAGTACTTGAATCGATTGCCTGACTCAATAAATGGGTCCTTCCATAATTTTAGTGCTGTTTGCTCAAGCCTTGCTTTTAAGAGTTTTCTTTCATTTTCAACAAGTAAATGTCTCAACTCTTCTGCCTACTAAATCCAAATATCCCTTTAACTGATTCCTTCCTTGCATGTTTAACTATAATTAATATACGTTAAGTATATTTTACAACTCTCTCTCTCTCTCTCTCTCTCTAGTTATTTTTTATGTACCAGCTGTTTAGTTTAGACAACGATAAGTAATTAGCTAATATAAAATTACTAATTATATATTCTCATTAACACTTGAAGTTGGAACAACTTTTGCATCATCGAGGAAGTCACTGATCATGATCCCTGTACTGACCTGACTCCTTTTTATAAGACTAATTTCACCTTCCAATTTTACTTAGAAAAAAAAAAGAAAAAAGAAAAAGAAACAGATCATGGTTTTCATGATCTCTGATTAAAGCTGCATCAAGTATGAACTACCACACTTATAACCAGTAGTAGTACGTACGTAATACTGGATGATCTCATTGGAACCCACGATCTCATCTGGTTCTTTTAATATTTCAATATTGTGTCAAGTTGGCCGTTGTTTAGACCTAGTTATTATCTTCACTAGTTTAACCGCAAGAATTAATTGGGTCATATATCTCTCTATAAAGCAAGAGTATTAACGTCGTGTTTCGTAAGTTTTTTGGTCAGGTTTCAACAACTCAGATTTTTAAAGTTAGGCCTGTAAAAATGAAGAATAAAGAAGTTGAGAGTGCGGCCTTGAAGCCCAGAGTCTCTGATGCCAAAGTCAGTAAAGTATTTTGAAAGTTAATATATAATGAGAGAACCTAGAGAAATTTTTTGTACCTGAAAATTGATATTTATATCGGGAGTTTGAAGGGACAGATCGTGTTTGCCCCCGTGGAGCCTACCTGAAAATAATGCGGCTTGGTTCCCTAATTTGTTTTACTCTGCTGGCATCTTCAGTGATCCGTCGATGTCACCTTGTCAGATGATTGAGGGTCCCCCTTGCTTCCCGTTCATTCATGTGAGAAGGTACTCAAAGGCTGGACCCTATTTGAGAGATCTCCAGGACGGCAATTCTCATCCCCTCTTGCAGTTTGCTCCCATATGGGGGTTGCATCTAGGAGAGTCTACCTGCGAGCCGAGCTAATGAGCCTATTTGTTCTAGGCTGGGCCTTCTTTTCTTATTCTCTTAGTTATTCCTCACAGGCCCACTAAAAGGGGGAAAACCCCTTAGATCAGGATATTAATACCTCAAAGTTTGGTTGTCAAAAGAGCAGTCCTAGATATTGCAAGATTTCATTTCGACACTAAGGTCTTGTTTGTTTTCACAGCTGAAATTAATTGAGATTAAAGTATAAAGTTGAATAAAATATTGTTAGAATATATTTTTTAATATTATTTTGTTTTGGGATTTGAAAAAATTGAATTGTTAATTTATTTTGTGTAATAATTTTAAAAAGTTGTAGTGATTATATAAAATGAGTTGAAAAGAATTGTAAAAATAAACTAGACATAAAATTCACGTTTTTTTTTTCCAACGAGAAACAGTGATTTACCCATTTTTATTTTCTTGAATATATAAAATCAGAATCAATGGCTAAAGCTCCTTGGGATTCCTTTACCATTAAATAAAACGTGAGTACCCACGTACTATTGTTAATCTTGCATTAGATTTTTTAAATAATAATCTTATCCTAATCATTCCCAAAAGATGGCGAAGAAAACAATGATAATGTAATGCAACTGTCATGACGTAAAAGTATTGCAAAAGTTTACCTACCCTTCGGATATAAAAATGTTTGCACAAGCTTAGACATCGAGAACAAGTACAAAGAAAATTAATATTCTAACTAAATCAAGATTTAACAATAAAGAAAATGCACATCAAAGTCACGTCCACGTGAATGCTGCACCCCAATATCTTTTTTAACAATAATGCTAGTTAATTTGGCTTCTCATTTTACTCCTTCATTTTAATGGCTTATATATTTATTTTTTTTACTTATTAATTAAAAAATAATTATTAATATATTGATATTTTTTTATTTTTTAAAAATATTTAAAGATATTAAAAAAATGTGAAATAAAAAAATAAAAATAAAAAACTGATGAGTTTTGTCTAGGTGGCACGCCCAACAATCACTGCTGGGTGTCAACCTAGCATTACTCCTTTTTTTAATCACATAGTTATCTTAATTGTGTCCTTATAGTCATGATAGATGACAATTATATAACTATCAAAATTTAATAATTAATTATTAATAAATAAATAAATTATTAAACTCGCCTTTTGATCTTATTACTTTATCGTTTTTGGATCAATCGATGATTTAAAATGGTAGGAAAATATTTTTTTCTCAATTAATATTCTAGATGTTAATGTGATAAAATTCTTATTAACAAAATCAAATAATGATATTTGAGATATTGGAAAGAAATCATAAAGGATTAACATTCTTCAAAATCTGAGTACTATTGCTAATTTAAAGTACTATAAATGAGATAAACACATGAAATGAGACATCTATATCCCGTTCAAATGAATTCCTCATGTAGTATGAAATGTTCTATTATGATGTTAAATTCATTTCATTTATTTGTTTTTTCATGTTCTAAATTTTAAAAGTTTGATCAACGGTGTAAGTGATAGCCGATAATTTATGGTAGAGTACATATGTACGTATGATCACTGGCCAGACAAAGCTAGCTGTGAGATAGAAATGTTTTCTCAGCTCTGATTATAATTCAAAGTTAGATTGTATCCCAAAATGGGTTATAGCTTGGTATTATGGTCACGATCGGCCGTCTCCACGTCTCCAAAACAGGCTTCTTAGCCGGCCGCTGTCGTTGTCGAAGACCAACAGCTTTCCAAGTCTCTGCTGACCTGGCAAAGGGATCGGCCCCACATGTCGGGCTTGAAATAGACATCATACGTGTCCTGGACCCCACATGTCACCTTTAACACGTACATTTTGTGAGAAAAAGATTTTTTTCCTATTGGCCCTGTCGCTTTGATCGGGTAAAGCTCATTGGCGTCCTTCCAAGATACTATTGGTCCGGTCATAACTGTGGCTAACACTGTTACGTGGCAAGAGAGATATACAAAATGTTTTTCTGAATTTCCATCTTATTTCACCTATAAAAAGCTCCCCACCAGCTATGAACCGCACTGCACCACTGCTCTCTCTCTCTCTCTCTCTCTCTCTCATATGCTCAGTTTAATTGCTTTTTAATTCCCCTGAGTTCCTCTTCATCTAAAGCTCCAACAATGGCCATTGATTCACAGCTCTCGTCTCCCCTAGGCCCTCCGGCATGCGAGAAGGATGCGAAGGCTCTTCAGTTCATCGAGGATATGACAAAGAGCGTAGACGAGGTCCAGAGGAGAGTTTTGGAGGAGATACTGAGTCAGAACGCCGACACCGAGTACCTCGGGAAGTTCCAGCTCAATGGGGCGACGGACCGCGACACTTTCAAGTCGAAAGTCCCTGTGGTTACGTACGAGGATCTTCAGCCTGAGATCCAACGTATTGCTAATGGCGACCGCTCCCCAATCCTATCAGCTCACCCTATTTCTGAGTTCCTCACCAGGTGAGGATATTATCAAGACTAATCTCACTTTCATGATATCGATGTACGTTCGCTATATATTATTTGTCATCTTCGTTAGTTTGCTAAAACATAAAGTAACAATGAAGTAAAGAAAATATGCGCGCAGAAGATCAGTACTTTGAAGAGAAATCATGTTCAGCAAGGGACAACAAAAAGAAAAGAGAAGTGCAGACACAAAAGATTACAAAAAGTAAAATTACAACTGACGTGATTCGTACCATCCGACGTTAGATCCAGTTGATAAATCATAAAAAGTAATTTTAACATTATTCTGTAGGTTTAGTTTTATACAATATTCCATTAATATTTGTGATCGAAGTACTATTTCTTGAAAAGATAATAAGCGGTTGGACTTCTTAATTCTATGATCGATTTACACGTACAAATTAACCCAAAAACGTTACAATTTGATTGTATTCGGAGGAGTTGCTTATAGGAAGCTAGACAAATATGGCAATTCACGGAACCTTTTTTGCGCACAGTTCACACAAATTAACACGCCGTGAATTATTGTTTTGGGTGAACCATGATGCGCTAGCTAGAAAATATTGCAATAACATTCTAGTGGTATTGTGCGGACTTTTTACATTGTTTTTGTGAAACTTGCAGCTCTGGAACTTCGGCCGGTGAGAGAAAATTAATGCCAACGATTCATGAAGAGATGGACCGTCGCCAGAAATTGTACAGCCTTCTCATGCCGGTGATGAACCTGTAAGCATATCGATCTTAGACTTAGTCTGCTGTTATTTTTCACAAGGGCACGTGTCTTGTGTTGTACATCTTGATGAAATCCAGTTAAATATTATGCTTTGTTCTTTACAGATACGTCCCGGGTCTAGACAAAGGGAAGGGACTCTACTTCTTGTTCGTGAAGGCCGAGACCAAGACTCCAGGTGGCCTCGTGGCACGTCCTGTGCTCACCAGCTACTACAATAGCGAGCAGTTCAAGACCAGGCCATATGACCCTTACAATGTTTACACCAGCCCGAACGAGGCCATTCTCTGTGCCGACTCTTTTCAGAGTATGTACACCCAGATGCTCTGTGGCCTCCTTATGCGCGAAGAGGTCCTCCGAGTCGGTGCTGTGTTTGCCTCGGGCCTACTGAGAGCTATCCGCTTCCTACAACTTCACTGGATACAACTGGCCCACGACATCTCAACTGGAACCTTAAACCCTAAAATCACAGATCCATCTCTCCGGGATTGCATCTCCAAAATTGTCAAACCCAACCCAGAACTCTCCGAGTTCATAACCGAAGAGTGTTCAGCAGAGAATTGGGAAGGTATAATCACAAGAATTTGGCCAAACACGAAATATCTAGACGTGATTGTAACGGGTGCTATGGCTCAGTACATACCCACACTTGAGTACTACGGTGGAGGGCTGCCTCTTGCCTGCACCATGTACGCATCCTCCGAGTGCTACTTTGGGCTTAATCTAAAGCCAATGTCCAAGCCTTCCGAGGTTTCCTATACTTGCATGCCAAACATGTGTTACTACGAGTTCTTGCCACACGACCCGAACGCTCCAGCTCTATCTCGCGACTCACCTCCAAGGCTTGTCGACCTTGCTGATGTAGAAGCCGGGAAACAATACGAGCTCATAATCACAACCTATGCAGGGCTCTGCCGCTACCGAGTGGGTGACATCCTCCAAGTCACCGGTTTCTACAATTCGACTCCACAATTTCGCTTCATAAGAAGAAAGAACGTGCTGTTGAGTATCGACTCAGACAAGACAGACGAGGCTGAGTTGCAGAAGGCTATCGAAAATGCATCAGTGCTCCTACGGGAATTCAACACAAGCGTGGTCGAGTACACGAGCTACGCTGACGCAAAATCGATCCCCGGACACTATGTTATTTACTGGGAGTTGCTAGTGAAGGATCCGGAGAATTCACCGAGTCATGAGGTACTGAACCAATGTTGCTTAGCCATGGAGGAATCTATGAACTCGGTGTACAGACAAGGCCGAGTTGCTGATAACTCAATCGGACCACTCGAGATCAGGGTGGTTAAGAATGGCACATTTGAGGAGCTCATGGATTATGCAATCTCTCGTGGTGCATCGATCAACCAGTACAAGGCACCAAGGTGCGTGAATTTCACCCCTATCATGGAACTCCTCGACTCCAGAGTGGTCTCGGTGCATTTTAGCCCAGCTGCGCCGCACTGGAACCCTGAACGGCGTCGTTGTTGACCGCGGGACGACATGGGAATAAAAGAAAGATATAAAGATTCTGTTGGGCTACCAACCAAAAACGCCATGCCTTGTTGAATTTTTATCTAGCTTTTAAAAGTGTCTTTTGTTTCAGTTTCTTTTTTGAAAGTTTTCAGGGTGTGTGTCTGTGAATAAGTTCGAATAATCTTCTGTGCGCATGATGTAATTGTCACGGATGTGTTTGTTAGTGTCCATCGTATCGTATCCTTTTCCGTCAGTTCAGCTTTCTCAAAGCGGATCAGGAAAAGACGTTGAAAGTGTCGTAGGTCATGGAACATGAAGAGCTTTTGTTTCATAGTGGTTATCGTGGATGTAATAAGATGGCAAATCCGTAAAATTAATTATGTATTCAAGTTTTTTCTTTTTTTTTCTTGGTTCCT
Source organism: Juglans mandshurica (assembly GCA_022457165.1). NCBI lineage: Eukaryota > Viridiplantae > Streptophyta > Magnoliopsida > Fagales > Juglandaceae > Juglans > Juglans mandshurica. The sequence goes on from CM039619.1 coordinate 51,263,088, forward strand.
CGGCGTGTTTTGAAGGTCGTAATATTGTGTGTTTGTCTGTCTGTCTGTGTGTGTGGGCTCTATTTGCATGGAATTTAGCTCACGTGCAAGATATTCCCCTGCAGGGTTCGATCGTGTGGAGGTCATGATCACGACCAGTGAGTTCCTTTCCCCAGGAAAAGAAAAGGAAAAACCCTTTAAAGAATGATAGATGCTAGTGATTAACTCGCGCGTTTTGTTTTCATCAGCTTTTTTCAGATTGAAAGCATGTATCCCGAGGCTCGGGATAGATGGATGGATATCTGCCTACGTTTGGGTGGGTTGGATGTGGATCTCTGACATTATCTATGAACTGATCTGCTTAGTTATAACATTAACATACAATATTTACGTCATATACGTAATGAAGTGTCAATATTTAGCAATGCCCGCATCTTTTTTATTGATTATCAACTTATCATAGCTCATAAATATATATATATATATATACACACATATACATACGTGTATGTATATATATATATATATCAAACCACATATATTGGATATATCTTTTGAAGTATAACTTTTGCACATATCTTTCGTGCATGATCTGTCTTTTGATTTTGATTTAAAATATTAATGAGTTTAACAACTAAAAATAGAAAATATTCAAATATATAGGACTATCTTTTCTTTTCCTAGAAGTCCCAAATATGCAAGGCATTAATAAATGGTAGTTCTTTATTAAACAGTAATTTACAAAGTAATTAGTTTTTTTTTATTATTATTAAAGAGACGGGATCGCATGTCTAAGAGTAACCTTCTCCTAATTTTATTAAAAATAATTCTTATTTGTGACGGAAGAATACCATGGTACCAAATAAGACGCATGGGATGTACACATAAAAGAAAGCTAAAACGCAGCCCAGATTTTTTCTGCTATGATTTCTGGCAAAATGCTGCGCTCTGTTTGGATGGTAGGAAACCATATATATTATGCGAGGGAAAGAATTATGAAGGATCGATGTAGATAATATGAACTTCCCCTTTTTCCCGTCTCAATGTTAGCCATATTTCTAGTTTGCCATCAAAGGATCATCAGAAAAGAGCCGGAAAGCAAAATATCATAATTAGGTCATCGAGATAATATGTACAGAAAGTCAGAAACTTACCATCTCATGCACAGCTTTCAAAAGGTTACAATTACAGCATAATTTCTCTTTAATTTCCTTTAACAGATGACAATAAAAGCAGTGCAGAAATATCGTTACAAGTATATATGTTCCTGAGAAATGTTTGGGATCCCGATGGATTTCGAGAATTTCTCCTGACAGTATTTTTTTTGTTATTTTATTTTATTTAATAATTAAAAAAGCATTTTTTTAATAATATTATAAAAAAATTTCTTTAAAAAAAATATTTGAGTATACCAAAAATGAAAATAAATAAAAAATAAATAGGAAAACCTTTTTTTTTTTGCCTTCTCGGAAGAGATATGGTCGATCGGCGACATTAAAATGCAAAATATTTCAATGTCTTCCTGCCTGGTAGAACCCTTCATTAATATACGAAACTTGGTTGTAAAGAAACTCTCATGCTAGCAATTTTCTTCCATGGTTTGAACGCACTGTAGTTTTCGATGATCCAAATCCATGTACTTTAGAGCACCCACATCCCATATTCTATAACACTGTTATTTTTAAATTATAGGAAAGAATTTAAGAAAAAGCTCAAAAATCTCCTCACATCCCATTCTCTATTTTAAGATTTTGATTTAGGGAATGAACTGTGGTTCCCCAAATATAGAGAATCAATATTCATTCCTTAAATCATCTTTTATTAATATTTTATTCTAATAAATAAAATAAATTCTTCTTCCAATCATCTACACTTTCTCTCATATTCATATTTTATTATAATTTTAAAAATAATTTAAATAATTAATTTTAAAAATATTATTATACCTGTAAAAAAATCATTTAAATTTTTGTATAAAATATTTACTAGAATAATAGTTCAAAACATAAGAAAAAATATTGAGTAGTTAAGTTTGTAAATGAAAGTGAGAGAAAAAAGTAATAAAAAAAGAATAGAAGAGTATTATTTTAATATAATAGAAAAAGGATAGGGAATGAGATGTAAAAGGTTTTTTAAAAATGAGTAAAATTTAGAATAAAATTATAGGGAGTGTCCTTTTTAGTTAAAATTTAGAGAAAAATTTAAGAAATCGGATGTGAATGCTCTTAGTCTAAGTATATTACAAGCAGAATCCTTTAAGATGCTTTAGAACATTAACAATGGTCTATGCATATGCATATGCAAAATTACCTCTTTTACATATTCACTTTATCATTCAAGTAAAATTATCACATTAGCTTATGCATATTTGAGACAAAATAATTATAAATATTATTATTAATTTTTTACTAAAATCAAATTTTTTATATATATTTTACAATTAACATCTACTACTTATATTTGACATTAATAATACAAATGTAATAATAAAAAATATAATTTTTTTATATATTATATTAAAAATATAATAAAATGAAATATATATATATAATATATTATAATAATAAAATGAATGTACAAGTGAAGATTTGTTGTGTTGTTGAAGGATAGAAAATTAAAAGATTGAGAGAGAGAAAGTGGGAAGAGAGAGAAATAATGATTAAAATATGATTTGTAGAATGAATAGTAGTTATCCAAATTTGGATAAGTACTGTTCATAGATAGTTAAATATTTGGATATGTATAAATCAATGTGCAGAATTTTAAGATCATATTATACAAATATGACTTTATATATATATATATATATGTTTATGCATAAACTAATGTTAATGTTATTATAAGTTAATTAATTATAATCAATTGTCTCATCAATTAGTACATCATGAAGCGTCTAAAGCAACAATTAAAGATCAGCTTTGTCTGCATCGCCATAATGATTGTCACATCCGCTCCATCTTGGGCATTTCCCTACCTCGATGCTGCTATATTTCCTTAGTTAGATACAAATTTTAAATATATAAATTTTATATAAATCTTTTGTAAACAGTAAACTTTATCATTAAAAAATAATTTTTTTAAGGTAAAATCTATTTTTTTACACGGACTGACATAAAATTTATCTATTTAAAATTTGTATAAATTATTTCTCTTTATATATATATATATATCAACTAATTTTATCTCATACATATACATACATTATATATATATATATATGTATGTATATATTGAATCCTACAGAACTAATTGTCATGCTTGGAGAACCAACGTCTTGGCATGCACCAAAGTTCCAAAGTTTGCTAGCTGCACGTACGATGACAGGCATCTTCTTATGTCCGCCGGTCACTATATATGCTTGCTAGTTCGGAAACTTTAAAGGGACAAGTACAATCGCGATATCATTTGTTGTGATTTGTGATGAAAATAGATTTATTTTAATAATAAATAATTAATCATAAATAAATAATTTTTTTTTTTTTTTTAAGCCAATGGCTGCTCGATCAGCTGTTACTTCAGAGGAGGAAATTGTCCTCTAGTCTTCCATTATTTAGCCAAGAACAAAAGCATCAGCTTAGCTTTGAACAAAAGTCTACTTTAAAGAAACGAAAATAAAAAAAAGGGAAAACGAGACCAAAAGCAATAATGATCAGAGCTTTAATTCCCTGCTAACTCCACTGCAAGGGCTTATTCTTACGGTTGCAAATAGATAGTTTTTAACTGCCTAAAGTTAGAAGCGGCTGGCACAAAATGTGTTGAATAACATTTAATGTTATATACCCATTCGATATTTCAATCAACTTAGCCATGTGAAATTTACCATTCAGATGATCCTCTTGATGTAGCACCACTCACGTGATACTACATGCGTGGTTTATTATAAAAATATATATATTCAAAGCAAAATAGTGTCTGAAAAATACAAAAAAATGTCATCCGAATAATAATTTCATATAGCTTGTTAGCATTATCCAAATACTGTAAGCCAACCGCATGTGGACCAGTAAAAAAACTTTCCTAGTTTGTGTGAGAATATTATCTCAAATTCTAAAATAATAATAATATTATAATAATATTTTATTCAACATATCTAAAAAAATTTCATTTTATCTCGCTATCCAAACCAGCCACGAGACTAAGACTAGGTTTTAGATGATGATCATAACTGAAACAACAGTCGACATTAATTCTGTCCATAAAAAAATTATACAATGTTATGATATGGGCCTTACAAGTCAAGAATTCGGAGATCCTCCTAATGGGCAGTCAAAATACAGCTGGACTCATCTAGGGACAGGCGAGACCGATATGGGTCGGGCTGGGCATTCCAAAGCCCAGGTTCCTAATCCTCTCTGCATGCCTGGCTGGGCTTAGATTAGTGATCACCACGTCCCACTTAATAGTACTGTTGAAGCCCATGCAGATCATCTTCTTCAAATTTACTCACGGGACTGGCCCACTAGGGAGGCACGTACATATCATAATGTGCAGGCGTTTTGTTAACTATTTAGATTCAGAAATTATGGAAACAGAAAAAAGATGGTTTTGGAAACAGAAAGAAAGTTAGATATGTACGTTATACGCCGAAGACCATGTGGGAGAAAAGTAGAATTTATAGGTTGAAAACCTTGTCGACCGAATAGCTAGAAACTAATTAGTGCAAAGAATTATTCAATGTTTTTAGAATATTGATCAACAAATAGTTCATTTAGTTCTCTTAAAAAATGTTTAGTCCATCCACAAAAAAAAAAAAAAAAAAAAAACGAGAAGTAATACTATAATTATAAAGAGATTTCATAAAAATAAACTCATAAATTAATACGACTTCATATGATACGTTAAATCTACTTTACAATATAAGTATTGTCTTTACAATAAATAGCTTTAATTTTGTGAGACCTAATTGTGCTAAAGCATTTCTATTGAAATACATGAGATCAATTACTTAATCTGTAATAAATAGAAAATGGGTGAGTTTTGGAGTATTTCACATAAAATTAGGCCCTTGAAAATCATGTTAAGTACTTCATACCATCACATTGACCCTATCTCATCCTTTGACCTGCTTATCTGAATTCAAAGTTCTGGGTAGGGCTCCATGCTTTGAACTAGAAAAGCTCACCTACCATTCAACATAGTATATATAAATTAAGGCGTTCCGATACCGTTACCCGCAATAGAGTTGCGAGAATGGTTGGTTGGTCCAAAAGGAAGACAGAAAAATAACAACTACCATTCTTCCCTGCGCGCGCGCGCTAGTTGGTGGTTAATTTGATCAACGTCCGGCCCCTCAGAACGATCCTAACATTCTCGCTGTTCTTTCTTCCTTAATTTCATCTAAATCCTAATAAATATGGTATTCGGACAGCTTGTTAGGTTGCTACCAAATTTTTCAGATACATGAGGCTTTTATTTCGCACTTTTTTCCCTTTCTTCTCCCATTCATGCATGCATTGTGCACTCATTCCCCTTAACTCACAATCTTTAAACATTGCGATTCTTCTTCCTTGCTGCATTTTCGCATTAAGGCACGAACAGTAAAGGTGCAGCCATTGTTCAGGCATTGTCATCTCCACTTGAAAAATGGGTGTTTTTTCTATGGATTCTCCAGGAACGTCCGAGCCGAACATGAAAACTCCAAGATCTTTTTGAGGTAATATTGTAGGAACCCTTTTCTCTCTGTATTTTTAAAAGTTTAGGGGTTGTGGCAGAGGAAAGTGGACAAGAGAATGAGCAGTAGAATAATTTGAAAATCAACTACTGTTTCAGTCTCATGTGCAGCAACCCTTTATTTTTTTTCAGATTAATTCGAATTTGTAAGAAAAACAAGGCAGCCGGAGCAAAGACAGCTAGCCAAAAGCATCATGTGTTCCACTATACGAGTGCTGAACAGAATAAATCTCCACTTGGCTGCCGGCTCTCAATCCTATAATTTAACCAAGTCCAGCGAAGTATGACACTATTATCACTAGCTAGCATCATGTTGGCTGTAGCTTTGACCGTTAGATGAAAATATTCCCAACATAGCCAACTACAGTACGGACAATTTGAAGGTGACTGATTTTTTTTCCTTCTAAATAGTTGCAGGATGACTTTGCTGAATGGTGCGTTACGCTCTCTTTCGTGGCACGTCTTGTCGCCTATGTTGCAATTTTAGGTAAGTTATGATCTCTTATAATCGCATGGCATATGATTCATGAAACTCGTGTTGGGGAGATAAATATTTGAAAAAGTTTTTGGGTTCATCAGGCCCACATTAATATGTTTTACCAACCACTCTTTTTTGCGACAGTTACACACTCATGTGAATGTATATTTCAACAGAAACGTCTTTCTTAAAAAAAAAAAATATGAGATTGATCAGTTGTTAGGAACCATGAATAAAATAAAAAGTAAAATCAATTGTACACTGACATAAAATTTATGTGATTCGATAAGGTGTCTATATCTACGAAATTCATGCAGATAATTTTATTCAAATGATATTAATCAAATATACAATGTGGAGATTGTACAAGGGTTTAATACAAATGTATAATAAACTCTACGTACTTAGTAGGTCGGGTCGGGTCGGGTCAGATTAATAAAAAAATGGGTTAAAACTATCAACCTAAGCTAGAGTGATCATGGCCCGAGCCTCATTGAACATCTACCAAAAATTCACAACATATCCTTGTTGGATCGAATCATCAAATCGGACTGTCACAAACACAACTAGACTCCACACATAGAAACCCAACATAGGTGACACAATTAAAATTACATGCACTGAACATAAGTCTTTTTCAATTGTCAATTTGAGTTTAATGGTTTAATTATAGAGAGATAAACACATCATTGTAGCTCTTCATATAGAACTTTGAGACTGTACTAACTTCACACATGACTATTTAATATTGTGTTTAGTTCTTTGTATTGAATCATTCAATTTGATCAAGAAATTATAGATCAGGATCTCAATTGGCATGCATCCACGTATATATAAATGATGATGATTTTCGCTATGGTGCAGTATTGCTGGTGATCGTTATATTTATGCTAATGAAGTACTTTGAAGGGTTTGATGAGGAGAGGACCGGAGGGGAAGCAGCAGGAGATCAAAGTACTGAAACAAATCCATTATGGCGAGGAAAGACAGTGCAATTCTCGTATGGAACTTGTGAAGAAGATTTGGAGTCAGGAATTCGTAACGATAATGGTGTTGGATCATGTAGTCATAGTAGTTCCCAAGAAGAAGACTTGTATGACAAAAAAGTATGCGTAATTTGCTATGATGAACAACGTAATTGTTTCTTTGTTCCTTGTGGCCACTGTGCTACCTGTTATGTCTGTGCTCAAAGGTATGAATGATATCCCAAGAGATTCAACTTTTACACACAATATTACAGTACTTATTCATCTATAATCTCTTTTATACCCAAAGACATGTGATTTTTTTTTTTTTTCAGGATTTTCAATGGAGAAAACAAGACGTGTCCTGTTTGTAGAAGATTCATTGGCAGAGTTAGAAAACTATTTGCCTCTTAAGGATTATTTATTTACGAGAAATGTTATGCATCAGTCATTATTCAATTCTACATTTTATATCTATATTTTTTTTATAAAATATATCGATATTTTTCATAAAATATAGAGATCTAGAGTCTTATTTATTTTCCTATTATTTGGGAGACGATTTTGACATGTCATGAGCCCGTCTCTGAATTAATTGACAGAGATCAGGATATATATAACCGACTTTTTTTTGTTTTCTTTCGTTTTGTTTTGTTCAATTAATTTCTAGGCAAGCAGAGAGAGATGGGTTTGGTTCAGAAATCGTGTTTTTTTTTTTTTTTTAATGCTTATAAAAGGTTTAGGCCATGCCGCTAAACTTTCCCAAATCATAATTGCCAACTGTCAAGTCATTATCAACCCCACAAAATCACAAAGAGGGCTGGCCTACTTGAACCATTGTACATATCTTAGCGTTTCTTGTTCTTCGATTAGACGAACTAGATACGTGGATGTCTTTTATTCAATTCTTTACCAAGTGAAAATTAAAGAGAAAGTTCAAAAATCCCGATAAGATTTTAAAATTTTTGTCTTATTTATAGGTAGTATTGATATCGTGTTTCGTGTGCCTGGCCCACTCCACATTGACAACATTCGGGCTCTTCCCTGCAAGGAGAAGAATGGGAGAGCTCAAGGGTCTTGGTACCTCCAACGTTTAAAATAGTCTAAGACTATAAAAGAAAAAGAAAGAATAGGTACTAGAATGAGATAGTAATAGTATTCTAGTTTGAGAGAGAGAGAGTAACCCCTTTCTTGACAGGAAGATGAGTATTTATACTTGAAAGGAGTCTGTCCCGAATTGGTTGTGAAGGATGTGTATATCCATATCGGATCACGCGTCCTTGTCGACTTCCTGCGTCTGGTCAGACTTGTCAGGATCGCACTAGGTTGTTACTGACACCTAGGTGGGCTCATCATTCTGTACTGACCCCAGGATGCCTGAATGCGACATGGCCTTGCTATGCGTGCTCGTTCCTGCATCATTAAACGCGGCGTGGCCTGGGCAGCCTCGCTTGCCCACCTGTTACATCCTGATAGCTGTGTCAGAGATGAGGACGCCTCTGACTTTTTGTGCGTTTGGGTGCTAGGCTGTTCCGTCGTGTCAGGGTTTGGGGCACCTTTGTCAGGGGTGTCATGTGGCTCAGTCTCCTGTCCTTTTGTTGGGACTCATGTCTTGGGCCATTCCTCCTGGGCCGTCTAGGTTATTGGGGCCGTCTCGAGTCCTCACAGGGATCACACCCGATAGATTGCGTCTAGCTCCATCCCCACTCAAGGGTTTTACCAGGGATATAATCCAACTAGTTGGAGCCATCACCTTATCTATTATGGCAGGAGCAGCTATGGTGGACTTCCTTGTAGTAAAAGCCCCTGCCCCCTACAACGCAATACTGGGGCAACCAACTTCGAACCGCCTCAGAGTGGTAACATCCACCTATCACCTCAAGATAAAACTTTCGACTCCCTTGGGAGTGGGGGAGATACGCGGCGAACAGAAGTTGACAAGAGATTGTTATGCTCAGGAGCTGAAGCCCGACCATGCCGAGGTCCGAACTCTCAGGAAAGTACCCAAGGTCGCAGCTCCACCCTAAGTATAAATAGACAACGGCAGCTCAACAAAGGGAATACGCAATACTTGCATACTTTAAGATGGTATCTAGTATTACTCATATGACATCAATGTAAATTTATAAGTTATACTTTTTTCTTCTTTGAATAATAAGTAAAGTTTTGTAGGTATTAATAATAAGTAAAAATTAGTGCACATCTTGGATGAAATCCCCTCTAATTTGTTGATCATATTTGAAAAATCAATACATCAAATCAGAAGATAGACATAACATAAAAATATTAAAATACTTTAATCTTGTTAGGTGAAAGTTAAGATGAAAGTTGAAAGTTGAATAAAATATTATTATAATCTTATTTTTTAATATTAGTATTATTTTAAAATTTGAAAAAATTGAATTGTTTATTATATTTTATGTGTGAATTTAGCAAAAATTATAATGATTAGATGAATTGAAATCAACTCTGAATCCAAACTGGGCATTATGTTCCGTTTGGATAGTAAATTGAGATGAGAAGAGTTGAGATAAAATTGAAAATTGAATAAAATATTGTTATAATATTATTATTGTTTTGGAATTTAAAAAAGTTAAATTGTTTATTATATTTTGTGTAAAGATTTGGAAAAATTATAATAAAAAAATGAGATAAAAAAAGATGTGATTAGAGACCATCCAAACCGAACTAAGCCCATGTTAAAAAAAGGGAAATGATAAATGTCTTGCTGGGGCCTAGTGTTGGTAGCTCCCGCTCTCAATTTTTTATTATGTTTTAATTTTTTTATTTAATGTTTAATGATATATTTTTTAATAATATTGTGATTTTTTTATTTTTTAAAAAAATATTAAAAAATACATATATATAAAAAAAAAAAAAAAAACCAATCTTAATACTAGCGGTGGCTCCCAGACTACTCTCAGTGAAAATTGGGAGCGGTGTCTGTAGAGCAATACTCAAAAAATCCATTACGAAGTTTCCTAGAAGGTAGGACCACAGTGTGATCAGTATAGGGTAAGTTTGTATGAGTGGGACCCCTTGATGGAGCGGGAGGCCATGTTGTATAAACCATGGGCCCGCAATAGCACAATGCGTGCTCCATGCGTGCTAGCTTCTGTCTTATCCAGCAATTATTATTTATTTATTTATGAATAATATTAAGTATAAGTTTTATATACAAATCTTGCATAAATATTTTGTAAAAATATACAAAGAAAAAAAAGTAAAATTTTCATACTTTATCATGGTGTGATCTTTTTTCTTTTTTATTTTTTTATAAAAAGCATGATATATTTAAAACTTAATAAATTAATAAAGCAACCTTTCAGTCCATTTATGATTTTCTTTTAATGTTGTAGTAATAAAGCAATTTTAGAAAGATAAATTAATAAATTAATGTATTTTAATGTAATACGGATTATAAAATTATTTTTATAATAAAATAAATCTAGCATAATACTTTACTTTATAAATTTATTTTTTTATTTAATATTGTAATGCCTACCCTACCATACACGGTTGTACCTATGTAAAATTTATTTATATAATTATATTCTAAAACCTCGGCAGCATATATTATCTATATAATATAATTGAATTTAAAAAATAAATTTTAAATTTTAAATCTTATAAATTAAATTATATAATATAAAACCTTTAAAATAGCATTTCTCAGACAAGTGTAAAGTGCGATTGAATGATAACTTTATGAGATTAGAGTATCTACATTGGTCTATACATATGTATATGTAAAGTCATATTTGTATAATATGAATTTAAATTCATCTACATTGACTTATGCATATCCATATATTTAGTTAACTATGAACAGTACTTATCTAAATTTGAAGAACTATTATTCACTCCACAAAATATATTTTAATCATTATTTCTCTCTCCTCTCACTCCCTCTCTCACAATTCTTTCATCTTCTCTCTCCTTCAACAACATAACAAACATTCACCTGCATATTCATTTTATTATTATAATATATTATATATATTTTCATTTTATTATATTTTCAATATAATATATATAAATTTTTTATTATTATTGTATTTGTATTATTAATGTCAAATGTATGTAGTAGATACTAATTACAAAATATATATAAAAAAAATTAATTTTAGAAAAAAACTAATAATAATAATAATAATTTTTTTTCATTTTATTATTATTTTATCTCAAATATACATAAGCTAATATAAAAATTTTACTTAAATGGTAAAATAAATATACAATAGACATAATTCAAATGCTAATTAGATGCGAGTTTGGGAATGTGACAAAGCATGAAGCACAGAAACTCATTTTGTCGTGATCTTTTTGGCTAAGAAGAGCGATCGATCACGGATCAGCCACTCTTTTTCACCATCTTAGTTTTATTTCCAAGGGAATCTCCATTCTCCACCGCACAATTTCAAATAAAAAAGTTTTGAAAACATTTTATAAAAGCAATATTCCAATATATTAAGTTATTTATCTTTTATAAATTCAAATTTATCTCATAAAATATCATTTATTTCTTCTTTTATATATTTTACTTTGAAAAATTCTATTATCAAATTGATACGTAAAATATATTTAATAAAATATTTATATGATATAATTTAATTTATAAGATTAATTTTAAATTTTAAATTTAATAAATAAAACTTAATATTTAAATAACATACATGTTATTTCTTACTTACTATGAAATTGAGAAGTGATCTCAACTCATTTTATTATTATAATTATTTTAAATTTTTACATAAAATATAATAAATAATTTAACCTTTTTAAATTTTAAAATAATAATAATATTATAATAATATTTTATTCAACCTATTTAAAATTATACATCAAATATCTCAATACAAACGGAACGTTAATAAAGACTTTTACGTTGGCCCATAATACATCCCACACCAAAAAAAATTTATTTTTTTTAAGTTTTTTTTGTTTTATTATTTTTAAAATAATTAAATTATTCTACTCATAATTCATATAACATATTTGATAAGAGAATAAAATTAAAGAAATTATAAAAATGATAGTGTATAATGTATGTAGGTTAAGAATAGGTTTTTGAGTAGAAATGGAACACTGCAGTGAATGGGCACGTGCGTTAATAAGTATGTCACGTGCGTTCAGCAGGGAAAGTAAATCCGAAAATATTATTAGGATAATGATAAGTTTTTATTATTATTATTTTATTCGATAAATAAAGAAGTAATTATTAATAAATTGTATAATTTTTTAATTTGTATTAATAATTAAAGATGTTAAAAAAATATTTAAAAAAATTAAAAAAATAAAAATTTTAAATACAGTAATACACTATAAAATAATAAATAAATGAATCTATCATTATCTATATTATTAAAAAAAATAATATTTATAATTGTGAGTGGGTAAGCGTTATATATTTATTTTAAAAAAAATAATAAATATAAAATTTATATAAAAAAAATTAAATTTTTAATAATAAATTAATTTTTGTTAAAATGACTGCATCATCATACTTGTACAACTGAATCATTACTCTCAGACCTCTCGTCTGACAAAAGTGGTGGGGCAAGAGGAAAGCGCGAGCACCCTCGAGCCTCCACGACAAAAACTTATGCTTACCGGTTGTCCCTACGCACGCACAGTTTGGCGGGGATAAAGAGTCAGTGGACTTTTTCCCGCACGTGGGGTCCATCAAAGGGGCTGGAAGACTTGGGAGCAGTCGGACATCATCGTTATGAGCAAGCTTACAAATTGTGGGCGTGTCTATGTTGATAAGGAAAATTTTAAATGAAAGTCACGTATAGATACCGAAATTTCAGGCGATATTTTGGGAACTGTGATCCATTTATTTTTGTAATTATCCCTTTTAAAATTTGCTTGAAAATGGATAATTATAAAAGAGATAAAGAGTGATTGGTTAGAGAAATTTAAAAATAAATAAATAAAATTATTTCAAGAGAATATATCTTTTAAATCAAATTTCTATTACTCATTAGTAAGCTTTTTATATTTAGTTTGAAATAATAATGTTTCTCAAAGGTCTTTATTTTGAGATTTTTTACGAACTTCTCAAAACTTTTTCCTCTTCGATATTTTATACTAAAAATAAGAATAAATAAATAATATTATTTTATAATATTAATAATAATTGAAGTGAGTTTTAAATATAATTTTTAAAAGAAATGTCCAGAGTTCGAAACTCTCCCTTTCACTATTAAAAAAAAGAAAGAAGAAGAAGAATAAGAGAGCAAGATGGGCATTGAAGAAGATAAGATTTCTTGGTCAGAATTCCGAACAAAGCAATAGGAAATAAATAAGTGGATTGCTCATGCATGATATCGACCATAGTATCATGAATGTTGACTAAGTGAAACTAAAAACTACACCATTATTCTATTATTATTTAATTCGGCTAATATGATAATATTTAATTATTCTTGAATTGTTATATAGTTTAACAATGATTGATATAAATATTATTAAGTTTCGTTTGATGGTTAAATCAATCTCAATTCTTTTTAATTTATTATTAAAAAAGATTTTAAATTTAATACAAAATATAATAAATAATTCAATATTTTTAAATTTTAAAATAATAATAATATTAAAAAATAATATTTTAACAATATTTTATCATCTCAACTCAACATCTAAATACAGTCTAAATACATTTTTTAATTGATTTATATTAAAAATACATCTCCACGTGCCGCGTTATCATTCGCTACTAATAGAGAAGCTGTAAATACTAAATGTATGAAATTCCGTCGCCAGATATATCCAAAACAGAACCAAAAAGGAAAAAGTGAAAAAAGAGCTCGAGTGGGGGGGGGGGGGGACCTGGCAGTTTTCGGAGCTCTTTCTTTCGCTTTACGGTGACGTTGTCCCTGTTGGACGATAAAATCAACACCGAGCGGCAGTAAATCAATCCCCGTACCACTCCCAACTCCCAAAGCCTTCGCTCTGCGTAACCATAACTCAATTTCCTGGCAGTTTCAACAGTCCTCTTTCTCAGGCCGAAACCAATACCCGTGTGATGCCGCCCCAGGACCCCGAGCAACAGCGACCACTGTTGGTGGGCTCGGACCACGAGGAGCAACAAGAGACCGCCTACGACTCGGACGAGAAAGTCCTCATTGACGGAATTGATGAGGACGAGGCTGAAAACTCCGGGTCCGGCTCCGGCTCCGGCTCCGACCGCGTGCCGCCGTTCTCGTGGAAGAAGCTTTGGCTGTTCACGGGGCCTGGGTTCTTGATGAGCATAGCGTTCCTGGACCCTGGGAACTTGGAGGGGGATCTCCAGGCCGGTGCCATCGCCGGGTACTCGCTGCTGTGGCTGCTTATGTGGGCCACAGCCATGGGGCTGTTGGTGCAGCTTCTGGCCGCTCGGCTCGGCGTTGCCACCGGGCGCCACTTGGCCGAGCTCTGCAGGGAAGAGTACCCCACATGGGCAAGGCTGGTGCTTTGGGTGATGGCCGAGTTGGCTCTCATTGGGGCTGATATTCAGGAGGTTATTGGCAGTGCAATTGCTATTAACATTTTGAGTAATGGGTTTTTGCCTCTCTGGTCTGGGGTCATCATAACCGCTCTTGATTGGTAATCAATTACTTATGCCCATGATTTCTTTTTTCTGAATTATATTTCCTTTTGCTGGTGTTGTGCTGGTTTTGATTGTTACAACCATATTTTTGTTTCGGTTCTAATGAATTTGACGCCTTTTGGGTTTTGTCTTGCAAAACATTTGAATTTGAAGTTGAGGACTTCTTCATTTCACACTTTTTTGTCGGATTTCCCGCTGATTAGATCATGTTTGACGCTCTACTGAGTTTTAGAAGGGATATTCACTTGAATATATTTTGGGTCTTCGAGGTAGTAGAAGTTTTTCCAAGTTTTTCGTTGGGTATAGCCTGATCTCAAAATAAACAACTAATGAATTATATAGGGTGGCTCACAAACGATATTTCTGGTTGATTTCCCGGAAAACTAAGTTTCGATTCACCGAAGAAGATGGAAAAAAATTTAGAAAATTCTCTTGTATCATGCTGGATAGTTTAATCAGGTTCTGTAGAGTGTCGAAGTGAAAGAAATGTTGTTTTGTCATTAAGAAAACAAAATTGTTTACATATGAATTTTCTTTCTTTTAATTTTGTCAATTGTTGGTAAAATTATAGCTCTAACAAGAATGCTTGTTTTATTGTCTTTTTACAGTTTTATCTTCCTATTACTTGAGAACTACGGTGTAAGGAAATTGGAAGCCGGTTTTGCTGTTCTCATTGCGACAATGGCAGTCTCATTTGCTTGGATGTTTGGCGAAGCAAAGCCCAGCGGCATAGAACTTCTTCTTGGTAAGAATATGCTTTTAATTATTCAGAATCTTTTTCTACCTAATTTGTTTTTATATTTATGCAAGTTTCAAACTATTATGCTGCCTTGCACTAACCCAGGGTCAAATGTATACGTCTTCATAGGTGTTTTAATTCCAAAACTGAGCTCCAAAACAATACAGCAGGCTGTTGGAGTTGTGGGTTGCATTATTATGCCTCACAATATTTTCTTGCACTCGGCTCTCGTGCAATCAAGGGAGATTGACCATAGCAAGAAAGGCCGAATCCAAGAAGCTCTTAATTACTATTCTATTGAGTCAAGTGTTGCCCTTTTTGTGTCATTCATTATCAATCTCTTTGTTACGACTGTGTTTGCCCAAGGGTTTTATGGTACAGAATTAGCCAATAGCATTGGCCTTCTAAATGCAGGGCAGTATCTTCAAGAAAAATACGGGGGTGGATTTTTTCCGATTTTATATATCTGGGGTATTGGGTTATTAGCAGCTGGCCAAAGCAGCACTATTACTGGTACTTATGCAGGGCAGTTTATAATGGGAGGTTTCCTAAACTTGAGGCTGAAAAAATGGGTCAGGGCATTGATCACCCGAAGCTGCGCAATTGTCCCAACGATGATAGTGGCTCTTGTCTTTGAGACTTCTGAGGGTGCATTAGATACTTTAAATGAATGGCTTAATGTGCTTCAGTCAGTCCAGATTCCCTTTGCACTTATCCCTCTGCTTTGTTTGGTATCAAAGGAGCAGATCATGGGCTCTTTTACAATCGGTCCTATACTCAAGGTATGTTAATCTTTTTATTCTCCGTCCGCACCTTAAAACCCTTCCATTTTCAGTTTTTTACATTTCACAGAAATCGTCAGTTGACCTGGCCTTGAGTCATTAATTTTAGGGTATCTTGTAGAACACTCACAGTCGCTATATCTTTCCTCTGCTTCAGTATGGATAGTTATCTAGTACAAATTTTCAGTCTTTAAATGGCTTCATTCTTTAGAGAGTCAAAGGGTAATGTCAAGGATATATTCATCGCTGTCAACTGCTGTCTGCATGTTATTTTGTGTGTTGAGAAGTTGTCTGGGTTTGATTAAAAGGGAATGGTGTTTCTTTATCACCAAGTATAACATACCCAGTCTGATGTCTTCGTCCTACATTTAATTATTTCTCTCTAGTCTGTGCCTATGTTCCTATGAACATACCTTGCACGATTGGTGATCGGTTTGTCCTCTTGCTCACTTACTGTTAATGTTACCAACTGACTTGATGCATCATACATGCATATAAACATACACAGGCAGTCTCATGTTTATTTTTAAGTACTTTGAGTAGAGGGTAACCGAATCTTTTGTTATAAATTAGGGATGCTTCCATTATCTTACCCACATTTGATGCGGTTGTTAATGAGATGTCTGTGGGTTTGTTTGGGACTGATTTGGTAGTTTTTTGGTAATTTACCTTGCAAGTGAATATGCTAAGAATACTTTCCACTCCTCATTTTTCTTTAATTGCTAGTCATGCTGCTTAGACTTTCTTTTTCTTGTTCAGTGATCAGAATTAAGTTAGTAATGGTCTAAGGACTCGCCCGCTCTTAACTCTATCTTTTACTTACAGATGGCCGCATGGCTCGTGGCAGCACTGGTGATAGTGATTAATGGGTATCTTTTGGTGGACTTCTTCCACTCTGAAGTGAACGGGGTGTTCTTTGGCTCTGTTGTGGGTGTGTTTACAGCTGCATATGTTGCATTTATAATTTACCTTGTATCTCGGGGAGTCACCTTTTCAAGTTGGTGCCGCCAACCCAAGAGTGTTACAGAGGCAGAAAATTGAGTAACCAATCTCCATTGCCGATTTCAGTTGCAGGATGTTTAAACATACCGTGTTAATAACTGCCAGATTGAGAAAGTGCTGTCAGACTGCATTTGCACAGAAGACTTGTCTGATAAAGCTTGACCCTCAATCTTTAAACATAGATGAGTTGTGTACAAATGTGAAATTAGTGGCATAATATTATGTATGATAGAATTTGTTTATATATTGAATAAATCAAGGCTGCAGGAGCCTGCTTTTGAGGCTATGTGGCATTAAGCTGTATTCTTTACCTGGCAATATTCAGATTGGCTGTATTCTTCAATCCACTGTCATTTGGTAATCACATTTTCCTAAATTATTGGTATCTGAAATGCATGCATGCCAATTAACATTGGCTGCTCATTGTTCTTTGGAATAAAACCACCATCTTTGTACTTGGATGCAAATGGTATATACACTCCGCTAAAATTTTCCTAATTCCTTGAACTCATAACCGAAGAATTTAATCAAATTTTGGTGTGTACCGACATGATTGTCGGAGACATCCGAAATCCTGTCAAGGTTGCCTCATCTATTTTGCTAAACCCACCTCATCTGTATCATTCAAGAATGTGTAGACATGGTTAGATCCAAACTCTGGATCATTGTCCAAGTGCTCTTAGGATCAAACCCATTATTTTTGCACTATGATTTATGCACATGAATGACGTTACTATTTTTCTGTATGATTTCAAATTTTCAATGTTATTGGATGCCTGAAAGAGATTTATCCTCCATATAACTTTTCGAGAGATTTAGGTCTAGTTTGGGTACTGAGAATAACTCATTATTATTCATTATTTTATTATTACTTTTCACTAATTTTTTACTATTATTCAATATTCAATCATTACTTATTCATTACTATTAACAGAATACTTGAGAATATCTCACTATTCAAATACAACATCATCTATATCGTGTGAGGAGCATTGCATCTAGGGGTGTAAAAGAAACCCGAAAAATCAGACTGGACCGGTTGGTTGGACTAGTCTGGTTCAGAACCGGTTTTCGGAATTGAAAAATTAGCCGGAACTGGTCCGGTTTTGGTTCCAGACATTTTTGGACCGGACTGGTTCTATTTAATATATATTTTAAATTATTTTAAATTTTTTATATATAATATAAATTATAATTATATATAAGATAATGTTATTATAATTTATAAAAAAAAATTTAATCTTAAACATGAAAATATAATTGATTATATGCTTTAAACATAAAATATATTTTAATTATTAATAACATTTTATCATAAGAAGTAAGAACCAAAAAAGAAAGAGAATCACTCAAACATTATTACTAAATTTTGATGGCCTAATAAATTCTCAATATTTTTTTTTATAAGTACATAAGATATATTAGTATATAATTTATATTAATTCAATTTTACATTTTATGACCTAATACTAATAGTCTAATATTATATTACTATTAGTAAGATACTTTAAGTCTATGTATAAATTAGTATATAAATCACTATACTAAATAATCACATATAACATAATGATATAGTAATACTAATACTAAATTACTGTACTAATGCTATCACTATAATAAATTACTATACTAATACTATCACTATAATACTATCAATAATATATTTATAATAAATTAAACTCACTATAACAATTAACAATTAACAAATACTAATATAACAATTAACAAACTCACTATAGTGTTATACTTATACTTATAGTCTAATATAGACTATAATTATATTTATACTAATATAATTATATTAAATCACTATAACTAATACTAATATATAGCTATACTAATAGTCTAATATTATTACTATTATATAGTCTAATATATTATATAACTAATACTAATATATATACTAATACTAATAGTCTAATATAGACTATAGTTATATTAAATTACTATAACTAATACTATACTATAGTATTAGATATATAAATCACTATAAATTTTTTTTAATAGGTTAAATCACTATTATAAAATATATACAACTATATATAATATTAGTATTAGTTTTAGTATAGTATACAATATTATTATGATAGTATCACTGTAATAGTATAATATATAGTTAGCATTATAATATATACTATAGTATACTATATATATTATATATATGTACAAGTATATATATATATATAATATATACTATATATATCATTCATATAGACTAAATTTTAGTCCCAAAGGCCAAACAGCGTCGTTTAATTGGAGCCTGGGTTGCTTTTATCTAATTCAAAACGGCGTCGTTTAATTAGGGCCTTAGGCTATGGCTATATACCTTACACCCCTTCCCCCCGCCCCTCCCCCCCCGGGAACCATCTCTGCTCTGCCTCTCGAGTCCCTAAGTCCCCGCAACCGTCTCTCACGCTCAGCCCCTCTCACACGCCGTCAACAACCTCTCGCCGTCGACACTGTTGGTCCGTTCTGTTCTCCTCCACTTCCAGTTGTTTTCGAGGCTTCAGAATCATAGATATTGTTTTCCCCTCTCTCGGCGAGCTAATCGGTATGTGAACATATATGTGCTTTTTAATTTTCAAAATCTTACATTTATTTCATGAATCATAATGTTTCAATTCATTGCTAATTGATTCATTTCATTTAGGGTTTTTAACGAATTTACAGATTAAAGATTTAGGGTTTTTTACAGATTTCGAAATCTGATTAGGGTTTATATTTTATAGTTTTTTTGTATAGCTCCCCATCAAGCTGAATCTGTATTTTATAATTGTGGAAGGTATAATTTTATATTTTATATTTTAGGATTTAGGGTTTATATATGTTGTATAGCTCCCCATCGAGGATGAACATGTATAGTTCTCTCCTTTCTAATTCTATAGGGCGCTGCATATATGCTTGCTTGCTTGCTTTATACACGGTACTTCACTTTCACACTGAGATGATTTTGCTCGATATGCTTTTTTTAATTTCTTCGTTCTTTGATTAAGTTCGAGTTTCTGGAATACTGTTTGAATTCACTTTCTCGGATGCCCGAAGCTAGCCGAGAAACATTGCAGCTTTCTGCAACGCATAAGATTTTTGTTATAAGTTAATATTTTTGGACATTTTTTCTTCTCATAAATGTCGGTGCCACACAAGGTAGGTTTGGCACCATTTGCTTACGATCTATTTCAAATGAAAGAGACAGCTAGTAATTATATTATATATATACTATATAATGAAATGATCAGAACATGAAAGTCATGTCGGGCAATATATAGCATTGTAGTTGTGTGTGTATGCAGTGTTGATTGAGAATAAGCATATATATATCGTGTAATTAAAGCCCACTTTTATTTTATATTATTTTTTGGTAGGATTAGAATATTCTTTTGAATTTTACTTAAGTTAACTTCCATGCATGCATCCTTTAAACATCTTAAATGATCATTAGGATAATTATTTTAGGATATGAAATATTTTTATCACTCAAATCTTCGTGCATGCATGGCATCAATTACGTGACTAGGATATTATATGACCAAACTGTTAAATAAAATGTTGATGGACTTAAAATTGTGAAATAAACATCTAGATATTGGTAATAAAATCTCTTTATTAATTATAAAAAAAAAAAAGTTTGACATGGCTTTCCCTTCATTGGAGATTTTGATACTAATCAAAATAAAAGGGAAATGCGTGTGCGTGTATGTATGTGTGTTTTTTTTTTTTTTTTTTTTTTCATGATAAAGCTATGGAATATGGAAGTTCATACAGGATTGGTTTCAGAATCCATATGGTGATTGAGAAGGAATAATAATCTTACCTCACTACTAATGCACGAGGGTTGTAAATTTTCTATATGTGAACTTATATAGATACAGATATAGTAGGGGTTATATCCACAAGCTCATTAAATTGCATTTTGTCTTGTATTGCTAATCTTTCTACTTCTGTTTTAAAATTATTTTTGTAGCATTTTCTTGAAGCTTTGTTGAGCACTTTGTGTGGCCATGGCTGATATAGAGCAAGCTGGGGCAAAAGATACAACATCCTCTCTGATAGATCAGCTTGGCTATGCATTTCTTGAACTTGAAGCTCACAAAGATGCTTCTAAGGATAAGGTTCGATGGATGGAAGTTGAAGAACACTTCCGCAACCTTGAGACATTGTTGAAGAACAAATTTGAAGAGCTTGAAGCAAAGGAGAAGGAATTTGAGGAGAAAGAAGCTGAAACTCATTCATTGATTGCAGAGAAAGTGGCAGCTGTCAATGAGAAAGAGCAAGCCCTTTTGGACCGTGTGCAGGAGCTAAAAGATGCCGCTGTTACTGCAATTGCGGAGGCACGAGCAAATCACCTGCCAACGTCTGTGGAGCCTGTTGATGATGGGGACAGCAA
The DNA here is from genome assembly GCA_022457165.1 of Juglans mandshurica. Classification (NCBI taxonomy): domain Eukaryota; kingdom Viridiplantae; phylum Streptophyta; class Magnoliopsida; order Fagales; family Juglandaceae; genus Juglans; species Juglans mandshurica. The sequence goes on from CM039619.1 coordinate 51,284,681, forward strand.
AGACAAGGTAAGCAGCTCTCAGGGTGATATGAATTCCCCTGAGGATGATTCTTCTCTTAAAACCGGTGAAAATGCTGAAGGCGTGGCTGTTGAGGTTAAGCCACGCCCAGAGCTGACACAATTTTGCCGGCAGATGGATGCAAAAGGGCTTCTGAATTATACTATGGAGAATAAAAAATATCTAAATGCCATCCGTGAGGAACTTTCTGTTGCACTAGAAAGTGCAACTGAACCAGCCCGTTTGGTGCTGGATTCACTGGAGGGGTTTTACCCCCCCGATGAGACTACCCTACCAATGGATAAGAGGGATGCTGCCCTTCAGGGCATGCGCAAATCCTGTGTGATGTTTTTGGAAGCCATGACTGCCTTATTGGCAAGGGTTGACCCAGGGGGTGATCACCTTCTGAACCCCGAGTCCAAGCACCAAGCCAAGGCAATCGCTGATGAGTGGAAGCCTAAGTTGGCTAATGCAGGCATAGATGCTGCCAATGGAAATTCATTGGAAGCAGAGGCATTCTTGCAGCTCCTCGCAACTTTTAGGATTGCCTCGGAGTTTGATGAAGAAGAACTCTGCAAGTTTGTTCTTGCAGTTGCTCACCGCAGGCAGGCACCTGAGCTCTGCCGCACTCTTGGGTTAACACATAAAATGCCAGGTTGGTGTTCTTTCAACTAACTGACCTGATGGGGTCTGGACACTTCTGCCTTGTTTCGATGAGATGTCCGTTGCGCTTTGTTCCTTTAGGTCTCGGTAGTTTGTCAAACAATTTGAGAAGCATGTGCGACTTGGCCAGCGCTGCTTTGAGGATATTTTTCCATTACTAAAAGAAGTCTTTTGTTATTGGATATTTACTGACCTGTACTTTGCTATTTGTGCAGATGTTATTGAGTTATTGATCAGCAGTGGGAAACAGGTTAATGCGGTACGTTTGATTCATGCCTTTGAGCTTGCTAGAAGCTTTCCTCCCGTGCCCCTCCTAAAGACATACTTGAAGGACTTGAGGAGAAACTCACAAGGAAAGGGTGCGAGTTCAGAAGGTGTTGCTGGTGTACAGGTGCGTTTCCGTCATTCAATAGAAACACCAAGTGATGGTTTGGGACTTATTTGTATGTGGATTGCTTACTGGTGAATTCTTGTTTACTAGCAGATTGACGTAAATGCACAAGAACTTGCAGCACTGAAAGCTGTAATCAGGTGTGTTGAAGAGTTCAAGCTTGAAGCAGACTACCCACTTGATCCGCTTCTGAAAAGGGTCGCTCAACTGGAGAAATCCAAGACGGATAAAAGGAGGGGTGGAGACTTTGGCAAACGTCAACAATCAAAGAAGCCAAGAGGGCATGGAGGATTCCGAGGATTCCGTGCACCTGGTGTTACTGTTGCTGGAGCTGCCACTGCTGGTAGGCAGGGTCCTCCTGCTTTTGTTGACAGGGCAGCATATGCAGTAATTTCCGAGAGGTATCCTCATGCTGGTGTGGCAGCCTATGATTATCAAGCCCCTAGCCAGTCTGCATATGCTCAGCAAGCTCATGATCAAAGACTATACTACTATCCCCAAGATGACAGAGCTACTCCAACCTCGATTAATGCCGCTTCTACTAATTATGGCAGTTATATTGGTGGTGGATTGCAGTCTTCGCATCAGCCATATATGTGATTGACACATGCAGGTACCGTAGGAGGCAAGTGTAGTAGAGATGCCGGAGCAAGACTAACTCATTTGATATTTTTTGTACGATGCAAGCATGTTCCATTTTTCTTTTGCCGTTTAAGGTCTCAAGGCTTCTCTTGTCAAATGCATTACAACCAAAACAGTACTTTGTGAGATAACCATGCAAGACGTAAGCATGTTGTTTTTGATGGTAAAGTAGAGTCTGGTTGCACTTTCTTTTCATCCCCACCCCCCCCCCCCCCCCGCTCCCTCTTTCAAATTATGACGGGAACAGAAAGATGAGACTCAAATGATCCCATTTTTTCCCCTGCGTTCGTATCTTCCAAGATGATGATTTCGGGGTTTCAAACAAAGAGAAGTGGTATTTTTTTAGTCAGCTAATAACAAGCATGTCATTGGCATTTTTCGTTATTACTTTCTTGGCCAAAATATATCGTCGACTTGTGTAAACTTCACGATTTCATAGTCACCAATTGATGCCATCTCATCCTAATTCCTACCTCCTTTTCCTTTTTCTTTTTTTTTTTTTTTTTTTTTTTTTTTTTCAAGCTGACGGACACCTACTTTGATTGCGCATATGCACCATCATTCGACATCTTTCTACAACGGAAGTATCAATGAGATGAGATGCAATAATTTTAGATAATTTAAATAAAATATTGTTAGAATATTATTTTTTAATATTATTATTATTTTGAAATTTGAAAATGTTGAATTATTTATTATATTTTGAGAAAAGATATTTACAACCGTGAATTGTGCAACCGCCGCGTAATCGCTTTAAAAAGAGTAGATAAAACATGGGATCCACAAAAAAAATTAATTTTTTAATTATGGACCCAACTCTTTTTCAAAGCGGTTACGCGGCGTTTACGCACTTCACGGTTGTATGTAGAATTACTCTTATAGTTTATATGAGAATTTAAAAAAATTGTAATGATAAGATGAGATGAAATGTGATGGTTTCTATATCAAAATAAGCCCTTAATAACTTGGAAGAACAAAGGAGAAATTACTACAAAAATCTGATCTCATGTTTCTTGACATGAATTAGAGGTGTAATTACTCAAGTTATTTTTTACTTATTAACATTTCTTCATTCTTGTTATATCATTAAATAATAAAAGATTTATTTATTATTTGATGTTACATAAAAAACAATAAATTATTATAATTAAATAAAGAAAAATAATATTTTCCAAATTAACTACCTAACAGTATAAAATTAAATAAGTTAAAATAATGAAAGTAAAATAGATCAGGAAAAATAAAAAAAACAACAACAAATATTACGTAATTTTCGGTTCGCGCTAACTTCCCTCCCTCCCGGCCTCATGCTCACACTGTAATGTCCCTGTGATGTATATGTTGTAAACGGATTGGAAATATGTAAATCTGGGTTGATAAATGATGGGAAAATGCATGCAGGTGATCTGTTTGTGAAAAGGTTTCCGAAACTAGAATGGAAAACATAATGGATATAGGGTTCTTCGAGGGCCCCTTAACCTTCCAAAAGTTTGATTCAATAGTCTTCAGGATTAAATGTCAGATAGTGTTTTCTTATGCCAGGACTGATTCTAATACCCACGCAGGAGCAACTAACCAAAAGCAATAATAACATATAGTCACCTGTGTTGACTCTAACAGAAATAAGCTGAAAATGAAATACAACGTTCTAGAGCACTTAAAAGGAATACAAGTAAGAAATTCAAATACTGAACTAAAGGCAAACGGTGAGTTTTAATAACCCACGAAACAGTGTGCCTTGGACATAATGAGATGGTGTGTGCAGCGTGGACGAAACGGTGAGCTTCAATTTGGTCTGCTACTGTGCGTTTTGGTAACAAGTATTTCTCTTCACTTGACTTTCATACGAACTCAACTCCACTCCATTTCACTTCCCCCCTTGTCTCTCAATTGTCTTCGAAGTCGTGTAACCCTAATCCTCCTGTATGTCATCTCCTTCTTCATGGCCTCATAACAATCCTCCCCCTTTAAAGGACCTTGCCGACAAGGTGCGGGTAAAGGTCCTTCATTCTTGAGAATGATTCCCAACTATTGTTCTCCAAGGAAGCCCCAACCCATTTGATGAGGACCTCTGTGATGACGTTGTTGCCCTGCCGCTTGAGACGGCACTCGATGACACTCTCAGGCTCGGGTTGAATTTCTCCTTCATTATTTATTGGAGGGAGTGTGGGAAGAGGACAGATCTGGTTCCCCAATTTGCATTTCAAGCAAGAAACGTGGAACACGGGGTGGATGCGTGAGGTCTCTGGTAAATCCAGTTTAGGGTTGAGTTAAAATTCGACAATCCGACTCCGAATCCGACTCCGCACCGGCTCCGCTTTGGCTCCGACTTGTCAGAGTCGGAGTTGGAGGCTTTTTCCTCTTGGCGGTCGGAGTCGGAGTCGGAGTCGGAGTTGGAGTCGGAGCCATTGATGAGCTGACTTTGATTCCGCTCCGATCCTCCGCCTCCGCCTCCGATTTTATACATATTTTATAAAATATGTGTTTTTCTATATATTAATTATTTAAATTTTATACAATTATATCTTATATAGTTAGTTAAACTTAATAATATACTAGTTAAATAATATATTTATACTATAATATATAGACTAAATTGACTAATAATAGTTTAGTAAATGACTATATGTAAATATCATACTATTACAAATTTACAATATTACTACCATGTAACACTAAATTACTAATGTATAAATATAATAACATATAATACTAATAACTAATGTATATATAATATACTATAAACACTAAGATGAATAATAACATCGACATGTAATATTGTAATACTAATGTATAAACACTGCCCAATGTGCTCATCCATGGTGCGGCTGTACACCAAGATATCATAAAAAAATACTAAGACAAATCTCCTTAAATACGGCCTAAAAATTGTGTTCATGAGCCCCTGAAAAGTGGAGGGCACATTGGTAAGCCCAAAGGGCATTACCAAGAACTCATAATGCCCCTCATGCGTTCGGAAGACTGTTTTAGGGATATCCTCGGGTACTACCCTGATTTGATGATAGCCGGATCGAAGATCCAACTTTGAGAACATTGCTGCCCCATGTAGTTCATCTAGGAGTTCATCAATCACCGGAATGAGAAACTTATCCTTAACCGTTTCCTGGTTTAGTGCTCGATAGTCGACACATAAACGCCAACTCCCATCAGCTTTGCAGACCAATAAAACAGGTGAAGAAAAGGGACTAGAGCTTGGTCTAATGACACCTGTCTTAAGTAATTCAGCCACTATTTTCTCTATTTCTGACTTCTGGTAGAAATTGTATCGATAAGGCCGTGTAGAAATGGGACTAGTACCCTCCTTGAGGACAATATGATGGTCATGAGACCTCATAGGTGGCAACCTCGTAGGTTCATCAAAAACCTGGTCAAAATCTAATAACACTTGTTTGATTCCCGGATGGTTCACCTCATCATTCAACAATGCAGGTGTGGCTTGCAACTGTAGAATTAAACCCTTCCCCTTGTAACACGAGTTTAGAAACATTTTGTGACAATTAGAGAATGAAGTTTGTTGTAGTTGAAGGCCTTTAAACATAATTGTTTTACCCTCCCATTGAAACTGCATTTGTAGGGTAGAAAAATTCCAATTTATGGAACCAAGGGACTCAAGCCACTGAATTCCTAAGACTCCATCACACCCAGCTATGGGTAATACAAAATAAGAGGTTTTAAAACAAGCCCCCTGAATTCGAGTAACTACTTCATCAAAAGATCCCAAGGTGTTTACCACTTCACCATTAGCCACTTGCACTTTTAACTTTAGCTCACTATTAATTGGCATGTTAGCTTTTGTAACAATAGATGGGTCTAGGAAGTTGTGAGTACTTCTTGTATCTACTAAAATGAACACAGATGCAGTACCGATATGGCCATGTAATCTCATAGTTTTAGGGCAAGGAGTACCTGTTAATGCATTCAGTGTAATTGTTGGGCCATCAAGTGTAGTTGGTGGTGCTGGTTCAGTCATATCCATGGAGTCATAGAACACTTCTTCACCCTTGTCCTCATTGTTCTGATCAACAGCTTGTAGAAAGTAAATCTTTGGAGATTTACACACATGACCCAAATGTCATTTTTCTTCACAATGAAAACATAATCCACGCTCTTTTATCATCCATATGGCTCGGTAACACCCTCCTCATGGGGGTAGGTGACTTTGGGGGTTGAGTTGTACTTGTGTTAGGGGATGACCACTGATTTCCAGTGGTGTTCTGATATGTATTTCGGTCTCCCCATGGTTTAACATTTCTTCTTGTATTAACCCAAAATTCTTCTTGTATTTTTGCGAGGCTAAATGCTATGTTGAGGTTCTCTGGTTTGAGCAACTGGAGAAGAAGACGGATTTCATTTTTAAGGCCGCTAAGGAAACAACTCAACTAATGGGTATCGGAGAGCCCTTTAAGTCGGTTTAAGAGAGACTCAAACTGAGCCTTATACACAGCCATTGTCGAAGTTTGTTTCAGCCTGGTGAGAGACTCCATCGGATCGTCATACGCTATCAGACCAAAGTGTAGTTGAAGTGCTTTAGTGAAGGTCTGCCAGTCCGTAAACTGTCCTGTATCAATCGCATCTTGATACCACGTGAGAGCCTCCCCCTCCATGTGGTATGAAGCCATTAAAAGCTTTTGAGCACTAGGTGTTTGATAAAATGTAAAGTAATGGTTCATCTTGAAAACCCACCTTGCTAGGTCCTCTCCACGAAAGTGAGGAAAATCTAATTTGACTCCCCTGGGCGCTTGCCGACGTTGCTCCCCGTCAGTTTCTACATCATGGTGTGTCGTTTGTCTCTCTTGATGGTCACAGTTGATGTGTTGGGCATGATTTGCTAAAATTATTCTTAGCATCTCAGAAATTTGGTGCATCTGTTTGCTCATATTATGAATAGTTTTGATCATGCTGAAGTAGCATATCTTGCTGTTGCTGCTTGGTGCGGATATTTTTATATGTAATTCTGGGTTGATATATGATGGGAATGCATGCAGGTGATCTGTTTGTGAAAAGGTTTTCAAAACTGGAATGGAAAACGTAATGGATATAAGGTTCTTCGAGGGCCCCTTAACCTCCCAAAAGTTTGATTCAATATTCTTCAGGATTAAATGTCAGATAGTGTTTTCTTGTGCAATGACTGATTCTAATACCCACGCAGGAGCAACTAACCAAAAGCAATAACATATGGACACCTGTCCTGACTCTAACATAAATAAGCTAGAAATGAAATACAACGTTCTAGAACACTTAAAAGGAATACAAGTAAGAAATTCAAATATTGAACTAAAGGCAAACGGTGAGTTTTAATAACCCATGAAACGGTGCGTTTTGGACATAATGAAACGGTGCGTGTAGAGTGGACGAAATGGTGAGCTTCAATCTGGTCTGCTGCTGTGCATTTTGGTAACAGGTATTCCTATTTTCTCTTCGCTTGACTTTCATAAGAACACAACTCCACTTCACTTCCCCGTTGTCTCTCAACTGTCTTCAAAGCCGTGTAACGCTAATCCTCCTGTATGTCATCTCCTTCTCCATGGCCTCATAACTGTTAAGTGTGAAGTAAAGTCTAACTGAATTAACTGTCAGATTAGATACGGTGCATTTTAGATATAAGTAGTTGATTAATAAAACGGTGCGTTGAGGAAAGTGAGTGATTAATAACAGTGGTTAAACGGGGCGTTTTGTATAGGCGGTGGAAATTGTCTATAAAAGGAAGGGAAACCAACTGTAAGGGGATTCTGTTAATTTTTCACGTGTGAATTGTAAGGAGGTTAGAGGACCCTCGAAGTTCTCTGTGCAATAAAGATTTCAAGGCTGTTCTTGAGTCTCAGTCAATTCCTTTGTGTTTTCTTTATCTTCATATCTGTTCTGTTACAAGTTGGTATCAGAGAGGCGATCCTCTCATTTTCAATGGCTGAAGGCACTCGTGGTGCGTCGTTGAAGCAACAGTAGCAGCAGGAAGGCAGTCAACGAGATCGTGAAGTGGTTCAAAAGCAATTGGATGATCATCATCAAGCGATACATGGATTGGCACAAAGTTTAGATTTAATTACTGATATGTTGAAAGGTTTTGTGGGGGGACAGAATGAGGATCATTCTGGAGAGACGTCTCAAGGTCCTAGACAGGGCCCAACAGAAGAGAGACCTTTTAATTCTCGAGGGATATGACTTGAATTCCCTCATTTTGATGGCACCAACCTTGCAGGGTGGATCTTTAAAGCCACTCAATATTTCAATTACCATCAAACTCCTGTTAATCAAAAGTTGTTATTGGCATCTTATTATATGGAGGCTGAAGCCTTAGTCTGGTACCAAGATGCAGTGGAGGGTGGGTTGTTTTGTAATTGAGATTCCTTCATTAAAGTCTTACAAGTAAGGTTTGGTCCAACTGTATATGATGACCCAATGGAGGCCTTGACTAGACTTAAACAGACTTCAACTATTGCTGTGTATAAAGCACAGTTTGAAGCCCTGTCCAATAGGTTAAAGGGCTTACTTGAGAAACATAAATTGAGTTGCTTTTTGAGTGGATTAAAGGATGACATTCGATTGCCCATTAGAATGTTCAATCCTGTTAATCTCAATGCAGCTTTTGGGTTGGCCAAGATTCAAGAAGAGTATCTTCTCTCTTCTAAGAAATCTTGGAGGAGTTTTGGTACGACTAAGGAGAGTCCTGAATTTTCTGTGGAGTCCAGTAGAAGACAGAAAACTGCAGGACCAGTGAGAAGAATTTCTTCTGCAATGATGGATGAGAAGAGAAGGAAAGGCCTTTGTTACCATTGTGAAGAGAAATGGAATCCTGCACATGTGTGCAAGAATCCTAAGGTCTATTTACTTCAATCTGAGGAGCTTGAAATGCAAGAAGAAGAAGTTGTGGAAGAAGTGTTACACGTGGAGAAAGAAGTCCCTCGGCAGGAAAATTTGGAAATCTCTATTCACACAATTTCTGGGTGTTTGAATAATAGTTCTATGAGATTGCTTGGAAGAGTGGGTTCTTGTTCTGTAGAGATCTTAGTGGATTCAGGAAGTACTCATAACTTCCTAGATCCCTCAGTTGTGCAAGCTGCTAAGATGAAAATTAAGAACGATACTAGCTTACAAGTTAAGGTGGCTAATGGTGATAAAGTGTTGAGTAAGGGAAGCTGTGAAGAAGTGGTGAAAATACAAGGGTCAAGATTTACAATTCCTTTTCATGTTCTGAACCTGGGGGGTTGTGATATTGTTTTGGGTGTCCAGTGGTTAAAGACATTGGGCCCTATTGACTGGGATTTCACTAAGATGACAATGACCTTTGAGTGGGCTTTCAAGAAAGTGGTACTGCATGGTTTGGGATCTGAGAGAGTTATTGTGCAGCCAGCTGTGAAGTGTTTAAAGTCTTCCATGGTTAGAAAGCAAGGGTGTTTTTTTACAGATAATAGCAGTAGATCAAAAACAAGAAGAACTGGTCCCTAATCAGCAGCTAGCAGTGCTATTGGAGGAATTTAAAGCTGTTTTTGATGAGCCAGTTGGGTTGCCTCCTAGAAGATCTTTTGATCACAAGATAGTATTGGAAGATGGTAAGCCTCTTGTGTCAATGAGGCCTTATAGGTACCCTCATTATCAAAAAACAGAAATTGAAAAGATAGTGCAAAACCTTTTGGAAACTGGGGTTGCTAGACCCAGCCAAAGTCCATTTTCTTCACTTGTTTTGTTGGTTAAGAAATCAGATGGATCTTGGAGGATATGTGTAGATTATGGAGCCTTGAACAAAGTTACTGTCAAGGACAAATTCCCCATCCCAGTCATTGATGAGCTTTTAGATGAACTTTTTGGAGCGAAATTCTTTTCAAAGCTTGATTTAAGATCTGGTTACCACCAGATTCGAATGAGGGAACAAGATATTGAGAAGACTGCATTCAGGACCCATGAGGGTCATTATGAATTTTTGGTTTGGTAATGCCTTTTGGCCTTACCAATGCTCCAGCAACATTTCAAGGGTTGATGAACCAAGTATTCAAGCCATTTCTTAGAAGATTCGTGTTAGTCTTCTTTGATGCTATATTGGTTTACAACAGCAGTATTGAAGATCATTTAAAGCACCTTAGATCTGTGTTAGAGGTATTGAGGAGCAATGAATTATTTGCTAAAATGTCTAAATGCAGGTTTGGAGTGAAGCAAATTGATTACTTGGGGCATATAATTTCTGAAGCTGGTGTAATGGCTGATCCAGCTAAAATTTCTGCTATGAGTGATTGGCCAGTTCCTAAAGATTTGAAGTCCTTAAGAGGATTTTTAGGCCTAACTGGCTATTACAGAAAGTTCATCAGGCATTATGGGAGTATAGCAGCTCCTTTAACTCAGTTGTTGAAGAAATGATCATTTGAATGGACTCAAGAGGCAACAAGAGTTTTTTCGAAATTGAAGGCTGCTGTGATTGAACCACCTGTCCTTGCCTTACCTAATTTTTCAAAGGTATTCACCATTGAATGTGATGCCTCAGGTTTGGGGTTAGGGGCAGTATTAATGCAAGATGGGCATCCGATTGCTTTTTATAGCAAAGCTCTTAAAGGCAAGGCCTTGTTGTTATCGACATATGAGAAGGAATTTCTAGCATTGGTATCTGTTGTTGGGAAATGGAGGTCTTACCTTCTAGTCTTTCAAAATTAAGACTGATCAGCAAGCCTTAAAATTTCTCTTGGAACAAAAGGTTGGTACTGAGTCTCAACAAAAGTGGCTCTCTAAACTATTGGGCTACAATTTTATAGTGGATTATAAAAAGGGAAAAGATAATAAGCTTGCTGATGCTCTTTCCAGAAAGATTGATGAAAATTCTGCTACTTTGGATGTAATATCATTTCCAACACCATTTTGGATTGATGAATTGAGGCAAAGCTATATTCTTTCACAGAAAATTGGTGATATTTGCAGACAATTGCAGCAAGGGGTTGGGGAGCATAAGAATTATTCTTTGCAGAATGGGTTGTTACTCAAGAAAGGCAGATTAGTGGTTGTACCTGAGTCACCTTTTAAGGCAAAAATTTTGCATTTTATACATGATAATCCACAAGCAGGCCACGTAGGGTATCACAAGACTTTGTACAGAGCTAAACAAGATTTTTATTGGGAAGGTATGAAAAATGATGTTAAAAATTGGTGAGGGAATGCCAAGTCTGCAAGCATGAGACCTTACCTTCTCCTGGGTTGTTGCAACCCTTACCTATACCAAATTCTCCATGGCTGGACATCTCTATGGATTTTATTGAAGGCCTTCCTATGTCAAAAGGGGTAAGTGTGATTTTCAATGTGGTGGATCGATTGACTAAATTTGGTCATTTCTTTTCACTTTCTCATCCTTATACAGCAAGCAAAGTGGCTGAAGTGTTTTTTTCTAGGCTCTTCAAGCTACATGGTATGCCAAGATCTATAGTCTCAGATAGGGACCCAATTTTTACAAGCTCTTTTTGGAAAGAGTTGTTTAAATTGCAAAATACCAGTTTGAACTTTAGCTCAGCCTATCACCCACAATCCGATGGGCAAACTGAAGTTTTAAACAAGTGTTTGGAATCTTACCTTAGATGTTATACTAGTGACAAGCCTAAGGAATGGAGTATGTGGCTTCCTTTGGCTGAGTGGTGTTATAACACTACTTGTCATTCATCTATTGGCATAACACCCTTTGAAGCTTTATATGGGTACCCTCCACCCAAGTTAGTTACATATGTTTCGGGAATTACTTCTAATGCAGCAGTTGATCAACAACTCAAGTCAAGGGAACAAGTCATGGCACTTCTGAAAAACAATTTACAAAAGGCTCAGCAGAGGATGAAATTTTATGCAAATAAGAAGAGGTCTGACAGGCAATTTCAATTGGATGATTAGGTGTACTTGAGACTTTAGCCTTATAGGCAGAAGTCAGTTGCTCTCAGGCACAACTTGAAGTTGGCTCCAAAGTTTTATGGACCATTCAAGGTTGTACAGAAGATTGGTAATGTGGCTTACAGATTGGAATTACCATCTACTTCAAAAATTCACCCAATTTTTCATGTTTCTTGTTTGAAAAAGAAACTGGGTCAGCAGATTAAGCCTTTGCCAACACTTCCACCTGTGGATTTTCAAGGACAGATTCAGCCAGAGCCTAAAGCTATTTTGCAGAGGAGAATGAAACAGCAAGGTCGTCATGCTGTTACTGAAGTGTTAGTGAAATGGACTGGAGCATGTGCAGAAGACAGCACTTGGGAATCTTTATGGAAACTCAGGAATACCTATCCTCAATTGGTGGGCACCTTACTCTAGAAGCAGATTCTGTCCTGATGCCCTTGTGGTCAAGGGTCTTATGCGGGGAGGGGGGCATTCGAGATTTATAGCCTTGTGGTCAAGGCTTTATAAGGGGGGAAGATTGTTAAGTGTGAAGTAAAGTTTAACTGAATTAACTGTCAGATTAGATACGGTGTGTTTTAGATATAAGTTGTTGATTAATAAAATGGTACTTTGAGGAAAGTGAGTGATTAATAACAGTGGTTAAACGGGGCGTTTTGTATAGGCAGTGAAAATTGTCTATAAAAGGAAGGGTAATCAACTGTAAGGAGATTCTGTTAATTGTTCACGTGTGAATTGTAAGGAAGTTAGAGAACCCTCGAAGTTTTCTGTGCAATAAAGATTTCAAGACTGTTCTTGAGTGTCAGTCAATTCCTTTTTGTTTTCTATATCTTCTTATATGTTCTGTTACAATAACACACAAGGAGCTACCGTTTTGTTCACTCATCCCGCTGGCATTTCCTTTGCACTCTGGATCTCCATCATTTTCGAAGGAATCGCCCGAGCTGGCTATCCAAATGGCGAGGGCATTCAGCTACCTCCTTATCACCTTCAGCTTCTTTACCGTCGTCTCTCTCGCCCAATCATCTCCCTCTGCGTCACTCCTCCTCCCCCCACCTCACGCTGGGTCCCTCCCCGCCATGCTCTTACCGCTCTTTCTTTCTCCTCCAAACGCTTCCAGAACCTCCTCCGATCCCCGTCGCCTCCTCCAGCGATCCAATGCTCGGATGGGACTCTACGATGATCTCCTCCTCCGCGGGTATTTTTCTCCTTCTCATTTTCTTCGTTCTCCGTTTTCTTTTCTTCGTTTTCCCTTGTTTTTTTTCCCAGTGATCCTTGTGTTCTGTGGTTTTGATTGGTTGGTTTGGACCGAGAATGCATTTGTAGGTACTACACGACACGGCTTTGGATCGGGACGCCACCTCAGAGATTTGCCCTTATCGTTGATACGGGGAGCACTGTCACCTATGTCCCCTGCTCTAGTTGCCAACAGTGTGGCACGCACCAGGTCTAAGACTTCTCAATCGTTATTTTATTCTCTTATTCTCCTTTTTTATTTGTTTAGACTTGTGACTGTTTTGGAGCTGATGCAATTCAGATAATTTAGAAAAACAAACGCATTTGAAAACAGAAACAAAATACTTGGGTGTGGGCGTAGATTTGTGTTGAGCGAGACGGAGGATGTAATATGTTTAGTAAATAATTTAATTTATATCCGACTTGTTGGTGGAGAGATTTGATATAATTTTTTTTAATTTTTGAGAAGTAATAATTTACACAGGACGTATACAAAGGAAACACCTACAACTTCCAAAAACGAAAAGAAACTACACGCCAGACAACTAAAACAAGTGCAGAAAATTATCCTCCATTACAAACACTTTAACCCAAACTCAAAGTACTCAAGAAAAAATCCCTAAGATCTCCCAATGAGCGTTCTTTATCTTCGAAGCATCTCCCATTTCTTTCAATCCATATGCACCACATAAAACAAAGACCTATCATCTTCCAAACTTTCACCGCCTTCTTACAGCCCTTCAAACCCTTCCACCCGTCCAGTAAATCCACCACTTCTCTAGGCATTACCCAATGTAAACCTGTCCAACTCAAAACCTCAGTCCACAAGAATCTTGACACTTCGCAGTGAAGAAAAAGATGATTTACAGATTCTCCTGCCCTTTTACACGACACACCAATCAGCTATAAACAGACCTCTCCTTCTAAGATTATCAGTAGTCAATACTTTACCCAAAGAAGCCACCCAAAGAAAAAAGCAACCTTACTGGGAACTTTCACTTTCCATATACTTTTCCAAGGAAAAACACAACTACTATGACTTGACAAAAATCTGTAATAAGATGAGACAGAAAACTTAGCATTTCCAGCAGGGATCCACACCATACTATCCTCTCTTTCAAGCACCAACTTTGAACTGTAGAGTTTAAACAGCAGAGCCTTAACTTCATCCACCTCCCAATCATTGACATCCCTTTTAAAAGTGATATTCCAATCAACCTGGTTATTATTACTGCAGTAAGAATCATAAATAGATGCATCCTGATCCCTGGCAATTCTGAAAATTGAAGGAAAAACCAGCTTAAGAGCAGTATCCCCACACCACAAATCATGCCAAAAGAGAATCCTCTTACCATCTCCTACCTTCAATCTGAAATTATTGGAGAAGGAATCCCAACCTTTTCTAATAAGTTTCCACAAACTAACCCCATAAGCACCATTGGCAGCTTTAGAACACCACCCTCCCCACAAACTTCCATATTTCACTTCTATCACATTTTTCCACAAGGCTTACTCCCCAAATGATATCTCCAAAACCATTTTCCAAATAAAGCTCTATTAAAAACCCTTAAATCTTTTATCCCCAAACCACCACGATCCAATGGTTGACAAACCTTCTTCCAACTAACCAAGTGAAACTTCTTTTCCTCACCATAGCCTCCCCATAAGAAATTTCGAAATAAACTCTCTATCCTCTTTTCAACACTTGCCAGAAGAGGAAAAAGAGAAAGGAAATAGGTGGGAAGGTTGGACAAAGTACTCTTTATAAGAGTTAGTCTTCCCCCCTTACACAAATAAATCCTCTTCCAACCCGCTAACCTCCTTTAAATTTTTTCAATCACCCCATCCCATATATTGACAGCTTTAAAAGAGACTCCCAAAGGAAGCCCAAGATACCTCAAAGGCAAAGAAGAAATTCTGCACCCCAGTAAATTAGCCAGGTCTGATAAATTCTGAACATCACCCACAGGAACAATTTCAGACTTCGACAAATTAACTCTTAACCCCAAAGCAGGTTCGAAACATAGCAAAAGTGCTCTTAAAACACGAAAATTATCCGAATCAGGGTCACTAAAAATCAAGGTATCATCAGCAAATATCAAATGAGAGATCTTTAAACAATTCCTAGTCTCATTACCCACCACAAAACTGGACAGCAGATTACCCTCCACAGCCCTCTCAATCATTCTACTCAAAGCTTCCATAACCATAACAAAAAGAAAGGGGGAGATGGGATCGCCTTGCCTCAAACTGCGAGAACTACAAAAGAAACCAGCCGGTTCACCATTCACCAATATAGAACATTTTGAAGTCGAAACACAATGCGTAATCCACGAGCTCCATTTAGCACCAAAACCAAATCTCCTTAGTAAATAAGCAAGAAAATCCCAGCTTACATGATCGTAAGCCTTTTCCATATCCAATTTAATAAGAATCCCAGCTTTCCCCACCTTCTACCTACTCTCCAAACATTCATTAGCAATTAATACAGAATCTAAGATCTGGCTATGTTAATACAGAATCTAAGATCTGGCTATGTTAATATCAATCACTCAAGTTTGTTTTTTGTTTATACTCTGCCATTTTCCATCACATTAACTCCCATCATTTGTTACTTTAAGCAATTTGGGTTACATTATCAACCAGAGAACTCATATGTGTACTGGTTTTGAGAGTAATATTTTGTCTCATCAGGATCCAAAGTTCCAGCCAGAATTGTCGAGCACCTACCAGCCTGTGAAATGCAATTTGGATTGCAACTGTGACAATGAGAAGGTGCAATGTGTGTACGAGAGACAATATGCTGAAATGAGTAGTAGCAGCGGTGTTCTTGGTGAGGATGTTGTATCCTTTGGCAGTTTAAGCAATCTTGAGCCACAGCGTGCTGTTTTCGGCTGTGAGAATGAGGAAACTGGGGATCTTTTTAGTCAAAGAGCTGATGGAATCATGGGCTTGGGCCGTGGTGATCTTAGTATAGTGGACCAGCTTGTTGACAAGGGTGTGGTTAGTGATTCCTTCTCATTATGCTATGGTGGAATGGATGTTGGTGGGGGTGCCATGGTTCTTGGCGGTATTTCTCCCCCAACAGACATGGTGTTTACCCACTCAGACCCTGTACGAAGGTGCTTTATGTGTATATTTTGTCTTATAAGACATCCTGCATCATTTTTTCCTAACAAATACATTTGATACATCTCATACATTTACTCTAGTTTCGGGATGGCAACAGTTCATACTACAATATCGATTTGAAGAACATACATGTTGCGGGGAAGCCGTTGTTGCTAAATCCAAGGGTCTTTGATGGAAAACATGGAACCGTCTTGGATAGTGGTACAACATATGCCTACTTGCCTGAAGAAGTATTTTTAGCATTTAAGGATGCTGTAAGATCTTTGTCTTTAAGCCTCACAGTTACTCTTCTAGATTATCTCTTTTAAAGCACTTTTGCTTGGATTTTAAAGAAGACCTATGACTTATTCTTGTTTGACTCACCGTGATGAGTGGAACAGTGAAAGTAAAAGATTAAAATACCTTGCAGTTCAGTTATTTCTGAATGAAATTCATAGAGAACTACCTGTACTTATAAAAATAGATTAAAAAGTAAACAAAGCTGTTCATTTTAAGTACTTCCAATTTGGCAAAATTGTGGTTGATTCATTTAGACAAAGGGTACAAAGACTACTCTGAATCTGATTGCAACATACGTCAAACCATGAATTGGTTGGCTGAGCAGGCTTTTTTAAAATTAGTTTTACTTTTTTCCCCCTGTTAGTAGTTATTTTGCTGTAGTCATTTTACTTCATGAGAAAAGTATGTATTTATGTTCGAGATCAAACTGTCTTGTGGCTTTCATCTTTTATTTTACATATTAATTTTTGTCTTTCTAAGACCTTTAAATGTTTCTGATCTTGCTTATATGTGCATGTAGATTATGAAGGAACTTCATTCCTTGCAGAAGATTCGTGGTCCTGATCCAAATTATAATGATATATGCTTTTCTGGTGCTGGGAGGTATTGCCTTTAGCATAACTGAAGACTTTGATAACATAAATGAGTTACTTTCTGGTGCCACTGACCTTATATATCATTTTGTATTCAGTGATGTCTTGGAACTATCAAAAACCTTTCCAGCTGTTGACATGGTATTTAGCAACGGGCAAAAGCTATCACTATCACCTGAAAATTACTTGTTTCGTGTAAGTAATGGACTTGTGTACGTCTTGTTGAAATATTTTCTGACAGAATGAATGCTTTTTAGATCAAGTTTATTGTTCTTGCCATTGGTTATTTTTCTATATACTGATTATTCTTTTTTCTGGTTTATGTGACATCAATTTTATGAAGCACTCAAAGGAACATGGTGCATATTGCCTGGGGGTTTTTCAGAATGGAAAGGATCCAACCACACTTTTAGGAGGTATATTATGCTTTAATAAGCTTCTTTTTCTTTCTTCTTCTTCTTCTTCTTCTTCTTTTTATTTATTTAAGCCTTGCTATGGGTTTTCTCCTCCATCCCGTATTTTCATTCATTTTATTATCCGTTGTAATAGGTATCGTTGTCCGCAATACTCTTGTTACATATGATCGTGAACATTCAAAGATTGGTTTCTGGAAAACCAATTGTTCAGAGTTATGGGAAAGACTTCACAAATCTGGTGCCCCTCCACCAATGCCTTCAGCTCCAAATGGAAAGAATTCAACGGCAGAAATCCCACCTACATTAGCTCCCACTAAAGCACCACATTGTGTGCTTCCAGGTACATTAATCTACAGGCCTTCAAGTATCTCTTAATGCTATACTATGCCATCACCTGTATCTCAGATGGTGGGGTTTGACTTATGTTTTTTTCCTGCTGATATGACACGGATTTCATGTTCAAACAACCACATTGAAGAAATATTATGAGAAACCATCTAAGATTAGCATTGCTGTACATGGCTTGATTGCTTTACAATCACATTCAGCATCGAGTGGCATAGCTTAACAGGTCCTTTCACTACGATCAAATAATTAAGTTGATGTTTAAGCTAGTAGAAAGTTCATAAAAGAGAGATTGATTGCAAGACTGGAATTTACAGTCTGTGGCAGATGGGGCTTCTTTTTTATTTTTTTTGATAAGTAAAATAAGTCTTATTAATCCAAGAATGGGCAACAACTGCCAATTACAAAGTAAGTGTGTCCTATCTACGTAGGCACATTAGAAACTAAGAAATCATGAAGGTCCATGCCATTAAAGTCCACAGCAATGGCCCAAGTACAAAGCGTTCTGAGAAAGAAAACTTTTAACTCCTCCATAGATCTCTCTTTGTCTTCAAACATTCTCTCATTTCTCTCCTGCCACAAGCACCACATAATACATATAGGGATCATCTTCCAAATCACTTTGATCTGATACACACCTCAGATAGAGGTCCAACACACCAATATATCCACTACAGATTCCGGCATAACCCATGCTATTTCCATCCTTTTAAACACCTCATTCCAGAGAGTCTTGGCTACATCACAATGTATCAGTAAATGGTTCACCGACTCACCTCCTCTTTTACACATACAACACAAATCTACAATGATTATCCTCATCTTTCTCAAATTATCTGTAGTAAGAATCTTGCCTAGTGACGCTGTCCACATAAAGAAAGACGCTTTAGGAGGCGTCTTTTGTCTCCAGATCCTTCTCCAGGGAAACTGTACCTCCGGCATTTGTGTGAGGACCTTATAAAAGGACCTAACAGTGAAAACCCCTCTCCCTGCAGGACTCCACCACAGGCTATCTTCATGCTGGATACTTGGACGACACGAATACAAGAGACTATAGAAATCTGCAAAACTCTCGATCTCCCAATCCTGTGCCGCCCGGTTAAAGTTGATATTCCAGTGAATACCCCCTACTGAAATTCCCATAACCTTCGCCACTGTAACATCTTTGGCACTTGCTATCAGGAAAAGTAAAGGAAACAAGTCTTGGAGAGCACCGTTGCCACACCAAACATCCTTCCAAAATCTAATCCTTGAGCCTGTACCCAACTGGAACCTAGTATGTTGTTGAAAGACCTTCCACCCTTTTCTAATATGCTTCCATAACCCCATACCATGTGCCCCTCTAACTTCTCTAGTGCACAACCCTCCCCTAAACCACCATATTTCTTCACAATCACAATTTTCCATAAGGCTTCTGGTTCATTGGTATATCGCCACAGCCATATGCCAAGGAGCGCCCGATTAAACAACCTTAAGTTTCTAATACCCAAGCCTCCACTCCAGATAGGACGGCACACCATCTCCCACCTGACAAGATAAAATTTAAACTCTTCTCCTAAGCCACCCCACAGAAAATCTCTTTGTAACTTTTCAAGACGACCCGCCACGCTTGCCGGTATAAGGAATAATGATAAGAAATACGTGGGTAAATTAGAAAGTGTACTTTTAATCAATGTAATCCGGCCTCCTTTTGACAAGTACATTATCTTCCACCCTGCTAGTCTCCTCTCTACTTTTTCAATCACTGTATCCCAGATCGAGCATGCCCTTGAAGCTATACCCAACGGTAATCACAGGTAAGTCATCGGAAGAGATGCTATCTTGCAACCCAATGTGTCTGCCAATTCCTTAATATTATGAATCTCTCCAATCGGCACCAGCTCGGATTTATCATAGTTCACTTTTAAACCAGACACTGCTTCAAAACAAAGCAAGCATGCCTTCACTGCCCACAACATATGAGAAATAGAGATAAAACCCTTGCACGGAGATCCAATCTGGAAACCACTAACAAACCCATTATCCAACAACGCCGCAATCATCCTGCTTAGTGCTTCCATAACAATAACAAAAAGTAATGGAGACAACGGATCTCCTTGTCTCAAACCACGAGAACTCTAGAAGAAACCCTCGGGGCTGCCATTGATCAACACCGAGAACCTTACCGTAGATATACACCAACTAATCCAAGACCTCCACCTTTCCCCAAAACCGCACCTACCCAACTAATCCAAGACCTCCACCTTTCCCCAAAACCGCACCTACCTAGTAGGTATAGAAGGAAATCCCAGTTTACATGGTCATACGCCTTCTCCATATCCAACTTACACATAATTCCTGGGTTGCCAGCCTTCAATCTACTATCCAAGCATTCATTGGCAATTAGAACCGCATCAAGGATCTGTCTACCCTTAACAAAAGCATTTTGAGGTTTAGTCACAATCTTTCCCAACACCTTACTTAAGCGATTAGCAAGCACTTTCGAAATAATCTTGTAAACTCCATTCACTAAGCTAATAGGCCGAAAATCTGTGATCTCAATAGCCCCAGCCTTCATCGGTATTAACGTAATGAAAGTGGAGTTAAGGCTTTTCTCAAACTTCCCAAACGAGAACAACTCCTGAAACACCTTCATGAGGTCTTTTTTAATCACCTCCCAGCATTCTTGGAAAAAGCCCATAGAGAAACCATCAGGACCAGGAGCCTTGTCTTTTACCATTTTCCTGACCACATCAAATACCTCTCCTTCCTCGAAAGCCCTCTCCATCCTGGCACCATCCCCCGATTCAATAAGGTTAAAAACCAAACCATCTAGAGTAGGCCTCCACCCCACCTGCTCCGTAAGGAGAGCTTCTCAAAGAAATCAACCACATGAACTTTAATAGCCTCTTCTTCTTTGCATTCCACCCCCTCAATTTTCAGCACTTCAATGTTATTATTTCTTCTATGAGAGTTTGCAATACTATGGAAGAACCTCGTGCTCCGATCCCCTTCCTTTAACCATAGTGCCCTTGACTTTTGACGCCAAGACAATTCCTCTTGCAAGATTATCATCTCAAGAACTGCGACCAGTAAAGTTTTTTGAGCTTGCTCTTCCACATTAAGAGGCCTCCCCTCTTGTAGTCTTTCTAACACTTGTATTTCCATCCACTTGGCATTTTTATTATCCTCTATGTTCCCGAAAGACTGTTTATTCCATTCCTTTAGGTCTCTTTTTAAGACTTTCAACTTATTTGCAAAAATGAAACTCGGTGTACCCTCGAACCGATACGAAATCCACCATTGCTTGACCCTCTCCACAAAACCTTCGGATTTCAACCACATGTTCTCAAACTTAAAATAACGTCTACCACTTTGAATTCCTCCACAATCAAGCAAGATAGGCCAATGGTCCGAAGCTAAACGTACCAACCGCTTTTGCCAAACATCAGGAAAATGTCTTTCCCATTCTGGTGAAATTAAGAAACGATCCAGGCGGGTCCAAGTCTGATTATTTGACCATGTGGCGGGGCCCCCTGCAAGTAGTAGGTCTATCAAGTTCAAGTCAAAGATACATTCTGAGAACTCCAAGCTAGCTGGCCTCAATCTTCTATTTCCAAAACTCTCACTTTGGAATCTAACAACATTGAAATCACCCCCAATACACCAAGGAAGCTCCCACCAACCATGAACCCCCGCTATCTCATCCCACAATAATCTTCTATCTACGTCTACATTGGGTCCATACACACCTACGAATGCCCACATGAACCCATCTAGCACGCTTTTGAAAGAACATGCTACCATAAATCTCCCAATATAGTCTTCTACTTTCTCCACCACCCGCCTATCCTACATTATTACAATTTCTTCCGATGCCCCTGAAGAGGCCAAGTACACCCAATCTACATAGTTACTACTCCAAAGAGTCCTCACAATCTTCCTATTGATTACCTTCAACTTTGTCTCTTGTAAACACACAATGTCCGCTTTCCACTCACGAAGTAAGTGCCGGATCCGAAGACGCTTTTCTACCTCGTTGAGACCACGGACATTCCAAGACACAATCTTTGGAGTCATTTAATAACAACCGGCCCCTTCCCTTTCACCCTGCTCCTAGAGGAGCTACCCTCCGAGTTCATCGACCACATCAACCTTTTAAGTTCCCGATTCTTCTTCAAATCCCCCTTCCTTTTTTGTTGATCCCCGGCTTCCATAGCAGTTAACAAAGCAATGAACTGCTCTTCATACCCCTCACAATTAATTCCAACAAAATGTTGAATCTCTTTTATCTTATGTATTACCCAATCTGAAGCTTGGTTTGGAAAACAACAGTTCAATGGGATGGGATTTCCCATACTGTTACTCTGGAAAGGCTGAAAGCCATCCCCCATAGGAAACTCCTCCAAGCCCAACTGTTCGCAAGTCTCCGGGAGGAATAATTCATCCTCCACAGAGTGCATAAGGTCATCCGACTCCTCATCCCCTTCCTCCAACTCAAAACGCTCAAAAGGTTTGACAAAAAATTTCGTCGGAGCCAAACCCAAGCATTCCTCGTCTGTCGGCAACATCTGAGTTTCCCTCGACGCAGAGAAGTGTGATTCGAACTCCACCAGGGCTTTTTGCGTACAAAACACCGGCGTAGACTCAGCCAGAGCCAAGCCCAAGCCTTCCTCATTTGTCGGCGAGGTCTGAATCTCCCCCGATGGAGAGAAACGTGAATCGAAGCCCCCCAACGCATTCTGCGCACAAGACTTCGGCGCCGTTGACTCATCGGCAACCTCCCCACCCTTCGTCGGCGCCGTCTGTGTCATCTCCATCGTCGGTGGGCTTTCCGGCACGAACCCGATGCTGTGCAGCTCCTCTGAGCCCCCTGGGCTCACGCCACTGGGCTGAGAAACAGTTCCCTAGACTAAGTCTTTGCTGGGCTTCTGTCCACTGTAATGGGCCGTGGGTTGAGACGACCCAGCCCCTTCTGAGAAATAAGAACGCCTCTACGTTTTGGGCCGCAAAGGCCCACCAACCTTACGCCAAAAAGCCTTCCCCTTTCCCCTTTTATTCTGATGGGCTTCTTTCTGGGCCTTACCAGGCCCTTCACTAGAGTTCCTTTTAAATCCACCCATATAACCAACCCTCTTCTTATTTGCTTTTAAAACACCCGTCCCCTCCCTTTCCTTAATTAGACCAACAAAACCCACTATCTCAGCCATATCTCTCTGCAGGAGACGAAGCTGACCCTGCATGTCCATCAACAGTCTTCTAACCTCCCATGTCTCCTGACACACCACAGATTTCCTGCCATGGTAGTGGTTCAACTCTAACTTTTTTGATGGTGCTTCACGACGCCAACTCCCTTGTCCCCTGTCAGAAGCTTCAGCACCTCCCTCCAATTTCTTCCCTGCGTTTGGCAACTTCGACGACAACACCTCTTTATACGACCGAGACTGGTGTCTCACCGCCCCCTCCCAAAACTCCCCTGACCTCCACCAGTCAAAACACCCGCATTAATGGACTCCTTACCACTTTCTAACAGCACCTCCCTCAATTTTCTCCAACCCCAACCATTCTCTCCTTCTGGAATGCACAGAACATTCCTCCTCCCCCCTTGATTATACTCAGAGACTTCAAGGTATCTCCCTCTACGATTTATGCATCGTTGAGCAGTAAGACAACTATAACCTTCTCTAGTTGCCGAATATACCTCCTTCTTCCCCTCTCGTAGGCTATCCTCTAATATCCTCCCAAGCCACTGTGTTGAAGATGAACCCAGCAACACTGCATGATTAGACTTCCAGCTTCTCTCAGTGACTCTCAAAAATCCACCACCCACTTTTGACAACGTGAAACATTTGGATTCAATCACCACTTCTTTCGGAAAACCCATCTTAGACATACAGAAACTTAAAAACCAGTTAACGCATCATCTTTACAGAGGAGAAATGCTTTTCAGGAAGACAAACGGGAAGAAGAAACGAGTGCATGTGTACAGAGAGAAAAATTTAGGAGAGAGAAAACGAAAGCGGCAGATGGGGCTTCTAAGACTAAGATTTCTTGAATTCCATGGTAGTTACTATGTTTGCTTTTTGCTACCTGTAATGTTATTTCAAAATAATGTAACTTTTATATCCGAGCATATGATCTATTTATGCAAGTCACTTTGCCTCCTTTTGACGTAAGTATTATTTTATTTTCATACTTATCAAATATATATTATATATTTGAGCTGCGTTGAGACACTCATTAGATTCTTTTGTTCTCTTTGATGACCAGGGGAACTCCAAATTGGAGAAATAACATTTGATATCATATTCAACGTCAGCTACTCTGATCTTGAGCATCATGTTACAGAACTGGCTAAGTTCATAGCTGATGACTTGGAAGTTAATCCCTCTCAGGTTAGACAAATGCCACATTGGAATGAAGAAAAAAGTTTACTTCAATCTAGCTTTGTAATTAATAAATATTTCCGTTTATCGATTGATCTTTCTAAGTGAAAGCTCATCTAGGGTGCCAATAATCTTGAATACATGATGTCAGGTCCATTTATTGAATTTTACTCCCAATGGAAATGATTCCCTCATTAGATGGGCCATCTTTCCAGCAGACTCCAGTAACTACATTTATAATGCCACAGCTATGGTAAGTTTGCAAATATAAATTGCAACTACTCTCAGTGCAAAAGATTGTGATCATTTTAAAATATTGTGCTTGTCACAGAATATGATTGCCCGATTTGCTGAACATCAAGTGGAGCTTCCTGGGACCTTTGGAAGTTATAAGTTGGTTCGATGCAGCATTGAACCTCTGGCAAAACGGTATATATATTATTCACTTATTGCTCAAGATAGCATTACGTTTTTACTTCTTGGGCTCCTTGGCTCAGCATTTGGATGAAGCTTAATATATGAGCATCGGCAATCTGAGTTAGCCTCTTTAAATTGGTTTTACTTTAACATGATCACTTACAAAAAAAAACTTTAACATGGTCCCTAAATTCTCAAATATAACCACTTAAGAGTTCCTAAAATCTAAATATGGCCCTTTAAATAAAAACTAAATAACTAAAAAACAAATTGTGACGAAAAAGCCAAAGTGATTATTATGTTATTTGAGTCTTGGAGCATGTGAGCACTGCCCCTGTATGAGGAAAAGTAGGGTGAGGTACCTGATTAAGAGGAAAGGCCTCCACTCTGCGTGGTCCACGCATGGTGGAGTTTGGGTTTATTTTGCAATTTCAAGGCATATCAACACAGATATTCAGTGCACCCATCTTGCAAACCTTTTTCTTTGTTAATGACAGTTACCTATCTTGGGTATCCTCCCCCGCATACCAAAAGCTTTTCTGAGTTGGCATTATACAGTCTTTTATTTATTTATTAATTTTTAGTTTTTTTAACTGCAGGACATGGTGGCAGCAAAACTATCCGATTGTACTTATAGCCGTTATCGGTACATTACTGATCGGATTATCAGCTTCTGGAATGTGGTTTATTTATAGAAACAGACAACAAAAGCTTACTGCGTACAAGCCTGTCAATGCAGCAGTTCCAGAGCAAGAACTCCAGCCGATATAAACCATTAGGAGCTACATTTGGTGGTGATTTATGCTGAATTACATTGCTGTCAGGATCTTTGACTCACACACTGACTGAATTCTGCAACCGTGGCTTCTGGACTGACTGAGATTCTTGTTACCCGGGAAATTGTCATTCTTTTGTAATTCCTTGTTCACTAAATCTGGACAGGGAGGTATATGAACACAGGCATTGGATATGCTTGTAAACGTTTTTAATTTTTGATGCAGTGCTGTAAAATTCGAGCGAAACAAAAGGTTGCTTAATAAAGCAAAATTCCAAGTGCTTCTTCTATCATTTTAATTTCGTGAATCATGATTGCGGCTTACCTTTATGAATCAGATCATAGACTCTGGCTTTTACAGCCATTAAACCGTGTGTATGGTAAGAATGACTCGGTTCTTTCTTTATTCCTTCTATTTCCCTTGTTAAATGAGATAGATGCAGCCAGGTCAAACCCAGAAGACAGTTACTTGCTGGGACTGTGAAAATAAAAACAAGCACGAAAAATTCTGCTGACAGAGTATAATTGTAAGCAGACCATCAAAGTGAGTGACACAGCCTCTGCTTTTTATGCTTTTACAGAAAATCTAACGACGTTTTGAACGACCTAACACTTGGAGGATCAGCTCAGGACTTTCCAAACAGATTTCAGATTTGAGAAGGGCGGGGGAATAAAAGGTTTGGAATGGTTGCTCCTGAAGAGAGATTCCGAGAACTTCCTCACTTTCCGCGTTTTGTTAGCATAGGGAAAGAATCCTTTTGGTTTTGGTCAAATTGGATTTTCAAACGCATAAAGTTCAAGAGTGTTCGTTAGTGTATGAATTTTCCATTTTGGAATGTCTGGAACCCTTCAATATCAATAGGACCATGTTGGGATATAGAGATGGTTTCATAGTATCTTATTTTAATATTATAACTTTATTAAATTACTACATAAAATATAATAAATAATTTCATTTTTTTAAATCTCAAAATAATAATAATATTCTAACAATATTTTATTCAACTTATTTAAAATTATCTCATCTCACTATCAAAACAAGCCTTTAAAAAACTGGACTTTCGATTCCCTTTTCCTAAAAAAAAAAAAAAAAAAAATCGTAAAATTAATAGCAATGAGACTTCAGTGTGACAATATGCTTAATTGAAAAAAAAATTCCTGATCAAGATTTTGTTTGGGAATATTTAAGAAGTTTGCTTAATTTTTAGTGGGTTGAGATTCTTTTTTTTTTTTTTTTTTGAATCAGTGGGTTGAGATTCTTGCTTATTGATAAAAAAAAAAAAAAAATAGTGGGTCAAGATTAATCTTTGAAATTCATAAAGTACCATTCAATTGCGTTAGAAAGTCATGAAAATATATTTAATCATTTGAGACAAGACTAGGCTTTTACAATTATATATTTATTTAAAAAACATATAAATATATAGTATGTATGTATAGAAAAATAGGTAAAAAAAAAAAAAAACGTATTTATCCAAGTCGTGGAAAGCGTAACGACCCCCTGTTCCAATCCCCACCATTAAAAGAAAAAGAAAGAATTGGGTAAACGGCCTCTCTGGCGGCTACCTAATGAAAATGAAAATACCCGAAATACCCAGTCAAATGTCAATCCGCGAGCTTTATTTTTTATTAAATACGTAATGACGAGAATGCCCCACTGCACCCCTAAAATGATGCGATTTATCATCTCATCATCATCATTATTAATATTATTGTATAAAATCATTTTTCTTTTTTATTCTTTTTACAAAAAATAAAGTAAGAGTCAGAAAGAAAGAATAAAAAAACCAGCTGAGAATTGGCGAAATCTGTGCTTTCCAGAAGAAAGAGAGAGATAGAAAGAGAAAGAGAGGGATTGAACGAACGAACGAACGAACTAACAAATACAGCTCTCCTCTTCGGTTCCTCTCTCAGTTAACGCTATATTCGCTGTATCCAGGTCAGCCATTTTTCCCTTTTCTACCTCCTCGGCTTGATCCGCCTAGGGTTTTTATTTTTCTCGTTTAAATTTACCTGCTTCTGAAACCCTTGGTACCCTGCATTTGGGGCTCCCAATTTTATCAAAACTCTATTGTTTTCTGTTTGAAGCATGTTTCAAGTCTGCTTATGCAAAATTTGAATTTCTTGTGGTGGATTGCGAAGGTTTTTGTTCTTCTTTTCCATTTAATTGGTATATTATGTACCTTTGTGTGCATAGCTCGATTTTATCTTCTCAATTGCTGTGATTTATTTTAAATTTTCTGTTGTAGCTAATGCGATCTGTGTTGATATCTGGGCTTTTTAATATTGGGGATTATGTTAATGATCGGTTATACAGTGTAATTAGTTTGATTGGGTCTTCGTATTAGTGTTTGTGTCTCCAAGCTTATACTAATTGAGAGGGAAGAGACCAGAGATTTGGTTTTGAAACTGGAAAGTTAAGATGGGTATTCAAATAACTATCTTGGATATGGCTCTATGCCATGTTCATTCTCATTTTTCAGTTGTATTTTTGCATTTGGTAGCACTTTCCTGCTTTGAGGAGACAGATTGTTGCAATTGGGGTTCAAAATGTCAGAAGTAAGCTCTGACCTTGTAGAATAGAACTTTATTCTTGATAGCTTGGTTTGTGCTTGCTAGAAGCTTGTGGAATTTTACTTATAAAAAAAAAAAAAAAATTACAAAGATGTGAGAATTCAATTGGAGTGAGGGCACTCTTGTGAGAGATGGGTTAAAACATATTAGCCCTCTTATGATGATATCTTTTATCATACCAAGTTTAATAATTTATGAAATTTTTTTTTACAAGTACGTCAAATATTATATTCTGGCAATTAAGTTAGGTGAGAGGGCTTTATGTGAACACTTAAGGAATGGTTGATTATGGATTTATAAAAAATTTAGCAAGAACCCTCATGAATTTTGTGCCATTTCCTTGATTTGTTTTTCAGTTCAAACTATTTAACACAAGTTGAAGTAAATTACTGAAGCATTAGAGTTATGAGGTCTCTGCTTAGAGAAGAATATCTTATTGGTGACTAATAATGATAATGGAAATTCACACATCCTATTATAGGGTTCATTAAGTCTACAAACCGTTTTTCTTTTGATAAGTTCAGTAGCTCTATAAGTTGCCTTGCTCTATGGTTCCTAATTAGGAGACACGCAGTACCTTCCTGCAAAAATGGGAGTAAGTAGTTAGGTGAATATTTACAATAGAAATATAGATGAATTACATGGAATTCCTACTTATTAAAATCAGATAATGATGGTGGACTTGAATTTTAAGATGTTAACATATAGGATACACCAACCAAAATTCATTTTAGATCCCTAGAATTCCTGGGCTTGAGTGCAGACCCAAGACTGCTGGAAGAAAATTCTTTAGGTATTGGGATGAGACTAAGTACTTTGGGGAAGCAGCAGGATGATTAGGAACTTTTTGTATTGCTTCATTTTCCTCCACTTGCATTTTCCTTTTTTATGATAAGTAATAAGAATTTCATTAAAAAGCACAAAAGGTGGAATCCAACTACACAGAATGTATGGGAGAGAGACACCTATCTAGAAAGAGAAAGGGGTACAAGAAAATAATCTAAACTGAGCCCATTAAAGTCTATAGAAGCTGTCCAAAGGAGGAGAGTATTGATAAAGAAAGTCTTGAGCTCCTCCATTGTCCGCTCAAGGTCCTTAAAACTTCTATCACTCTCTTTCTTCCAAATACACCATATGAAGCAAGTAGGAACCATTTTCCACACTGTTGCTTTTGTCCTAGCCAGATGCTCCCTTCTCTATTCCCTCATATGTAAATAATTCTTTGAGTGAGGGAGTGTGTAGTTTATGCATCATCAAATAGTTTCCTAGCTCTTGGATTGAGAAACTTTTGACTAATACCCAAATCTAAAAGGAAGAATTTGCCACATTAGCTTTTTGCTAGCTCTTGGAGAAAATATAGCTGTTACCTTACCATGATAGGTCACTGTTTTTTTTCATCCACTCCTGTGTTGTATTTTTAGAAGATACAATAGAAAATTGCGTGCACTAAATTTTTTATGAAACTGTTTATGTAGTCAGTTTCTTTATTGAGGTGGGTGGTTAATGTTTGCATGTACATATGTATATTCAAAGTTATAAGTTTAGCAATCAGTAAGTTACCTTCTGTTTTTCAGGTTCTAATACTGAGAAGATTTATTCGAAGTCTTGTTTCTGTACAGGGTTTGCTAGCTGGATAACCTTTCTTCCCAAGATTCTTTCTATGGATTTGATCTCTCATTGGTGTGAATGCAATGGTTTCTGTCTATGGTGCTTGAAAGCATAATCTTCATTTTCATGGATTGATATGACTTCCTAAGGATCAGTGGTGTGAGAAAGATTATTTTGGATTTGAAATTACTAGTTTGTGGTGAGAAAGGTAAATTCCTTCCCTTCTTTTTACTATTTGTGGCTATTATCAATTACTCAGATAGGTGGCTGGTAGATCAAGTTTTGTCATTATGTCATGCCTTGTTCTAAAATAACTTTGATAGTGTGTCAGGTTTAAAGGCCTGTTAAGTACTGATCACTCCCTTGGTCTTGGGGTATCACTCCCTTCAAGGTCCAAGGTTCAACACCTCATGGGTGCAAACAATCCTTTGGGGCCACACCCCCTGGTGAAAAGTCAGCGATTTAACCAATTCCGTGTAGAGAAACTTCCATGGGTGTGGTGCACAGGACCGGGGTTTACTCTGCAGGGGTGGGTCTGAAGGGCCCTGCCTTGGAGAGGTTCCCCGACATTAAAAGGAAAAAAAAAAAAAAGTACTGATCAAAAAAGGCCCTATTAAGTGTGTCATGCTATAGTTGTAAAGATTCAATTTTTTTTTTTATATAAGTAAGAAGAAGTTTTATTAGAAACGAATATATAGGCGAAACCCATGTACATAAGAAGTATACAAAAGAAAATACCTAAGTACATTCTAGGAAACAGAAAGTGACATCAGAAATCATGAACAGAAGATCCGTTAGTCACTAAAGCAGAAAACCAAAACAGCAAATAGTGCACAAAGAAATTCCAAAGTTACTCCAAAGTACATTCCTTATCGTTAAAACACCGCTCATTCCTTTCCATCCAAATACACCACATTAGACACAAAGGGACTATTTCCAATCCGCATCCGCTTGAGTGCAACCATGAAGCCCTTTCCAGCATGCTAGAAGATCTACCACTCTCAAAGGCATCACCCAAGCGAAGCCAGTTCTACAAAAAATGCCATCCCATAAAGCCCTTGCCACCTCACAATGTAAGAGTAGATGATCCACGGTTTCCCCATTCTTTTTACACATGTAACACCAATCCATAACAATAACACCCCGCTTCCTCAAATTATCCAATGTCAAGATTTTTCCAAGAGAGGCAGTCCAAGTGAAGAAAGTAACTTTGGAAGGCACATGAGACCTCCAAATACTCTTCCAAGGAAAAAGGAGGACTATTCTGAGAAGTCGACAGCTTATAGTACGAATGAACAGAGAACTTTTTACCCCCCTTAGACTTCCACAACATCTTGTCCTCATCATTACCACCAAGCCTCAAAAAGTATAAAAAACTGTAAAAGGCTGAACCTTCGTCAATCTCCCAATCATGCACAGCTCTAGTTAAACAAATATTCCACTGGATTGAGCCATTAGAATGACAAAGCAAATCAGAAACTGCAGCATGCCGATCAGATGCCAATCAAACGTAGCATGTCTCCGGAGGCTCACAGAGAAAGAGTATACAAAAGATTCAATTTTGTATCGAGGTTGAATTATCATATCTTACTCTTGTACTTTTCATTGTTTCTTTAAATGAATCATCTTATGCATAATTTTAAATTTAAGGTTTTTTGGGTGAATGGTAAAAAAACCTGAATCCCATGTATCCCTTGTGAATCCATTCACTGGGTGAGCCATCACTTAAAGTTCAAGGAGTGTTGATAGTTTAGATCTTTCACGAAATGCCAAAACATGTTTCACTTTTGGCACAATTTTTCACTTTTTTTTTGTCAAAGCATGTGAAAGATTCAAATTTTCCCTGATTTATGTCAAAACTTCCCACAGCCAGATTGTCATTAATCAAGATCTGTTTTTCATCCAAGCTCATTTCAAGTGCTAAAAAGTAATCCTCTCATATCTCAACCTCAATAATGCATACACACAATGAGCTTTTAAATATTTACTCAAAAGTTTTTGTACAATTACTGATAAAAAAATCTCCACATACAGCCATTGAACTTTTGCAATTATGGCCATCGTCGTCAAGAATAGAGCAATAGAGAGTGCACTTGAATATTGGAATCCCCAAGAGCCTAAGAAAATTAGACAAACTTCTTTCGTAGCTTTCAAGATAGCAAGAAAATGGAGTGGCAGCGGGGCAAGGCAGGGGTTTTTTTGGGGGGGGGGGGGGAGAGACACTTAAAATTTTTTTTTCTGCACTTGACATAGAAGAGATTGTTTGGGGTGTGATTCAGTGGATTTGAGTGTTTTAAAAATCTAATGAGATGCCGATCTGTCGGTTTCTTATTAGAGGGTGTAAAACAGTGGTTAACTCCCTGTCTGGATGGAATGCTCTCTGGTTTTTACCATGGATGATATGAAATTTGACAGTCTATCATTTCCTGTTTCTTTATACTTTTGCTCATGATTTATAGTCTCTGGTGTCCGTCCGAATAGAAGATGCTCATGATTTATGTACAAAGCAGTCCCTGAATTATCAGCTTTGTTGGGCTGTAAGTTGTAGGTAGGGCTGCCTGGTGGCATAGAGATCAGTCCTTTCATGTCTTATGTGGTGATTTGATTGGAAAGAGAACGTGAGGGCCTTGGATGGTGTGAATAATCCATGGGGGAATATAAAGTGTGTTTTTTTTTTCTTTATCTGATGGGATCTTGGTCCACTTTTGTTTTGTCCCTTTGATGTCTTTTTTCGATTGTATATATGTTCTTAACTTTAGATCTTTCACTTTTTTTTCATTTGTATACTTTCATTACAATTCGTTTATGACCCTTTTGATTTTTTTTAGAAATCTTATTACTGATAAAAAAAAAAATGAAGTTCCAATCAAAATAGCCTATAAGAATTATTAGTTTAGTGCTTTTGGGCTTTAGACCAAATGGCATCCTCTCCCATCATAAACAAGGGGTGAATGGTTTTATTCCCATATAGGTGATGGGTTGGATATGCTAAAAGTTTACAATATGTACCATTCATATTGTGCCCGTTTGAGGGGATCCATTCACTTGTATTCAACAATTATTTAGTGTCCTTAGACATAAACATTCCCCCCCCCCAAAAAAAAAAAAAAAACAAATATTTAAATAAATAAATAATAATAATATAAAACAAACAAAAGCTTGCACCACTTCACACATAGAAATGCAGATATCCATTGATAACTCTCTTTCTTCAATCAGATGCCTTAAAAGCTGGCATAAGGCTAGCATAATGACTTAGAAGAATTCATGCTCTAAATAAATGAATCAACTAGTGCTACCTCGTTCCCAGCCCAGTGTCTTTTATTTCATTTTAGTGCATAAAATTACACTTGAAGCTTGAGTTCTATAACCACATGCCTCAATATCAAAGGCAATAGAGCATGCCTCATATTGTCACTTTTTTCTTTTTTTTTTTCATTTTGTGCTCTACACATTAACTAAACTTGGAGCTTTTGTTACAAATTGAGCAGAACTATTCTCTCTCTCTTTTGGCATGTCATGCTGACAGGTGAAGGTGAAAATCTGAATTGTTGGTTGGATGAAAAATATGTACTGTGCACCAGTCAATTACTTTTATTTTCAATACCTTGAGAACTAGCTGCATATTTTTTGAATGGCGTTGTTGGGGTGTACAAATTTTACAAAAATTATGTGAAGCAACTGCTATTGTTTTGACTATTTCTGATTCTGTTATTGATGCAGGTGTGATGGAGATATCACTGTTAAAAGTCTTTCTTAATAACATCTCCTCATTTTTCCGTTTATCATCTTGTGACAATTTAAACTCTGAGCCAGTTCTGAAGTATTACCAAAAGGCTGAAGAGATATTGAAGTTGTTGAAGCCGGTACTTGATGTGATTGTTGATTCTGAAATAGCTTCTGATGAAGTGCTCATCAAGGCATTTGAAGAACTAAGTCGATCTGTTGAAGAATCGAGAGAGCTTTTTGAGAACTGGCAATCATTATCAAGCAAAGTTTATTTTGTAAGTTATTTTCCACTTATAATGAAAGTTTATTTTTTAGTTTGTAAATTAGATATCATAGTGTCTTAATCACTAATTTAAAATAAAACGAAACTGACCATTGTATGGCTTATCCTATTCATATGATTTTTAGGCAATATTCTGGTTATTTTACACTCATTAGTATTTAATAAAAGGGTAGATGGAAATTCTGGCCAGGAACCCATGTAATTTTTGTCCTTTAATTAATCATTTTCACTCTCTCTTTCTCTCCCTTTGTCGGTCCTGTTTTGTATGTTCTATAAAAGCACTGGGTGTTGGGATTTGATGATCTTAGCAGAGGGTGTAGTAAATGAGTTGGATAAAGTGAACTGATCGCTCAGAAAAGTTTCAGAAGTTCGTGGTAGTAATGGTGGTAAAGGTTGTCCAGATAGTGGTGTGGCATTAACAAATTGCTGGAGGTAGCTACACTGGCAGAAGTAATGAGAGCAGTACTACTATAGGCATTTTTGTTTGTGGTAATGATGCTGATGACAATAGTGATGGTGGTGAGAGTTGTGAAGTTGATTTGGCAGTGGTGGATGTTGTGTTGCCGCTAGTGTGCATATATGTGCAACAAAGAGAGGAAACAAGGAATGTAGCACGCATGCTTGTATTCTTTTAGTTTATTAAACTTTGTCTATTAATCTTCCATTTCTTGAGGCCTCATTAGCCGGATCTTCTGATGTATCTTTCTTTTAAGAGTGATTTTTGGGGATTGTAAAGGAATTTTACTTAACTCGCTTGTTGAAAAAAAAAGACTTTTACTTTACTGGAAAGGTTCTTTCGCAAGAGGGCAATATTTGAAATGGTGGGCATCTATCTTCATTCTTAATTCCACAGTATGATTAAACATCAGAGAAATAAAAATAGAAGGATCCATAAAATATGCACTTATGATCTGTTTATGTTGGCATTGACTGCTTCACACTTAAAGTTATAATATATATTTTTTGGGTGCTTTGGGGAAACAAAGTTTCTAACCATCTTTTCCTTTGCATGATGTCTAGATTCTGCAAATTGAACCATTGATATCAAAGATTCGGACTTCTGGTCTCGACATTTTCCAGCTTCTGAAGGCTTCACTTGAACATCTCCCTGATGAATTGAGTTCAGCATCTCTTGAGGTAGCATATGAGGGGAAAAGAGACTTACATTTTACCTGCTTTTCATTCTGTTACAGATTAGAGCATATCCCTCTCTTTGTCTGGGTGACCCACTAAGTTACATTTCTAGAATCGGGAAGATGCATGAATTAAATTCTTTTATGATGTCTAATACTCAATATGTTTAATTGCAGCACTGTATTCAGAAAATTAAGCACAAGGGATATGAACAAACATCGTCTGTCATTAAAGAAGCTATAAGAGATCAAGCGGAGGGTGTTGGACCTAGCTCAGAGATCCTGGTGAAAATTGCCGAGAGCCTGAGCTTGAGGTCAAACCAGGAGATTCTCATCGAGGCTGTAGCCCTTGAAAAATTGAAGGAAAATGCTGAACAAGCTGAAAAGACAGGGGAAGCTGAATATATTGATCAGATTATCAGTGTTGTTACTCGCATGCATGATCGCCTTATTATGATAAAGCAATCCCAGAGCTGTAGCCCGGTACAGATACCTGCCGATTTCTGCTGTCCTCTCTCCCTTGAGCTGATGACCGATCCTGTCATTGTGTCTTCAGGGCAAACCTATGAGCGGGCTTTCATAAAAAAATGGATTGATCTTGGTCTCACAGTCTGTCCTAAGACGCGGCAGACTCTTGCTCACCCCAATCTAATACCTAATTACACTGTAAAGGCACTAATTGCAAACTGGTGCGAGTCAAACAATGTGAAGCTGCCTGATCCCCTGAAATCTATGAGCTTAAACTCACCATTGTCCCTTCTTGGGAACACAGAGTCTGGTGCAACCAGGGAGTCACCCGTCTTTCCTCATTCCAGGGGCAACCAACCAATATCACTCGAGTCAAGTCCATCTATGGATTCTCCCAGTAAAAACTTGATCTCGTCCGGTGGAGGCCATCGAGAGGGAACTTCTCCTTTGCATCCTCGATCTTCATCAGAGGGTTCCTTCACTGGTGTAGTCGGGAATGGGCAGGATATGGAAATTGCAAGAATATCACTTACAAGTTCTGAAGACAGGTCTGCTAACTCAGACGAAAGGACTATGGATTCAGTTTGCCAACCCACTACTTCGTTATCTGGAGAACAATTTTCTAATTCTATTGGGACTGAGCAGTCATCTCAGAGCCATAATAGAACTGCCTCTGCCTCCAGCGTGCTTTCTGGTGCAAATTTTTCTCAAAGAACATCAGGAGATGTGGATGAGGCTTCACATATATCTGCCAATCTCACTGGCTATAGCAGTGATGCATCAGGAGAGATGAAACCAGAGCCACAAGCTGCCACCTTGACCTTAACACAGAGAGAACCTGAGTTCCCTTCTAGATTGGAGACCAGGTCTCGAAGCCAAACAATCTGGCGTCGACCATCAGAGAGGTTTGGTCCAAGATTGGTATCCTCTCCTGTTTCTGAAACAAGAGCTGATCTTTCTGGCATTGAAACCCAAGTGCGGAAGCTGGTTGATGACTTGAAGAGCACTTCGCTTGATACTCAAAGAGAGGCAACTGCTGGGCTCCGGTTACTTGCCAAGCACAACATGGATAATCGGATTGTAATTGCTAGCTGTGGGGCCATTAGTATGTTGGTCGACTTGCTGTGCTCAACAGACACCAAGATTCAGGAAAATGCAGTTACAGCACTTCTTAACTTATCAATCAATGATAACAACAAAACTGCGATTGCTAATGCTAATGCAATTGAACCTCTGATTTATGTTCTTGAGAGAGGGAGTCCTGAGGCACGGGAGAACTCAGCTGCCACTCTATTTAGTCTGTCGGTGATTGAGGATAACAAGGTCAGGATTGGACGGTCTGGCGCAATCGCTCCTCTGGTTGATTTATTAGGGAACGGAACTCCTAGAGGGAAGAAAGATGCAGCGACAGCTTTGTTTAATTTGTCAATATTTCACGAAAACAAGGCCCGAATTGTGCAAGCTGGTGCTGTAAAGTACCTTGTGGAGTTGATGGATCCAGCGGCTGGAATGGTTGACAAGGCAGTAGCTGTTTTGGCAAATCTTGCAACAATTCCTGAGGGACGAACTGCGATTGGTCAGGAGGGCGGGATCCCTGTCCTGGTAGAGGTTGTTGAGTTGGGTTCTGCTAGAGGGAAGGAGAATGCAGCTGCTGCTCTTTTACATCTTTGTACAACTAGTAGTAGATATCACAGTATGGTGCTCCAAGAAGGAGCTGTCCCGCCACTGGTGGCATTGTCACAGTCAGGCACCCCTAGGGCCAAAGAAAAGGTATACAGCTGCTGATGATGTTGCTATTTTTTCCTTGCATATATAGACTAATTTAACTGAGTGTTTGGTTACTTGCAGGCACAAGCGCTTCTTAGCCACTTTAGAAACCACAGACATGGTAATGCCGGGAGGGGCTGATTTTGGAAGCACAGCCTTTGGTTTCGTGCCAAGGTTTAAGTCAAGTTGTAAGGATAGTGTGTAAATCTGACGATGCAAATAATGCATATGAAGGTGTTGTTGCTTGGATTTTACTTGATTGTAGAGGGAAAGAAACAAAAAAAAAAAAAAAGGATTTATGAAGGATTTGATTCTGTCCTCATGTGAAGTACATCAACTTGTGAATGTGGGAAGAAAATTTCGTACATGCGAGAGTCTATTTGCAGTGACGACTAATGGGCAATGACATACAACTTATCGGTTTTATTTAATTGTTATAGTGACCTCATTTGCATTTTTGCATGTTTGTTAGCTTTCTTTAGTGTTTTATCATATCGGTTTTTGGATCTCAAGAAAAGAAAGCGTTGAAATTACCTTTTTTTTTTTTTTAAATTTATATCTTAGATCTCAGGAGGACATGGCCCATGGTTGCTAATTACAATGAAAGCCTGAAAGTAAGAAATGATATTTCCGTATACCAATTGCAAGTTGCGCGGCAACCAGCAAAAGCATAATCTAATAATATATATATATATATATATATATATATTTTTTTTTTCTTTCTTTAGAGAAAAAGACTGAACCCAATTTTATTAATATACTCTCACTGAAAAAAAAAAATATATAATATATTTATATATACATATTTTAAAGAGAGCGTATAATCTAATAATACTTCCCCTTTATTTGCAACTTATTCTTGTAGGTGCTTGACGCGAATGTGAATCACTCGGGAATCCTATGGTTAGCGTTTTTTTTTTGTAAGTGCAGCATCTTACTTTGATACTGCAGAATTCTCTCAGAGCAGGAAAGGTACTTACATGACGTCGATCAAAATTACCAGGTATTATATAAATGATGAAGCAACTGATTGGCAAATGTAACATATGATGACATCATCTTCATCAACATCATAAAAGACATTTACGGCTCGCCCTTGGAGTTGCGTTTTCACTTTCAATTCATTTGATTATGTTTGGTGGTTGTTACCGTACGTTCCTGAAGGAACACAGCGGCACCTCAAGCACCGGTCTTCTTTCTTTTTTTTAAGAAAATAAAAGGATAATATGTACAAAACGATAGAAAATGAGAGAATGAGGAAACTTCCCATTGCTGCTAATACAATGTTTGAAAATAAAAAGTGTTAATGCCTAAAAACGGCACAACATGTTGGAATGGGAGAAATAGTCATTTCCGACCCGTTATGACGATCTGGGCCTTGATCGGTTTCATGTGGAGCCTCTGGTAGTGATCTGGTGCGGCTATACGGTGTCTGTGCGTACATTCATAACAGTGAACAGTAAAAAATGTAGAGAAAATAAATAGAGGGAAACACAAATTTACATATTTTAACACTAGGCCTACGTCCAGGGGGTTTGAGAAGGAGAGAGTCTACTATAACATGCTTGTTTTACAGTCTCTCATGGTCTCTCATCCTCGCTATACAATGAAGATTAGAGCCTTAGTTTTTGGTGGAGCACTCGTCGCTGGAGTCCGTCTCGTCAGGTTGAAGGAGCTGAAGGAGAAGTCGAAGTCTCCTTAGTCTTCTGGCAAAAGCTCCCTTTATCCTCTGCTCCCCCTTGCTTTATGTCAAATCTTCTCTCATTTATGTCTCCTCTCAACTTTTCCTCCTGACACCCTATCCTTCTCAGCCTTTGTCCTCTCATTCTCTATTCTTCCTCTCTCATTCTATTGTCTTCTAGTGGAGGCCCTTTGATAGATTTAGCTCTCTATGGCCTAGGATATTCTATTCCCTCCAAAAAGCATAAGATTAGGATTTTGATTCAATAAAATGGCATCTACTCATCTCCATTGATCTTGTAATCAACGGTGGTCTTTTACAATCCACAAGTCTTTAACTTTTTTTTAACTATATTTCAAGAAGAAATTTGAGGGCAATTCACCCAAAAATTTAAGGTTTGTTAAGGTTACCATGTCAATGGGACGAAGAATGTAAATTGAAAGAAATTGATGATTTGTGATACCAAATATAATCTCATAACAATCCAAGGTATCGCTTAAACCCAATTGGAAACACCAGTTCTAATTTGACCCCTCTACTAAAATCCAATCTTAAAACAATCATATATTGACGATGGTGTAAAACTTGTATCGTAATTTGGGAGATAAATGACAAATGGTCATAATGCTTTGAAGGAATAAAATATATATATATTTTTTAATACCTTGATTAATGTTGGTTTGTAGGCATTTGACATTACCAGCTTCCTAGCAGTTTCGGGAAAGACAAGCTCTGTACTCGGTTGCTTCTTACCCATATGCACTCGAGAGTATTTTTAACTCATCATCCCCTTTCCAGGTTGGCAAAAGATAAATACTTAAAAAAGAAGATTCTTTTAAACAAGAAACAAAAGATACGAATATTTATATTTATTGAGGGACACAGAATTCAGATGTCTCTGGAGCATACAGCTTATATAATTCTCGCCCACTTTTGCTTTTGTTTGTTCGTCCGCATGTGGTTGCACGTGAGCGAGGGGGGACCTTTCATGCCCCTTGCATTTGCATTTGCATTCTCAGAAAAAGAAAAAGAAAAGGAAAAACTGTATCTAGATCTTAAAGTAAAAAATATGGACTGATTTCTTTTCCAGTATGGTCTGTATAAAACTTGGAGAAAACCGTCAAACTTCATCTAATTTTTCATTTTCTAGCGTGAAACTTATGACTGAAACAAGAGTTTAATGAGATTTACAACACTGAATTCAGCCGCCAAGTATGCTGGCTAGAGTAACAAGAACATACAAAAGCTCACAAGGAAGCACGGCCACATGACCAACAATTTTAGAGAAGCAGACTTCTAATTTCAAGTATATTTAACCCAAAACTCACAAGCATATAGGCATATGCACCTGCATTATGTACAAATACCGTGTGAGAAAGGTTGATACATCATCCTTCAAAACCGTAGGAAGGACGTTGTTTGGAAGAAGATTCTTCAGCACAGTGACTGGAAGCAAGCAAGTTGACCTGCAAAAATTCTCACTGGTTTAGCCAATCCAATTGGACTTTGACAACATTGACAACAGGAACATGGACTTACCTTTATGATCTCCCATTTTGAGCTCGTTCGCCTAGAGGCTGCTAAGACACTCATGTGAAATTCCTGTTTATGGGAAACACAAGGAAAGGAAACATGTTACGGATTTATTCAAACTGTTTATTCGGATTAAAGATGTGACTAAACTTAATAAAGCTCAAACTGTTTTGATAAACTATTTTTATCTTCATTTTCTGGGAACCCGTAAGCCATATTAGTATGGAAATCAAGAAGAGGGGACAAGTCAAGATGATATCATGAGGATCCGATTAACAACTATAAAATACATTTGAGAACTAAATCTGGTACTTTGAATATGCTAATGAAAACAACTGTTTGTAGAACACATTAAGTAGAGAAGTTATTATGTGTCATACTTGCAAAAGACTTACCCTAAACGGATCGCCCCTCAAGGACTGCACATACATAGATTTTCCAGAGTCGTTATCCTGCAAAGGAAGAAGAAGGACCAGGTAGGTTCAACTCTTCAGACACAAAAGAGAGCTATGAAGCAGTTGTGAAGATTAAAGTTCCCAATGTACCTCTAAATGGACATCCCTGAGTCGTCTTCCAGTTTGAGCACAGCATATGCGGACAACATGTTCATCACAACTCCCACTGATAATATAGTCCCGTCCATTTATGTAATAGGAACGTGTATAATTATGAGCACTTCCGCTTGAAGCAATCTCAAAATTTATGCATAGCCTCCCGTCAGCAGCCAGAATTTGTTTAACCTGGCATCATTAAACAGTTTTTCATCATTGTCAACCCAAAAGAAACAACATAAATTGGTTATTGTGGAGGCAAGAAGACAGCCTAAATGCCAAAATAGCAGACCTTAAACTACAAGATGCTGCTAGGCAGAGGGTTGAGAACATCCTTACTCTCTAATGTCTTTATTAGTGAAACTAAAGAAGAACAACTAAACTTACCCACTAAATTTCTTATACAATACCAGAATAAAGCATATACCATCCAAGAAAGATGTACCTCATTGTCAACAGCTGAAACAAGCAAATAGAGGTCATCAGGAGAAAAGCAAAGCATCACATTTCCTCTAGAGCTTGAAGCTGTATAGCAAGGCCGCACTGGGTTCTGTCTCAAATCCCACATCTTGACATCACGGTCAAATGATGAAGTAGCAAATAGAAAGGGGGAATGGTGTGCAAACTTAACCACATTAATTGGTTCTCGATGCATGTCAGTGAACAATTGCAAACGTTTTCCACTGCATATGTCATATAGAGCAACATTTTTTGTGTACCCGCTGGCAAGAAACTGATCATCTGTTGAGTTGACATGAAGGGAAGTCAATTGCTCAAAATCATCAAAAGTTACTGTAGCAGAATGGCAACAGGTATCTGTAACTTTTGGTGGCATATGATTGATGTCAAACAACCTCAAGGAACCATTGTCAGAACCGGCAACAAGCTGGTTGTTCATACAAGCGAAAAAGAAATCAGCAAAAAAAGACATGTTTTAAGTGACTGAAAAAAGTATCCACAGCCCTTGTACTCAAGTGTTTGTTATACTTCAATTATGCATATATGAGCAGCAGACCAATCACGCACATTGGTAGGCCATGGATTAACATCTGATTGAGTCCCATTTCACAATCTTCCAGGAGTGAGATACCATTTGCTATTTTGGATGCATTGACCTAGTACATATGTAAAACTCTACCAAGGTTCCATTAACAATAAACCATAGACAGCACGGTGCTTTTTAATGTCTCAGTATCTCGAGTTAGCTCATAAAACTATAAACATCTTTTTGGCACATTCTATGAAAAATCTAGAGCAGAATTACCAGGCATTCTCATGCATTAATATCTAATATCTACAAGACATTGTAAATTCCATGAAAAATAAATTATATTCGACAAGCAAGATGCTGGGTCTATAATATCACTAGTTCATGGTATGATTGAGGGCATTTGTTGTTGTAATAAAATCACATACCTTGGATGGATGCTTCTTGAGCCAACACAACCCCAATACGCTGCTCATTGCTCCAGTGGATGGGATATAACTAACAAGTTTTCCACTTTCATGGTTGATAGCAACCACTTCGCCATCCAGAGTTCCAAAAGCCATAAGACTGGAGTTGGATGGATTATACTCAAACTGCCTTGGACGAAGCCTCTTGCTTTCTTCTTTAAGTATGTGGCTAAAGTTAGACACTGAATGTAACAGCGGCCAAGCAGAAGACCCAAGTTTGGCAGCACTAAGGGACCTCAAGAAAAAATGTTGACCATTTCTATAAGGATATAGAAGTTTTGGCCTGAAAGGTTTTTGGAAGTAAATGCCACTCGTTCTCATTTCACGATTATCCAAAACATGAACAACACTTTCCTTGTGTCGCCGTCTATAAGGTAACTGCTCATAGTATTTTGAAGAGATACTCTTGGCCAATTCCCTGTCCACCTTTCTGATAGGGACATTATCTAAAACTTCTAAATGAGGCAATGAAGAAATGATGTAGTCTCTATAATTTTTCTCAAAGCATATGGGTGATGGATGATGAGAATCATAGGTGGTTGTCATAGTGCCATTTGTCAGGTGCTGCTTTTGAAAACTCCTAGCAAACTCACCGTTGTCTTGAATCTACAATTTGCCAAGAGAAACCTGTTACATATGCTAATAAATTCATGAAGAATGAATATGTTTGTATACTTTTCCTTTCCTAATATTAATTATATCAATTAAAAAATATAGTCGGTTCTCACCTCACTCTTCACTTTGGCCTGTCCATTCATATCAGGAAGGGTAGCAGATACTTCTAACAAACACATTTCTTTCAGGTAACTTGAAAGTTTTACTCCACTTTTCTCTGAAAAATTATCAGCCATGCTGTGGATCTCACAATTTATTTTTGAATCATCAAGACAGAGTAGGTCTCTGTCTGTTTCTTTTGTGCACAAAACATGACATGCAGCATCTCCAGTATCAGTAGACGGTACCTCGCTGTAATGACCCATATTCAAGGGAGTTCTCTCAGGAATATGAATCCTAGCTTTATCACCAGACAATGCAGGACATGGTCCAGTGTCCTTGCAACATAAACAATTTTGAAACCGTAGTTCCACCAAAGAAGGAAGTTTTGACAGGGCAGCAGCAGTTGTCCAGAGATTAGCAACTCTCGTTTCACACATTGAGAGGCGCATCAGATATGGCATGCAAGAAAAACAGTCCTTCTGTAAACCAGAGAGGGAAGTACAAAAATCCAGATTAAGGGTGTGTAACCGCATAAATACTCCAACCATGTCGAGTTTTTCGATATGGAGAGACCTCAAATTCAAGACTTCACAGGCCAAGCCATACTGGCAGATATCCCTGGAGAAGAGAGTAAATTGTTAAATAAGTTTAAGGACTTGCACTTCAATATGTACAACCCCATCTATCTTTCAATGGATGGAGAGCTGCATTACCATAACTATTAAGCTTTCGAACAGGGATTGGGGGATAAAATATGTACAGAATACAATTCAATTAATGGAATATTATTGAAACAGACCATAAAACGTCCTTCCCCAATGATATATCCAGGAAATCGACGATACGGAGCTTTTGATCGATCACATTCATCAAAGCTGTAACGTTTTCTTTACTCAAGACACAATGTGATTCATGAAGTATGTCAACTGCATCAATCTCAGAGGAGTCGGTTGCCATAAAGGCATCAATCAGTGAGGATATATCAGCATCTTTTAGCTGGTCTAATGAAATCACTATGCTACATTTTGCGTGGTTGGAGTTTT
Organism: Juglans mandshurica; assembly: GCA_022457165.1. Classification (NCBI taxonomy): domain Eukaryota; kingdom Viridiplantae; phylum Streptophyta; class Magnoliopsida; order Fagales; family Juglandaceae; genus Juglans; species Juglans mandshurica. The sequence continues at coordinate 51,328,342 of CM039619.1, forward strand.
GGATCTTGGCCTGAATGACAATGAAACAAAAGGTTATTGATATGGTACACTGTGCCGCTGTAAGCTAAGAAAGGGTTGCGCGCTTTATGTATAAAAGCAGAATATTAAGATAAGAAAACCATGAATATTTGCATTATGAATGACAATTTAAAGTAAGGAGTCTTATTTGGAGAGGACCTTAGAAAACCAGGACAACACTGCAGAGTTGGGCAGCACCTCATGCCTCTTGCAAGAATCAAGATACCTAGCGCCAAAAAAGAGAATAGGTAGTTAATAAAGCATTAGAGCATCAAGTCAACATTATCTAGCCACTAAATTCGGGTGAAAAGCTCTCATGGTATTTCATTGAATTTGCTCTCTGATATTTACTTCTCTGGAAAGTGGCCATGTATTCATTACATGAACTTTGGGTGAAAATCTCTCATAGTATTTCATTACATATACTATGAAATACAATGAAACATTATCTAGCCACTAAATTCGGGTGAAAAGCTCTCATAGTATTTCATTGAATTTGCTCTCTGATATTTACTTCTCTGGAAAGTGGCCATGTATTCATTACACAACTTTGGGTAATCTTCAAATTCACGGGAGGCTGAGAATTCTAAAAGAAAATATGCTCTGCCGTTAATTCAGTACAATAAATTGCACATATATCTTTTCGAAATGAAATAAAATACGTACACTTTTTCTCCATGTGAATTGATATCGGTACCTTTAGATCCTTATGCTAAGGCGGACATCAATTGACTTAATTAGCAGAGCTAAGGGAAAACAGAAGTTGTAAAATAGAACTAGAGTGGGAACACAGAAAAAGGAATTCTCACACAGAGAGAGAGAGAGAGAGAGAGAGAGAGAGAGAGACCGAGCTTCGAAGCTGAAGATACCCATGGAAATGGATTGTTCTCTTCTTTCTCCAGTTGTAGGTCTTCCCTCTAGCAGCACAAATGGAGGAGCTACGGGGGCATAAACAAAGGAATTTGGGAAAGTAGGAAATATCTATGGAGATGTATGAGGTGGTGGGGGGATGATCCGTACTGCGTCGTAGACAGAAGGTATAAGTGGAGTGTCTTCTCAGAACCACATGTCAATTGCCATTTTCTACTCCAACCGTGCATTTACTTTTGTCAGTCAGCGATCTGCGCATTTGGCTCTCTGTCCAGGTCCTGGACAACGAAACTTTCGCACGTTGATTCCATGTGAATACAACGTTGAAAAGACCATACAGACGAAGGATGAAACCATACATCGAAGATTAACATGGTCCCCGACTCCCCGGATAAGGATGAAAGATTCTGTCTATTAGGGGTGATATCCGCCCCCTACGGGGCGGGGCCACCCCTCCCCCCCCCCGCCCCCCGCCCCCCGCCCCCACATATGCGGGGGTGGGATTTTTTTCCCCAGCAGGGGCGGGTGTCCCCCGTCTGCTACCCGGGGTACGGGGTGGACCCCCACCCATCCGCCGCACCCCCGCACATAGTACGGCCCAGTACATTTTTCTGGGCTCTAAATGGTCCAGAATCAGTTTTTGGGGCCCTTTGGGCCCAGAATTCTTTTTGGGCCACTTTGGACTCATTATTTAGATTAAAAAAATATAAATTTAAAAACAGAAAAGAAATAATTTTTTTTAATAAGTAGATATTAAGTTTTAACTATTAAATAATTAATTAATATTCATCACTAAGGCAGTAAGACACTATGCTAAAATAAATAGTTTACAATTATACAAATTAAGAGAATTAATAAACTATTACACTATTACAAACTCTTCTAAAAAAAAAATATTACAAATTGTATAATTAACTATTGTAGCAACATTACAATAATTGTAAATTAAGAAAATTGATTTTGGGGTGGAGCCGTAGTTGTGAGTTCATTGAGTTGTGTCGAATGTCGATTGCTGTGAGACTGAAAATCAATAAGTTAAAAATAAAAGTTAATAAGTCAAAAAACCTGAAATATTAATAAGTTAAAAATAAAACAAATTAGAATTAAAAAGTTATAAAAATGAAACAAAGTTTTAAATGCAAAAAACAATTAGGGGAGAAATTATGCAAACCATGGCAATGGTGAGTCAAATACAAAAGTCATACTGCATCGGAGGTAGCCGTAGACGCCGTCTCAGGTATCACTATAAGTATTAAATTTGAAATGAAATTAATGAATACCAATTAAATGAAAATAAATAAATGAAAATAAGAAATTAGAATAAATATCAGATCCAGACTGATCATCACCCTCTTCCTCGACGTCGGCCTCCTCATACTCAAGAACATCCGGAACATGAATTGGAGCTCCCTTGATCCAATTCTGCATGCAAATCAAAGCCTCCACAGTGGCAGAAGCTAATAAACTCCGAAATGAATCTAATACACACCCTCCGGTGCTAAAGGCTGACTCTGAGGTTACTGTGCTAACAGGGATGGCCAAAAGTGTGCGGGCTATCTCTCCAAGGATGTGATACTTCACAGCATTCACCTTCCACCAACTTAATATATCGAAATCTCGTAAAAATAGTAGAATCTCTGCTGCTAAGTATCTGTCTATCTCTGACTGAGCCTCTACATAAGTCCGGAGGAAAGGGGTCCACTCATACCTCTCACCCCACTCCAATCTACGCTTTTTCTCACTCTCGACTTCAGGAAATTGTGAGCCTGAGGCTGAGGAGGTAGATGTAGGTGCTGCAATATTATCACCCCGCAGGGTGGAAAACTCATCAAATAATCTGGTAAGGATTTCCCGAACCCTTGCTGCAATAAGCTCCGCCCATACTTGCCCGTACGCAAGGCCCAATCCAAATATCATGCCATCCAACTTATACCTTGGGTCAAAGACGACAGCTACATATAACAAAATATTAACCTTAGTTAAATCTCTCCAATACTTGTCGTACTTTGACCTCATAATCAATGTCATCTCCCGCAGCCTAATGTGACCACCCGCGACCATGTCATCTAATTCTTCTTTTACCCTACATATTTGCTGGCATACAACATTGGATGTAGAGTACAAAGTTCCGGATAGCCTCGTGGTGACATCGTAAAAAAGCCTCAAAAACTCTACAAAAATAGTTACAATTTCCCAATCATCAGCTACGAGTTTCCCCAATCCCCCGTAATCATCAAAATATTTTACATATTGGATGTCTTCTTCACCCAATAATGCAAATGCCAGCCTATATTCTTGAGCTGCCTCAAACATCAGAAATGTTGAGTTCCATCGTGTAGGCATATCAGTACAAAGGCCCTTCTTAGATGTTAGACCCGCAGATCTTGCAGCAACCTTGAATTTCTCCAATCTTGAAGGAGAAGATCTCATCCATCTCACAGCAGTCCTAACCCGAGCAATCAAGTCATGAAGATCTCTCAAACCATCACTGACAATCAAATTCAGAATATGTGCCGCACATCTCACATGCAGACACTCACCACTCATAAGTGTCTTATTTGCCTCTCTAAGATAAGTTTTCAAATGTCCTAATGCAACATCGTTAGACGAGGCATTATCGACTGTGACTGTAACAACTCGGCTCAAACCCTACTCTTTTATTGAAGCCTCCAAGGCCTTCCCAACTGTCTCACCCTTATGATCGGTGATTTTACAAAATTTTATAATTTTCTTGTGTAATGTCCAATGGCAATCAATAAAATGCACAGTCAAAGACATAATTAAAATTTTGGATCGATGTCCAAGTGTTAGTGGTGAGACAAACAAATTGATCCGCCAATTGACCCATCAACTTCTCATTTTCAATGTAAAAATATTTTTTTACATCATTTGCCACCGTGTGGCAAGAGGGAATATTAAACCTTGGTTCCAAGTAGTGAGAATACGCTTGGAACCCTTTTCCGTCTACAATTTGAAAAGGTAGCTCGTCCATTATGACCATACGAGCTAGATATCTTCTACACTCATCGGGATCATACTTAGTATACCCCCTCAAACTTGCACCCCCACTAGTCTCATCCGCCATTTTTTGAAGTCCAACTTCTAGCCTAGATTGGCTTTTATCTTGTAATGATCTTAATATTGAAATTTTTTTGCATTGCTCTTTTAAGTGCACCTTTAATTGTGAGGTGCCATGTTTCCTATAGTGGCATCCATAAATTTTCTCACAATGGTTACATTTGGCTTGGGGGTTACTTGAGTCACCACCCTTTAGTTTGGTGAAATGACTCCAAACTATTGAAGCAGGTTTCTTGCTGGGCTTGGGGGCGGGGCAAGGTGCCGTAGGGCTAGGGGTAGGGGTATAAGTAGGAGGGGTAGGTGTAGGTGTAGGGGTAGGGGTAGAGGTGCCCTCGGCCTGAAAAGGAGAGCTCGCACTCGAATCCGCTGGCATATCCATGAATTAAAGCAAACAAGAAATCTGAAATAATAGAAAACATAACAACTATATAATGAACATAAAAAAAAAGTAGAATAAAAAAAAATATCACACTATCACTTGACATTCATATAAATATGTAAATATATATATTGTGTACTTTGGTTATAAATGTAATAAAGTATATTAATAACAAATACACTATATGTTGTTAATAAAATATATTAACAAATACACTACATGAGGCAAGAAAATATGGATGTTTCCTTTATTTAAGTAAGGTAAAAAAGTCCACATCCAACAAATTAAAAAATATTAACGAAGAAATGACATCTTTTTATTTATTTATTTATTTTTTAAATCTTCATCTCTTAATATAACATCAAATAATTTTTAAAATAATAAAAAATAATTATAAAGATGATAATGAAAAATAATTTTCTTTTTACTCTCGTAAATGTAGTATTATGCATGGGTTGAAAAATGATATTTAGAGTAGATAAGTCTTGTGTATTTTTTTTTAAAGAAAAAACTTGATTAGTAAATGTGAAACTTACAAGAATAATATTTTTTTTTAATGATGAATCTCATTTTTTTTTAAAGAAAATCCTTAGTATACTTATATAAATTATATCTAGCATTACTAGTCTAGAATAGGGTATTGGAGGATAATATATACACACACAAAGTTAATTTCCACACCTTTATTTTTCTAAGAAATTGCTAAAAAATGCGAACCAGATTTTAATGGCATGCAATTTCCTGTTTATACATTATGTTATGTCGGTTTCTGTGATCAAAAGGTTTTGAACTTCATCAACATGAATAGAGACTGAATTCCTTGTTCAGAAACTTTCATAAAATAACATCTAAAATCAAATATTACATTTATTTTTAATATTTTGTTTTTATGCATCATATTTGGGTAGGGAAGAAATAAAATAACATCTAAAATCAAATATTACCTTTAAATTAATTTAGGGGTTTCAATCTTTGAAACCCTTAAATTAATTTAGGGTTTCGGATTTAAGCCCTATCCCTAAATTAATTTAGGGTATTTCGAAACCCTAAATTAATTTAGGGGTTCCAATCCGAATTAATTAGAGTCTTAGACACAATCAAATCCAATCCAATCCGAAATAATTACAGAAATGAGAAAACAAACACAATTCACATGCATTTCACGGATTCATTCAAATTTCAAACCAAATTACATGCACAATCTAAGCTCCACAACACACAATTCACAAAAATCTCATCCTCCATCTCCGATAAACCCCATCCTTCCTCCAATTTCTATTAAAAATATAAATCACAAAAAAATAAAATAGGATAGGGTTTCTTACCTTCGGATCTTCGGTGACGAAGATGCAGAGAGAGGGACCGAATGCGCACGGCGACGTTGAAAGAGAAACTAGTAGCTGGGTGCGGCGTCGGAAACTCAAAGAGAGGGAGAGATGAGCGGAGCTGGTGGGTCACTGGGAGGCAGTTCGAGGCAGAGACAGAGAGAAGTGAGAGTCTGAGAGTGAGCGAGGGAGGGAATCTGGGGGGGGGGATTTCATTTCTAATTAACCCAAGCATGAAACGACGTGGGTTTAAAAAAAAAACCTATGCATGAAACGACGTCATTTCATGTAGTTTATATATATATATATATGAACAGTAACTATGCGGGGCGGGTGTCACCCCCATCCCGCACCCGCACCCGCCCCCGGACAGAGAGTCAGATGCGGGGCGGGTGACCCAGCCCCCACATCTGGCGGACGGGATGGTCTGCCCCGCCGCACGGGTGCGGGGCGGAAACGGGTTGGGGCAGCCCACCCCTACTGTCTATGGGAAACACTTGAATCATTATTCCCTTTTTATCTTTTTCTTTTTTTTGGGTTGCGCAAACCTGAATCATTATATTTTTTTAAGCAACCATTTCATTACTAAACAAAATAAGATACATTAATAAAAGGAGGTTGAGTTCTAAAAAAATATACCCTCTTGCAACTTGTATCGCATCTAGAAAACTAAAAATAAATAAATAAGCTATTAAGATCAATATTGACATCACCTACTTCAAAATTTTAAGAGAGTCGTTTTAAATGATAGTTTTTTTTTTTTTAATCATTTATTGGATAGACTGTTGTGACACGGGGTTGAAGACCCGTGACAAATGAAATAGTATAGCGTTGCCAATAGTGTTGTAAAAAATGTTCTTCATTTGAGGAAGAAAGTATCATTGATACGGATGGATGATAGTATTGGTGGTCTGAATTAACGGTGGTCAAAAGCACTCATTGCAGTTGTTTGTGCTAGAGCCTAGTGAGTTGCAACTTGCATCCACATGCCGATTAGAAGTTAGGGTGGGGTCGGATTTGAAAAATTAGGCTGCGTTCAGATATTGAGATGAGTTTAATTGAGATGTGAATAGTAATATTTTATGGATCTCATTGAGATCAGTTTAATTTTTTTAGGTTGAGATGGATTTCAAATAATAAAAATTTCAGAGGTAGTAAGTCTATTATTATCCTTAACTTTTTAGGTTAAAATATATGAAGTATGTTGAGATGTGTTTAAATTTTTTATAAGAAATTAAAAAAAATAGTGGGTCTCACCAATAATTGGTTTGAGATGAGTTGAGTTTGGTTCGACAATCAAACATAACTATGTTTGGATGTCAAGATCACTTCAACTCATCTCAAACTAATCATTGATAGGACCCACTACTTTTTTAACTTTCTATAAAAAGTTAAACATATCTCAACTTATTTCATATATTCAAACACATATCTCAATCTATTTATTTTTAAAAAGTGAAACTTATAAAATATTACTATATATTCACATATTAGCTCATATCATCTAAGATTATTTCAACATCCAGACTGCGGTCTTGATTCCGAATCTGGCAGTACTGTGCGTGGTGTTTTTAGAATCGCTGGTCCTTGTATTTCGTAATTTGGTAGCAATGGCTAGAGAGTGGCATGGAGGGCTGATCAGAGTCATGTGTTTGATGTCACTTTGATCACCAGAAGATAATAAATTGAGCATGAACCAAGGTTTCAAGTAGAGAGAAATCAGAAACTAGTAGACGAACTAATTGACCTGAATCATTAACATATTAGTGAATAAGTAATCCTCTTTAAAATTATAATTTTTATTCTTAAATAATTACAATAAATTAATTATGAGTACCCTACGAGCAAACTCCACCGGAGGATAAGGATTTGACAATAGAGCTATCAATTTTTATTACGATTATATTATTCCCTTATTATATCATTGGAAAATGATTTACACACAATATTTTTCACAACATTTTATACAATTATATTTTAAATGACGGATATTTTTATAAAACATCTTATAAAAAATAATATCATTTTACAAAAATATCCTCACTTTATACTTATATTATTTACTTGTGGAAAAAGTTAAAAGAGCAAAAGGAAGACATTTTCCTTTGCTTGAAATCAAAGCATGTTCTTTCTTTTTACCCACATAAAAGAAATGCGGCTGAACATCAACTCGTGGCTTTTGGCTTCTCTACGCTATTCCCCTGCTTCAAAATCCTCGTCTCGACTTTTTGAAAGGTAAAAAGGCTGGGAAGTGAGCCAGCCATGTATGTTTCATAGTATATAAATTCACTTCCTGATAAGACTATATATAAATATTGTTTCATCCGTGACTAACTACTAGGTTTGGATTGGACTGTATAGGCTGTGGAAACCACCAATACTTTCCAATTGAGGAATAATTAGGTGCTTTCTAAGACGTGAAATGCTAACTTACAAGGCACGTAAAGATTATAAAGGCTTTGTCGGCCAACTTTACCCATCTCATGCACGAGGTAACATTGATTGTTTTTTATATGTATATGTAAAATCACATTTTTAAAGATTGATTTTGCATTTTAAAAAAAAACTCTAACATTGAATCATGTATTTTTGAGCTATTATTTGTTTTCTATTTTTTTATTTTATTTTGCAATTAGCAAAACTGCAAATTCTATCATTTAGCACCCATTAGATTTGTTTTTCTAAAATTTTATCCGGTGGTGAAGAGAGAGAGGAGAGAAAAAAATAATAAAATAATTTTTAAAGAGTGAACAGTGCATCTTTAAATTTGTAGAAATACTATTCATAATCCATTACAACCCAATTTAAAGTTATATTATACAAATATGTAGATGCATTATGCAATGCATAATTCAATGCTAGTGCTCAGTCTAGACTAAACTGTTATGAGAAGTGGTACAACTATAAAGAGATTCCAAAAAAATAAATTCACAAACTGATATGATTTCGTATGATACGTTAGATATATTCTACAATAAAAAGTAACTTTATAATCTAGCATACCACATCAAGTCACGTTAGTCTGAATTTACTTTTATGAAATCGTTTTACAAATAAAATATTTTTCTTATTCTGTTAATGTGAAAGAAATTAGCGAAAAAAGGAAAAAAAAAACAAAAAGAAGCAATTTTTATTTTTAAACTTTGGTCGAATTGTTATTTATTTATTTATGAAAAGGTAGTAATGTAAGAAAATGCAGACAAAAGCAAAAGAAAACGAGAGAAAATATAAAGGAGTTTACTAGTAATACTAATACAACAGTAAATGCAGCAGTCAACAGAAAACTACAAAGTTTCCCCATACTCCGCCCAAAGAATAAAAGAAGCAGACGTGGGTAAATCCCAACTGTCCAAAAGCAAACCGACAGAATTTTCCAAAGCCAATAAGACTTGCTTTTAATCACATAACCTGTTTAACACTCACATGATTGTTAAACAGATAATATAATTAAAAAAAATATATATCCTTGAATACTCCATTTAAATTATTCATCCAACGGTCGGAGAACTCTGTCCTTGAAATAATGTAGCACCGAGCACATAATAATAAAATAAATATACATAAATCTCTCTCTCTCTCTCTCTAAAGGATCAATCCGAGGAAAGCCAATCCCAATGCCAAGCCAGCAATTACCTTCTGCACGGACCTGATCGTAACTGCTCCGCTCTGCATTTTGGTTCCACAAAAATTCAAACAGTAATTAATTTAGATGATCAGTAATTAATTTTATGTGGCTAGTTGCGTGTTTATTTTTTTAATAAATTTACAATTTTGCAGACAACGACAACAATAATAGCTGGACTGTACTACTGTATGACAGTCTGACAGTCTGACAACGTCATTTCTCACTGTGTTCTCCAACTAGAAATTTCACTCTAACTAATGAAAATCTACGGTGCTTAGTCGCGCGTGGGGAACACATTGTACTCTGTTTCAGTACACGGTTCGGTCCCTACTGGCTACTGAGCAAAGCTAACGTAGATACAATGACTCCGAATGAGCATCTTAAGATCCCAGATCTGAGCGCACATTGTACCGCGGTGCAAGTTAGAATCAAGGTTAAATGCATGATAACACGTACCTCATCGGCCAAGGAGGGACCGGGTGAGAAAGCGTCCAGGCTCGGTCCGGGGGCTTCTGCCGGCGGCGCAGGAGGACCTAGCAATGCTGGCGCTGGGGCCGGCGCGTGGTGTTTCTTAGTTTTCGTTTTAGTCTTCTTCTTGCTGGGAGCAGGAGCCGGAACCTCAGCAGTTGGTGCAGAAACAGGAGCCGGAGGAGCGCTGGAGGGAACAGTTTCTGGTGCAGGTGATGGAGGAGATTTCGCCGGAGCAGGTGACGGTTGAGAGCTGACTGGAACAGGAGCTGGTGGGGAGCTCACTGGAGTGGCAGCTGGAGGCGACGACGTTGGAGTCGTAGCCGCTGGGGCAGGCGCTGCCGGTTTTTTCGATGGAGCAGGCGCCTCCAGCTTCTTCGATGGTGCAGGCGCCGCGGGCTTCTTCGATGGAGCAACAGCTGGTGGTACTGAAGCCGATGATGGAGACGAAACCGGAGCCGGAGACTTAGGTTTGGAAGGTGCTGTGGCTGGAGATTGTGGTTTAGACGGAGTTGCGGCAGGTGAAGTCGGTGTAGTAGCAGTTGGCGGAGCTTTCGACGGCGCAGCAGCTGGAGATTCGGCTCCGACACTGCAGGCAATGACGCAGGTGAATGCAAATGCAAATGCGAGAAAGCATTTTCGATCCATTGCTTCAGAGAGAGTCAGAGACGCAGAGAGAGACTTGAAGACGGTAATAGAAGGGTAGCGTTTATATATAGGCCCACTCAAGGAAACGGGGACGGGAGTTGTTGGATCTGGGCCGTTCGAGGAAATGGGGTCCAGAAGAAGTGGGCCCGAAAGTAACCGTTGGATCAACGTACAAAGAGAATAAAGGAGGATCGGGTTAGGGGGGCCCACATGGCACAATCGAACAAAGGTGACAGTGTAAATGTGGCGCTTGAAACAGTCTGGAGTGGGACCCATGTTAGCTTCAGCAATTCCCTGCTTTGATTATGCGTCGTAGTAGTTGGTACAGCTGGATGGTTGAGGTGGGGGCAGTGCCAGCCTTTACGATCCCTAGAGGACTAGACAGAAAGAGAAACCAACGAGACCTGGCCACGTGAAATGTTGCAGTGATATATATATAATAAGATAAAATTATGAGGGGTGGTTCTACTCGCTCTCGCTAGTTAATTTTATTTTTTTATTTTTTTTATAAGTATTTTTTTATCACTTTTAAATATATGAATTTTTTAAAAATTTAAAATATTATTAAAAAAATATTTACTTAATTAAAGTATAAATAAATAAATCAGCAAGAGTTACCAGCGGAGCAATAGCTTTTTCCAATTATGAGAAGAGAAATAATACTTACAGTTGTGAGTGTGTAAGCGTCGTGCAGTTACAAATTAATTTTTTAAGTCGCTTTGAAAAAAATGAATAAATATGAGACTCATATGAAAAGAAATTAATTTTTTAAATCGCTTTAAAAAAAGTGAATAAATATAGAACTCACATGAAAATAAATTAATTTATTAATTATAGATCCTACTCTTTTTCAAAGCGACTACATGATATTTGCGCATTCCACGATTGTATGTAATATTATTTTTATAAATAATAATACTCTTCCCTTTTTATTTTACCACTCAATTTTATCGCTTTGTTTTTTTAATTTTTTTTATCTAGTGATTAAGAAAGTATTTTTTAATAATATTATGATTTTTTTATTTTTTTAAAAAATATTTAAAAGTATTAAAAAATATATATGAAAAGATAAAAAAATAAAATAAAACTGTATAACTAACTACCGTAGTTGGGAGCGGTGAGTGTAAGAGCACTCCCAATAGCTCTTGTAAAATAGAGTTTTCTTCAAAATATAAATAAATGTTGTTAAAAGAGGACTCCATCAGATTTTGTATTTTACAAATATTTTACATTTTGATACAGTGATCTCTCTACATTTATAGAATACTATTCATGCATGTAAACTTTTTTAATTAATTTATTTTTCTTTTTTGTCCTTGTTTTCACATTCTTCTATATTTATTTTATTTTCTTTTCAAACCCTCTCTCTCTAAACATATAATATTTAAATGATATGAAGAAAAAATAGATAAACTGATGTATGGTATATTGTAAAAGTTAGTATATAAAATAGAAAAAGTAAGTTTTGATGATGTATTTTAAAGAATAAGATGAATAAGCTATTGGGAATGCTCTAACACTCTATTTTTATTGCCCTCTGTAAACTGTCCATCATCGATGTGAAGTACTTTTTTTTTTTTTTTTTTGATGGATGATGTGAAGTACTTTGCTTGCCCTCTTTTGATTTTTGGGTCTTATAACGGTCCGTATTTAGAAGTTTCTGCCGATGGCAACGGGCATCCATCTTGCACGCGGTTCCTGTCCATGGGAAATGGGAATAGGTCCAGCCAGGGCCGGTTCAATAGATTTTCTTTATATCAAATTAATTAAGTTATATCTAAATATATTTTTATTTAAAAATTATTCTCTTACTTTTTAAGTTATAAAATTACTAATTAAATTTTTATATTCAAGTTCTTTTAATATCTCCTTCTCAATTGATAATATGGCTAATCCATTTAATCTTTCCTACGACATTATTGGTCTTAAATTAGATTTTATCAATTTTAATTCTGAAAAACTTCTTTCTGCAGAAGCAACAGTAATAGGTATTGTTAATAAAATTCTGTAAGCGATATATGTAATTGGAAAATAATCAAGTCTTTTTATATAATTTAATATATTAATAGAAGTGCTTTTTACTACTGATAAAATTTCTTTTAAAACTTTTAGTTCAGAAAATAAATCTAAACAATCAATATCATATTTTAAAAAGCTTTCAAGACTAAGACAATTTTTTTGCAAGCTACCATCATCAAGTGATTTCAATTTATTGATATCAAATAGAAAATCAAAAATATTTTTATAAATTTGAAATTGCTCAAACCTGTTTTGAATTGAAAAATTTGATTGATCTACTATAAATAATAAATAATTAATTCTAAAAGATTATTCAGCAGATTGTGTTATCTCTTCATTGACATTTTCATCAAACTGTTTTTTTTTTTTTATGAATTATTCGTTTTGCTCTAAATACAGGTTCTATTTCCATACTAATTGCAATATCTTTCGATGAAATCATAGCAGATTTAAATCCATTTTCTCTATAATCTTGAAAAAAAAAAATAAGACCTTTTAACTGATCAATGGCAACATCTATATGCATATATTTAGATTGCAGACTTTTACTTACAGTATTGACCGCAAATAATATATCATACCATATGGTCATGCCTAATATGAATTCAAAGTTCTCAATTTCATATACTACTAAACAATTACCTTCACTTTTTGTTTTAGGATCTTCAGTTATTTTTGCTAGTTGCAATAAAACTTCTCTTATTTGTGGAGTTTGGAATTTTATTACTTTGATACTTTCAATTCGACTTTCCCAACATATTTGTGAGAGTGGCTTAAGAGTTAGAATTGACACAATATCTTGTAAAATTTTCCATCGCTTTGTTGATGAAGAAAACAAAGAAAAAATAGGTTGGACTATTCCAAAAAATTATATAGTTTTAGGACAAGAAGTAACCATGTCAAATATAACAAGATTAAGATTATGACAACCACATTGTGTGTAAAATGCTTTGGGGTTTATATCAAGCAATCTTCTTTGCACCCATTGCTCTTTTCCTTTTATATTAGACTCATTATCATAACCTTGTCCTCGAACATTATTAATATCAAGTTCAAGACTTTTTATTGCATCTAATAATTCATTGAGAATACATTTTCCACTTGTATCATCTACTTTAATAAATTCTAAAAAATGTTCATCTATTTTTATTGGGCTTGTTGAAATATTAACACATCTTAGTATGAGAGACATTTGTTCTTGATGACTTGCATCGAGGTACAATCAAGTATAGTTGAAAAATATTTTGCTTCCTTTATTTTTTTAATAATATGGTTTTTAATTTCAGTTGCTAGCAAGTGTATTAATTCATTTTGTATATTATGCCCAAAATAATGATTATGAATTTCACCATCTTGAATACGTCGAATGTGTTCTTGCATTACTTGATCAAACTCAGAAATCATTTCAACTAGACTTAAAAAATCTCCATTGTTTTCTTGATAGATCTTTTCATTTTGTCCTCGAAATGGTAAATTATTTTTACCAATGGTTTTTACTACAGCAGCAATTCTCAATAACACTTTTTTCCAATTATATTTTTCATTGTTAATTTGTTCTTTGACTTTTTTGTCAATTGTTTTATTTCTTAACAATCTCATTTCTAAATCAAGCAAAGCAGTAATGTTAGTAATATGCTCATTGGTTGTTTCATGGCTTTTAAGCTTAATACTAAGATTTTTCCAGTCATCGGTTTCTTCATTAGCTAGTTGGCTTATACTAAGTTTTGAATTAAATAACTTGCAACAAAAGCAGAATACTCTATTCAAGTCTTTTGAATACACTAACCATTTTCTATCATGTTTCTCCCAATTTGATAAGTTTTGTATATAATATGTAATAGAAATATGTATAGAGTTCTCATCCTTAGGAAAGTTTATATCGTTATATCTAATTGGACCATTTTCTACGAATAAATCTCTTAATTTTGTATCAACATATTTCCATTGAGTTAGGTCATATATATTTAAAGGAATAGAATCAGATATGTCATCAGTATTTTTATTTTCTTCTGTACTTTTCCCAAATTCTCCATCAATAATTGTAGCAGTACATGCATGAGCACTATTCTTAGATCCCTTTTGTTGGGTTTGTTGTGTTATTTCATTATCTCCATATCTCTTTTGTTGTATTTCTTAATTTATTTTGTCATCTTGTGGTCCTATTTGGTGTGTTTCTTGATCATCTACAAATGTTTCACCTAGATTTTCTACTATATTTTGTTTATTGGTAGAAACAAATTTATTTAAAGATCATTTTTGAGATTCAATCAATTTTTCTATTCTTCTCTTTTTTTTTTTTAAGTTTTTTATATCCAGATGCATATTTTCTATTAGACATATTTTCTAGTAGAAAAGAACAATATCCACTATATAAAATCTTACTATGGTTATGAATATTCTAGAAAAAATAAATATTAATATAAAATAATAGAACCTGATTTAGCAAACGAGATCCACTTTATATTACAAATGACCTTCACTTTTACATAAAATTGTTAATCTGCACAATAAAATAAAATATCTTAATGTTAATATCCAAAATCAACAAATAAATTATAGACTAGAAAAAATAAAAATAAAAAGAATAAAAGTTTGAAAAATAATTCATAGGTGCCTAGCCCATGGGCCATGCCAATTGTGAAGCATCGATTAATTAAAGAAAAAAAAAACCAAGGGACATGGTCCCATGGATGTTTTGGAAAATTCTTCTAAACAGTAACTTTGACGTGGTTGTTTTATTGCCACATACCTTCACAGACTCACAGTTCACCACATATATGATATATATAAAAGAAACACTCACTTTATATACAAACGTGAAACGGCAGCTTAAGACTTAGATTAATTAGCAATTAAGCTTCATTTACCTTTCAAAACACAGGCTACATAGCAGAGTTGCTCAATGTTTGACGGTGCGATTGGAGACAATGGAGAGGCTGCCAGTGCATACGAGCAAGATGGGCATGGATGCAAGAGAGTGATTAGAGAATTGAGAGTGAAATACAAAAGGTATGAAATAAGATTTGTTGATTTCAAGTATAAAAGCAGAGTTTTTGAGATGTTCTGTTGGATTTTTTTGGATTTCGTAGAGGTAGATTGAAACCATTAAATTACAGTCATTATTGTGAGTTTTGGATTTCCTAAGGGAAATTGCAGCGTCTGTAATTCAATAGAAATTTATATTTTCTTTTTATAATTATTACCATTTTTTTACTGTTGGCTTATTTATTTTAGACATGAGTTTTTAATTTCTTTGTTTAGTATAGATATTTTTTTTAAAAAAAATTTTTACTTAATTATTTTTTTATCATTTTTTGAGGCCTTCTTTCATTATGGGGCCTTAGGCAACCGCCTAACTCGCCTTATGGGAGAGTCGGCCCTTGGTCCAGTAGAAGTCTTAACTCTTCTGTCCCCACTCACCGTGCATGAGTGTAGGCTATATAAAAAGTATCCTCATATCTTGTGAAAAATATCATCACACCCTATGAAAAAATTATAGATGTGGAGTGTGAGAATAAATAGTGACTGATGCATAATAAATCCAAAGTATTTATATAAAAACTTTTTGAAAAAAGATAATTAATGTTCATGAGTTGTATCTCACTTTTTTGTCCACAGTTTTGATCGCGTTATATAATATCTTGGGTATAAGAAAAATTAGAAAATGGAAAAATCTTCTTATAATTCTTTTTATCATCATTATCTCAACATCGAAAATAGTACACATACATAAACTATATTACAATTTTTAATACAGCTATATTTTAAATGATGGATATTTTGTAAAATAACTTGTAAATATAATGAAATTACTCCCCTATTATAATTTGTTAGCTAGCGGAATGCTGACGTGGCAGGGCGATTTCACGCTCTGCTAGGGTTTCATTGAGTCGCATTTGGGGGATTTGGTCTGTAATTTCAGCCGTTGCCAGAGTAGCTTTCTATTACTGGCGGGATTTGTGATGGGTATGAGGCAGCGATTGCTATTGGTGGTGAGGGAGGTGGAGCAAAGGGGGAAGGGGCTAAGGGTGAGAATCAGGGATTGGCAGGGGATCGTCGATCCTTTCTGGATGCGATGAATCGACCTTTGCCTGTAGCTAAATTTTGGATTCCTCCAAGACGGCCATAGTTGATTGATGGGGTGTTGGGTTTTGTATTTTCTGAGGTGGAGATGGAGCGGGTTGCCCAGGATTTGAAGCTCGCTTTGATCCTTAAATTCAACTCGGGAGGGTAGTGGCGGGATGTCAATTTAGATTGTTTAACTTGTCTGTGGATTTTGATGTTAGAAAAGAGCCTTCCATTGCTCCTCAATGGATTTTTCTTCTGGGGTTGCCATTGCACCTTTACAGGTTGGACTGTTTACAGTCTCTAGCATCTCAGTTTGGAAGGTTTCTCAAAACCGATAAAGCTACATTGTACCGAACTAGAGCTATAGGGGCATGACTTTGTGTGGAGTTTGATCTGCTAGATGAACCTGTTTCAGGATTTCCGATAATTGCTAGAAATAAAGAGCCTAGATGGCAAGAGGTGATGTATGAGAAGAGAGGTTTTTATTGTACAAAGTGTTTTAGGCAGGGACCTACTGTAGTGGTGTGTCGTGTTGGAGAGCAGGAAAAAACCCAAGCTAATAGGAAGAATGATCCGAAGGGTCATAAGAAAGAGGGGGAGGAAAAGTGTGGAAGGAAGTTGGGAGAAAAAAGAATGTTCAGGTTGTGGAGGAGAAGATTGTTGGAAGTGGGAAAGAAGTTGTTGTTGAAACACAGGTTCAAATGCCTATTAATGTAATTGCAGAGGAAGGTACTAGTGGGTTGAAAGAATTAGTGCATGTGGAAGAGGAGAATGTTGTTGATAATGTTGTGGTTGAGGAAGGGGAAATTACTAATGATGGCCATACAGTGGAGAAGTATGAAGCAGGGGAGAAGGTGGTTGCTGAGTCGATTTTGAAGATTGTTAGTGAAGAGGGTCAGTTTGGCCGAGAGGTGGAAGTCATGGTTGAAGGCATTACTCACAGGAGTCTTTTTGAAGTGCTTTCAGAAGGGGAATGTGAAGATATCTCAGAATCTTAGAAGGATTACAATTCTGATCTTGGCGCAAGCATGGATAAAGAGATTGAGACAAGTTGTCAAAAAGAATCAGTAGTAAGGAAGTCTCGGAAGGTTAAGGTCCAACCTTAAAAACCGAATTCATGATTGATAAGATCATAGTGTAGAATATTCGTGGTGTTGGAACATCACGGAGGAGATTGAGGAAATTAGTAAGGAAGTTTGACGTGTCTATATTAGTGATTTCAGAACCGTTTCAAGCTATTGACAGATTGCAAAGCTGGGCAAATACTTTAAACTTTCCTATGACCTACTCAAATATGGATGAAAAAGGCAAAATATGGGTTTGTTGGAAGGAAGAGATTGATTTTGAATTGGTTAGTGCCTCTAATCAATCAATTACAAGTATTTTTTTAGGAGGTGATAAGTCGTTTTTGGCAACTTTTGTTTATGCAAAATGTAACCATATAGATCAACGAGCTTTATGGGAACATTTGGGGGGAGTCTCTAGTGTGGGCTTGCCTTGGATGGTGCTAGGGGATTTCAATATTGTTCGATCGAATGAGGAGAGGAAGGGTGGTAGGCCGAGATCTGTTTTGGCTATGGAGGATTTTAACTCTTGTATTGATAGGTGTGGACTTCTGGATTTAAGGATGGAAGGGAGACAACTTTCTTGGTGTAATGGTCAACTTGGTATGGCTAGAAGCTGGGCCAAACTTGATAGGGTGCTCGTGAACAATCCTTTTTTGGCTCATTTTGGGAAAGCTTCTGCTCAATTTTTAGAGAGGCAAACTTTGGATTATTCTCCTATTTTGTTAATTTTTTATTTTTCTGATTTCAGGCATTATGGACCTTCTCCATTTTGGTTTCAGAACATGTGGATTTCTCATGAAGATTTCTTGAATGTGGTGACAAGCTTTTGGAGAGAATCAATTGTATCAAATTTTGGTTTGTCCAAATTAGCCGAGAGATTGAAAAGATTGAAGATTACGCTTCGAACTTGGAATAAAGAAAAGTTTGGGCAGGTGGATGTTGTTATTCAAGAAATGGAAGAAATATTGGAGGTCCTTGAGGAATCCTTGCCATCAAATTATAATGAAGAGGATGAGGCGGATTTATTGGCAACAAAGGCTGAACTAGAGGTCTGGTTAAAACGAGAGGATATGCGCCTAGCTCAACAAGCGAAGAAAAAGTGGTGGGTGGAGGGTGACCAGAATTCTAGATTTTTCCATGCGATTATTGCACAGAGAAGAAGTAATTCTAGTGTCAAAGAAATGAGGCTTCCGGATGGGGGTTTTTTGGATTCTCTAGAAAGAGTTCATGAAGAGGTTGTGAAGTATTTTGAGTTGTTTCTGATGCAAGAAAATTTAGTTGAACTACCGGATTTGAAACAATTGTTTCCTCAAGGTATTTCTGATGATGATGCACAAAAGCTGAAGCTCGAACCAACGGAGGGAGAAGTCAAATTGGCTCTCTTTTCGATTGGTTTTGATTCTAGCTCGTGGCTTGATGGTTTTGGATCTGCTTTTTATTTGGCATGTTGGAATAAAGTGAAGATGGATGTTATGGAGGCGGTGAATGAGGTTTTCAGAGGGTGTGAGCTTCCTTGGTATTATACAGCTTCTTACTTGGTGCTTATTCCTAAGGTGAAGAATCCACATAGTTTTGATAAGTTCAGACCGATCAGTCTTTGCAACGTCATCTATAAGGTTTTCTCTAAAATTTTAATTTATAGATTATCTTCATTGCTTGATAAGATAATTTCTCCTGAGCATGGGGCATTTGTTAAAGATCGAAGTATATTGGATAATATTTCTCTTACTCAAGAGATGACAAAGTTGTTACATAGGAAGGTTAGGGGGAATACCTTGTTGAAAATTGATATGAGTAAGGCGTATGGCTGAATGGATTGGAGGTTTCTAGATCATGTTTTACGTACTCTAGAGGTAATGGATTTTTTTTAGAAATTGGTGAATAATTGTGTTTATTCGCCTTGGTTCTCATTGATGATGAATGAAACTTATAGAGGTTTCTTTAAATCTAAGAGGGGTCTTCGGTAGGGAGATTCTCTTTCCCCATATTTATTTATTCTTATGGAGGAGATATTGTCGAGGGTGCTAAATAAGGTTGTGATGGAGGGGAGTATTTTGCCTTTCTCGCACCCTTCAAATTCTCCAAGAGTTTTTCACCTTCTTTATGCAGATGATCTAGTTATTTTTGCCAATGGAGCTAGGAGGTCAATAAGAGGTTTGATGCGTGTTTTGAAACAATATGAATGTTGGTAGGGTCAATGTATGAATCTGGATAAATCAGCAATTTTTTTCTCTAAACAGGTTTCTCATAAGAGTCCTTTTGTATAGCATCCACTGTAGTGTTTTTTTTTTTTTTTTTAACGCGCAGAGACGCTACCCCTCTCTCTCTCATCATCTCTCCAGCATCTCTCATCATCTTTCTCTCTTATCTCTCTCTCATCAGCGACTCTCTCTCTCCGGCTCTTTCTCTCTCCTCGACTCTCTCTCTCATCCCTCATCGTCTCTCATCTCCGCTCTCTCTCTCATCTCGGTCTCTCTCTCATCTCCGACTATCTCTCTCATCTTGGACTGACTCTCTCCCTCATCAACACATCTCTCTCTCTCTCATCTTCACTTCTCTCTCATTGTCTCTCTCTCAGTCGGATGGTAAATTAGACTTGGGAAGATGTGTGGTCTAGATGATGCAACATGTATGCAAAATGGTTGCTCCTAAACAGTGGTTGCTATCTATATTTATTCTTCTCATAATCGATCTAGGGAGATTTTGGAAGAAACAAGATTTTTAGAAGGAAGTTTTCCATTTTCTTATTTGGGTGCTCCGATAATAGATGGTCGCTTGAGAGCTATACATTTTGAACCTCTGGTGGAGCGGGTGAGGAAGAAAATCTCAGGCTGGAAAAGTAAATTGCTTTCGCAGGGTGGAAGGCTTATTTTGTTAAGGCATGTGCTCTCGAGCATGCCTATTCACCTTCTTTCAGTTTTGCAGGTGTCGAAAACTGTGATTAAGAAGATTAATATTATTTTCAAATTTTTTCTGGGTGAACATCAAGGAGAAAATAAATATAAATGGCTATCTTGGAAGAAATTATGCTTGCCTGTAGAGGAAGGAGGTATTGGGGTGCGGAAGTTCAAAGATCCTTATTCATGAAATTTGGCTGGCAGATTTTGTATCAAAACTCGTTGTGGGCTAAATTTTTCAGAGCCAAATATATCAAGAAAAAGCACATTTTCTTATGTATTAGTGATGGTGCTGGTTCGATGTTCTGGAAAAAGATTATGGCGGCTTTGTCAGATTTGTTGAACAATTCTTTATGTACAATTAGAGAGGGGCGGGTGTCATTATGGTATGATAATTTCATAGGTTCTGGTCCTCTTTGTGATGAAATGATGGTTAGAGAGGAAGAGAAGACAACCACTATTCGGGAATTTGTTATTAATAATGTTTGGGATGTGGATAGACTCCAAATGTTATTGGGTACAAAAAGAGTCTTTGAGGTGATGGAAAAAGTGGGGAATCTAATAGAGGAAAAAGACATTTTAGTATGGAAACCTGAAAAAAAAAAAGGGTGTTTTTCATCCAAATCTGCATGGGAATGTATCAGAATTGGAATGCTAGAATTTCCTCAGGCCAGGTGGAAATGGAATAAATGGTTACTAAAGAAAATATCAATTTGTATGTGGAAAACGACTTTTAATTGCCTTAGTGTGGACTGTGGATGATCCAAGTACGGAAATTGGGGATCCCGATTGTGTCGCGTTGTGATTGTTGTGTAGAGGGTAAGGAAGAGGATTTGGATCATATCTTGTGTATGGGAGATTTTGTACAGGAAGTATGGAGAAAGTGTTTAGCTGAACTCAAGATGTCATTTCGAGAAAACCAAAATTGGAGGGAGCAGACTCAGTTATGGTTTAATAGAGCAAAAAGGAGTTCTCAAAGTGGCTTGCTATTGGGTCTAATTCCTAGCTTAGTGGTTTGGAGATTGTGGAGGCACCGATGTGTAGCAAGGATGGAAGGGAAATATGAAAATATTAAGGAAGTCTGGACTTCGATTAAACACTGGGTGAGGGTCATTGCAAAAGGTTTTGAAAGGAATATGGAGAATGGTGACTTCCAAGTATTGCAGAATTTGGGGATTCGAGTTTCTATAAAGAATTCTGGCTATTTGCAAGTTGTTCGGTGGTTAAGGCCATCCTCAGGTAGATTGATATTAAATTTAGATGGTAGTTGCCTTGGTAATCCTGGTATGGGGGGTGGGGGGTTGAGATTTTGCGTGATTATGAGGGAAAGTTAATTTTTGCTTTCTTAAAAATTTTTGGATCGGTTACTAACAATGAAGCTGAGTTACATGCTGTCGTGGAAGAAATAAAATACTGTCGGCAGTTGGGATTTTTTTGCATTTATATAGAATGTGATTCTTTAATTGTGGTTTCTTGGTTGGTGGGTAAATATTGTACAGTTTGGTATCTTTGGGATTTTTGGAATCTTTTATTATCTCTTTTAGAGGGCTTTGATTTTTCTATATCTCATTTGTATAGAGAAGGTAATAAGGTAGCAGATGAGCTTGCTAGAGGTGGTGCTATGGGTGAGGAGTATTTCGTTTCTAAGGTTGCTCAATTACCACGTTCTGTCAGGGGACTGTACAGGTTGGATAGAATGGGTAAAGCTTATGTTCGACATAGGAAGTTATGTTGATGTTTTGGCTTGCTAAGTAGGTAGGTAGTATGGTTGGGAGTTGTTTGGCTAGTTTATTAAGTTGGGTTTTTGTAACTACGGTTTTCCTCCGCCACAAGTGAGGTTATTAATAAAGTGTCGGAGGTGCCGCCCTCCTTTTGGCCAAAAAAAAAAACTTGTAAATATAAACATTGTTTTACAGATATTCTCGATTTAAAACATAGTTATATAAAAAAATTATTAAAAGAGCTATACGTGCATCTCGCACATGTATAAAAAAAATCAATGAGTACATTTATGTTCTAAAACACGAATAATGCATGTTATCTCAAAGGCTGGCATATGAGTATATACAATTTTTCCTTTCCAATCCATCTCAATTAAATTTTAAATATTTTGTATCAAACAATATTGTGGTCAACTTAAAGAGAAATATAAGTGAATGTTGAAAATATAGATAGTCACTTTTCTACAACAAGATCCTAGTTATATATACTAGAAATATTCCTCGTGTGTATATATATATATATATATAGAGTTTCGATTTGAACCGATCGGGCTGTTGTTGTGGCCTTAATAGACACCAATAGCATTTTGCCACGTCACATATTCCACATAAACCAAAGAGGTGCATCACATTGGAATATGAATTATGCAGGATCAAAACCCATAAGCCCCAGTCGTTCCTCGCGTTCCTCGACCTCAACCTCATCACCTCACTCTTTTCTTGCCACTGTTGCTCCGTCACCCACCAGTAATTTTGCCATCGCCCACCATCTCCGACACCCACATACAAACTCTTCTAGTATTCCAAACCTGAATGAACCAAAGACTACAATAGTCGAAAGGCACTCCCTTTTTCATTGCAATCAAACCTGACCTTGACGACAACATTTTTTCCATTGCATAATTATATCCCTGTTTGATCTTTTCTCTCCCAACTCAGGAGAAAAATCTTAGTACTATCAAATGGGGGATCACATTATGAGAGCATAGGAGTTCTAGAAAAAAGCATAAAAGAAGCTCAACGGCTGGGGTTTGTTCTGTTCCAAATATGAAGACGCCGTCGATCTCTTCGATAAATCTACCAATTCATTCAAGCTCGCCAAATCCTGTACAATTTTAACTAATATATCGTACAATAATCTTTTCTTCCTCTTTTCCTTTGCTTGTTTATCGGTAAAGAATCGAGGAAAAAATAATAGGAATTGAAAGTTTTGATCTTTGTGACAAATTGGTCGTATTTCAAGTTTACTCTATTAACCCATTAATTTTTTTCGTTGGCGATAGTAATGAACCAATTTTGGACATTAATCATTGATATTCCTTTATTTTTGAGAAAATTTTGATTTACTGTGCAAGAATCAGGAAAGGGGGCCAAGAGCAACGGAAGCAACGGTGAAAAGAGTGGCGGAGAGGGGAGCAGAGAGGGTCACGTTCCTCGTGTGTGTTCTATGCGAGAGGATGGAGAGGGGATGAGGGATGGGTCAACGTGCATGATCTCCTGCAGTGGGGGCACATGGTAGCTAAGGTGCAAAGCCTACGTGGCACTCACCTATTTGAGGGTTGTTATTTGAAGATCAACAGTCTGACCGGCCAGAAGATTAACTCATATATATATATATATATTAATATATATAGTGAGGAATATAGATGTTACAAGAAATTAAGCTAAAGGTACAAAAACCCACTTAACCTGTATTAATAACAGAATGCACACTTGTTAACGATATGTACACTTAACTTGCAAAAATATACAGAAAACAATAAACAAAAGAGTGCTGCCGTGCGTGTGTGGTACTGCTCCTAACATTTTCCTAAAAAGAAAACCATGGCTTATGATCAGAATCTAAATTAGAAAAAATATACTCATCATCTTAACTTTCATCATCGTCTCATCATCTCATGATGGGACATTAGATGATAGGTTTATAAATGAAATATAATAAATAATCTTCAATCATCTAATGACACATTATAGGATGATGGAAGTTGGAATGATGAGTAGCATTCCTCTTTAGATTAACAAGAATCTATTAATGTGTGTCTAAAACTTGGCAAAACAGCTGCATCCATTCTAAACTCTCCCAATGCCATTTTTGGAAGCTGAAAAAGCATAATATATATAGCTGAGATACCTAAAGCTCCCAATCTTTCAAGCAATTACCAACACAATTCTATCCTCGAAAAACGCGCGCTCTAAAGAAAATGGCATAACTTGTAGAAATGCAAGGATATTATCACATATTCCCTGGAGGGGCTAGCAAAATCTTGAACCAGTGAACAATGATTGCTGAATCTGGCTAAAAAATCACATGCATCAACAAAACCCGGTTGGAAGCATTAAATTAGCCCTTACTTAAAGATAATAATTCAGCATATCTGTTAACCCTATGCCCAAATGAAGAAAGAAACCAAAGATAAAACCACCATTAGCTGCTCTAATTTGTACGCTCCCACAACCTGAAAACCCCAGATTACCAAAAGCTGATCCATCAATATTGATCACGTTAAATTTGAGAGTCGCATTACCAGGCCGCGGCCGGCCTCCAGCAAATTGGGAAGGTTCTCTTGGTTTTGACAAGAGTCGATTTCAAACATAGAGATCTCAGTAGTGAAACTTTAAAATTGTATAGGTTTGATGAATACATTTAAGTACTCCTTTATCCATCTAGTAGTTTTATTGATGACAGTAGTAATCACTGGCTTTTCATCATCATTAAAATAATGATAATTTCCAGCTGAACATAACTCTCATAAGTTAAACATAGGAGTACTAATGGAATTTTAAGAATGGAAACTTGATCACCTTTCTTCTAGTAGCCAATCTCCAATTGACCAGTCTGTATATCTTTCAACTGGAAATGCAGTAAAGCTGAAAACCCAAACAGGTCAGCAAAACTCTTCCATACAGCTGAATTAAGCTAATTCTCCTGCAACAAACAAGTGATTGATAGATATATTCGACCCTTGGAGACATTACATATATATATAGAAATATATATCGTTGTTAGTTCTTGCGCTCTGAATGTTTAGGAATAAAGTAAACGTGAGAATTCTATATTTCTGAAATATTTGAGTTTCTTAGTCATTCTTAAAGGTAAGTTTAGTTACAATATTCTCAAATATTGTTTTTAATCATTCTGAGTTGACAAAGTCCGAGATCATATATATGCCTAAAAATCTATGCAGCGCACGCGAAACTCCAAAGTAGTAAAGATCACATGCGACTTAGTTTTGATAGGTACAGATGGCTAGATATGAACTAAACAGCCATAGATCCTGATTCATGCGCCGGCTGACCCTTTTAAAAGGCATTAACTAATGCTAGCTATAGTATAAATATATTTAAACCAAGTTAGCACACTAAAAATAAGATTGGAAACATGCTTTTGTTGTAGATGTGGTAGCCGCAGATCCTTGAGACCCACAAAATTGTACTTGGCTGTATATAGATCTAGTGGGTTTCTTTCGATTTTTGAGCTGGAAACTGAATAACATTTCATTAATCGAGCTGAGAACTAGTGTGTACTTGTCAAGTCCTAAACTAATTATTCTGGGACACATTAATGGCGCCATTGATACGCTTGTTATGGAGGGGACCAAAGCCTGGTTAACTTGATTTTTAAGGAAGCGAGATGGGGTACATCATGACTAGCTTGTATCAACTGCAACCCCATTGTTTCATTGGCAAAAGAAATGTTTGATAGCCGTACCTCTGAATCTTTCATTTGAAATTAACTGGTCCTCATGTATTTTCCTATATATTATATAGTCCCGAAATGGAATTGTGGTCCATCACCCACCCATTTATAGTCAGGACTATGGGGACTGAGCTGATGATTAGTGATTACTTTGTTTGTTGCGCAACCAAAGCACAGCATGCATGCCATGGCATAATGACATATATGGCGGGTGTGCTTTTCTCATTTTGTTGCAGGAGAATAGGAAACTAAGTAGTTTTGAGAGCCACCCAGTGCAATGTGATTTGTCGCAGAGAGGAACACTTTCATTCTTGTCAGTTCAGTGACTCAAGTTGATGGAAGTACCCGTGTTAATGATCCTCCCCATCATATATATGTAGATAGCTTTGAAGTAAGAATGCTTAAAGTGGGTGTTGAGACTCATCATGTGTTTTTGACTCTCATTAAACTTAAAAAGATAGATGTTTGAGGCAATGATGTGGCCCAGGTATTGGACAGTACTCTAGTAATTTCTTTAATATGAATGGTGGCCACGCACGTAGAATATAGACTATATAGCTCTCTCTCTCTCTCTCTCTCTCTCTACACACACACACACACACATATATATATATATGCTTAACTTTTTTTTTTCTTTTATAATCCAGTCGTGCTCAACTAGATGCAACTGCACCACAAGAAATCGAGCAAAGTGATCGATCGTCTTTCTTGCCCACTATTCATCCATATATACCAACCCCGAAGACTCCGACCTTCTTGCTCTTAGCCATGGAGTCCCTTTGCCCACATAAGACAACAGCCAAGAATACCAACCATTTCGCCCAGCCAACATGCACCAACCTTCTTTGTTTCTTCTGTACCTTGATCAATGAGCCAGACCCATCACTTAGAAGAGTGAAAATCTCCAAATTCTTTGAAGAAATGCCACTCAGAGAAGATCCAGAACATATTCTCTCTCTAAGTGGACTCTGGAACATCGCCATGATACAAACCGATGACCCAGAATTCCCGTCTCTTGGCATCTTTGAGTGCATGGCAAAACTAATCCGCAAAGGCATCAACGACCGAGACTGGCTTCTCAAGGACCAGAACATCTACATCCCCTACTATGCAGCGCATATCATCGGCTCCTATACCATGAAAAACGATCAGTTTGCGGAAAATGCAATTAACTCAGGCGTGATATTTCCATTAATGGAGCTTTTGCGAGGTAAGATTACTTGGGTCGAGAAAAGAGTGGCGGTTCGAGCACTTGGCCACCTGGCCAGCCATGAGAAAACTTTTGAAGCCATTGCTGCGCATGAAGTGGAGATCGTGGAATTAACCATGAGGATAGCCTCCACATGCCTCGACGAGGTCTACGATAAGTTCGTTGGCGTGAGAGACTCAAAGAGGTTGAAGTACCACAGTGACCTGCTGACTAGAGGGCTTGGAGGGTTGGAGCTTGAAAACAGAAAGGCAGAAGAATGGGCTAGCCAGCTTCAATGCTGGTCTCTTTTTCTCCTCAACTGCTTTGCATGCAAAGAGAGATGTCTCAGTTTAATATGCAAGAAAGAATTCTTGAAGGATTTGCGTGGAATGTGGGGAGGTTTTGCAATTCGGGCCTCGCCTGGAGGAATAGGACTCATTAGAGCTCTTTGTCAGACAAAAACTGGAAGAAGAAGTGTAGCAGATTTGAAAGAAGTCACAGAGAGTCTTTGCAGCGTTTCAAGATCCTCGGATGACTGTCAGTACACGGCCATTGATTGTCTCTTGCTAATTCTTAAAGACCCAGATACAAGATATAACGTTATAGATATTGCAGCTCCAATTCTTGTTGATCTTGTCGAACTTGGAGATTCTGGAGGAAGACCAAAGCTAGGAGACACAATCACTCAGGCACTCTTACAAGACTATCATAAGATCAAGTATGGTAATTTAAAGTTGAAGAGCAAAAGAGCTGAGAAAGCATTAGGAGAAATATGGGACTTGAAGGTTGAAAGGAAAAAGGAAGAGAAGCTGATGTCCAAACAAGAAATTAGGGAGAGAAAGCTCTTGGTAGGAAAGCTTAAAAGGGATGGAAATGTAGGGTTTTGGTCAGGGGACATTGCAAAGGCTAAGATGCAGTACTCAGAGGCTTTGAATTTGTGTCCAATAAGGATGAGAAAAGAGAGAGTTGTTCTATATAGCAATAGAGCTCAATGCTTCTTACTACTGAGGAACCCAGACGCAGCCATAAGTGACGCAACTCGAGCTGTGTGTCTATCCAGTGCGGTAACTCCTCACTGTAAGAGCCTGTGGAGGAGATCGCAGGCTTACGACATGAAAGGATTGGCTAAAGAGAGCTTGATGGACTGCTTAGCGTTTGTCAGTGACTACCTGAACTTGAAGTCTGGGAAGTACTCCTCCAAGCGTGCAAAGATCCCCTACTATGCGGCACGTGTGATCAACAAGCAGATGAATGCCACGTGGATTTTTGTACCTTCAAAGTTAAAAAAGGCGTCAGAAACAAGAAGGAAAGGTAGAAGAGTTTGAGGAGTACTACCATCAAGCTGACCAACCAGGCAACCATGTGACGAAGAAGAAGATGAAACTCAGGAGATGGAAGATCAAAGAAGGGCGGGCGGCCTCGGTAAGTGATATTTTAGATAGTCTCCGGATTAGGTTGAAAATTGAATGAAAGATCTGACGGGAGAAATATAGTTTTTACCCTTCAAATATTATTTTTACTTTCTCAAACTATAATATATCATCGCTTGCTCCAATTAGCTAGCTAGACGAATAACATGAATTTTATTTAATTCTATGTTACGAACCCATTAGGTATAATTCACTTTTGAAAACTAGCTTATAAGGGAAGGGTGTCTAGGGGCTTATAAACCATCAACCAATCTCATACTTAATTGATGTGAGATCGTGACATTCTGATCATTATGATGATTCATATTGCAACTTTTGAGTTAGTGATTTTTATAGTCGAAAATTACCCAGAGCTTGAAGATGTAAAAACCCATGCTCATTTAAAAATAAATTAATTAATTATGCTCACACCCTTGCTCATTTTATTGCTAATTGATCGGTGATAGAAAATATGATTGGCTCTCCATCTTCAGGTTAAATTGGATCGTAGATTGAAGAGTGGTCAGAATCTACAATAAAATGAATACTCTTATTTCTTCATTGTATAATAAAATTATAAAGGAGTTTAGTAGAAAAGTCGAAAGAGACAAAGTAATGGAAAATCATTAATCAATATAAGATGAAAATAAATCTATTTTTCATCTTCAAAGCTCTTTTTCTTTTTAATATTAAGGTCAATAAATCAAGTGGATCAATTAAAAGTTGTTAATCCTGGCTATTAAAAGTTGAAAAACTTGGGGCCGTGCGATCTCTGATCAAATAGATTTCCAGTTGGGTAAACAAGTTGGAGAAGTGCTACTAGCCTACCATGGTCGGGCTGTCTGAAGTTTTAGACAATGACATGGTTGCGTGAAAAGTGGCATTATTGATCCAGCAATATATATATATATATATATGACTACGCTCATAGTCTTCTTTGGATTCTTCAGATCATTACGATTAAAAACCATTAATCTATAAAGAGTATAAAACCTACAAGACTCCGCCAAATCCACGGGATAATCTTGCTTTAGACCCAAATTAGATTTGATGGATGTCGCAATCCCACCTAACACACTAAATTGTGCTTTTACGTAAGCCATAAAACATAAATATAAAGGAATAATGAAACATCTGATAGGGAAATATATATTTATATGTTTTTAAAAAGATAAGTGTGGTTCGACCAGGCAGCATCACTCTAGGGTCCTCCGCCTGACTGTACATGGGCTGGATTATTGACGATATGTGGAACCCTCCAAAATCTATGTATTGTTTGGACACCACATTACAGCTCAGCTCATGAACAGACTTTGAGATAATTAAGTGGGAGTCTTTAAAGTAAAACTATAAATAAATCAAATAATTGACACACACAATCTTGAATAAGAGAATACGTAGTAAAATCCCTTAAATAAAAAACTCCACCATAAATGGAAACAATTAATAATCCATCTCCTGGATTGCATACATCTTATAAAAGGCTAGTGTACATACATATAATATATATATATATATAAAATGAGTGCGCGTGCAGTATATATATTTTGCCAAGTAAATTTCACTGTCTTATAACCGTTTTATGTGGGTAGTGAAGCAGGCTAGTGAAATATTTTTAACACAATATATAATAGTTATCCCTGTTGAACTGAATCATGCAAGGCAAATTTATTTCCATCTATAAATATTGGAAGGGGGATAGCACATTTTAATGTACAACATGAAATTTTTACCGATCCTACAAGCCGGTGTGAATTTGGAGATATCTCGCCTCAGATTTACCCAGGTCTTCCTCCACGGGGTCAAGATAACACTGCCATCTGTGCCAGAAAACACTACACTGCCTAAAATAAATAGCCGTTTCCTCGTAAAGTTTTGCTGCATCAAAAACCCAGGCCAAGTTTGCAAAGTAAGAATATAGTCCATTCATACATCCCATAAAGATCTGTGCCCATGAAATAACAATAAGAATTACACCCCACAAAGATGAGATCACTACATTGTATTTTTACTTTAGCAAGTCGCTAAAAAATGAGGTGCAGTTAATGTATGGTCAATGACATGTCAAACAAGTTTATTTCTTACCAACCTACACGTAAGAGGAGATTCAATTACTTCAAAATATTCCTTCATTACCGTAAATATTAATTGTGGCATTTAGCTGCAGGGAAACTTTTAATATGATTTTCCTCATCATTTATTCAATATTTTCAACCTTCTGGATCAAGCCATTTTACGTTCTCTTAAAAACATTGTAACTTGCTAGGAAACTGGATTTTAAAATGTCATGGAAGTGCGACTAAAACATAGACGTCCATTTAATGCCCCATGCCACATTTATGAGGCATAATGATGTAGTAAGTTAACTCACCTCTTCGAGACTGATAGTTCAATCATCATAGGAGCTTAATGCAGCAACAACTGATCCTGTTGTCGGAAAAGTTGAAGTCACATCTGGGTCTTTCCAGGATGTTGTTACTTTGAGAGACGGATACAACCACCTTTTCACAGAGTCCACAAAGGAGTTTGGATCAGAGTTTAGAATGGCTTCCCAATCCACTTGTAAACCTTGAGGTATCTTTCCAGTAAACTCCATGTTAGCAGCAAGAAGTAGTCCAAGCATCACCACCAACCCAACAACAGCAGAACCCCTTGATAGTGGCATAAAGTTGTACCTGAAAAAACAATGCTAGTTTATACGGACCTATGGTTTGTCTGAATTACAAAAGCACTTCTGTGCACTGAATTCCCATCTTACCAGTAATATGTCATCCTTAAGATTGCATCTCTCACATTTCCAAGCACGTTGAAATCAGTGGAACCATAATTCTCGCCACAATAAGCATTGCATATAGCCTGCCAATCCATAGTCGGCACATGCAAATGTTACAATCATCCAGTATAGTGGAAAAATAAATTAAAGTCCCCAAACCACCAATGGATGCAGAGCAAGCAACCATGAAGATGCAAGATTTACAGTGGAATTTACAAAAAAAAGGAACGAAAATATAGAATCCAATACCATATGCATGAGGATCAAAGGAGAAGTCATCTATAGTTACCCCTCCATAGTGGTCTAGTTGCATCCAACAGCCTCACCATGAAAGAAAATATAGGTCTAGAATAATCTTGCTAGGCAGCTTAAGGCCAGGCAAGGTGTTGGGATCTTTGACACTAAAGGCTCTAAGTCACCTAGGGTTAAGTGCAAAGTGCAATTACGTGCAAAGCATAGCTTAGCCCAGGTTTAAGTGCAAAGTACACCTTGGAGAAATGAGAATTAAATGCAGTAAAAAAGAAACTAAATAAGATTGCAACTTGTCAGTATGCAACAATACAAACAAATTAGATTAACATACACAACATCAAATTCAACAATTCAAGCTCTTAGCTTCACCATATATATTCAGGACCAAAATGTTTTGATAAATTTTCTACCAGGGGAGTTACAAATTTCCAAGTCAAACCTAATAACAAAGCAAAAAGGTGAAGTGCAGAATTAAGGATATCCAATTATGAAACCGTCCTTGCATTTGCTTATGGATCTTATTTCAAATATCTATCATCTAAAAGTTGAGGAGCAACATAATGCTAACATTATTGCATACCAAGGTATTACGGTAAGATTGAATTGTTTTTTTTTTTTTTGCTAAGTGGTAAGATTGAATTTTATACACAGCTCCAAGACCAATGTAACTTATGAGACTTTGAATATTACGAGCTTAGCAAGAATGCACGCTTTTGTACTTTGGCTGTGGTTCATAGAAGGTGCTTTCCCTAAGGCACTCAACATGCAATGTGAGTGTTGCTGCATTTCAGGCTTAAGGCATGCCTACACAAACATGTACTTGGCATTGCCTGGGATACACCACATTGAGCACGCCTAGCCACCCTTGCAGTAAGTTCTTTACTACTTGGTTATGATTTATGAACACATACTGTAGGTTTACTTGTGTCATTGGTGTCTTTTTCAGATAAGGAACTCAATAAGCATGTCTTAAGCCTGTGAAAGACAGTGTCTAAAGAATAAAAAACCAAAAAAGATAAAAAAAACTGAAGTCATCTACTAAAATTGAAGTGTTAATAGATCTTTGCCTACACAGATTAAGCAACACCTAGTCACCTACTTAATTGTTTTAGTAGTGTACTCAGTATTGCACATGAAGCACAAGTAGTTCTGAGAGTTACAATATAATAACACAAGAAGTATGAAATCCCCAGGAACAAGCAGTTGCTCAGCATGAAATCACCAGGAAAAATCAACACAATTAGAAGTTTGAGACCTAGGTTTCCAGACACAACACAAACACACGGTTTTGATACATGGATATGCGAAATCTAGAATGACATACTTCCCATGCCGCTTTCATTTCTGCATCAAATTCATCCCATCTAGAAGGTGTACAGGGTGTTCTGATTGCAAAGTCAAATCCTTGTTCTCCTCTAGAAACATTAATTGATGTTAGAAACTAAAAGAACGTTGTTACCTATTATGGGAAAATGAAGGAAAAAAAGAATGCAAGTGAAAAGGAAACAAGGAAAATAAGGAAAGGCAAGCAACAATACTGAAATGTAATATACGTTTTTACTAGGGTAATCCTTGTCCCTTCAAGCCGCTTCCTGAAACAAGTATAAATCATCAAAAACTAGAAATTATAAGAAAGTATGAATGCCAAGGATATAAATTTTATTTACAGTGAATGATTACCCCTCAAAGGCAGTACTGTTACACCAAGTAGCCAACCAGAAGTCCTCACCCACAATTCTGTAAAGATCGGAGCAGGATCTCACATGGATAATCTGCATATGTGTGTTTTAGCTCCTCTATTGAGATTTCAACAAATAAAAGCAGATATCTGAATAATGTTATCACGCAGAATTATATCCTACTGCATTTAGTCCGTATTGGATATTTCTTACCACTAGGTCAAGATGCCTATGGATTATATGGATTTTGTCAGTTACGAGATCTTCAAAATATAATTGAAGTTAATGGTTAAAAAGTCCAACACTCTACCGCGATATAAACCCAAAACCAGATATAGTAGTAAATAAGGATTGGGGAGGTCTTCTCGTCGTATAAAAGGCGCACAGCTCTAAATGAGGCTCATACTACAGAGCAAGCAAAGAAAACGTAAAAGCACGCATTAGCTAGGCTGTTTTACAATAAGGAGCGCATTAATGCTCCTTACTGAAAATTCAAGGAAAGCCTTCGTCGATATGAGAAACATTCACTCAAGCACCCAACCTATACAAGGTGCTGGGCTAAAAAGCCGACCTTACCCAACAAGCACCTAACTACAAAAGAAGGTCAATGAGGGATAATAAGTACAGTTGCTTGTTTCCACTCAACAAGCACCTACCTACAAAAGAAATTCAATGAGGGACACTAAAATTGCTCTCAGTGAGAGCCTCTCACTCACACCATCTACGAGAACGTGGGGTCATCTCTCTTTCTGGCCGGCATATGATTCACCTTAAAGGCGGAGAAGGGGAAGAGCAACAGGCTAAACATGAGTATCAACGGTAGAATGCTTGACCCAAAAATAGTCTAAAGATGATGACTGGGGGTACAGTTTTAGAACAAGGTCTATTTTGACCTCTAAACACCAATGATTTATCACATTAACTATCAAATAAAATCTTAGATTATTCACAACACAAATAATACATAGCAGACAAAAAGCAGAGCAGCCTTTTTTTCTGATAAGTAGACAAAAAGCAGAGCAACTTGATTGAAGAAAGAGATCGAATTACCAAACCTTTCTAATAGTGTAACATAAGAAAATATCTAATAGAGTGGAAAATGCTAGAGAAAGACAAAATTTTATATCCCACATAACAGTGCAGAGTAATCAGTCAGAGAAGATCAAAGAATTGAGAGTGCTATTTGGAAATGGAGGAAAATGTCGGATCTATCTCATAAACTTGATAGAAATAAAGCTTCTAGTAAGTCAACATAGAGTTGATTTAAAAAATCTCAGAGCTATCTCATAAACTCGATAGAAATAAAGCTTCTAGTAAGCCTACATATAGTTGGTTTCAAGTTTCAAAGAGGACAGATACACCCACAGGGTTTTTTTTTAAGGGATGTGAATAGTGTATGAACAGTAAAAAACTTTGCCCACTGTGCAACAATCCCATAAAAAAACCCAGTGCCCCACTCATTATCTGATTTCAATATTCATGGCTCTTTTCTCACCACTGTGATAACTAATAAGAAACAATTAATAGCTCTTCTTTCGCAGGATTTACCTTCTTAATAGGTGTAACACATTTTAGAATTTCCAAAAATGTTAACTTTCTAAAAAGGGAGCATCCCAAACATAACTCGGTTAAAGGGTATTTAAAGAAGTCATAACTTTATTTTTTCAATTTCATTGGTGAGATGTGGGCTTAGATACCTCTATCATCTAGGCCACTGCTATCATCATCTTATTGATAAGAATAATAGCATAACAAGGAGAATATCCTTGGATTACAATTAAAATGTCCACAACACGAGACATAACCTTATGGTATGCAATTGGCAATTAAACAATAACAAAACATGTGAATGGGGATAGAAAAGTGTATAATCTCATTTACAATCTCTGTTAAGAAGGAACTTAGTGAAATTTGAAATAATAGAGTAAAGCCCTTGTGGCAGTGTGGAAAAGCAGAGAAGACAAAACTAGATTCAAAATGACTACTAAAAGAACTCACATCTTCCAGTTTCCCATCTTTGGATAGATCAATAACCTCATCCGCCTTGTTGTACACATACGATTTATCCATTATGATGGTCTTTGCAACATCTAATGTTCTGCGGCATCAACAAATAATGAGGATTGTAAACACTTCTGTACGAGAAACAGACCATAATAGGCTTTTACCTTTCATAATTTGGGAAGTAGCGAACAACTTTTGCTTGTCCGAGAATCAATGGTGTGTGAGAGCCAAATCCAGAATTGAACTCTTCACTGAGTTGCAGAGAATTACAAAACCAAAAAAAAACCACCACAAGAAAAATATGAGTTCATTTTTTAATTATTCATCCAAAAACTATCATTTTTAAGAAAGATTATAAGTTTTATCCAAACAATAGCAACCAAACTCTGGGGGATGATGAGCAATAGTTATGATGTTTTTTTGGGGGAACTAAAGAACAGAAGTTGTTTGAATTATATACACAATATTTACACAAAAAATCTATGCAATCCAAATAACGAACATTGATTGATAAAGTTAAGACATGCACCTATGCCTGGACATTTTTCAATCCAACCTGAACAAAAACTATTGCAGCTCAAGGAAAATCAGTTAAGTTTCATCTGTAATTTGTCTTATAATGCTCATTTTCCATAAACTAGTTAATATTTATTTGTCTCATAATTTAGCTTCAAGTTAACTGACCTCATTTGACATAACTACTTAATCTTGTAATCAAACGATAAAAGGTTTGAACATGCAAAAGATAATGAACAGAATAACACAAATCTATAGAGAAATAATAAAATTTAGAAACAGAAAGACAACCAATTGAGCCCAAATAAGGCATTCTACTTTACTTGCATGACGAAGAAATACCTAAATGCCTTACTTGCATGAAGATGAAATACCTTAATTACCCAGAAAAGAGGAATACCTTAATTTGTTAATCCACACAACTGGGTCACAAGGTTCAGAAACCTGTCTCCATTTGACAGCCAATGAATAGACATCTAGCCATGACATAACAGAGCGGCCCCATGATCTATCTTCTGCAATCCCGTATGAAGTTGATGTCTCTGAGGAACTGCTCGTACTACAACCAGCACCACCTCTATTGTGGCTAGGGGTGTTAATTCTTTCCCTTCTCCGGGCTCTCTTCCCATGCTTTGATGTACTTTTATTGGAATGTTTCCATTCCATTTGCAATGAACGCCAAGCTTTGGAAACCTTCTGTGCAATTTCAATAGCAGCCAATCCTGCCATGCGATGCTGGTACATAATAAAATATGAACATTAATAGTGCATTCAACACAAATGGCAAAATTAATTATAGCATACATATTGGATAACCAGTCAGAATTTTGAAGGGAAAAGTCAGGAAAAAATGCTTCAAGCTACATAAATGCAGAGTTTATATCTAGAGTTGACACAGTACAGTTGATTGATAAAGTTAAAACTAAATCAAACTACGGTATAAGACAATGCTAAAAAATTTATCTTGTGCAGAATGAAGTCCACTTTAATAGGTCTACATCAATGAAGAATGTGAAAAATATCATTACATTCGTCCATGATGAAGACAATGTGAGCTCCATATTTAAACAACTTGGTTTGAATTAAAAAGCTAAGCCAAAATCTGAGAACGTTATGCTTCATGCATATGCCTCATTTTATCTCCCGAATTTATAGTTTAGCTGGTAATTGTTATATAAAACTAGGTATAGTTATAGGCTGCATAATTCTGACTCAAGCAACTAAATTAAAGATTATGTAGATGTAAGGCTGTATCATTGCTTTGCTTTCATTTCACAGTATCGGATATGTGAAAGAGTCCGAGAGGCCATTAACAGTGGATGAGCATCAGCTTCAACTGAGTATAGGCATTTAGGACACTTCGAAAAAAATAGTTTCTACAAAAAAAATGTCATTTTCAGCAAGACAATGTATACGGGGTGACAATAACCCTTTTAATTATTGGATCAAAAGATCACCAAATTAGTAGAAAAATAGAAAGAACCATTACGAAGCCCAACTAATGAAGATCAACTTCAAACTTATTATTGATTTAAATCACCTGACGCCTGTTTGGTAAGAAACCGGGACAATCATATTGGATTTTGCTGCCAATAGTATCAGCAACCTGTAGGAGAGCAGTCTTCTGTTTTGTAACAGAAAAATCTTGCTTTCTAAGCTTACCCTTCTTCAATGACTCACGTAGGGGAGGTTGCCTGAAAACCTTTTCACATACATTCTTGGGGTGCAATCTTTTGCACCAATACTCCTGATAAAAAATACCATTTAGAAAAATGATAAAAGCAAACTTGGAATAAATTTCAAGATAAACCAGAAAGTATGCAACAGGAAGCAATTTTTTAACAGGTAAACCAGAAGTACGAAACTATTCTTCAATACATTTTGTAAAGTTTGCACTGTAATCCAACCTTTAACATATAAACATAACAGAATCTCACCTCAACAAACATTTGCATATTACAATGTTTAAGTGCATGCTGAAGCTTTGGAAAAGCAATAAAATTCAATTGGTAAATTGCTACATCTTTTCAATATCTTAAGAAGGCACTTATCAGGTGTTGCTGGCTCCAATCTCGGATGCAAAGCCATAACATGCTCATAGAACTTTTGAAATATATGAAATCTAGTAATAGAGAACTATACAAAACTAAGTCACTGTCGAAAGGCTATGTTTCAAATTTCAGGGCATCTACATTTTGCTGTCTGGAAACCATGCATGCAAATGGGAATGGCCGTATTCATCACAATGATGTACTTACCCACCAAGCCAAGCAAAGCTACACAGGTCATTGAAAGCTACCTCTGTGCTGGCAAAGCTTAAACAGTGACAAAAGGAAGTCTTATAAAAATCTAATAAATATATGATAATAAGCCACAGAAGCTCTTAGGCCCCATTTGGATTGCAAGATGGTCTCATCTCATCCCATCTCATCTCAACATCCAAACACCACAAACACAAACACTTTTCAATTTCAAATCTTCAACTTTTTCATCTAAACATTACAACTTTCCCAAACCAAACAAAACACAAAGAAAAATTCAACCTTTTCAAATCCCAAAACAAAAATTATATTCTAACAATATTTTAACTTTATAATATTTTTATTCAACTTTTTCTCTCTCCTTTCCCAAAACCTCATAAAACATTTTAACTCAAACTATTTCACTACTATTTACAAATTTATCATCTCATCTCAACATCCAAACGAGGCCAGCTTCCCAAAGCAAGTGTTAGGAAAATTTTGCCTCCACTGATCCAATCCCCCGCAACATGTTCCCATAAAATGGAACACAAGTTTTGAAACCAAAAATAAACCAGGGTTTTTGTCATGACCTCAAAAATATAACTTCTCCTATTATCTTTAATGGAACCCTATTTGATTAACATTGCATTAAATTTATTCAAGGCCTTTAGAGCTTGTCATCACTTAACACCTATAAGACCTCTTTCCCAGAATTGATTTCACAACAAACATCATAGGACTTGATTCTGAACTATGACTTAGTTACTTAAATTTGCTCGAAATAGAAGAACAAAGCACAGCTTCCCCTTGTCGTTGCTATTATACTTTCATTTCACTGCTCTCACACTTCAGATTCATACTCAAAGCTGTTTATAAGTAAGCAATATGCACCTTAGTTCTTACCAACTGCTCGCACAATCTACTTTTTTCAGATATAACATAGTTGCCAAAATGCCCTAGCACACCTGGGCAATGATTCTACTTGGTGCACATGACATACATAACACTTTAAAGAGGTCATTACTACTTCAAACAACAAATATGTCAACAAATTAAAAATTATAAAGTTGAGAAGAAGGCATTGCAGTAAAGTGATCTAAAGCAAGAAGTGATAGACCCACAGAAATGAAAAGCATCAACAGAGAGGAGTATAATTTAAAAAATATACATTACCTTAAAAAGTGGGTCAATATCTCCATCATTGTCAAACCAGCAAAACTCACTGTTGATTTTAGAGGCTGTGTACAAAGCAATCTCTTTCTGCAAAAGAATAAGTGTGATACATTTTATAAATCATTGGAAAAACCAGGGTTGGCAATGAATACGTACATACAAAACAAACCTGATAAAAGGCCAGACATTGAAGCACAAATTTCTCCATTGAGTCTAATTCCAAATCAAGAGCAGCATCATAGTCTTTGACCTATGAGCATCATTGTAAAACTTAGCATTCTAAAGCAAAACAACAAGAAACAAGCAACTCCAGATTAAAACAAAATATAAAAAACTCTTTGATACCGCCTCTCTATATTCTCCAACTGCATGATGACAGGATGCTCGTAAATACAGACTCTCTATGTTATCGTTCTCAATGCTCAAAGCAGTTGACAAATCTTTGATTGCCTTCCTGCAATATTAAATTCAGGCATTTAACCACCAAAAGAAAGAAGGTGCAACTTCCAATGAAGAAATAAACATTGAAAAAATATAAAGTAAAACTAAAAAGTAGAATCTAACGTTGACCAATCAGTTCTACTTTAAGCATAAGTAGCAGTCTATTATTATAAGTTTGGATGGGAAATTCTGAAGCACATTGGAAACTTTTTCATCATTAGATTCAATGAAGTCTGGAAATGGTTATCCCATTGCATTTATTAAGTGGATTGTTACATTTCTTATTAGTTATTACATTTTTACTCTCTCCTCTGCAACATTTTTTCTGCTAATGTTCACAGGTTCTCTTATTATTTCATTCCGTAAATGAATTAACATAACTAGGACAGAAAAACCCCTTTCGTTTATGAGCATTAATGCAATTGCAAGAAGGTATAAGCTGTGCCAATGAACCTATATTAAAGAGCACCATAATTTATGAAAAAAGGGCCCCAACAAAGTTTAAAACAATAAAAAAGGAGCTTTGGGGAGGTGGGGGCCTTTTTTACAAGTAATCAGAAATATTATTAAATAATGCAAAATTCATAGCCTAAATCATAGAGATTATACAAAAGAAACACCTAATTAGGAACTGGAGGGGATGGGATGGCCTTTAAGGTGGTGAGATATGACCCGACTCTTGAAAGAGCTGAAAACGGAAACAATGATTTGGTTTCCATATTGTTTCCATCTATCATAAAAATGTAATGAATAAAGAAAATATCAAGCCAAATCTGAGCTAATACTCCAAAAACATTAGTTAATTCTACAACTGCAGCCTATCTAAATTATTATAAACCACAATAATTACTCCCTCATAGGCAATTCGAGATGCATTCACCAACCTCTTATACTCAATTCAAGGTATTGCAAGAAATTATTCCAAAACCAGGTCATTCGAAACAAGGCTCAAGTCCCATACTTTTTTTATATGTAAAAGAAGTTTTATTACTAAAGTTGAGAATAGGCAAAGCCCAAGTACGCAGGATGTATACAAGAAGAGACACTTAGTCAAGCACTAGAAATAGATACAAGAAAAATCTTGAATGCTCAGTGTGTTCAAATTCCATACTTTTGTGGGGATTGACTTTGATATCATTTGTAGCAGCCAAAGAAAAACCCAAACCACATTTTGACTTATACTCCAGAAGGACTAGTCAAGATTACCATTAAAGCCTATTGCAATTATTATAAAACACAACCTCTCATTCCTAGGTAATGTGAGATCTCATTGACACCTCCTATACTCAATTCAGATTATTACAAGAAATTATTCCAAAATCAGACGCTTCGCTGATTAAATCTTCAACTCAATCAGAATAGCAATCACAAAGAGCCTTGGAAAGGAGTTAATCCCCATGATTCACCATTACCTACTGCCACACATGCTCAATGCTTTCTTCCAGTATCAATGATCATCCATAATATCATGAGAACTCTCTCAAGAGTTAATAATAATACCAATAGATAATGAAAACTTGCAATAGTCATGTAAAACGTGGATGGAACATACCTGTGCTCTCCCATACCATGGAGCAATATCCCACGCAAATGATAGGCTCTTGCAAACCTATTCAAGAAAGTATTAAGATTATCGAGTATCATTACAATATAAGCCCCAGTAGTGAGCATCCCATTATAATCAGGTGTCAGAAATTTGGCATTAGATATTGACAACATAGATGACATGTTACAGGTAAACAACGCTAACCTGCCATCAATTTCTAGAACTTGCTGAAGGCATTCCAAAGCCTTTTTTGGGTTTGCTAGATCTTGATAGAGCTGCAACAAATCACAAATCCACAACAGTAAACTTGTTAGCAGCTATTCAGAGCTACTTGATGACTGCGAGGGATGTAACAGACTATATGAGAAGCACCAAAGATGCAACCAGGGATACATTAGCGCTAAATAAGATGATCTAGGCACAATGTTAGTTGAATAAGAACAAGTACGTCCACAAGTGAGGTGGACAGACACCAAAGGAACAGGGATTTTAGCTCCATATCAGACAAAAAGGCATAGCTTCCCAAGTTGTTTAATTATTTAAACGACCCAATCCCATTCTATCCTTCCAAAAAGTCCTGTACAGTTCCAGGCAAACCTACCAAACTTAAAATAAGACGAGTCTAAGATACCATAGCTCA
Organism: Juglans mandshurica; assembly: GCA_022457165.1. Lineage (NCBI taxonomy): Eukaryota > Viridiplantae > Streptophyta > Magnoliopsida > Fagales > Juglandaceae > Juglans > Juglans mandshurica. Next base: position 51,370,087 of record CM039619.1, read on the forward strand.
ACAATGTAAGCTGGTGATTCACCGACTGCCCATCTCATCAGTATATGCAGAGCATCAGTTACGAAAAAGTCACCAGTCTGCAAAGATATCGAAAAGCAAAACCATACTCCACGATGCAGTCTAATCATCAGTGAACCAGAAAAGGTGCAGCATGAAGCTATTGCCTCTACAACAAAATCTTACAATGCCAGAGTCCTCGCCTGAAGAATGTCCTATTATCAAGAAAAACAATTGGACATCTTAAATGTATAGAGATTCTGTCTTAGGGACCACATAGCTTAGGAGGATTAACTTAAGCCATTATCTTATTTCTTGTTTTTTCTTTCTCCGCAACAATCATGTTCCTTGGATCCTTGACACAAACTAAAGCATACAATCCAGAAGTTTTCTCAGTTGCTAAGCATAGTTCTGCTTCTTCTGTAAGGAAGACTTGTTTCTCATGTGATCACTAATGCTAGATGATCGCATTCCATTGACGATCATCTATTTCAAAATTTAGTACTATTCAACGGCAAACTCCACATTTGATAATTTTGACAGGTGAAGATTTACTGACACAGGAATACCGGTTGATCCAAGTCCAAGTCCAAGTCCAGGCTTCACTGGTTTCTTTTTCCAAAAGACCTTAAGGAGATATTATAGCATGTGCTTCTATGCTTCAGAAACTTCTTCGTGCACTTTCAGGTGAAGACCATGATATTATCTTCTTCTTTTTATTGGCACCGGGTGTCCGAACAAACTCCCGACCAATCGCGGGGGTGCATTGGCCCTCGGCAAGGAGTTTCCCGCAAGTGCATCTCAGGAAATTCAAGGGGAAGTTCCACCCCTAGAAACTGTTTGCACCCAAGAAGTTTCGAACCTTCGACCTCGAGGGAGCATACCACCAAGACCAAGGCCTTTACCACTTACATGTATCTTTTTATGAATTAAATTTGTACCCCTTAGATATTCTAGCTATTGTTCATATAAGGAACTATTTTTTTATAATACTTATTTAAAGTATAAAGTAGAGACATCATGGCGCAGGCTAAAACCAAGCGATACACCTCACAATGAAGGGTGCAATCAAAGGGAATAATTAGATTACAGAGAGAAATTTGCAGTCTTTATAAGCTCCATGACTGGCTGCTTTTACTGTAAATGTTGCAACTGGACATGGGTATAGACATTACTTTGACGTGAAGCATGTCTTTCTTGGTGGCTAAATAGATATCTTGAATCTCTCCGGGTAAAACATAGTAGTAGCTCGTGGATACCTGGGTGAGATGAGCCCATGCCTCAAGGAAGTTCTGATCCAGTTGAATTGATTTCATATGTGCCTCCTCAGCCTTTGTATATTCACCAATTGAAGATAATGCCAAACCCTATGAAAGTCAATATTTCCTTAGTTAACAGTTAAAAAAAAGGTGAAATTCCTAAAAGGCATGAGCATCTGCTGAACAACAATGGCAAGAATAACATTTTGAGGACTCACCAAATATGTGTGTGCAGATGCATTATCCTTGTCAAGATTCACACACGTAGATAGGTCTTCCACAGCAGCATAGAAATTCTTAAACTTAAAACTAACAATTCCTGCAATTGAAAAGTTGTATGCCGCAGAACTCTTACTACCTGGTTTTTTATACAACTTACTCTACCGACATTACATAAATACGTAATACATTTACAGATATATAAATATAAAGGCAGCTGCGCTGATGTCTCAGCATACTACAATGAGACATTTACTTTATAAGTTTATGAAAAACAACTACCATATTAATCGTTAAATGTCTGGACATTAATATTTGGCCACTCATACTATCAAGCTAGATAGACATCTGTCTTTGAAAACTCAACCATGAGTAACTATCAGAAGATGCAGCCAAGAGACAGCATTAAGTGCTTTCAATATAGTCTCTGGCATACAATGGAAAGAGCTAGGTACAAGCAAGTTACCCCTTTCATGTAATATATCTGCTGAGTTTGGTTCAAACTCTAATGCATTTGTCAAGTCGTCAATAGCCTGGCATCAAGAGGAAATTAAATAGTGCGTATAAGACTATGTATTCTGAACATGCAACAGCAACCCGTAAAAAATTCAAATATATATTTTAATATAAACAAATAAACTGCTCTGTTACAAAAGAATAACTTTGGTATTGCACACCTCCTACTAGTTTTCTATGGCATTATTTTCGCCCAAAAATTGTTAAGCTTTAGGTCTGGTTTGGATAGAGAGATGCTTCCATCTCAGCCCATCTCAATATCCAAACACCACAAACACAAACGTTTTTCAATTTCAAATCTTCAACTTTTTAATCTAATCATTACCTAATTATTACAACTTTCCCAAACTTCTAAACAAACACAAAAAATAATTCAGTTTTTTCGAATCCTTAACCAAAAATAATACTAAAAAATTACATTCTAACAATATTTTAACTTTATAATATTTTTATTCAACTTTTTCTCTCTCCTTTCCCAAAACATTTTAACTCGAGCCATTTCTAACTCATCTCATCTCAACTCAAATATCTCACTACTATTTACAAACCATCTCATCTCAACTCACTATCCAAATCAGGCCTTAATATGTGAAAACTAATATGCTATGCATAGATAGAACCCAAGCCTATATCTATAGATAGGTAAGTTACATCTAGGAAACTTTAACTAGCATGATTTATCACATGAAAATTCTTAAAATAAAGATCAGCAAATATCGAAAAAGACAGCAGAAAAAGACAATCAATCAGTTACAAAGACGATGAGATTTAACATATAGGATGAACCACTCTCACCTCAACAGATTCACCTAATGCAGCTCGAGCTTGCCCTCTCCGTTTCCAGGCCTCACCAGCAGATGGATTTGATTGTATAGCCTAAGATATAAACCGTAAAAATTACTCAGATATAAATGCCGTAACATTTTTACTACAACAGTCAGATTTGAAATATTCAAGTACCTTTGTAAAATCAGCAATGGCAGCTTCCAGTTCTCGTTGGAATGCATGCGCTGTTCCTCTTCCTATTAGTGCCTCAGGATACGTAGGATCCTCTTTTAGTATCTGTGAATATAATATTAGCAAACGGCATTTTTTATAAAACTTGATAATTAGTCCTATCATACCCACCCCCACACCCCTAAGCCCACCAAAATGATATCCCAATACAATCATCACGTTGACTCAGACGGTCGAAGTTTTACCTGATCAAAGATTGAAATAGCTTGAGCATATTTCCCTTCATTAACCTGAAAAAAATATAATATTCAACAGAAGACATGCTTTAAAATGCTTACAATACAGTACAAACAATACCTTCAATGATATTAAGAAACTAAAATCGTTACCAAGTGATGGTGATAAAATAAAAATACCTGTGCTATGCCCCTCGACAGTCGAAAATCTACACTTATTGATTTGGTCTTTGAAATCCTAGCAACACAGAACTTTTTATTTCTCTTGGCATCCTCAATTATTTCATTAGGAATGTCCGATTTAAAACTCAACTTGCGGCGAGTATCAATTGTATTGCTTGAGCTGTTGCAAACCGTAGATAATTTACTGCATGGCTCAGATGTATCACTTAAGTCACTACATGAATCAGATTCATAGCTCAATTTATCAACAATATCATGATTCCCATTCATTTCGCTCTCAGAATTAGTATTCTCCTGTGCTTTATCACAAAGGCCATTGCATGAATCAATGCTATCCCTAGACTCAATGTGGATTTCGGATTTATCCTTTGATGTACTGAAAAATTTAGATTCATCGCTCAAAATATCTGAATTCTTATTAGTCTCAATTGATTGACCATTAGTATGAGGTCCTGATCCCGATAGAGACATTGATGACCTAGACTCCATCACATTGTTTTCATGTGTACTATTTATGTCTTGTTTTGCAATCCTCAGAAGCTCTTCCAGTTCTAACAATTGTTTCAGATCTGCAGACTGACGCATAGCTTGTTCATAGCCTTTCTCCCAAACCAAAAGAGCATCCTCTCTCCTTCCCAAGGCAGAAAATGCACGACCTAGAATAAAAAACACTAGACTCAGTCCACAAGAAAAGACATGAATCCCAAATATTAGACTACTGCATTTTATAGTTTTTGGTGCAAATGAACAAGATATTTCAAGAGTCCATAACAAGAAACATTTCCAACTTTCAACTTGCTTCTTATGGTAAATCCTTTTTTAGTAGCATGGATCATAGATGTAAACTCACCTGAATTTTTATTAGGCAAAAGGACTTGTAAGAAGACACATCTCTGATTTAAGCAGGCTACAAACATTATTTGCAACAATAGGCAAATTCATCATCATGTTAATGTTTTATCTTTTTCAAACCAAGACCGATCAATATGCGAATGGATTTGGACACCTCTCCTAGAATAGTTTTCAGTGCAAAATGAAATTCCTAGGATACATACATGCATACATACATACATACATATATATATATATAAGTAATTCAAGAAATATAAATATTGGATGGGATTCTATTGATTTTAGTACTTGTCAAAAAAAAATTGATTTAGTAATAAACGAAAATAGATAGGATTTATTATGTATCACAATTTCATCGATACATAATTCGTGTTAATGAGGTGCCATTCTTTGGTTTCAAAACTCACAACGAGTCTAAAAAAAAAGATATATTAAACCCAAACATTTCTCATCCAAGCACCGTATCAATTATCCACGTTCACTATGAAACTGATCCCAAATGCAAATACCTAAGTCATTAGTAATGTTCTTAACTACGTACCACGATGAATAAAATGAAAAAAAAAAAATTAGCTAAAACGTCACATACTGAAAATCTTCATTAGGGTAAAACTTGAGGTCTAACCGACAATAATTAATTGCAACCATCTAAAACGAGCGAAATCAGAGTGTAATCTGAGAATTGAGCGAAGAATGACCTTTGAGGATGTGAGCTTGAAGAAGCGTAGGGTCGAGCTGAAGCGCCTTGTCGCAGTCCTTAATCACGTGCTTGTGTAGCTCCAATTGGCTGTAACAGAAGGCTCTATTGCTGAAATACCAACATGCAGAGTTCAAAATCAAAATCACTCACCGAATTCTTTATCAAAAGGAAATCAATCAGAGTAAAATGAAGATCGGTTGGGGCTCGGAATATAGACAAGTGCGGTTGCACGGACCAGATGTCTTGGATGGCGCAAGACTGGGAGAGGAGCGAGTCGAGGATTCGAATAGCTTTCGACCAGTCCCGGGAGCTGCAGAGCTTGGCGAGCTCGACTCGCTCGGAGATAGCTAAGGCCATGAATTGACACGGACGACTTGAGTTGCGCGGATCGGAAGGAAGCACAAATGTGTTGGGGGTTCCTTTCTTCCTTTCAACGGTTTCAAGTCCGAGTAGGGGTGAATTTACTTAAAGAGGCGGAGAGGGGCAAAACTGGGAAATGAGGTGAAGAAAGGGAAATTGTGAGAGAGGCGGTGGATGTGGCTGTACGTGGGCGTTGCACGTGTGGTCAAGCTTGAACTTTGATTGGTTATACACTTCGATCAATCTGGTGAGGTCCTCTTATTTTCACACCGTGTTCCACGAAGGCCCAAGCGTTAGCTGGCCCGGACGGTCCTCACTGACAGCGCGAGATAGTTTTTACACATGGTCGTTACTTCGTACTTTTTGTACCATAAGTGCCGATCTTGCCAGTTATGCCTACTACATTTTTTAAAAAAAAATAAAAATTATATATATTAATCAAAACAAAAATACAAAGTTACAAACAGCGCAAGAGATATCCAAGTTATCCAACTATCATTATAATTCAGTCGAACATAAAATTGAAAAAAAAAATACACATAAAAAACGATTATAATTAGATGATCAGTGCAAGGTCGAAATTATGAGTAATGTTATATGCAGTCGTAGAGTGTACAAGTGTTGTGCAGTCACTTTGAAAAATAGTAGAGTCCACTATTAAAAAATTAATTTCTTTTCATGTAGGTCTTGTATTTATTTACTTTTTTCAAAGTGATTATATGGCGCTTGCGCACTCACAACTTCAACTATCATTTTTCCGAAATTATTTAAAGCTTTAGAACACGGGTTATTATGACTGGTGCTCTATAATTAGATGATCTCAAACTACTAGCAATATAAAGTTACTCGGCTATTTTAGATATGGGAATTGCTACCGCTATAAACAGATTTTATAAAAGTAAATTTCTAAGTTTTTTATTTTATGGAAATAGACTTCATTTCATTCAATGAAACCGAAGTTACGGTTGTGATTTATCAATACAGGAAAAAACCTGGACTACAAGCCAAACTACGCATATGCTCTGTGGCACCCCCCACACACAAATTTCTTTGTGGCGGGCGTTGTCTTAACTTCTATAAACTCTCTCTTAACAAAGAAGAGCACTCTGTAAAAATAGAATTAAACGACCCATCTTCCAAAAAAATAGAAGTACTATCTTCATCCTTCTGGAAGATTACTATCTCTTCGACTCCTCCCAAAGGAGGAACAGGACTCTGTTGTTATGGACATTAAGTCCAATAGCTTATTCTTCATTATTTTTACCTAAAAGACAAACAGCAGAACTACAAAACACATAGAAGAACCGGAAAAACCAAATCTGCAAACAAAATAAAACTTGGACAGGAAAAAAAAAAAACAAAAAACAAAAAAAACATAGGAGAAGGGGCTGTAGTGGCGCGTGTAGGACACGTGCCACTCTGGGAGGAAGATTGACGGTAGATCTGGAAAATCCCAGAATCACAGGCCCCAGAAACGTCGTGTGTGGCGTCAGCAAAAAGCTCTCGCGGTGGCGCATGAGAGCCGTGTGCCAACCTTCAAGCCACGCGTGCGGGCTACGCGTCACTCTGTTTGGCACCACGTTCGGTGCTCTTGCATATCGGCAACTGGGGAACACCATGGTGGTGTTGTGAAAAACGATGACAATAAAGTGAAAATAAATGCACGAAATTAAACAATCACACACGACACAGTATTTACGTGGTTCGGCAAATTGCCTACGTCCACGGGAGCTGCAGAGGATTTTTATTTCTTGAGGAATCACAATACAATGATGTAGAACGGCTACTGTTCACTCAGACACACTGTACAAGACAAAACACAACAATATATATGTTGTACGGCGGAAACCCTAATTCTGGAGAATTAGCGATGTTCGCTCGAGCGGCGTGTCGAGCCCGCGTCGAGCGAACTTGTCTCCCGCAAATGCTCGAGCCGTGAGTCGAGCGGCTCCTCAAGCGAAGCTCTCTGACTCCCCTCCGCTCGAGCCGTGAGTCGAGCGGTCATCGAGCGAACCTCTCTGTCCCGCAATTGCTCGAGCGGTCTGTCGAGCTTCCTTCGAGCGAAGTTCTCTGTCTTGTGTTCGCTCGAGCGGCTAGACGCTTCGCTCGAGCGGCGTGAACCAGACTCCACATACTCAACAATTCTCCCACTTGGAGACTGGTACACCCACATGTCGTCCTCTGCCTCAAACATGATATCCTCCACCTCTGCAACTCATAGCTCCTGTCTTCATGCTAGAAGACCAACTGAAGTTGCGCACAACTTCAGTTTCTCAAGTGTAACACCCTTTGTCAACATATCAGCAGGGTTCTTACTTCCACAAATTTTCTCAAGTAGCAACTGTCCATCATCCAACAATGATCGTATGAAGTGATACCTGATCTGAATGTGTTTAGTCCTGGAATGAAATGCTGGATTCTTGGCAAGGAATATGGCACTCTGGCTGTCACTGTAGAGGGTGCCATTCTGATTCTTTTTACCCAATTCCTCCAAGAAACCCTGTATCCAAACCATCTCCTTTGCAGCTTCTGAAACTGCAATATACTCAGCTTCTGTAGTAGACAAAGAAACTGTCTTCTGTAGATTAGAGCCCCATGAAACTGCAGTACCACCCAGAGTGTAGACAAACCCTGTGGTACTTTTTCTGCTATCAATATCTCCAGCCAAATCAGCATCAACATAGCCTTGTACCTCTAAGCCCTCTCCTGAGAAACACAAGCACGTTTCTGAGGAGCCTTTTAAGTACCTCAAAATCCACTTCACTGCTTCCCAATGTTGTTTTCCAGGATTACTCATGTATCTACTCACAACTCCCACTGCATGGGCAATATCTGGTCTAGTGCAAACCATAGCATACATGAGTGACCCAATAGCTGAGGCATAAGGAACCTTACTCATATAGTCTTGTTCCTCCTCTGACTTTGGTGCCTGATCCTTGCTGAGTCTGAAGTGACTTCCTAAGGGCGTGCCAACTGACTTGGCCTTGTCCATACTGAACCGGTTGAGTACCTTTTTCACATACTCAGCCTGTGAAAGTCTCAACGTGCCTCTGATTCTGTCTCTAGCAATTCTCATGCCAAGGATTTGTTTTGCAGCTCCCAAATCCTTCATTGCAAAATGCTCTGACATCTGCTTCTTCAAACTATTGATCTCATCAATGCTAGCCCCTGCAATGAGCATGTCATCCACATATAGCAACAAAATAATATAAGAATTGTCAAACTGTCTAACATAGCAACAATGATCTGCCTGACATCTGATGTACCCTGCACTGCACATGAAACTATCAAATTTCTTGTACCACTGTCTAGGAGCTTGTTTCAGGCCATACAAGCTCTTCTTTAGTCTGCAAACTGAGCCTTCTTTTCCCTGTACCACAAACCCCTCAGGTTGGTGCATGTAGATGTCTTCTTCAAGATCTCCATGAAGAAAAGCTGTCTTCACATCTAGCTGCTCAAGAAATAGATCTTCAGTAGCAACCATAGCCAAAACTAGTCTGATGGTTGTGATCTTTACCACAGGAGAAAAGATCTCAGAATAGTCAATGCCCTGTTTCTGTTGGAAGCCTTTTACAACAAGTCTGGCCTTGTACCTCTTACTGCCATCATGCTCAGTTTTCACCCGGTACACCCACTTGTTGTGTAATGCCTTCTTCCCTGATGGAAGTTTTGTCAACTCCCATGTCTGATTCCCTAACAGGGAATCCATCTCATCCTTCATAGCCAACTCCCACTTGCTAGAATTTTCATCTTGCAAGGTTTCTTGGTAACTTTGTGGTTCTCCACCATCTGTCAACAAAATGTAATTCAGAGAAGGTGAGAAACGTTGTGGAGGACGTACAGTCCTAACTGACTTTCGAACTGCAGCTATTGGAGTGGACGGCTCTGGATCTGATTGCGGAATAATGGGAATGGGTGTGCTGGACCCACTCTCCCCGTCACTCACATCTCTGCACTGCACTGTGACCTCTGGTAGATCACCCAAACTCACAAACTCAGACTCCTGAGGGGCTGCTTCAGCAACTGCACTGGACTTGTCCTTGTACACAATCTTCTCATTTAAGATCACATTTCTGCTTCTTATAATCTTCCGACCCTGATCATCCCAGAAACGATAGCCAAATGCCTCGTCCCCATAGCCAATGAAATAACATTTCCTTGACTTAGCCTCAAGCTTATTACGAGCATCAGAATCAATAAGAACATAAGAAAGACAGCCAAATATTTTAAGATGAGAAAATTTGACCTCTTTCCCGCTCCAAGTCTCCTCAGGCAATCCACAATCCAAAGGAACTGATGGTCCTCTGTTTATCAAATACACTGCAGTGCTAACTGCATCTGCCCAGAAAGTAGGTGGTAGCCCAGCGTGCAGCCTCATGCTTCTAGCACGCTCATTTATGGTTCTGTTCATACGTTCAGCAACTCCATTTTGCTGTGGTGTCCCAGGAATGGTCTTCTCCATTCTGATTCCCTGAGTTGCACAATACTCCTTGAACCCGCCATCAATATACTCACCACCATTATCAGACCTCAAGCATTTCAACTTCAAGTCTGTTTCATTCTCAACCATGGCTTTCCAAATTTTGAACACATTAAATACATCAGATTTATGTTTCAGAAAATAAACCCATACCTTCCTGCTGTGATCATCAATAAAAGTGACATAATAGCGAGAACCTCCAAGAGATGCCACTGGGGAAGGTCCCCACACATCAGTGTGCACAAGATCTAGTCTCTCTGACTTCAGTGTTCTACCACTCTTCAAGAAACTGACCTTCTTCTGTTTCCCCATAATACAGCTCTCACACATACTGAGATCAACTGCCTTCAGTTCTGGTAGCTTGTCTCTAGACAGGAGTTCCTTCATGCCCTTCTGACTCATATGGCCAAGCCTGCAATGCCACATGTCTGCTGTGCTCTCTACAACGGTGGTGGCAATAGTGTTATTCAAACCAGTAGTCATATAGAGTGTACCAGTTTTCTTACCCCGAGCCAGTACTAGTGCCCCTTTGGTGACCTTCCAGGTGCTGTCTGAGAACACCACTGAGTGGCCACAATCATCAAATTGCCCAACAGAAATAAGGTTCTTCTTTAACTCAGGGATGTGTCTGACCTTTTGCAAGGTCCATTTGTTCTTGTTAGGGAGTACGATGTCGATGTCTCCCATTCCAATTACATTCAAGGCTTCTCCATCAGCCAAATATACCTTTCCAAAGTCACCCGCAACATAGTTTTGCATTATCTCCCGGTGGGAAGATGTATGGAAAGATGCCCCTGAATCAAGTATCCAGTCATCAACTGGACTGTGAACTGCAAGCAATAGTGCATCCTGTAAATCTTCAGTTACCACATTAGCACCATCGTTCTCTGTCTTCTTGGGATTTCTGCAATTCTTCTTTATGTGGCCAGCCTTGCCACAATTCCAACAAATTGCCTGCTGGCCAGGTCTCATCTTGCTCTTGCTCCTGTTCTTTGATTTTGATCTGCCTCTGTATGAGTTCCTGTCTTGTGCTCTTCCCCGAGAGTCAACATTCAGTGCTGAACTCAAAGCTGAGGTCTCACCTGAATCTCTCCTGCGTACCTCTTCAGTCAAAATCAAATCACGGATGTCATCATATTTCAATTTTGACTTGCCAGCAGAATTGCTAACAGCCATTCTCATGGCTTCCCAATTATTTGGCAGTGATGCCAATAGTATCAATGCACGTATCTCATCATCAAATTCAATTTCAACAGACGACAATTGATTTGTGATAGTATTGAAATCATTCAAATGCTGTGCAACAGACGTACCATCCGACATCTTTAAATTAAATAACTTCTTCATCAGATGTACCTTATTATTTGCTGACGGCTTTTCATACATACCTGATAAAGCCGCTATGAGATCCGCAGTCGTCTTCTCTTTGATGACGTTGTGTGCAACGGATCTCGACAGGGTTAAACGAATAACCCCCAGGACCTGTCGATCCAACAGAGTCCAATCAGCAACTGACATGCTGTCCGGCTTCTTCCCCAACAATGGAAGATGGAGTTTCTTCCCATAGAGGTAATCCTCTATCTGCATTCTCCAATACCCATAATCCGTGCCATCGAACTTCTCGATCCCCGATACTCTCACTTCTGCTCCAGCCATCGTTTTTTCTCAGACCCGAACCTTGGCTCTTGATACCAATTGTTGTGAAAAACGATGACAATAAAGTGAAAATAAATGCACGAAATTAAACAATCACACACGACACAGTATTTACGTGGTTCGGCAAATTGCCTACGTCCACGGGAGTTGCAGAGGATTTTTATTTCTTGAGGAATCACAATACAATGATGTAGAACGGCTACTGTTCACTCAGACACACTGTACAAGACAAAACACAACAATATATATGTTGTACGGCGGAAACCCTAATTCTGGAGAATTAGCGATGTTCGCTCGAGCGGCGTGTCGAGCCCGCGTCGAGCGAACTTGTCTCCCGCAAATGCTCGAGCCGTGAGTCGAGCGGCTCCTCAAGCGAAGCTCTCTGACTCCCCTCCGCTCGAGCCGTGAGTCGAGCGGTCATCGAGCGAACCTCTCTGTCCCGCAATTGCTCGAGCGGTCTGTCGAGCTTCCTTCGAGCGAAGTTCTCTGTCTTGTGTTCGCTTGAGCGGCTAGACGCTTCGCTCGAGCGGCGTGAACCAGACTCCACATACTCAACAGGTGGGACGTGTGTAGTCTTTTGGTCGCCGAAAAGTCCTAAATCAATGATTCTCCCTTATTCGACCTAAAAAAACATAAAAACAAAAAAAAAAACAAAACAAAAAAAAAAAAACAAAACACAACACTGGAAGAAAAGTGGACAGAGGTGAAGGGAGGGGGGGAGGAGCCGAAGCTCCCACCCTTTCTAGCCAGATTCGGTTTTTTGGAGAGTTTAGAGGTAATGGAGAGAGTTTTAGAGAGAGAGAGAAGGACCCCGCATGCATCATTTCTAAGTTGATATGACTTTACATAATAAGTTAGATTTTTTTTATACATAACATATGACATTTACTAACTGATCAATGTCAAATATACAAACATATACCCAGTACAGAGATAAACATAAAAATATAAAGCATCACCCTTAAATATTACTCATCAGCATCTAAGAACACCCTATTCAAAATCACAGCAGGGCATGTATGCCACTGGACTTCCTGAATATAGGCAATCTCAAAGTCACTAAAATAAGTAAGAAGACCCTGGATTTCCTGAATAAGAGGTCCCTATGCAGAAAATGAAAATGCCCTGGACTTAACAACTTCAATTACATTCAACGAATCCCCTTCCAAGATGAGACCTGAAATACCTAAATAGAATATCATTTGTAACCCTCTCAATGCTGCCAAGGCTTCAATATCATCCTCATAAAAAACACTCAATTCCTTCATACTCAACGCAAATAACACCACCCCATTATAATCACGCAGAACAACACCAATCCCAGCAATACTTGTACTCCTAAACAAAGCCCCATCAAAATTTAACTTCACTAATCCATGTGAAGGGGCTGCCATGAAAGAACTTTCACCTTTCTAACAATCAAATGGGAGTTATTAAAAGCATTAAAGCTGGACACATATTCTATACAATGACCAACTACATCCAAAAGTGAGCTATTTGTATCCTCAAACAATCTTGGATTTCTATATTTTCAAATTTTCCAAGAGACAATGAGAACATATCCAACTCCATCAATTCCCACAATAACACATCATACTGAATTTCTCTCCATAAATACTGAACTACATTAGGACATTTAGTAATCCATACCTGAGTAATATTAGGACAATAACATAAAGCATGATTAACATCTTCAATTTGCAATTAGCAATTTGGATAAATATCAGTGGACACAACTCCCTTTTTTAACAAATTAAATCTAGTAGGTAGGCTATTAATTCAAGCTCTCCAAGTAAAGGTCTTCACCTTATTATGAAGCTTCAAGTTCCACCATCTTCTCCAAAAGTTAGATTTATACTGAGAATGTAAAGTGTTTGGCCTACTCCCATTATTGAACCTTCCCATAGCAAAATGATAACCAGATTGTATAGAATATTATCCACTTTTATTACCATCCCACACAAATTTGTCAACAGCTCAAAAGTGAGGAGGAATCTGAAAAAAATTGCTTAGCCACATAGGATGGAAAAATGTGATGTATCAAATCTACATTCCAAGTTCTTGAAGATGGATTCATCAAAGCATTCATAGTAGCATTTGCTCGGAGTATTTGAGTACAAACATCAGCAAAAGGTGCTAAGCAAGTGTCAACCCATCTATCTTGCCAAAGATGAATAGAATCACCACTTCCAACCCTCCATATACAACCTTTTGAGAGGATGTCCTTTGCAGCAATGATACTCTGCCATACATATGAAGCATTGCAACCAATATTTGACTGGAAAAATGATGTATGTGGGAAATATTTAACCTTAAACACCTTATAAAATAATGAATCAGGATTTGTGATAAACCTTCATCCTTATTTAGCAAGCAAAGATAAATTAAGCATTTCCAAATTATGAAAATCCAAAGCATTATTTAATTTCGAATCACACAAATTAGTCCAACTAACCCAATGTATCTTCGTTCAAACCCACGTTGTCTCCACCAAAACCGTGCAAGCATAGATTCCAACTCCTTACACAATAACTTTGGGAGTTTAAAACAACTCATGATGTATGTCGGTAGAACTTAAGCAACAACATTGATTAAGATTTCCCTTCTAGCTTGTGAGAGGAGTTTCTCTTTCCAACTCTGTAATTTATGCCACACCTTTGACTTCAATTCTTGGAAAGTTAGAGACCCGTCACTCCTGACAAAAGAAGGTAATCGCAAATATCTATCATGATATATCTATCATGGTGGTGAATAGAATCCGCATTCTGCAGTGCTTCAATAGCATTCGCATCATCCTCTCCCACATTTCTACTAAGTAATAACTTAGCTTTATCAAAATCTAACTACTTTCCCGAAGCATCCCCATAAATCTGTAACAAATTTCTCATAATAGAATTTTCAGCCATAATTGCTCGACAAAGTAAGTAAACTATCGTTTGCAAAAAATAGGTGGCTAATTGGCGGCATAATACGTTAGATTTATTTTACAATAAAAATAAATCTATAATCTAACGTACAATATCAAGTCACGTCAATTTATAAATTTACTTTTGTCAGTTTGCGTAATATTTTTGTTGTTAAAACATTTCTTTTTAGACATTAGGCATGCCATTTATCCATCTTATTTATTTTTCTATAAATTGAACATACATTTGACGCATTCATGATAAGAATAATGTTGTAGGTGAAAAGTATAGATGTGGGCATATTACACCATATTGATTTTTCCTCTGTTTGTTTACAAAAAATAAAAAAGTGTATTGGAATTTCCTAAAGATCATTCAGGATCGAGATTCATATTTATCTAAAGCTCAAGAAAATAACAAAATAATAAATAGAAACAATGTGCATAAGAACCAATATTGTTCAGTCTGTTCAATTTTAGCGGTGAAATGAGATGCTTCCTCTCCCTGCAGGCTGCAAGCAAAGGAGATGTGATAACAGAAGGATATAAATGTATGAAAAACTCTACTTGCAACTGGCTGGGAACTCCCGAGTAACCCGGTTTCATAATTTCATAAAAATTTTTATTTTTTGCACTTCTCTCATTTCGTTCCCCCTCCCTCTCACAATTTTCTCGACTTCCAAGCGCGCGCTCTCTCTCTCTCTCTCTCTTGATTTCTTTCCTTCCACTGTCACCATCGCCAACCTCAAGCCATGGCAGGCCAAGAACCAAAACCTTCCGTCTCAAGATCTAGAGGCAAAGACTACAGGAGCAAGAAATGGAGAGCAGAAAACTAGAGTCCTTACATAAGCAGCATGATCCACTCAAGGTTTTAAGTGGGACATCTTCTTGTTTGGATCTACGATTCGGTGAGGAATTAAAACCCAAATCAATAAATCTCAAAGGAACTTCCGGTCAAAATCAACTTTGATTTGTAAAAATCTTATTTTACACATGGAGATGGAGCGAAACAACAAAGTTACCTCCCCTTTGTATTGGATTTGAGTGTAAATTTTGGTTTTTTAGGCTAAACTTCATTGGCGTCTATGACCCAAATCATGAGACTGTCCTCTGATTTTATGTGAATGCTTCTCTCCATCGTGCAACCAAAAAAAAAAGAAGATGAAGAATGGAGAAAAAGCGTTTAGAGCTTGATGGAGGACTTAAGTTTGAGGAAGAAGATGAGAAAAGAACCTGCAAACGAGAGCCCCTGTTGGTTTTGATTTTTTTTTTTTTTAATAAGCCGATTATCTGGCGATTCCCACCGCAGTTGTACGTAGCAAAACTGTGAATGTATTCATCAACCACACACCGCGACGGTTTCTTAGACCTTTAGTTCCTAGTTTGCCCTTTGTGTCGGTGAGGACGATTTCTTGGGCCACTTAAAGGGCAACTGGTCATTAGTCTTCCTGGACTCGTGGCCCATTGACCCAACCATTATTATTGTCCATAATACTTATAATTTGCTTAGCTGTACAGAACATCCTATAAAAGATTCCTTTATGTTGTCTTTAGTTAGACCGTCCAGTTTTATTACTTTGTAACTTGTATCATAAAACACATTTTGTACAGGTATCATAACTAAGCCTTTCTTTCATTTTCCCCCTGCAATCTCTCTCTAACTGGAAACTCTAAACTATAAATAAGAAAATAATTTATATAAGTTCCTGCAACTTTCGTGTAAATTCTTTCAAAAGAATCAAACACACCCAAATGGCTTTCATTATGAACTACATAATAGAATGGAAAACAAAAGGAACGTAAAGTACGCGGAAATCTCTTGAGAGATAGCCATAGGAGACCAGTGTTGAATCACATGAAAGCCACGATAGTAGTTGAACCTTCAACCCCACCAGCCCAGACACGTTGAATCGCAACCCATTTTCGTGTGATTGAAATTTTAACGCATACCAATAACAATATTAAGCAAACACACAAAATTACATCATACATCAATATCGAGACCAATATGCCTGAGAAGTACTGGAATTACGACATCTGGAGAGCTCAATTGGGGAAGATGACCGTCCGATGACATGACTTCCACGATTGATCCACCGCCGAGGTTCTGATGCAAGTATTCCGACACCACCACCGGCACTGCCAAGTCCTTCATGCTCTGTAGTATGTGACAAGGCACAGTGATCAGGCCTAGCATTTGTCTCATGTCGCTTTGGAATATGATCTGCGCCACGCTCAGGGCTATGTCTGGTCTCATGTTGAACAGGGTCCGGCTGAATTCTTGGACCGCCACCGACTCCATGTCCCCGCCCACGGCGAGCGGCGCGAACCCTAAACACCATGCCTTGTAGTTTGACCCCATCGCTTCAAATAGCTGGTCTAGATCCTCCTGCTCGAACCCTCCATAGTAATCCACATCATTCAAGTACCTGAGAAACATTAAAAAAATGTAATCAAAGAAGCAAAGTTGCATACAAATAACATAATTAATAATTCACTGAAATCTGAGTAATTGAGATGGTCAAACCCGTTACTTAATTGGGAAAAAAAAGGACCACTTCTAAAATATTCTAATTAGGGTAATTACTACAAAAACTTTCCGTGTTTAATTATCAACTTTAAATTAGTAGACAATGGCTAGCTATTTCTGTAGGTAAGTATCGGTCGATCGAGTTCCATGCTACGAACCTCGGGGAGGCGCCGACCATGATCATCTTAGAGAAGAGATCGGGGCGAGAGATGGAGGCGATGGCACCGATCATGGCCGAGACAGAATGTCCAACAAAGATGCAGGAATCGATTTGTAGTTCTTCTAGAATGGCAAGCAAGTCATAGGCATAGCCCTCGAGGGTGGAGTAGCGTTGGAAATCGAAGTAGTCAGGGTTGGTGGTACCGGCACCCATGTTATCGTACAAAATGACCCGATTGTTAATGTCTTCAAGGAGGTGAGGAATAAGGTGTTTCCACACAGACTGGTCGGTGCCGAAGCCATGGGCAAGAACTATGTTTCGCTGGCCCAACCCCAACGTCTTCACGTTGTGAGCTGCTTCAACGATTCCCATTCTCTTATTCTTTCATTTAATTGTCCTTTGGTGTGAAAGCTAGCACAGACTTTATTATAATTTCCAGTCCGGTTTTGTTCTTTGTGATCAGTCCCCAGCACCACATATTTCACGATAAGGTCAGTGGAAGAACGTTTTACCGGGTACAGCGAGTGCACATATTTCTCCCTGTGATCATTCATCTGATCTGATCGGATGGTTATTGTTTGCTGATTTATGGAATAATTAGGATATGGATATTTTTGAGGTGACCATATATGTGATTAATGCGATATATATATATATATATAATATATATATATATGGGGGCTCCCATTAATGCCACTTTAACTGCATCCATGCCTGTCTGTGCCTGTTAACGTCACAAAGGAAAGAATTCCCTGCCGCAAGCTGGGCATGCAACTATATCTAAGCGACGACGCCAAAGTGGATCAAGAAATTAGATATATCTAGCAAATAGATTAGGAGACATAATTATTAACAGAAGTCATTTCGAGAAGACTTTTAATTAATTTTGTAATTATTTCTCGTGCATGCATGTATGCCTACATACATACATACATACATATATACATAAAGCAAGGTAGAGCACGCCCATCCATCCACACCGCTATTGTCTAGGGTCTCTTGAGTCTTTGAGAGAAATAAGATCAACGTTACATTTGGATCACCACGGTGACGTATACACATTAGTAGTTAAACCTCAACAGCTGCGAGACAAGAAGTCAAATTTCCATCCAGAGGAAAATGAACACGTAAAGACGAAGAACGTACGAAATGAAACCACAAAACATAAACATATTCTGCACCGGAAAAAGAGAAATTACAATACGAAATACACACATGACACACTCAAACAATACATGCATCGAGCGCCAACATCGTGACGAATATGCCTGAGAATCATCGGAATTACGATCTCCGGTGCGCTCAACTCATGAGGAATATCATGACCTTTAGTTTGCTTTCATAATTTTTCCGTTCCTTAAATATATACGCCAGTGTACACGATATTGATATATGGGACCTAACCAGTAGAATTTTATTTGCGTTTTTTTTTTTTTCTAAATAGTTATATCAATATTGTCGTGTATTTGTAGCAGTACTTCATCTAATTTGTTGTCTTTAATGATGGAGATTCTTGGCTTTTTGTCGCTAAATGATACCTTCTGAAAAGAGTACTTGTGATCAAATTCCAAACCCGATCAATGGACATGGTGGGATCTTTTATTTATTTATTTCTTCTTCAACATCACAAAAGGAGCTCACTTGTGATCAAAGATCGGGTTGGGTCGGAACATGTTTTTCAGGTCAGGCCAGATGAACAGTCCTATATCAAACCATATGAAAAAATTAGTTAGTAAGCTGAGTCATGTGATAGTAAAATAAATAAATAATAATTAAAACAAAAGTGTAGGGTAAGTGTTAAAGAGAAAAAAGGGTTATTGGAATGACTTTGTAAGCATGCAACTAATGATAAATTGCAGCAATGCTATGCTTTAGTATGGGGAACCAAGATCACTTAGTCCCTTATGCAACAAAAGGCGGGTAGGGTACCGTATAGTCCCGGCCTCACTTGTCATGATCTTTTCCAAATTAGACTTTGACATGATCATTTATTCGGGACAATTGTTTCGGTAGAACTGGTCCGAGTCGAGCAAATCTCCTCGATCGGTACTGCACCTAGCTCCTTCACGCATCATGAACACTTGCAATCCCATTAATATCAATTCAATCGATCCCATGCATGCATGCATGCACGTTGAAAATCACGATGCATGTGATACAAATTAGTCAAACCTAATAATTACATGATCGATTCACAGAATTATGCGAAATCATCGCAATCATAAAACATATGATCAGAAAGACAGCTCTAATCTTCATGTACTACTTCATCATGTGTTATATATATATACTTCTATATATATATATATATATATATAGTCTGTAAAATTAGAGAATGAATCGATTGATAAACGATCTTCCTTCCCTTCTTCTCATCCCCTTCAACCAAAATATTCTAGTTTTTTCTTAGATCAAAATCAACCCAGGAGACTGAAACACCAAAATAAATTTAAAAATATATATATGAGAGGAGTACTAGCTATATAGGTATAAGCAATAATACTATCGACAGACAAGTACTACTTTTGACTCCGAAAGTATTTTGTGCATTTCTTTGTAATTTTAAATCATGATAGTTAGACACGCATATTAATTATTTAGGCGTACATGCCTATTTAATCAGTACCGAATTAGGTTGATCATTTGTCAAACACTATAGCTAGCTAGTTTGTCTTGCATGTGTAGTCGCAATATTCTTGTACATGTCATGACAGAATAAGACAACCAATGATCAGATCAGCGGGGATTCACTTGTTGGCTGAATGTGGCCAATTTTATATTAATTAAGCTTCTAATAAGATATTGTCTCAAAACAATTTAATTCACAACACCCATTTGCAAATTGTACTGAAAACCGAACGATTATAAAAATAAAAAAATTTAAAAAGAAAAAAGAAAAAAAAGCGTTGATTAATGGAGCGGCTAATACAATTTGCAAATCAAGCTTTTTTTTCAGAATTAAGATAAATAATGTAAAGTAAGAGAGAGATATGCTGATAAAAAGAGTCCTATAATATGCATTATTATCCACATAAATATAATTTAAATAGCATTAGTTTTTTAATATATTGCATAAACTAACTATATATTTCTTTTAAAACTTAATTAACATGTTTTGGAATAATTCTAGAAAGATTAATTAATGACAGCTAGGGGACAACCCATTTACCATCCATGCAGAAATTTAAAATAAATTAATAATTTTTAAAATTTTAAACAAATCAAAATTCAAATCAAAAGCAAGAATCAAAATAAGATTTTTAAAAATATTATTTTATTATATAGTTATATGCAAATCGTAATTTAAGCTTCGTTTGTTTTCATAATTCATCTCATCTCATCTAATCATGATAACTTTTTTAAATTTTCACATAAAATAAAATAAACAATTCAATTTTTTAAATCTTAAAGTAAAAATAATATTAAAAAAATATATTTTAACTTTAATTTTAACTCAATTTATCACATATGTAAAAACAAACGAGAAGATATGATCACGAAGTCAAAGACACTGCCCACACATCTCCACGAGGCAACGAGTGGGGTTTTTAAACTCTTCTTTCGTCTGGATCATTAACTTATCTCAACTCATATCAACTTATCATTACAATTTTTTTAAATTTCAACACAAAATATAATAAACAATTTAATTTTTTCAAATCTTAAAA
Source organism: Juglans mandshurica (assembly GCA_022457165.1). Lineage (NCBI taxonomy): Eukaryota > Viridiplantae > Streptophyta > Magnoliopsida > Fagales > Juglandaceae > Juglans > Juglans mandshurica. Next base: position 51,390,765 of record CM039619.1, read on the forward strand.
TAATAATAATATTAAAAAATAATATTCTAACAATATTTTATCATCTCAACTCAACTCAACTCACTTCAACATCCAAACTCAACCTAAAATTAGGGTCATTAATGTGTGCTCTTTTTTCTCCCCTTGGCTGCATGCCTTTGTTGATTCATAAGGACCCAATTGTAACGTGCGAATATGTGTCTCTGGAGGGGCACACATCTCATCTCAGTTAAAAAAACTCCTATCCAAGCCAAGAACCAAAAAATATATATATATAAAAAAAAATCAATAAATCAATAAATAATAGTCCCAAAGTCCAAGCTGGCCTGGGGCCATGATATTCATATATATACTCAATATTCAATGTAATTACTTAGTCCGTATCATATGATCGGTATCTTATTCATTATAAAAAAAGTCAATAAATAATTCCCTAACTGACTAATCTATAATTGTTATAAAGTCATGGTCCTTTATAGATTGGACCATCAACGTCTAGCTAGCTGGTTCGCAAAATGAATCCACGTGTTGGACAGTCTAATGAATGTCAGTTGAGTACTCACAAATGACATATCAGCATATATATTAATTCTAGTATATATCCTCTATATATAATCAATATCTTTGAATCTCAATAATCATTCATTTTAGATAATATCGATATTACCATTTTTCGAATGATTGATATTGATTTAATTCTTCACATATTATTAAATTCAAAAACAATGCTTCGGAATTTTAAAAAAATAGCCCGAGCTAAATTCACCTAAAAATCCAAAAGATGTATAAATTGCAAATATACTATGTCTTTTGTATCTCAAGATAGATCAAGGTAGATTGGTGTTGTATGCACAAAGATGAACAAGTTTGTAAATCTAGACCACATTTTACTTCATTGTGAGATGGCCAGTTCCTGATCATGCTATGACTTATTTGGATGAGTTCATGTGTCGTTAATTCGAATTATGTCTCGAAAATTAATTAGTAGACCTATTTGCTTGATTTATCTTGGAAATATGCTTTACTTATGGTGGATGCATTTGGAGGAAAAAGAATGATAATTTTGAGAATCATGAAAGCAAAATAGAGATCGCTAAGACTTTTCACAATAGAGAGTTAAAACTTTCTTTTGCAATATTCTTTTAATGGGGTGCATTTCCACATTTCTTCTCTCTTTTTAATTATTATTTCTAACTAGAATCTTAGGGCTGTATGAACTAAGTTGAGTCGAATTCGAATAAGAATACTCGAGCTCGATTATCATGTTTATTTGTTCGAACTCGAATAGGTTAATATCCTTGTTCGAACTTTGCTTATTAACCATTAATATTGTTTGAATTCGGCTCAATTGACTAAAAATAAACAAACGACTCAAACTCTAGTAGCTCGAGCTCGAACTCATTTTTTTTTTTTAAATTCTAATTCTTATCTTTTGATTAGTATAAAAAATTTAAATTTTACAAAAGATTTTAACCATTTAACTATTCAACCAAATAGTTTTGACTAAGAAAATCTTATGATATAACTTTTTTATAAAACAAATTAATAATAATACATAATATAAATGTATTAAACTAAACTTCTTAATGCATAGATAACATAATAAATCAAAAGTTCTAGTTGTGTAACATATTATTATTAGATATAAGTTATGAACATATTATTATTAGATATAAGTTATGAATATATTATAGCTTACATTATTAAATATTATATTTATTAGTGTATTACAAGCATTTCATATAAGTATATAACTATAAATAATAAGTAATAGTTATAACTTACAATAAGTATTATCATTTATTTAGCATAACTAATTATTATAATTTCATAGCTATAATTATGAAGTGACAGTTTCTATTAATCAAGAATTTTCTTTTATAACAATTGTTCTATTAGACACAGGTGTATATTTAAATTGTATTCAAGACGGATTAATACCTTCAAAATATTTTGAAAAAACAAAAGAAACATTATTTCAAACTAATGGAATAAAATTAAAATTAAATTATAAATTATCTAATGCACATATATGTAATAATAGAATTTGCTTTAAAACAACATTTATTTTAGTAAAAAACATTAATACTAAAGTAATACTAGGAAATCTATTTTTTTGCTTTAGTTTACCATTTCTTTGTAACAGAATAAATAATTTCTACAAAAATACTTGGGCATGAAATTTAATTTAAATTATCATTTCCTCCTGTTTCAAAATAAATAAATTCCCTAAAAGAAGTTTCATTAACCAAAGAAATTAATTTTCTAACAAAAAAAATTATTAAAAGAAAAGAAAAGCAGATAGGTTTCTTAAAACAATAATTAAAATACAAAAGAATTGAAGAACAATTAAAAGATCTATTGTAATTTTAAAAATATAGTCGAAAATAAAGTATGCTTCAGCTTGCCTGATGCAAAAGAAATATATATTTTATATTGTTGTTATGATATCTATTGTTTTCATGGAATATTATTTTGCTCATAGTGTTGGTTATCGTGGTCTTTATGATATTTATTAGTGTATTACAAGCATTTGATATAAGTATATAATTATAACGTATAAGTACTTCATGTTCATATACTACACTATAAAAATATTATAATATGCAACTATAAATAATAAGTAATAGTTATAACTTACAATATGTATTATCATTTATTTAGCATAATGAAAACTATATTACGTACGTATAGGGTTAATGATATTATTCCTTAATTAAAAAGAGATACTATCAACTTATGTTATGATGTGCATTATATATACAAATTATAGTTAATCAATTATAGTTAATTTGATAATTGTTTCAAGTAAATGTGTATTCACTCATTCATTAATTATTATATTAATAGACTATAATCTATGTAACAATTAGAAAAGTAATATATAACATTAATGTATATTAAATAATACATGATTATCTTAAAAACACTTTGGGAACATAATAAATATATTAAATGAGGTAAACTATATACATATTAATAATATATAATTAAGTATATAAAATACAACTAATATGTAATAAATATAACATATACATATACAACACATATTTCGAGCTTCAAAATGAGCTAAAACGAGTCAAGTTGAACTTATGCGAGCTTTGTTCATGAACCTAAACCGAATCGAGCCGAGTTGATACGAGTTTTGCTCGTTTAATATTCAAGCCAATATTAGTGTTTATGCACATCTCATTTATTAAATGAGCTGAATTTGAACCATGTATATACGAGCCGAGCTCGAACTGTTCATGAGCTTCTTTGTTCATTTACAGCCCTAAACTAAATCTTCCTCTTGTACACTTCCTGTATATACATATACAAGTATAACAAAGATAACTCAATCCAAAAGCCTAAACTAATCTTTCCAATAAGCATAATATTGAAGGAAAAAAGAAATTAAGAGCAAACTAATTCACAAAAACTGTTCCCAGAACTAAAGGGATGCAAAACGAAGCCGCCAAAACTCAAGCTGGGAAGTCAGCAGCATCTTCAATATGTAAACCCTCATTCGCTATATTATGTACAAACCCCCCTCCTGTGATATTGATTCTCAAACCCTGTCCCGTCTTCCAGCCAGACGTACCTTTTCCTATAGTAACTTATAACTTTTGAGTACAGATTACCAGATATTATTATTTATGGTTCCGTTTAGGAGACAGAATGAAGTGAGACCTCTGCCTCATCCGCATCTGTATTTAGGGAGAAGATATCTACAGGGGCACTAGTGCAGTCGAAGAGGCAGTGATCCTTGTATCCACCGTTTACAGAAGAACCTCGTGAATGATCCAGATACATGATTATGACAGTAATATCATCGTGAAAATGGCGCCTTACCCCCCTTTCAATTTTTTTTATGTCTTCATATCTCATCTCTCTTTTCCTTGCAGCTTCCTGAATGGCAGCTCTCACCAATCGCTTTGCTATTCCCTGCAGCAAAGTTTTCAAACCTTTTCATTTCTTTCCATATTGCATAACAAGTTAGACATACAATCCAAAAATTCCGTGCTGAAACAGTAAAAGGCCTTTAGAAAAAACAGTAAAAGCATAAACATGCATCTACAGATGCAAAGAAATAAAGAGAGCAACAACGACAATTTGGTGGGGTCTTACAACTCTCGGATTTTTTAAGACAATTTCAACAGCTGCTTCATCACTTAAATGCTCCCAGAGACCATCCGTTGCAAATATCAAAAACATGTCATCCGGGTTTAATTTCCGAATCACTATTGAGGGTTCCGCTGTCATTACAGGTCTTTTTAAAGGAATGAGTGGACCAAAGTGATGAAAAAGAGGACCTCTGTTGAACTCAGGTTTCTTCAGATATACATCTCCAATTGATCTTGAGACCTACAAAGAGAGAGCATGAATTTAAGGACTTTCCAGCAAACCAAGCCTTTTGGACCACAACACAAATTCATTGCCAAGAGATAAGGCATTAGCTATCAAGAAGAATAAATCCACTTCCCAACAGATATGAGCAATTTTTTTAATCTATAAATATCAAGTACGGCGGCAGGTAATTGAAGTTTAACAGAGTGGTGTCATTGTTAATCCAATGAAGTATGGTTGCATCATGCCCAGAAGAGTAATGCTTTAGCTCTCAATTGTTTATGCAAGTCAAGAGTATCTTCACAAGGATTACATAGAGACAAACATTTCACATGATAATGACCAATTCAGATCACAATGCTTTTTGGGTCATCATGTACATCCCATGAGTTGTGGCTTTGACTTATCATGCTTGATCTTAGCTTTCTGGAGGAAAGGACAAAAAGCCAACATGTGAAAATATAAGGATATCAATGAAAAAGGAGAGAATATTGTACCCACAACATAAAGTTTCACTAGCAAGGATAAAACAAGATGGGGGGACTTGTAGATTTCATCCAAGCAAGATTGGACAGAATTATACTTCACATGATATACCTAATTCGAGCAAGATCAGAATTTTAGAGGATAGATACCTTACAGGCTTGCCAATGTTGACATTTATCTCAAACAACAAATTCAGCATTCTTCTTTAGTGGTCTAAAAAGATATTAATGAGTAATGATTAAATGTGACAACGGGTGCAAGGTGTTACACCAGGAGGAAACTATAGGATGAAGGGCATCTCCTCTTTGAATAACTCGTCGCATCACAATTACCAAGTGCATAATCTGTTTATATACTCATGTAAGAGTCCAACGGTAATTTTATCCCACTAAAACCATAACCATAATACCATCTAGAATCAACAAAGACTGAAATCCTTTAAATCTGCATAACCATAATACCATCTAGAATCAACAAAGACTGAAATCCTTTAAGTCTGCATTATTCTCCCACTTGCGACTGCTAGTATCACACAGCTTCATATTACTCTTTAATGGGAACTAGAGAAAACCGAACCAATTTATAGTAAATGGTTCAAAGTAAGCCAATAATTCAAAGCCAAGGAACTTGTCATTTAAACTGCCAAAAATGCAAATCTCCAGTTGAGCACTCCAACAGAACGCAAAGTGCATCAAGGACTCTACTAAACATTAAACAACCATCATATCAAATGTAGCAACATAACGGTCCAAGTAGTTGTATTGTAAATTTTGAAACAAAATTCAATATAAATCATATCATATCACCACTGCAGTAAAATAGCATAATTGAAACGATATAAGATATCACTCATCTTAATTCAAGTGAATTTTCAAATTTATCTATGCATATTCGTAAACAATACTAGAGCCACATGTAGATCATATCAACCTCCGGGAAACAGCCATAAGATACCCCTTTGCTCACATATTGAATTCACTCAAAATTTAAACACAACCATCAAAGCTTACATCAATCACAACTCACCATAGAGATACGAAAAAGAAAGAAACAAAGTCATTCTTACCTGAATAATGCCCTTGATTCGCCAAACTCCTCGGGAATACACCACAATGTGTGAATCATCAGGGTGAAGCGCCTTGACTTCTTTCCTCACCTCCTCCACTCCTACATTATGATCAGTAGATAACCGCTCTGCCACCACCGGACTGTTAACCATTCCTGAGCCTCTGCGACCCAGAACAGCCCTCGAGTCCCCAAGATTAGCCACATATAAAACATCATTCGAAATTGCCCCAACGAGACAACATGAACCCACTGAAGCAATCTGCGGTTGAGCCGGCCAAGATCGCTTCACCAGGTGTAAGAATTCCTGTTCTGTGGCATCAAATGCCTTCTTGATAACGTCCTCTGACAATCCACCCTCTTCTGTTGCAAATTCTGAGGGGGGGAAGAAAATAAAAAGATAAACAACTAATTTTTTAAACTAAATAAGAAGCTCATTTATATTGGAAAATTGTGACTCAAAAATGATTGTGTGATCAATTAACCTCTGTTTGGTTGCTGAGAAATAAGAACTGAGCCCAAGAAAGAAATTAAAATTCTAGTAAAAATATTCTTTTTCTGATGGATTGAATCCTTAGAGAATGGAAGCCAGCTAAAGTCAGCCACCTCATCTGAGCAAAATTATAATGGTAGTGGTTCTTTAGTCACAGATAATCGCAAACTGAAGAATCAAAATTTGGATTTCCATTATTTTTCTAATATTTCCACAGCAAGCCAACGGGCAGTTACTTCACAACAGAAATCGAAACATCATAATGAAAACAGAGAAATTAAGATGAACATACTGTGAAGGAAAGGGAAAAGGTGGTGGGTGATGAAGCGAGAAGCTTCGGGGCCGCCATGGCCGTCGTAGACACCGACGTAGGTAGCGGAAGGAGAGGTGAAAACTTGTCCCTGGTCTTCGAGAAACGAGTTGGCTTGCACCACGGCGAAGGAGTAGTCCCCTAATGCGTGGGGCTTCAAGTCCGTGTGCCACAGAAGCCCATCCCTACCCCTTCCTCCACCAAAGCACCTCCCCAATGGTCCCCTGCACAGCTCCAACATCTCTCTAGAATCGGTCTCTGCGTGGGAAAATGAGTTTGGTACTGTCTCCGATCCTTGTCAAATGTGTTGGAAAAGACGTGGGGTTTGGTGGCTAACGAGCTTTGAACAAAGAGAGAGGTTAAAAGAAAGGAAACGTGGGAATGGCGCGTTAGAGAGAGGGAGAGAGAGAGAGGGAAATTCATTGAAGACCAAAGACCATGCTTAATTTAGATTTAGATGTATGTAATAAAATATTATTAAAATATTATTTTAAATTTTAAAAATTAAATTATTTATTATATTTTATATGAAAATTTTGAATAAGTTGTTAATTTGAATAATAAGATGAAATAATTTTAAATAAATAAAATAAAATATTTTTATAATATTTTTTTAAAATTATTATTATTTTAAAATTTAAAAAATTAAATTATTTATTATATTTTATATAAAAATTTTAAAAAAATTATAATAATTAAATGAGATTAATTTCTTTCGGAACAACCTCGGTTTGGTTTAAGGCTGTTTATTGTTTGTAATAATGGAGAGTGGGGACACTGTCTCTGTGCGCGTGTAAGAGCAGTATTATTAGGTGGCCTTGACGTGTTGGATACACAGTGTACAGAAACTAAAAACTTATCCCAGCCTTGTCAGATGGGACAGATAAGTTTATTCCTTTACCTTGACTTTCCCAATTTCAGTTATCTCCGTCGCTCGGAAAAAACTTAAATAATAGAGTAAACGTGGCACATTTTTAAAAAAAAAAATTAATAATAAATTTTAGTCTTTTTAAAAAAAAAATATCAGACACAACTTATAATTATATCTATTATTATTCTAAATGATATTCAGCCTAAAGCGAAATTTGCAAAAATTCTTTGAGAACCTCCTTCTTTCATTATTTATTTATTTATTTTCTTTGTCGCTTTCTTTTTATTTTTGTTTAATTTGTTAACAAAATAAAGATTTTATTATTTATAATAACACTTATTCATGTAATATAATAAAAATAAAAATAATTTGAAAACAGAAAAAAAATATTTGTTTTTACATAATGAATCCATCGTATTATAATTCATACATACCGACATTAGATAATGACACTAATTAACCTAACCAAAGTGAGTGGTTTCTTTCCTTTAAATAAAAAAAAAGAGGTGAGTGGTTTCTTATTCTATATCAACAATGTGTCTGTGGCATATTCCTAAAGGGTTTAGAAATGTCGACTACTGCTACATACAAAAAGATTATATAAAAATAATCTTATAAATTGACATAGTTTCATATAATTTATTAGATCTAATTTACAATAAAAGTACATTTATAATTTGACGAACCACATCATACCACATCAGTTTGTGAAATTAATTTTGTGTAATCTATTTGTAGTTAGAATTTTTCTCTCTACAAAATGAGAAGAATTAACAAAGTGGTTACTACCCTATTACTACTCATTTACTATTTTATTTTAAGTTTTTTATTTTTTTATCATTTTCTTTTCAGTATTTTTTTAACATCCTTAATCATTAAAAAAAATTAAAAAAATATATAGTTTTACTAATAGTCACTTCCTTAACTATTAAGTAAAATAAAAAATTAAAAAAACATCAAATATAAAATTAATAGTAAATAAGTAATAAAATAGTAGTAACTCTATTATTTTTCATTAACAAAAAGGAGAATAAAAATGGGAAGTAAACAATTTTCATCTCCATTGCTTGGATAATGAATGAATGAATGAGTCAAAAGTAAGCAAAGTCCTTAGAGGTAATGGAATTCAACCAATTCTCATCAGCAAAAGGGATTCTCAAGACAGTTTGACAACATAATTATTCTTAGATATTTTCATATATTTTGAGATATTTTTTTCTAAATATCACTTAAATACGAAACATTTTCAATTTCAAATATTCAATTTTTTCAAACTTTCAAACAAAAATATAAAAAACGATACTACTTTTTTAAAATTTAAAACAAAAATTATATTTAAACAAGTTTTTAATTTTATAATATTAAAATATCTCAACTTAATCTATTTTATTACTATTCACAAATATTTTCAGATATTCTAAATATTAACTGAATCTCTTATCCGTGTCTTTGTTTTGAAAGCTAGCACCCCGACCCAGTCCTGATTTTCTGGATGCTTAAGAAAACTTTCTTTGGTATTTGCTTGCCCGTGTATCACAAGCTAAGAACGTAACTTATCCATTGATTGACATATATGTACAAACCATCTATATTCTTATGCTTTCTCTTTAATAGTTTGGACAATATTTCATTATTATTTATTATTTTATTATTACCTTTTACTTACTATTTATTATTATTTAATATTTTATTATTAATTTTTTATTATTATTCACAGAATATTTAAAATCACCTCACTATTCAATCACAATTAAAGTAATTGTATAATGGAGAAGGATCTATGCCGCAATGTTGGATGTTACGTCCCCATCTATTTGTCTAAAATTCGCCTGGTCGAAACTCCAAAGAGGTGGAGTCTACCTCAATCTTTTTCTATGGAGATATATAATATCAATCTTAAATTTGCGCCTTGTATTATTGTCGGCAAACGAGATGCATGTGAATTCTAGAGTTTTCAGTCAAATAAAGCCCAAATCAACACGCACTTAGAAATTGAAGGTTGGAAAAATAGGCATCGATCCCCGGCCCGCTTGAACCGGATTAGAATTTGATTGGGCATCCTTTAGCAATTAGAGAGATTTGGATTCAGAGATGAGTTAAGATGGGTTGAGATAGTTTGTGAATAGTAAAATAAAAGTTGAATTATTTATTATATTTGGTGTGAGAATTTGAAAAAGTTGAATTGTTTATTATATTTTACGTAAAAATTTGAAAAAGTTGTAATGATGAGATGAGATGAGTTGAGGTGGGTTTTAAATCCAAACCTCTTCGACATTCTTGACTATCAGGGTTTGGAAATTTAGAGACCTTTGGACCAAAAATATATGGGAGATTTACGTGCTATATCTAACGTCGAATTAGTGTTTTTTTTTTTTTTCATTTTATATACAAGAATGGTTTTCAGTCTCAACTATAACAGCGTACAAAAATTAGACGTATTCTTTGAACTCTCAACTTGTAAAGAATGAGGTGAAAATAGATATGGGTCATTGAGCTTGTAATATCTAAAATTATTTGTACAATAACATAGAACAAAGAACAACGAGAAATGGCTTTCAAGTCTAAACTATTGGTGAATTTGAACATACGGGCCAGAATAAAGGGGTCCATGGGCTTAATTAGATACGGTTCAGCAACCAAAATACCGCGTCGTTCTCTCTCTCTCTCCCTGAAAATATGAGTCTTTATTCCATTAGTTTTAGGTTTAATTTGGATAGTGAGGTATTATATGAATAATAGTGATTAAATAATGATAGAATATTAAATAATAAAAAATAAAAAATATTTAAAAAAATTCTTCAATCAAAAAATGGATATGCACACAACCTAACCAATGGACTATAGCAATGCAAGCTTTCCACAATGTCCCTCTATTCCAAATTACAACATCTTTACTACAATTACACAGTGGAAAGGACATATCTCTCACCCTTTCCTTCGAAGAAGGCACATATTACGATGCACCATTCAATAGATAAATCATTAAAGAAGACTTGGAAAATGGAAAGAATAATTGTCCAATTTATTCGTTTCAAACCCTTCCAGCAATCTGTTTTTCTTTGTGCTTTTTTTTTATTATTTTCTCAGCTGCTTTTTCTTGTTTAGTTAGGCTACATCTGAAAGTTAAATTGAGCTGAATTGAGATGAAAGTTAAAAATTAAATAAAATATTATTAAAATATTATTTTTTAATATTATTATTTTAAAATTTAAAAAAATTAAATTATTTATTATATTTTATATTAGAATTTAAAAATTTATAATATTAGATAAAATAAATTGAGATGAATTGAGTGTCCGAACTGGTTTCAACGACCTTTCACCTTTCTTTCATTACCTTTTCCACTATTCTCTTGTCTTCGCTGTTACTCTCGTGTGCCATTGTGATAGATCATGAGATGGCATTTCCATATTTCACACACACCACTCAACCATAAAAGCATCAATTTTCACACTTTAATCATGACAAGCACCACCACCAACACCGTCACCTCTGCTGAGGTACCGAGTCATTTCCACCCATCACGTTTTAAAATCTCAATCATTTTATTTGTTGTAGCTAGTGTCATCAAAGGGTAATATTATCATCTTATTTCTGCTAAAAAAAAATATTATCATCTTATCATCCTATATTTACGTGACGTTATTTCGTTTTTTTTATATATAATAATTCTGAAAATTGATCAACAATACCATATATATATATATATATATATATATATATATATATAACCTTGGAGATAAAAGTGAATATATAGAAGCTGGCTCTAGAGAGAGTTCTTGATAACAAAGCCCCACTGCAATATCATAATCTAATTAACTAAAGGATAAGCCAAAACGAAAAGACAATCATGAAACTTAAGGGAGTACACAGGCATGCGATGCGATGCATATTGTTAACGAGTCTGATCCTCAAGGAGCCAGAAGCCCTGCATGCGAAAGCTCCTTTATCCATTCAAATGTTCGATGACTCGACATGGCTTGCTTTCCCTGCTGCTTTTGTTCTTGCAATTGCTTCCTCCTCAGCTTCAACCCCACCAGATTTTCTTTCTTGGTTTGCGTTGCGACATTTGCATTACTCTTCATGATGACAACGTTTGACGAAACAGCCTCTGTACACTTACAACCACTCAACAGTCGTCCGATTCTTTTCTCAAAGAATCCTGCAGGCCTCCTCTGCTCTACCATGTCGGAATCATAACAGCTCTTTTCGGAAGTGACCCTACTATTTCTACTACCGCTAACACTTTTGTTGACACTGCTGCTTCTACGAACTTTAAGGTCTAGCATTTCAATCTCAGGAGTAGGAACCAAACCCAGCCGTAAATAGTCCCATGAGGATGAGTTCCGGCTCCGACTATCGAGACTTCCTTGTCGAGTATTGGAAAGTCTGACCTGGGGTTTGGGACTTGGGCATGAAAGAAGATGGTTTTGGAGTCTCGTTTGCTTGGAAGTTGGCTCGATGGTATAGGTCGAGCCAGTAGTGCAGCTGCCTGATGAGTTGTGAGAACTTCTAGTACTGCTGCTTCTGCTGCTATTGTTGCTATTGGACCCTGACCCAGTACCCATTGAACCATGGTCCAGGGACTCGGACCTTGATATGCACTGGGTACTGATCTTCTGGCTGCTTTCATGCCGGAAAAGGGTTAACCCAGTGTCTGAGCTGACTGAGACGCGTAGTGGAAGGATTCGGCCTTGAAAGAAAACCTCGTCGGCCGCACACATTACTGATTCTTTCAAAGTTGAGCCTCCCTTTGCGCCGAAATCGAACTCTAATTCTTGGGTTTCAGCGGCCGAAGCATCTTCTTTTCTTGATTGGCCATCGTCTTCTTTGGTAAAATAGCTAATGACCGGGAGATCACAGAAAGACAAATCTTCATCTTCCTCTGCTAACTGATCTTGCTCTGAGTCAGAGTGTTCAGGCCATGTTTGTGTGCCGCAGTTTATTTCCATCTTCAGTGGTAGAAGTCAGGAGATAACGTTTTCTTTTTAAGAACTGTTTCGACTCTGATCTTGTGGAGATAACAGAAAAGAGAGAATAAGATCTATCGAGAGAGGAAGGTACTTAAAAGGTGAAATAAAATACAAAGAGCATCGGAGAATGGGATAAGATTAATTATGAAATGAGATAAGATCACCATCAAATAATTCGTAAGATTAATAATAGACACAAGTTTCAAATGTAACCGCTTTGTATAAGTTTTTTTTGTAAAAATGTAGGTCTCATTAATAAAAATTAAGTTTTTCACTTTTTTTCAGAGTGAGTACTTTTTTATCAAAGATTTGTACATTTAGAGCTTGTATATATCATTTCTCAATTTAATAGTACTTATATAATTCTAAGAGATTTAAAAAAATAATAATATAATTTTATTATAATATAATTTTTATTTTAAAATAAAAAAAAATTTGAATTATTTTTTATATTTTGTTTAAAAATTTTAAAAAATTGTAATTAGATGAAAATTTTAAATAAAATAATATTTATATTTAAATAGTATTTAAAAAGATATGAGACCAGATCCTTTATTCCAAACAACATCTAAAACTAGACGTTTTTACTATGTTGAGAGAAAGACTAGATCAGTTTGGATACAATAAGTATTTCATCTTATCTCATTATTATATTTTTTTAAAAATTTATATAAAATATAATAAATAATTCAATTTTTTCAAATCTCAAAATAATAATTATATTAAAAAATAATATTTTAATAATATTTTATTTAATTTTTAATTTTCATCTTAATTCATTCTATCTTATCTTAAGTCACTGTCTAAACACACCTAAAAGTGTGTCACATGTCAGTGCCATATCAGTTTTTTTAAAAAAAAAAACATAAAGAATTAATCCCAAAATTCTCTCAAAACTCTCTTTCTCCCCAACTTGTCTTTCTAATTGCAATCCAATCCGCCTCTATACTCACGAATTTCATGACATATTGCCATCCAAGAACTCCAATTTGATAAAACTGTGCCCTACAAATGAATCCTTTGCAATACCAATTTCAAAGTCCCAACACTAACCAGCAACCAAAAATCGTCAGTTTTCTTTTTTCTCGCCAAGCACACTGCTGCCGGCTATAGATTGTGTCTTTTCCTTGCATGGAAGCGGAAAGGACCTTATCATTGGTCGTATTTTCTGACCCAAAAAAAAAACAGTTATAAATTATTTATTAAAAACAACCAACACCCCTCGCCCACGGGATTCTGGTATATATATATATATATATATATATATATATATATTAGAGAACGGTCCCAACTCCAAGAGGTTTGTTTCGGGATGGACATGAAATTATGATTTAAATAAAAAAGTTAGTAATTTATTTGTCTGGAAAAAAAAATATAAAATTAAAGAAAGATTAAAAAAAATATAAACTTCAGTAAAGTATGAGTATTGGTCTGCATCTATATTTAATTATCTATTTTTTCTCTATATAATAATAAAATATTATTAATTTTTTATTTTTAAAAAATTGAAACAAAAAAAGAAAAGAAAAATGAGTATACTGTCAATAAAAAGGACATAAAAAAGAGACATTAATTCATGTGCACTGTTGGCTATTAAGGGTCTTTTAGTAAAACATGATTTTTTATTAAATTCTACAAGGGAGCTACACGTCAAATGGTCAAGGATCTTAAGGACCTTTTGGTAAAACATGATCTTTCATTAAATTTTACAAGAAAGCTACACATCAAATGATCAAGAGTTTTAAGGGTCTTTTAGTAAAACAGGACTTCACGAAAAAATAAGAAAAATTACTATTTACAGTTAGATAATCACTTATTATAATAGAGTAGGTATATATATTTTTTTCTAGAACTTAAAAGAAAAAAACTAGCGTTCCATTAATACCAAAAACACGCCTTGCTCAAGTGGGGCAGTCGGGGATCACTACTCTGTATAAAAAGTTTGGGTAGTGCTACTACGCCACTTGAATTTGTCGACTTGGTGTGTTCTTAATATAAATTCACTTTTCTGTTTTTGACTTTTTATTTTAAATATTTTTTAAACATGTTTAAAAAAATTTTAAAAATAAAAAATATTAATATACTAATAATCAATTTCTTAATTATTAAATAAAAAATATTAAAAAATAAAATAAAATATATGAGATATCAAATTGAAGTAGCAAACTCAGGGTATTATCATTTTCCAAAACAGAAATGCTAAAGGTCCCGAAAGTGTGTCCTGAAAGTGTATCCTAAAACTTTTTTATTTATTTATTTTTACTTAGTGATTAAAGAAGTGTTTTTTAATGATGTTGTGAATTTTTTATTTTTTTAAAAAATGTTTATGATGATTAAAAAAATACATGAAAAAATGAAAAGAAAAATAAAAAAATGAAATGTACTTTTCAGAACACACATTCGGGACAAATTTTCGGTAGGTGTAGTGTTGCTCTTTCCAAAAATGTTTTGGTTTAAATTTGAATAGTTACCGAAGGAAACCAATGGATCGATCAGAAAGAAAAGTATAAAGGGTTACTACTCTATTACTACCCATTTACTACTCATAGTTCATTTCCAAATTTTTTATTTTTTTATCATTTTATTTTAAGTATTTTTTTAACATCCTTAATTATTAAAAAAAATTAAAAAAAATCTATAATTTTATAAATAGTCACTTTTTTAATCATTAAATAAAATAAAAAAATTGAAAAAAATATTAAATATAAAATAAGTAATAAATTAATAATAAACCTATCATTTTTCAAGTAATGATGTATGAGCCTATATAACAGTCGTACATAGCCAGCTTTACGTACGTTAGAGCATTAGTATTGGTCTATGCATATATATATGCAAAGTCATATTTACATAATATGACCATAAAATCATCTACATTGGCTTATGCATATCCAAATATTTAGCTACCTATGAACAGTACTTATCCAAATTTGGATAACCATTATTCACCCTACAAATCATATTTTAATCATTATTTATCTCTCCTCCCACTCTCTTTCTCACAATCTTTTTCCTTTCACCTTCCTTTAACAATACAATAAACATTCACATGCACATTCATTTTATTATTATAATATATTATATATATATTTTTTCATTTTATTATATTTTTAATATAATATATAAAAAAATTATATTTGTTATTATTGCATTTGTATTATTAATGTTAAATGTATGTAGTGAATGCTAATTGTAAAATATATATAAAAAAATTGATTTTAGCAAAAAATTAATAATAATAAAATAATAATATTTTATTATTATTTTGTCTCAAATATGCATAAGCCAATGTGATAATTTTGCTTGAATGATAAATTAGATATATAAAAGAGGTGATTTTACATATGTATATGTATAGACCAATATTAATGCTCTTAGTGGTAATAAAAGTATATAAAGGGAAGGGTTAAAATAAAAAGACGTATCCGGTTATAATTTGTATGAATCTCTTTGTCCTTAGAGCTTCAATATTCTCGCACAAATAATTTTAGGTTGAGTTTAGATATTGAAGTGAGTTGAGTTAAGTTAAGTTGAGATGATAAAATATTGTTAGAATATTAGTTTTTAATATTATTATTATTTTGTGATTTGAAAAAATTAAATTATTTATTATATTTTATGTTAGAATTTGAAAAAGTTATAATGATGAGTTGAGATAACTTAATGATACCAACAAAGCCTTAGATATTACAAGTTCAATGAACCGTATCATCAATCGTCACCTGATCTTTGTTTACAAGTTGAGACGATTGCATGCGGTTATGATCATTTTTTGAAATTATTTTTCATGCATGATTAGCCAGCTAGGTAGGTAGGTTGGGTAGGTTAGATTTTACAGCAGAGATGGATGTTTTGGTGATGTTTGTGGTGTACAAATGGGTGCACATGAAGATTATGTTTTGTCATGGACGACTTGTGATTGACTGAATGTGACTCAATAGTTCAAGGGGTCAGGTCCCCTCTCTAATTAGTCTTTTCCAAACAATGATTTGGCTTTGATTTATAAGCAAGACGCGCGTAGTTTTCACAGGATGCATGCGGCCAAATTAAATTCATTTATCCATGAAACGAAACGAGTTACATATTAAGAAGCCTAATATATATATATATATATATAGACAAGTTACAAGCCTGTAAAAGGATGATATATATCATTATGAAAATCTAGCATGCATTGGTGAATTGAAATAAGGGGAATGTTTATATAAGGTGAATTCAGTTTTCCATTTTGATATATTTTTAGTTTTATAATATATAGGTTTTAGATTAAAAAAAAAAAAGCTTTTCAAAACTATGTACTTATTCAAAAAACAAAATTAATAATAAATAAGCTTTTGTTAAAAGAAAAAAAAAAAACTCTTGAGTACAATCCAGAATTTAGATTTATGAGTTTCAAAAATCTGGATTCATCTGAATTTCGACTCGAAACATAACTAGGCTAACCTGGACCGGGTATACTCGAGTATCCGGTCTAGAATTCAGATGAATAGTCTTACCCATTAGGTAATAGAATCCCGTATTGATTATGATCTCGATATATTTTCTTAATATTAACCAGCTACCAAATGACTATTGCAGTAGGAATGGTGTCTCTAGCTAAAGGCTCTACTGTCCAAAACTTTTTATGGTTCCTCAATTGCTTGGATAGCTACTCGAAAACTCCCTTCAATTGTAAGCTTTTTGATAAGATGCTATTTTGCTTCTTTTATAATTATACCTATATACAAAGTTGCAGCTTCACCTTATTTCGGATTTTGACATCTTATAGAACTGGTTACAACAATTTTCAATGAACCATCTTTTGATCTGTAGATTGTTGTTGCTATACTACTTGTGTCTCTTACAGCCACATCAAATGTTAATAAGAAATGGTCTTTTGGCGTAGGCTTCCAATTCTTAGAGTTAAATATTTGTTTATTGCCCCAAACATTACAGTGTTTTTTTTGTATAAATTGAGATCTTCAGACACAACTTCTTGGACCTAGGCTGAGTGAATCATGAACAATTTGATTTCTCAAATACCAAATATTATCCATGGCAAACAATTGAAATGATATATATTTTTGATATATATCATCCTCTTAGTTTATTGCATGCATAGCATTACTTTATAGATTTCAATTCAAAGAGGAAACATGTATGGTGGGTTAAGAAATTGACTTAACGAGTAATTAAATATGGCTATTTAATTTAAAAATACATAATTTTATACTCAATTCTCATGAAAATGGATGTTTTAAGATTGAGATTTAAAGGATGTTTGGGGAATGAGATGATATAAAAAAATCTATAAATAGTAGTGAAATGGGTTGTAAATAATAGTGATATTGTTTGACTTAAAATGCTTTATTGGGTTTTGAAAAATGAGAGGAAAAAAGTTGAATAAAAATATTATTAAGTTAAAATATTGTTAGAATATAATTTTTTAATATGATTTTAGTTTTGAGATTTAAACATTTTGAATTATTTTGTGTTTTGTTTGAAAATTTGAAAAAGTTGTAATAAAAAGTTGTAATAATTTGAATTATTTTTTAATATATCATATAGTTTCAATTTTTTTTTTTTTAAAAAAGAAAAAAATAGAGATCGATTGCCGGTTTAAATATATATATTCTAAATGGGATAAAGCTGATCTGACTTTAACCTAATCTCTTAAATCTCTTTATGCAATTTGCAAAAAAATGGGAGATATATATATATATATAAATGCATGCCTGACCTCAATCTCTTTTATGTCTTCCAAGCTCCGTGGTACCTCCAAGCTCATCCGGTCCCAAAAAATAATAATTAGAGATTATCACATTTAATGCTAATTAGGAATTGATTATCGATCAGTGCTAACCCATGCACGATCGATATATCATATATATATCTTCCTACCAAATGGATTGGAAGAACGTCGTTTCGACGCATGCAATGGTAACAGGATCAGTCACTAGTCGGAACTGCTCAATCCATGCAATCATCAAGCACTTTTGTCTCGTCTTCAGACATACGTTGCGAGTATTATATTCTAAACTGATGTTACTTATATGAAATTATTCTTCATTTTAAAATATAATTATGTAATATATTGTAAATCTATATATAAACTAAAACCTCTAGCCGAACGTTTTAGGAATATAGATTATCATATGGAAATTTAATTTGAGAGCCATTTTATTTAGTACTGTGCAAAGCTTTTAAGTACTTAGTGCACCATCTCTTTTTGGTCGACCAAGAAAATTACAAGCTATGATGTAATATGCATGTAAGCATTAATTCCTTTTTTTTTTTTAATAAATTCACCTGATCTTGCTCCGAATTTGTTTGATTTTAAATAGAGGTGGCAATATGTGACACTACTTGTAAATTTAACATGAACACGATACGAAATTAACAGGTTTGAGTTTGATATAAATAGGTTTGGATCAAAACGGGTTGACCCGTTAAAACATGATTAATAAACGAGTCAATGACGGGTCAACCCGCTTAACCCGAAATTAACATGTAATAACCCGTTTATATTTTATTTTAAAATTATAATTTTATTATTATTGAGTTATAATATTGGTATTTCTCAACATGCTTATATTTTTATTGTTGGAATTGTAATTTTGGACCTATGGTCATATTTGTTATTGTAGGATTTATAATATTGGTTTTATTATAAATTTGAAAAATATTGATTTTTTTGTTAGTAGGTAGTCTTATTATTTTTTCAGATATTGTGAGTTGTGACTATTAATAAATATTGATTTTAACTTTTATGTAAAATTATGTTAATTAAATCAAATGAGTTATGTGTCTTAGTTAAATTCATTTATATGAAACGAGTTGAAATGAGTTGGGTCGTATTAACTTATTTCTAATTAATTATTAAACAGGTCAAAACAAGTAAACCCGTTATTTAAATAGGACGAATTAAGACTTAAAATTTTAACACATTTAGCTTAATGTGTTATGGTCGAGTTTATTCATATAATTGAATATTCATGACTTGACACGACACGACAACACATAATTGCAACTCCTAATTTTAAACAGTCCTTAGGTACAAATTTTTAAATAATCATCCATTAATCTTTTGACCGAGCAAAAATACTAAAATTTAATTCTGAAATCACACTCTATAAAAATTACTTTGCTGCGCCCCATTTTGGTACCCAGAGATGCAGCAGGTAACTAAATAATATTTTATATTGATTTTTTCTTCAATTCTTTTTACGAATAAAATACTACTGGCAGGTGGTGGCTGCAAGCCTGGCAGCCTGCACTCAGGCGGCCGACAACGAGGATGGGATTCGAGTCATTCGACCCACCACTGTGGAAGGGGAGAGACACGACCGCGGCCCACCCATTATAGTTTAATTTTAGTTATTTTATTTGTTTTTAGATAGATTTTATAAAAATAAATTTAATGTAATTTAATATGAATTATTTTAAATTAAAACTTATTTTTATTACAAAATAAGGTCTAAAAATTGAATAAAATATTATTAAAATATAATTTTTATTTTAAAATTTTTTAAAAAATTAAATTATTTATTATATTTTGTATAAAAATTTTAAAAAAATTATAATGATTATAATAATTTTAAAAAGTTATGTTGTTTCTTTATATAATTGCTCTATCTAGATGGCCATTTTTGGAATGGACCGAAGACAACCAAATTTGTGATTGATTGATGTTTACAAATAGGGCAATACCAATACATGGTGTATTACCCACAAACCACCCTCTGTTTTGACCTACATCGACGTGAACATTAAAATGATAAAAAACTAGAGGTTGAAACTAGAAGAAAACTCTATAAAATGAGAGAGAATGTTCCTTTGGTAAACAAATTGGCTGTTCATGGAGCAGGATAACTCCTAAACCAAATGCGCGTCTTTTAAATGCAAAATGGAGCCACCGAAGAGAGAATGAAAATTTCCACAGGTATAAATTTTATGCCTATGTGGGTAAATAAGAAAGGAAAAATCTAATTGTAAGCGATTTTGAGCACTAATACGTGCACTCATTCAATATGATTGGTCAAAAATTAAATTTTATTAAAAATAATATTAATTTAAATTTAAAATATGAAGACATCAATATTAATAAAATTTACTTGTACATAGAAATAAACTCAGAAAGAAAATGTTAAACGTTACAAGTTTTTTTATTTTTTGTTTTCGTAACCAAAAGCTTTTGTCACCACGAAACAAGTCGCCCAATGACACTCTTTTTTCAAGGATCGCCACTACACTTCAATTACAAGCATTATTTTCTAAAAGTAAACAAACGTTTTCTTTTCCAAACAACTTCCACATCACTCTTATACCCGCATTTCACAAATATTTTAAGTTAGGGACGGTTCATGGCACGAGTGGCAGCAGCGTCAGGCGCCTGGGAGGAGACAGCGGTGCCACCAGAGAGAGTGGGGGCATCGGTGGAGCCAGCGCCTCGACCGGGCTTCGGCTGGATATGGCCTTCCGTACCATAGCCTTGACGCTTGTAATCTTCCAGGTCATTGTACTTCACGTAGGGGCTTTCCTCCCAAGGAAGCCCTTCTAACTTACCCTTCTCTTCATTCTCTGGTTTTCTCTCCCTCTGCTCCTGCTGCTTTTCCATTATCCTTTTTCTTTCTTCTCGATCTGTTTCGATTTGTGAACTTCCGCTAGCTATGTCTATTCAATAAATGGTTGGCTTTGATTTAGTTCTTCGTGCGTGGTTTCTTATACCGTTCCTAACTTCTCCACGTTTGACATAACGTGTCAGTTCATTATCAGTTACGTACTCCACGTGGCTCCCCCCGGGGGACATGCATGAAGCGATCAAGATTCGGCAATTTCGCCTCCAGATAACCAAACGTAGAAAAGGTCGTCCCGATGTGGATAAGATCATTCGGAAACAGGTTGCTCTCCACAGTCATGGCTTAATGGGCCTTACGGGAAATGAAAAAGAAAAACAGAGGAAAATCTTTTCCAGGGTCAAAGACAATACTTAGAATGACAAAAGGAATCCTCTTATCCCGATCAATCGATTTTTTGGCCCAATGCTGTAGGGAGAGGCTGAGCGCGCGGCTGAGCCTTGATGGCCTTGAAAGAGGTCCCTCCACGCAGGAAAAATCTCTTACAGAAAGCTTGCACGCGGCCTTTTGGTTTCTTCACAAAATAGGCATGCTCGTTTTCTTAAATCTAGCATTTGAGTTTCCGATGAACATCACAAAGAAATGACCATCACAGAATATATACTAGCTGTAGACATTGCGATATAGGATATAGAAAGCCGATCTCCAACAATTCAATAGGCATGCATAAATATCATCATCAAGAACATACTGTACACCAAGAAAGAAATCATCCTCCATTCCATGGGTTTTCCCCATGTTAAATTTTCTCTCTCAGAGAGCAACACCAAACACCTAATCCAGCTTCCATTGTAATTAGCTGATAAACAATGGCATTAAAAGCATTTTAATAAAAACATATAAATAAGGAAAGCAAATTATCACACCCCACTTTTAGTGTGCGATAAATTCAGGCCACCTTGTCCCATCCCTTTTTCATATTCCAAATTATTAACCATTAATACTCCAGGTGATCGCTATAGGACTTGCCACCGTGTGCTTCCCGTCCGTCCACTCCAGACGACCGAAGCTATCCGTACTCGACAACGAACCCGTGGCAGTGAATGTCACAGCATAGGCTTTCTTCTCGTTGGTTTCACTGAAATTCAACGAGTCTGGCTCCACACTGATCTTAACTGAGGGGTTATCCGAAGTTGCAGACACTTTATACGTCCCCGGCGAACCCACATTCGTAAGAGTTCGCGTGTGCTTGACCACGCTCGACCGGCCACTGCTAAAAACCACACTAAAAGAAGGGTAATTAAGATCGTTCAAACTATACTTCTTACTGGTGTCGCATGTGAATTTCCTCCTCGCTAGACTGTTGATCTGTGACTCGGTGTAATTCAAGGCACAGACGAAGTTTAGGTAATCCTCCGCCGCCAAATCGTAGACGAGTCCTGGATTGAGAGCTGCTATCGGATTCACGTGGCCGGCACCGTAATCGTACGGTGTGGCCGGTTTTCCGGTGGCAACGTCGAGTAAGCTCTCACCTTTCTTGTAGGCCGTGTACGCCGTGGTCATGAGGGCTGACCGAATAGCCGCTGGGCTCCAGTCCAGGTGAGCCGCCTTGACAAGCGCCGCGAGTCCACTCACGTGTGGGCAAGACATTGATGTGCCTGAGATGATGTTGAACGCCACACGTCTGGTATCAATGGACAAACCAGTAGGGCCCACGCCTCCGGCCCATCCTGCTAAGATGTTGACACCCGGTGCGATGATGTCCGGCTTCAGTATCTCCGGCGTGATCGAATTTGGCCCCCTCGAACTAAATGCTGCGATCACCGGAGAAGGCTGAATCCCAATCTTGGTTCCTTCAAACAGAATCGTCACCGTTGGTTTAGGATCCGAAAGGAGGTAATTTTTTATTGCGTTGCCGGACCTCTCACCCACCGAAGTCGCCGGCAAAAGATGAGCATCGGCGACCAATTCTTCGCCGTTCGCGGCGGTGTTGGCCAAGACCATGCCGGCGCCACCGGCTTCTTTCACCACAGCTCCTTTCTGAACTCTGGCGTTCACGCCTCGGTCACATAACACGATCTTGCCCGCGACTTTTTCGGGTGCCAACGTACCCATCATGCACAAGTTACCGCTGGTAGAGTTGCTCGCGTTACCAGCGTATATAAACGGTGTTAAAGTCTCGGGCAAAGAGTTTCCTCGGTAGAGCGAAACGCCGGAATAATTTTTGCCGTTACCCAGGCTGACAAATGCCGGGAAATCGCGATCCAGTGTTCCAGCTCCTACGGTTGTGATCCACGGCGCCAGGTTGGATAGACTGGATGGAGTGGGACCCGCGTTTCCGGCAGAGCAAGAGATAAGGATTCCCTTCTCCATTGCCGAGAAAGCTCCGATTGCGACACTGTCTTTGAAATAATCTGACATTCCACCACCGAGCGACATGGAGAGGACGTTCACATTGTCGTCAATGGCCTTGTCCATGGCGGCTAAGATATCGGAGCTAAAACAGCCTCCAACCCAGCAGACCTTGTATGCAGCGACTCTCGCATGCGTGGCCATCCCTCTCGCCGTCCCTGGCGCGTAACCGAATAGGCTTGCTTCTCCCACTAACGACCCGGCTGCCGTGGTTGAAGTATGAGTGCCATGGCCGTCGTCGTCTCTGGGAGATCTGGACTCCTTGCTTTCATCGATAGGACCTAATGCTGCCTCGTAGCCTTTAGAGAAGTACCTTGCGCCGATTAATTTTCGATTGCAGTTCGAGGAGGTGAAATTGGTACCCGTTTCGCACGCGCCTTTCCAGCTACTTGGTACGGGGCCGAGCCCGCTGTCGTCGAAGCTCTTGCTCTCAGGCCAAACACCGGTGTCTAAGACTCCGATAACGACCTCACTCGCTAAATTGGCTTCAGGTATCATACTTTCGCTTTTCTCGAGCCCAAGGAACTCAGGTGTCCGAGTCGTGTGAAGCTCGTATGTCAACTCAGGCAACACGGACAGAATTCCAGGTTGGCTTCCGAGCAAAAGGGCTTCCTCGGCCGTCAGTCTTGTGGAGAAGCCGTGTATTACATTGTCGTAGGTGTATATCATCTCGGCTGTGTCGGACACCGATTTGAGTGACGAGTCGTACCAGTGCGAGTGGTGCTCGAAACTCGCCGGCATTTCGGATTTGGCCATGTGAACAATGTATGTCGATCTCTGATGTGCATCGGTACTCTTCTCTACAGCTACCGCGAAAACGTGGCATAAACCCAGAAGTGCAACAATCACCAGAGTGGTGATTTTCTTAAACGTCGTCTTCATCTTCCTTAGTTACGTTCCTGATCGATCCCGGAGAGAGAGATCAGATAGCGATCAGGTTAGTGAGAAGCTTTAGAAACTCTTACGTTTTAATCTGAAAAGCGTGAACAGCTACGAAAGGTGTGCAGGAAATCATGCATGGGTGAGAGAGAGTGTGTAGGGACGGTTGATGTTTGTCTGATTCTGTGAATGATTACGTTAAAAGACAAAAAGGGAGGAAGGAGTTGAAACTGCTGAGCAAAGGAAGCTGGAGTCTTTAGCTTTCATAACGCGTATTCCAGCGTTTATTCAATACCTCACAGTTTCTATTATCTTCTTCTGGGTAATAAGCTATCTGCTGCTAGCTGGGGTGCAATTTTTTACTTTTGCAGATGAAAGAGCACCGAGCACCAACCCCCAAATGCTTTATTCAGAATAGCAAGACCAAAGGACAAGAAGATCGTCCCTGCATTTACTCCCTTTTATTAAATCTCACACTTTATACCCCATACTGTGATGGGCCCATAAACCACAAGGTGTCCAAAGTAATTCACACCGCAAGAAATGACGAGTTTTCAGAACAAATAAGGATAGGGTGACTGGTTTTGCTTCATCTTTTCCTGCACACTCATAAATTTATAAATTATTGCCAAGGAATTTAGTTGAATTATGCGTTTTCCGATCATCTACCCGTAGCATCAACATTTAAATCATCGACGTTACACATTGCTCAATCGTCATTCCCGTACTCATCAGAGCCATACCCCATACCTATATCAATTATTTACAGATTGCTACGTTACTACATTATAAAACAATTTTGAATGTGAATATAAATATTTCTTATACTAATTAATTTGATAGTTTTCGCATATTTGTTTGTTTGGTATATAATTAAATATAATTATATTTTATATTTTTCTCCTGCTGACGACAGAAAACAAACAATATTGTCAACTCATGTTTGGAGTTTCAATGAATATTGAAGTTTACGCGTTTTGGTTCACGGGTTTCTATCCCCTAGTGATTAAACTTCCATCTTAGTTGGTGAGTGATAGTGTAATATAGGTGGGTTTTATGGTTTTATCCGCCAGCCTAACCATTATTTTCCCTTCCCCAAAAAGTGGCCAGAAAAAATCCCACGGGACTTCAGGGAGAATTCCAATGTTAACCCACTCTAGACGCTGGAAAAGTATGTCCCAGTGGCCAGTGGGCCAGGCAATCACGGACGGCAAAGATATTAGATTACTAATACTTAAAAAGCATTAAATTTTAGATTATCCGAGACAGATTAGTCTCTTTCAGAGTTCAGAGCCAGATTACAGCTCACACTTATTTGGGTTCGTCCCAAAAGACAAAATACCAAACTTACTTAAAAAGAGCTTTCCCCGTGTGAGCAAGCTATCTTAAAAAGAGCTTTCCCCATGTGAGCAAGCTATCCACTAGCTATTGCTGGTACATTGGACTGTTTGCATTTCCTTCTTCTTCCTGTTCTTGTGATCAGAATTATTATTGAAGTCTGTTTTTCATTCTTGTCTGCATGATGAGGTACTTGTGTTACTCAATAGCCTTTCGTAGGTTTTTACTTCAACATAAAAGGGTCGACCACTTTTGTCATTTGCCATATAGAACTACAGATTCCCCCCAGAATATCAGTATGATGCATGAGTCCTGAAAATAGGGCAAAGATAGGAATGGTCAAGACTCAAGTGTGGATGACATTAACTACACTGACCCTTATAGAGTTTTGTTATTTACCGTTATTTTTGTGTATTTTTTACACATTTCATTAATATGATTAATTAAAAATAATTATTTTATATTAAAAATAAAGTAATACAGTCAATTATATTAATAAAATATATAAAAAAATGACTAAATATAGAGTTTTTGATTTTATATTGTTTATTATTATTTTTTTTATTTGCAAGAACAACCATGTACTTTTACAGTTGTCTCCTGTTGGTTGGACAGACGATCTATGCTAGAGTCTGGTTCCAACCTACTACATATGCATATTAATGTTCGTGTCTTCCATTTCCTTCCTACTTCCTACCAGCTTTCAATGTAGCAGAAATTTATCAGAGGACTTCATTATTCATTCGCTTTTTCCTTGGAAAATAATAGTGACAGTTCGGAAGCTAAAAGAAACTTGCGACGATTCCTTGTGAGGAAAAAAAAAAAAAACAGAACATGCCAACCGGCCTGTGCCATGAATGATCATGATTTGCATATTTCTAAAATAAAAAATAATAATAATAATAATAATAATAATAATTTGCATATTTCTAATTCTAAATGAATTTTTATAACATTCATTCAAGAATCCTAAGATATTAAGTAAGTGTTCTATATTTCTTAATAGTTAATACTTTAAGCTGAAAGGTGATCGTTATCCAATCAGCTCTGCTTTCTTCCCAACTAGCCTAACCACAACATACAAACTTTCTCGCCTGTCTCTAGAAGCCTTAATTACGTATGTTGTTGCTCATGATGTCTTTTTTAGTATCTAAGTTGGGCTTTTCTTGCGGGTCATGTTGAATCATTGATCTCCAACTCTGTTGAATCAGACAAATTGCTGCAAGTTGGCAACAGAGAGCATGCACTATAGATAGGGACTGCTAAATTTTTAGCTCCTTAGTTTCCTTTTTTTTTTTTTTTTTTGCTAATAATTTAGTTCCATACCTAAGATGCGGGCGTGTTAAAGATTCCTACAATCATTCAATATATTTCGATCCAAGTTTGAAAGAACCCAAAAAGTATAATAAGGATATATAAATAGGAGAAATTAGGACCTACATTGTGGTCCCGATCTCATGTTCATTGAAAATAAAAGAGCATGGTTAACATGTCTTGAAACCCATTTGGAGAACTTCTAATCTAATATCTAAATATGCAACAAATTAAACGTTGCTTTGGTTTCACTCTTACTTTCATGACATAAAAGATGTGGGTTAGCCACTCTTGCGATCAATCCAACCATATTTAGGCCGCGTTTGGTTATCCCATTAATTTTTCTTATTCAAATACACTATATTTCATCTCTAAATTTTGAAAACATCAACTTAAATAAACAGTGAATATTGATAGTAAACAGTGCAAAACTGACATGAACAATATGTGAAAAATGCATACTTTTCGGCTCTCTAAACAACAGTGGGACCCACACGTTTTTTAAATCCTAAAAATTAAAAACTATCTCATTTCATCTCACAATCTAAATACATATTTTTTTTATAAACTATTTCATCTTATCTTAACTTAAAAATTTCACTACTATTCAAAATATATCATCTCACCGTTTGAAACCACTATAAAAGTATAATATGGAAATATAAAGAGGATAAATTAGAATCTACAAAGCGGTCCCCGATCTCAAGTTGGCTAAAATTGAAAGAACATGATGTCATGGAATTCATAACTTCTAATCTAATATCTTTGAGTGTGGATGCAGCAAATTAAAAGTTGTTTTCGTTTCACTCTTGGTTTTACAGATTCTTTCTTCCAACAGAAACCTCAACCACACAATTCATGAATCATAACTGACATAGCACTGACTTTAGAGTGTAATTTGGGACCCTGCATTAGAGCATCCCCATCCCATTCCTGGTTGTGATGGGATGTGAATGCTCTTACCCAATCATTGAAGCATTTTTCCTGGTTGAAATCATTTCTACGTAGGTGGTTTCATGATCAACTGTTTATTCTGTAGGGCATACAATTGCTCATCATGCTGTTGACATATATAGATCAGGACCATCAACACTTTTGTTTGCCATTTCTACCTACCTGTGTGGCTAGGAATTAGAAAAGGAAGATTGAAAATAAGGAAGCAAAACTGCAAGCAACTGTCCTATATATTTATGTTAATGCCCTTTAGTCCACTTGTTAAACAACTTAAAGCATTATTGTCACGCGAGATGTCTTCCAATTACATTTATAGGATGCGTACTCTAATGTATGCAATTCAGTACAAGAGGACGATGAATAAAGTTTGCACATTATTGGAGGATGATAAATTTTTGCCCTTTAAGAGGACGGTACGTTTGGATCCCAAACTCATTTCAACTTATCATTACAACTTTTTCAAATTTCAACATAAAATATAATAAACAATTCAACTTTTTCAAATCTCAAAATAATAATAATATTCTAATAATATTTTATCATCTCAACTCAACTCAACTCAACTCAGTTCAACATCCAAATGCAGCCTAATTGTAATCTTAACTATGTGATATTTCAGAGTTCTAATTGTTTGCAATTTTTTGCGAACAACTTATTTCCGAAATTGGACGCAAAAGTCTGCTTTTTATTTTTTATTCACCATTTTGCACTGTTGTTGTTGTGAGGTGTTTGTTGAGAAATTTCACCTCTTCTTCTTGTATAATTTTATCTAATGAAATATACTTGCTTAGGAAAAAAAAAAAAAACCTGCATCCAAGGTTTGCACTAAATGCTTTTCCATTTTACTCATCACTCCCAGCATTCAGCAACATGTGATCTAAACGGAACATTCATCCCCCTTGAATTAAATGGAAGTCCCAACGCAATTGTTTTGGGCCGAACAACTCAAATAGAAGTTTTTAGGGTAGGTTTAGGATGGCATATTCGGGCCTTTTCCGAACTTGAGTCCAATACTACTTCTTCATCTTTCTTTTGGGCTTTTCCCTTTTGAGCAAGTAGTGCTTCAAGAAATACGTATAGGGGATTCAAAATCACCAACCCAACCATTTCAAAAAATAATGATATTAAAAAATAATATTTTAATAATAATAGAACACTACCCAACAAATGTCTCATTTTCCAATTTTTTCATAAACTTAAGGACCAAAAAAAAAAAAAAGCTTCGAAATGGCTTTTCTAGCCGGTCTCTT
Organism: Juglans mandshurica; assembly: GCA_022457165.1. Classification (NCBI taxonomy): domain Eukaryota; kingdom Viridiplantae; phylum Streptophyta; class Magnoliopsida; order Fagales; family Juglandaceae; genus Juglans; species Juglans mandshurica. Next base: position 51,419,973 of record CM039619.1, read on the forward strand.
TCGGCACCGATAGTCTGATTCAGCTCGGACTGAGTTCGCCGGGGTGAATGCATTCGATTCCGCTGCTTCTCAGTGGTTTGTGCACCGTTCGAATATGTTGATCATCAATGTATGAGTATCTTTGTGAATGATCTTGAGCTGAATTTCAATTCTGTGAGATAGAATAAAATCATCCAATTGTTTGGCTTCTTAGTTTATGGATGAGTTATGTTTAATACCGTTTATAGATACGGAGAACCGTTTATATAGTAAGTTCAGCATGAGCTTTTTTTTTTTTTTTTTTTTTGGCGGGATTAACTAATAAGGATACTTCACAGAAGGCATCTACTCCAAAGGAAACTTTTCATCATGCCATATCTCAGCAAGTCAACACTCATTAACCACTAACTTTTCTATGGCTGAGATTTTGCCTCTAAACTTGTTTGGATTTGATTTCGACTCTGATAGGATAACAAGCAGTGTATAGATTATAAATTTTGAAGTGTTTTTGATTCTTTAAACTATGTAAATGATTTCCTTATAATAATGGCATAAATTTTTAAACATGCGTCTATTAAATGGAAATTGCAAGGCACAAAGATAATATGGAACTTAATATGTTGTCTAGTGCCTCCCCTTTCCCCCATTATTTAACTAAATCCTCCCATTTGCAGTACTGTCCACCTGCTAATGCACGATAAAACCTATCTCTGCAGTAGACCGGTCTTCCATCTGCAGCCTCAGCTGCTGCTGCTGCTAAATCATCGTCAGCCATCACCTCGATGGGCAATTTAAGCAGCTCCTCTTTTCTACCAGGTTTAAAAGAAATTGTTCAAGGACAAAATAGAAGCATATTAGGTGCACTTTTAATGGCACAGTTGGAATGTATATTTATACCTTAAATTGAACTTTGTGCTGATCTTTGAAGATAGAATGTCTGATGGGTTTTCTTTTGTGCCAAAGGTGGTTTGAAAGAAATCCTCCACTGGTGTAGCAAAGATGAAAATAAAAACTGCTGTAACAAGTAACACCCCTGTTCCAACTAGTGTCTGTTTTAGCTTCTTGATAACTGGCTTCACCTAGAGACATAAATATTCCATATGAATTTCATCTTCCAGTGAAAAATATCATAAACTGCAGTTCACACCACTGCAATGTCTAGCATAGATACATTTGTGTCCTTGCTTAAGCTCTGTGTGTGTGTGTGTGTGTGTGTGTGTGTGTTGCATTTGACTGCAGGCAGTCCAGTTTAACATTATTACTTCACTTTCCCAGGATTATTGCAAAAGTTATTTTACCGAAAAACAAGAAATAGATTCATTTATATTGTTTAATACCTTGTAAGATCCCAACAATCTATCCCGGGCCAGGATCTGCAACATAAGACAAGAGAAGCTATTAATTTCCAATTGCTAATTGGAACATGCATGATTTCTACACTGGCTGTCTTTATAGTCTGTTGAGCTAATGCAAATGAATCTTGCCTCAGTCATTTCATCTCGTCATCAACCAGAATGCTCAATCAACAGACCTCTATTGAATGACTATAATTGAGTCTTAAAATTGACTGAAATTCTTACTGGTTTGTCCGGTTTTAGGATAACACACTTAATTTATACCACCCATTTTAATACATCCCATATTTTTCGGCTGCCTTTGGATTGTACCAAGTGAAGTGCGGTGGTAAAATGGGAAGTTCTAGTGCATGTAATGCCAATATATGTACTTATCTGGGTTTGCATGCATTAAAGAATTCTTTTTATTCCAATATTAGATGGCTGTATACAATTTTTATTAAAGATGCACTTCTCTTTTACATGGCCCTATACAGTTTGTCTATGTATGAAACAAATGATCCGTGGACGCTTCTGTGGCTCCAACATTATTAAGCGATGGTAATACATATTCAAAAGAGCAAAACCTGTCAAATTTCTCAACGTACTATATGATTACGAGGCTCTTCTTTAAATCTTGTCTAGTAGTAAATCTCTCTATCCCCTTTTAAGTTGAATATTCACAAGTTTTTTCAGTCAAAGTACTCTTAAGAGGTTAACTAATCCATTCTTTATTATTTCACTGGCATTTTCTAGTTGCTGTCTGTAATTAATATTCAGTAGCAGAAACTGATGTTGCAGATACCCCAAATCAAGGAACAGAAAGGTGTTCATGTCATTTTTGCATTGCTAATGATGCCCCTGGTCTCCTCACAAGAAAGAAAGAAAGAAGAATGCACAAAGATGCTAACCTCAGGCGGCTTTACCCACATTTGCCCATCATACCATCCACTCTCTTCATAAGGTATCACTGCCGATAGAAGTCTATCACCAACATAACTCCATCCCTGCAATATCATTATGCAAAATTGTTTATTAGTTCTATGGATACTGGTGAAGAAATAGAGGTTTTATATTTAAACCTGATAGCTATTTAAAAGTTATGCATGTTCTGGTTGTGCATGCCTATATTGCCTTAAGATCTTTCTAATTTTGTAGTTCAGAAGCTCTACCTCTTGTTTGGTTATTGGGATTAGCTTGTTGGTGTGGTTGAACTAATGTGCAAGTTTTTCTGCTTGAATCCATGTTCTCTCCCATTAAGTATTTTAGCCTCCATGTTGTCATAGTTAGAAGAATTCAATATTATTCATAAGAATTATAGTACTGTTGAATCTGTCAATATGTGAATCTAACTTAAATATCTTGAAAGGTGGTGCTTTTGTTCCTTGGCTGTGCCCATAAATCTCTGAGCTATTTGTAAAAAATAAATATGTTTACTCTGCACATTTGAAATAGTGAATGATAAATAGTTGAAATAGTGATCTCGAAGACTTTCCAGAGCTATTCTTGATTGTAGTCGGAGGGCAACAGGCCATTCTAATGTTTTTGAATCTATTATTTCCTACATGGCCTTTGTAGTCATTCTCTCCAGAAATTATCCCGTAGTGCTTACTCTCGAAGTTACATAACATACATGCACTATAGAAATGAAACTACTGTAATGTGAAGAAGAAGAAGAAAATACCAAGTAAATTCTTAAGACAATTAATGACACAAGAAAAAGAGTTCCTGTTCCAGCAGCTAGCACAAATCTTAGAGGTTCCTGCAAAGGTTCGAACATGGAAATTAGTGAATATATATTCACAAAAAGATCTTTCAACCATTGAAACATCTCTTGCTGGTTTGCATGAGTCTGTTCTGATTGAGCCTATGGTCTCTGTGCAATTTTGCAAAGATCAAGTGTTGTCCTAAATATAGCAGCAGTGTAATTATATTACTAGTAGGCTCTGTGCTATTTTGCAAAGATGAAGTATTATTCTAAATATAATCAGCTCATGGATTTTAAGACGGTGTTCTTATAAATGTGATGGTTCATTTGCAGTCTCGGTCTGCTCTTATTCAGAAAATATTTATCCAAAATTTATTCACAAAATTGCCCAAAAAAAGTGGATGCTTTTGTACACAAAAGTGGCCATTTTTAGTTTGATCTTACCCTTGAAGGATTAAAGCTTGCAGCTGCAATTGGCACTCCCAGAGATGTGAAAGCTACTAACCAGAGGCCTCCAAGACGAAGGAAAAAGGGCCCGGGATCAAGTTCACCCCATGAATATAGGATTCCATCTTTTAGAGAGGAGTACTCATTCACCTGTAACAGAAGCAAATAACCGAGTGTGAATTGATTGTGATACAACGCACGATACACCTGAATCTCTTGTACGAGTCCTCGCTATCATGCTTTTCTAATTATCCTCTTTCATCCCATTATTTAAATATCAGTGTCGTGAAAATTTTGAAAAGTGATGCATTTCGCAGAAAGTTAATATTACAGGTTTGCATGACATTTAAGGGGGATCATGTATGCCCTTTAACCCATCATTTAGTGGTTTTATTTTTCTAATATGCAGGGGCAGAAATAAGTTACTGTAACATCTATTGCTGTGTTTGTGATAACAAGTGCTGAAGTACATGATTACAGTGTAAACATACCGGCCTTTGCTCGAAAGGAACCTCAATTTCCAGTCCGGGATTCCAGTTCCGACTTGGGAATCCACTTGTTCCCCCATCTTTTTCATCTTTCAAGGCCTTGACGGAAGTCCCTTGACAACGTCTCCAAGCCCTGTGATACTGAATGATCCATGAACCGTAGCTGCTTCCAAGCTTGACTTGGCTTGAACTGGGAATCAGAGAGCAATACACGTTTACCCTGAGCATTTGTTTCCAGAATCGGAACTACTATGATAGTTGCAGCAGCAGAGGTAATATGCTGAATTTGTTTCCCTTTTCAGTTCTTGGTTAGATTTGGCGGAAGAGAAGTGAAAGAAGAAGGATCTTAGGCCCTGTAGTAAGAGGGCTAGTACTGTATCCTTTTAGGAACCATATATTATTTACGTGGAGGCAAATGATGGATACAAATTCACATAATGGTTTTGTTGCTTCCTTACTGGGACCACTATTTTTGCCACTTTGAGAGGACAGTCACCAATCAGGGACAGCCATTTCATCGTTGCCCTACTTTAAGAATGAATTGGTTAGGCAAAATTAAAATATCTTATCTTATATAATTATTATAATTTTTTTAAATTTTTATACAAAATATAATAAATAATTTAATTTTTTTAAATTATAAAATAAAAATAATATTTTATTTAATTTTTAACAAAACATTTCATTTATTAATGTTGTAGTGTTCAAACTTTCTGTCCACGTGCTTTGTTTCATACCATTCACTTGGTGAGCTTTGGGAGTTAAGATTATCCAGATGTTCTGGTCCTTGTTGAAAAACAGGGACAGGGTGAAGCAGAATTGCTTTCTCAACGTGGCAGCTTTTCTCTTCCACGCAATTTCGAGTGTATTCCTGATGTTGGCACGGGCTTTACTGAGCAAGACCAGTGGATATTTATTAATTATTATTATTATTTATTTATTTTTTCTCCAGAGCCGTTCAAATTGTCTAGTGATATTGTACCAACCAATAAATTGTCTAAATAATTAGAGCTCAAAATTCATCATAAGAACTTGGAAAAAACCAGTCATTTAACAGAAACTTCATGTTTACCATTGTAACAGAAACAAGTCATTTACCATTGTATTTGTAATTAGTCCTTAAACCCGTTTCAGTTCTTACTCTATCCATTTTACCCGTGATCAAAGGCCCGAGAATTTATATATTAAATAAAGGTGCAGATATAATTCTAAGAGAAATAATACTTGCAGTCGTGAGTATGCAAGTGCTACGTAATTATTTTGAAAAAAATGAATAAATACGGGATCAATATAGAAAGAAAATTAATTTTTTAATAGTAGATCCTATTATTTTTCAAAGCGACTGCACTTCGCTTACAAACTCTATGACTGTATGTAGCATTACTCTAATTCTAAACTAATAGGAGAATGGAAATTTTATGGTCTAATACCCAAAGCGCTCATCTATTTTTATGTACCTTACCACAGTTATTAATGATAGTATATATTTTTCTTACACGTCTTATAATGTTGTCATATCATTTTATAACACTCTTATTGAATTAGTTAAAAGTTAAATTCATTAAAAATTTAGCTATTAAACTATAACTACAGTCACTTCTAAAATTATTTCTAAATTTGAAAGGAACTATTCATTCATCAAATATATTTTATATTAATTATTTCTTTCTCCCTTTTATATCAATTATTTCTCACTCTTTTACAATTGAAAAAATATAATTAGAATATGATTACTAATTAATATATAATATTATGAATAATAAAATATGATAAAATAAAATAAATTCATAATTAAAAAAATTAAAATATTTTTGAAATTATTAATTATTCATTATTATATAATGAATAAATAGATAATCCAATATGAAAATTTGATGTGAATAGCTAAAGTTAAATTCATCTTATATTATTTTATTGTCATATAATGAAAAAATGACTATTCCAATGTAGAAACTTATGTAAATAGAATAGTTAAAAGTTAAATTCATCTTACATTCATAAAAAATGTACTTTAATTTTAAGTAATCCAATCAAAATGCTTTAATCCCGTCTGTTAACATTGGGAGAAACATTTATAAATGGAAAAATATGTTCAGCTGGAGGTTTCAAAAGTTAAAATAGCACACCACATACCAAATAAAAAATCAGATTTATTTGCCAGGTTATGCTTTTTTCCAAAATTCACGAGGTTAGACCCCCTCCCTCCCCATTCTGCTCTCTCACTCTTTCAGCTTCAAACTTCTCTCCTTTCGATGAACATGATATTCTCTCTCTTTTCCTTCTTTGTTCTCTCTCCCTCTGACGAAGCCCAACCACCTGCACCATGAGACTCTCAGTGAAATCTCCATACATGGCTTTGAGTAAAGGAATTCCCATGACGAGTGTGTTGGGCAAAGTAGCCATAGGGAAGAAAGTGACGTGCCAATCCAAGCTGCCATTGAAGAAGATAGCCCACAATGAGATCAAGACAAGGACCACAACCTTAGAGTGCAATGTTTTGAATACCGTATCCCTGACCGTTTCGGTCGAGACATTGAAATAAGATATTTTGGTATCAGTATCATTTCGGAATATTTTATACATGAATAAATTATATATATATAAATTATAAATAGTTTAATCTGAATTATGGGTCAAAAAATGAACTTACAGTTTGAAGAAATGGAAAAAAAAAAAAGTAAAGGCCGAAATATCAGCCGATACAAGCTGAAATTCTGATCAGTATGAAACTATACCCTTCTCTGTACTGGCTACATCACATAAACAAAATATTTCGATCATACTGACCGGTACGGTACGAAATTCAAAACCTTGTTAGAGAGAGTGTCGAGTAGTATGAACATGAAGTCCATTTGTTAGGGATTGTTCAGAGATATGAAGTGGAAGGACAGCACCGAAACCGCAAAGACGGCCATGAACTGGTTGATCTCTGAGCACTGCTTGGGATGAATATCTTCCACCATTTTACTGAGCTATATGCTACTAACAATATTGTGAAATATATAGGAACCATTGCACATATGACCTTGTAGAAATCAATCTCAGTTATCATCTCCCCAACTCTCTGATCTCTCGGTTTTTCTAATCTGAATATTGTTTTGTATCTATGGAGAGGAGAATAATATAAAATAAATAAGAATAATTCTTCTCATCAGTCACTATTCACTACCCCACACCCTATGAAAACCACCCTACACTCTATAAAAAAAAAAAACTATTAGATGTGGGGTGTGTGAGTGAATAGTGGATGATGTATAATAAAATCCAATAAATAAACATGTCAAGAGGGTGTGCGGTGTAGAAGGAACAGTGGGCTATATGCATGCTAGAGCACACTATTTTTTTCTTAAAATAAACCTACATTAATATACCAAATACAATACAAATATTTTGTCTATATATTACACAAAGGAGAGAAATGATACTTGTAGTCGTGAGTGTGTAAGCGTTGTGCAGTCGCTTTGAAAAAAATGAATAAATATGGGACCCACATGAAAAGAAATTAATTTTTTAATAGTGGACCTCACTCTTTTTCAAAGCGACTGCACGGCGTTTACGCATTCCACAACTGTATGTAGCATTACTCATAATATTATTGGAGGCTGCCCATTGCGCAAATTTATGCGCGCATCGATTCTGAGATCGATGTATCTTAATCGCCTCCCAAGAGGCAAATTTATTCAATAATATTTGGTGTCCCTGGTGATTCCTTATGCAATCCAATCTTGATTGTTCTTGGAATCATTCAAAGCTGTTATTGTTCTTTGAGAGTCTCCTTCCAACCTGATTTTCTCCCTATTTACTATGGGCTTCTTTGACTCCAATGTATGCAGCCAATGCTTCACCTTGTTGTGGATTGCAACCAGTTGAGTGCGCTGATACAAAAACACTATGTATTTGTTATTCCATCCTATTGCCACTGATGTGCTGCCGTTTGTTCTTACTGTTGCATCAACATTTATAGAAACAAAATTTGGGGGGGGGGGGGGGGGGGGGGAGAGGGGACCAAGTATTACCCTACTACTGATTTTTCCAATCCCAAGCCTTACAATACTCATGATATGATTATTTTACTTGCTCTAGGAACTGAGGAATAGACTTCTTATCAGAGTTGTGAATTACTTGATTCTTGTAAAACCAAACATTGTCCATAGCAACCATTGCAAATAATTGGAAACTATGAATGTCTTCCTCATCATTAATATGGAAGTATTCAACAGGATTGAGAATACCTAAGATCTAAGTGTTAATGTCCAGGAGCCCAATGGAGGTAGTATTGATAAGCCAAGGTGATTGTCTCCACATGATTCTAGAGAAGGGACACTCAAGGAAGAGATGACTCAGATGAGACAGATTTTCTTCACCTGAATTACAGAGGGGACATTCAAGGAGTTCATCCTGGAGAGAGAGAGGCAAATTTTCAGGAGGGCTCTAGTAGTAAAGATAGTATTGAAAACTTTCCATAAAAGAAGTTTCAATCTATCCTGAATCTTAAGCTTCCAAATTTTTTTCCCAACGAAAAGGGTAATGTTGTTGATGGATTGGTTAACAATAACAGCATAGGCAGATTTAACAAAGAAATTCCCCAAAGAATGATGCTTCCAAATGGGTCTATCTTTAATAGTATGAAAGTGAAGTTGAGCTAAGGGAATCTTCTTAATTTCCTCGACCATGTTTTGAGAAAAAAGAGCACTAAGCAGAAGAGAGTTTCATCTTATTAGTTTCTCAAGAGTCAATTCCGTAACAGTAATGTGGAGGTCCTTGTCAATAATTGTTGTGGAGGGAACGGGGATTGGCGGAGAGAGCAGAAATCCATGGGTCAAACCAAACTTTTATATTCACTCCATTGTTAATTTGAAAACACAGGCTAGAGACAATGAATTTTCTTTGTTTGAGAAGAGACTTCCAAAAGATAGATTCCGTTGCTTTGCTTGAATGCTAAGCTAGGACTTATGTTTCAAGTACTTCTCATTGAGCAGCGATTTCCACACAGAGTTATCATTATTGAGAAGATGCCAACCTAATTTGCACAACAAAGCCTTATTAAAATAAGATGAAAGGCTTATCCCTAATTCCCCATAGATTTATGCTGTGTTTGGAAGATAAAATCACCTCAATCCATCTCAAACAAATTATTTGATTGGAACCACTACTTTTTCACTTTTCATAAAAAGTTAAAACTCATCTCAACCTGTTTTATATATTCAAATATATATCTCAACCTATTTACATTTAAACACATCTTAATGGAACTCACAAAATACTATTATTTACCTATCAATTTAAATCATATGAGATTACCTCAACATCTAAACGTAACCTTGGACTTACAAATAGATTTAAGGAATTAGGGGTAAAATTGTGGGCTAGAGGTAGAGCACACTATATTTATTTTAAAATATATCAATATTAAATTCGTTTATATCTATAATATTTGTGAGACAAAACAGTACAATCCCGTTACTTACCATAATGACGTACAGGCACAGGCTGTCGAGACCGATACAGTACAGTCAATGTAGCTAATGTCATGTTATTTTTAGAGTTTTGTTACACAACTTTTATCACATTTCATATGACACATTTTTTTAAATTTTTAATATTTTTTTAAAATTATTTTTGAGTTTATTCTTTTAAATTATTTCAAAATTTTTATTTATTATTCATATAATAAATATTTAATAAAAAAATAATAAAAATTAAAAATAATATAAAATATGAAGTGTTAAGAGATAGTAAATTTTTTTTATCATTTTTAAGGGTGAGTCTACGCCTACCATTGGGAGCTCCCACGGGTCCCGCTAATGCATTTTATTTTTTTATTATTTTACTTTTTTTATATGAATTTTTTAATATTTTTTAAAAAATAAAAAAATTCATAATATTATTAAAAAACATTTACAAATAAAAAAAAAACTAAAAAAAAATTATCAGCGGGAGGCCGGGAGCCTCCAACGGTGAGAATAATTATGAATTTTTATTTTTAGCATTTCTCTATTTTTAAATGATATATATTTTGATAATTTTTTAAACAATTCTATTTTAAATAAAAAATATTTTTATCAAATAATTTAAAAATAATATCTTTTTATAATAATATTCTCAATTTAAAACATAATTTTATAAAAAACATAGTAAAAGGAATTGTAGATATTATTATTTTTTTCGGACAATAAAAAAAGGCAGCACAAAGCTGATCAATCATCCCGTTGAAGAAAGTTCCCGCCGTGCCTTACGGTTTCCAATGTTCCACGAAGAAAACGACGTGCTCGACTGCTTTCCCATGTCTTTCAAATTGACCACCGCCCCAACCCCAACGAAATAAAGGAAACGGAACGGACTCTTCTCAAAGATCAAAAGAGAGGGAACAGCAGAGCTTTTTCGGTTTTTTTATTTCATTTTGTTAACGATCCTTGGGGCTGATATACATACTACCTATATATATTTATAATGAAAGGCAAAAGCGGGAAAGGATATTGGAATTGGTGCTTTGCGAAGACGAAGAAGCTAGGGTTACCGGCTGTCTTCCTCCTCTGCTCATTCTTCTTCCTCTCCGGCTTCTTCGCCTCCACCCTCCTTTCTCTTCAGGTAGCTTTCTTCTGATTCTCTCCTATTTTTTGTTCTTTTCTTTTATTTTTTTGTATTCCGTGTAAAGTATTTCACCGTTTCAATTCTTCCGCAGGATACTTCTACAGCTACGACGAGATCGACGCTGCAAGAATCGGTCAACGAGGGAATCGAATACAATTCATTGACTCCTGGAGAGACCGGAGACAATTCTGTTACTTCAATTCCCTTTCAGGTGCTCGGTTTTGCTCTTTAAGCGATTCCTTTCTTTTTCGTTGTTCGGCTAATTGTGCAAACATGTTGTATTCTTTTCTTTTCCTCACCACCCCCCCCCCCCCCCCCCCCCCCCACTGTTTTTTTTTTTTTTTTTTTCAATTGTGAATTTCATCTGTGGATTACAATTTACTTCCCATAGATCTTGAGCTGGAAACCGCGGGCACTATATTTTCCTAGTTTTGCTACACCAGAGCAATGCCAGGGAGTTATAGACATGGCAGAGCCAATTCTAAGACCGTCCACTGTGGCTTTACGACCAGGGGAAACAGAGGAAGACTCAAAGGGAATTAGAACAAGGTTCCTCCACTCTCTCCTTTTATGTGTGTTTGTGTGAGGTATTATAATTAGATTAGGCATTTGAAGATGAAAATCAACATTAATTAGTATGTATCATAAGGTGATTGAGATGTAAAATAATTAACCTCCTTGAATTTGAAACTCTCGTCCTTCAACTCAATTAGCTTGATCAATTCTCAATTGGTTGTACATTATGTTATTAAGCAGAATATGCATGCAAACAATTTGCCACATGATGTATGTTGGAATTGACGATGAGTGGAATTGATTCTTGATTAGTAACTAGTATCTGATAATATCTTCCCGGGATAATTAGCTTTGCATGTAAATAGGCTGCAAATTTGACAATAAAAAGTTAAGATCGTATATGTTCTAACCCTTGCTTTCCTTTTACCGTATTAGATGATGTGTTTATTTTCCTTCTTCTTGTAATAATAAAGAAAATTATTATTATTATTGTTGTTGCTGTTGTTGTCATCACCATTGTTGTTTTTGTTCTTGTAGTTGTTACTCACATCTGCTGGTTTATTATGTACTTAAAACAGATTTCCTCCTGTGCATTATTTGTGGAGTTTATTGCATGTGAGGATTGATAATCATGATTGTAGGAGTTGTTATCAATTTTAAGGACATATTGATTATGTTGACGAGATAATCTATTGTTAGTTTATGCTTCATGTGAAACAGTTCTGGCGTGTTTATTAGTGCTGCCCAAGACAAAAATGGTATTTTGGAAATGATTGAGGAAAAAATTGCGAAGGTGACAATGCTTCCTAGGATCCATGGAGAGGTACTAATCATAATATTTATCATCATCTTCATATAAACAATTTCTCTCTCTCTCTCTCTCACACACACATTTATATCCAAAAGACTTTATGAGTATGAAGACAACTTCTCGTCTATGTTAATCTTAAGTACAATGTTAAAGATTAGATAGTTTTTTGCCACCTGGGGAGGTGGTTGATGGGCAATGTAGTGGATGAACGCCTACGCCTAGTTCTCATCAATAAAGTTCTTATTTTCTGATAAAAAAAAATGCAGCGGATGAACACCAGCTGTTAATACTTGGATACTTGCCTTCTGCGTCTTCTTCCAATCAACCTGTTTTCTTGGTTCTGTTCCTTTTTCTTCCTTTTCTTTATGATTTTCTTTCAGGAAGAAAATTTCTTGTTGTTCATCTGCATTTGGTGGTAAATTTAGTTCAGTGGCAAATTTAGTTGCAGCTATCACTGATGCAACTGCATTGCTCACACATATATCTCATGTCTTACCTTTGAGTCTTCTATCTGAGCCTTCTGAATAAATTGATCTGCAGAAAAAACGCTGATTTACAGAAATGATAGGGATATCTTAATGGTTTTCCTCTTAACCCCCCCCCCCCCCCCCTCTCTCTCTCTAGCAGAAATGACTCGCTCAATATTTTGGTGTACAAATTTGAATTGGTTCGGGAATAAGAATGGCACATCACTGCCCCTCTACATTTTTATGTTCTGGTCCACACAAGCTATCAATACGTTGTTACAAATCACCAGTGCTAAAATACCTTCAATGCTTTTGCTGGATTTTAATGCCTAGACAATTATTTATTTGATTACATGCTTTTCGTTTTCTTCGTTGAAGTAGTTCCACTTTCATTTCAGGAAAAATTCTAAAATTGTCTGAGGATATCGCCATGTTTCAGGCATTCAACATCTTGCGCTATGAGATTGGGCAATTGTATAATTCGCATTATGACGTGTTCAATCCTGCCGAGTATGGCCCGCAAAAGAGCCAAAGGGTACAAGCAAAAAGCTTAGGTGTTTGTTTGGTTATTATTTGTTTCTTATTCATAGAACTACAGAAACGTGAGTTTGGATAGAACATGCACAGGCTGTAAAGAATTGTAACATGTCTCTTTAACCTTCATGCAGATTGCTTCCTTCCTCTTGTATTTATCCAATGTTGAAGAAGGAGGGGAAACCATGTTTCCATTTGAGGTAAGATCTAAAACTTCTGTTTCTCTTCGTACTTTTGGATAGAACTTTTATCTTTTTGTTTGATCACTTATTCAAAATGCATCTAGGTGATCATCTAATGCCTGCCTTTAGTTCTCTTATTCCTTGTTTTGGGGATTCAAATATGCTTATGCTCTGATCTGCAGAATGGCTTTAACATGGATGAAAGCTATGATTTCAAAGACTGTATAGGTTTGAAAGTGAAACCACGCAAAGGGGATGGGCTTCTTTTCTATTCAATGACCCCGAATCTTACAATCGATGCGGTTAGTAACAATATTATCATTATCATCATCTCAATCTTTCTCAATTGATGCAGTTAGTAACAATATTATCATTATCATCTTCTCAATCTTTCTAATGAAGACTTTCTCAATCGAGGATAAAATTACCCGTTATAAAAGATCAACAAACATCAACTGGATTTGAATACAAAACCTCATTCTGCCAAAATGTGGGTAGGCATACTAAAGCAAAGCCTGGAATGGGTTACCTTTAGCCATTTGCCTGAATTAATGTTAGCAGGAATCGATGGTGACCATAATTTTGTATGTTTATAGATCAAATTGGCTGAATTAAGAGCATAGGGACCCAATGGATATGAAGAATCTGTTTATATTTTTCATTACTAGTTAACACTGTGTTTGGCTGAATTAAGAGCACAAGTGCATGAATTGCAACCATTCCTCGGATTCTTCTGGTAATCATTATTGGATTGCTTTTGGCAGACGTCACTTCATGGCAGCTGCCCTGTAATTAAAGGTGTAAAATGGGTGGCCACAAAGTGGATCAGGGATCAAGAACAAGATGATTAAATATTTGTACCTTCAATCGGCGTGTAACTCAAAATTTTATTTTGATCGATAATCGCTATCCATGTTGTAATATATATTATTAAAAATGATAAACATGCAACACTTTATACAACACTTTATATAACAATGTTTTAAAAGAAGTGGTATTTTTGTAAAATATCTTATAAAACTAACATTATTTTATAAAAATATCCTTATTTTATAACATGTGTTGTGAAAAGTGTTGTATAAAATATTGTGTATTTATCAATATTCATATATTATTGTGGTCTTTGAAATGTTAACAATAGAATTATTATTTCTTTACAACTTTTTTACAACTCGGTTTCATAACATTTTACTTCATTAAAAATAAATTTCAAAGGGTTGTAAATCAATAATTTTTTATTAGAAATTCTCGCATTAGTATTTTAATTTCTAATGTTGCATCAAGAAAGTTGTCCCTTAGAATTTAGTTATATATACTCGTCTTTCTTTTTTAACGAATGCTAGCTACCCTTGTACGTATTTATAAACAGTTAGTTTTTTATTTTTTTGGAATTTATAAATAGTTAATTTAGTCCTGTTTTAAAATTGACATGTGGATGTATTGTATACACATTTATTTAAAGAAAAATTTTATTCAACAGTCTTACACCACACCTGTTTTTTTTTTTGAGAAAAGATACTTATAACCGTAAATTGTATAACTGCCGTCTAATCGCTTTGAAAAAAATGAATAAAACATAGGATCTACATGAAAAGAAATTAATTTTTTAATAGTAGACTTTACTTTTTTTCAAAGCGATTACGCGGTGGTTATGCACTTCATGGTTGTATGTAGAATTACTCTTTTTTTTTTTCTCTCTCAACATATGTGGTGTAAAGCTATTGAGTAGAATAACTCTTAACTAAGCATAACGTTTGAAGTATCGGTAGGCCTTGCTTCTACCGTGGCCGAAACGCGATGTTAACGATTAACACACCATGCCCCACCCCCTGAAAAAAGGCCATTACAAGCCCGATATTATGGAGAGAGGGCTCAAGATAAGTTGAACCTACTTTGGGCTCAGTTAGGCCTGAGATTTTAAGATCTCGAATTAGCTAGTTGGGCGAGGTCAAGCACCATAAAATGCTTTTAACCAAAGGCTCAAAAATCAGAATCTGAGGTCGAAATTGGGTAAGAACTACTTCAATGAATCAGGTGATTCACAAATTGAATAGGACGATTCATGACAATTATGAATCTGTTATTTCAATGTTAATCAAATATATTAAAATTAACATAATTCAAGCATATAATATCATGTATAAAAGAGTACCAAATATAAATTTATTGACTAGTTTCAATAAAAATATGATAGAATCTAATAAGTAGTATCAATAAACATGTAATTTATGTATTTAACATCAATTGTCAACATCTTTTTTTTGGTCTTGTATACAAAGAAGATAAAGACCTTAAGGTTGTGTTTGGATGTTGAACTGAGTTGAGTTGAGATGATAAAATATTATTAGAATATTATTTTTTAATATTATTATTATTTTGAGATTTGAAAAAGTTGAATTATTTATTATATTTTGTATTGGGATTTGAAAAAATTGTAATGATGAGTTAAGAGATGCTTAAGAACCAAACGATGCTTAAGTATACAAAGAAGATAAAAACCGTCAAGTAATAGGCACATAGCAAACATAGTATTTTATGCACATTCACAAATTTAATACAAAATATTTATTCAGCTTCTTTTTCTTTTTTCTTTTTGTTAAACTAAAAAAAATAAAGTATATGTTTTATCTTTCAATTTTTCTGCAATTCTTATTGAATACAGTGATAAAAATTTAACAAAAGTTTAGTTCTATCATATTTTGGTAAAAATATATATATATATATATATTAAAATCAATTTAATTTCTACAATTTAAATCACCTAAATCGAACCGTTTTATTGGAGGCGTGATTTTAACAGCCTCACGGTGCATCGGGTAACTATAACTGCAAAAATATCATCACGCATTAATCATTATGACTAACCAGCTCCAAAAAAGAAAAATCTAAGCATATTTTAACTTCTAGATCTAACTGAATTTCGGATATTCTTAAATGGAAAATTTTTTACATCTGCCTACACCTACACCGGCACACGCTCAATGTATTGAGTGTTTAAAAAAAAATATATATATATATGTAAAGTGTGTGTTGGGCTGTAGACAGATGTATAGCAAACCCCTTAAATTCTTCAAGCTGTCCTTTACAATATTTTCGGCAGTAGACAAGACAACGTAGATGTATCCGCGACCAAGCAATCATCTACTACAATACGCGCCAAATATTAATAAAAACAAATAAAGTGATGAATGTACCATTCGTAGTGCTTGTGTGTGTATATATATATATATTTTTAACCTTTTCAAATCAATCATAACCCGAATGGCGGCGCTGTGTAGTCCCACAACATACCTGACAAAACGATCAACGTGTAAATCTTATGTTTCCTATTCTAACTCACCATCTACTATACCGGCATTGCCTCGAAAAATGAATTCAATATCCTTCATGCTCCAACTAGGTGCCTGTCGACATCCGGGGGAATCTTTTAAGAGTTGAATCTCGATTTGGTTTTTCCTTTTTTCCCCCACTTCTTCATGGGTATACCCTCGATGCATCTGCGCAGTCCTGTCTGTACCCCCCACAAAATCTCATTTTCTTCTAGCTTCTTGTTCTCATCATTTGGTGACCAATGAAGGCAAACCAGAAACCAACCATGAGGACATGAAACAAATTTAATGGGTTTGAAATCACAATTTGTGCCAGTTTTGATATGGTTGCTTCCCCAATCGCTTCAATACATGCATAGCACCAGCTGCTGTGAGTAGACACATCGCAGCAAAAGCCATTATTGCTGCATTCCCAATGTTCCGATAGTAGACTCCCTGCATAAACACCGAGTATCAACAGTAGTATATGACACTATAACTATAGCATTACACTGTATATTGGCATGAAAACAAATCAAAACTGCCTGAAAGCAGCTCTCAAGTGATTTAAATCACCTTCTTGGGCAGTTGGGACACGTCCTATATCTCTTTCTCTATTTTAAAGTCACCCTACCATTGCTCACCACAATGATAGGGGACCCTGATCAGGTATTCAGTCGGAACACTTTATGAGGGTGTTCTTAGGAGGAAAGCTCCAAGTATATTCTACACAATTATTTGGTAAAAGCTAATAAAATAACAGGCAATAACGAGCAGCACATTATGCATGCCATACTTCTAATATTCCCAGTTGGAGAAGGCAAGTAAAGATCAGTAAGTAATTGGTTTGGATCCTTCTCTTCTTCTTTTTTCCTTTTTTTCAAGGAGAGGTATTATTAGAACAAAGATGAGGTTTTGTTTCCCCTAGGCAAGAGTTTGGATCCTCTTCTACTTCGAGATATGCTATAAAGTTTCAGCCTATAAATAATTTTATACCTTCAGTGTACAAATAATTATGTATGTTGCCATCACTGTATATCAATATGATGATCATTCTACCACTAGTGCACCAGCCAACCAGCTGAACGTTAGATGGAGAGATGTTTATTTCTCTGTTCCCTATGTTAACAAGGGCTTAAATGTAGGCATGCACTTCAGCTTTGAAAATAAATGAGACGCACTTGGGTCATAAAAAGCAGAATTGCTGCATTGGCAGGGGCTAGAGAAAGGCTCATCATTCCTCCTCGCAACTCATTTGGCACATACCTGTGAACAAAATTAATAGCAGAACCATCAACACAAATTCACATGATGCGGCCAATTCTTCCTAAGGTTAAAAGTTAGGACTCTTGAGTTTAGCATACATGGTCCTCAATCTGGCAAGTGAAGGTAAAATTAAGCCAACACACCCATGGAATAAGCAAAATAGTGCGACTAGAACTTCAATTTCCTGCATACAAGAAATGAACACTGTCAACTTCTGAACACCTGGCACCAGAGCCAAAACGGCTAATATTTTTTCTCATATTTCCATAAGTATAAGAGATATGTACCTGATAATCATAAGCTATTATAGATAACACAAGCCCCAGTACAATAAATGAATATAGTAGACAATCTTCAGTGCGAAGTGGTGATGGTCCACTAATGAGCCATGGGAACACTGTGCTTCCAAGCATTCTCGCACCCAGCAAACAGGGATATACCAATCCGAGATGCACTTCTCGCCCATCAGCCTAATTTACATGAGTTTCAAAGAATTTTACAATTTAGAAGATAATCACAAGTCAATGTTCATGATCCAGTCAAGGACAGGAAAGTACTTTAATAGGGAAAAGACATGAGCAAGTTGAATCAATGGATATATAAGTTTCAATAACTAAAACAATTCTATTGATTTGATTGAGGAAAAAAAAATACAAATTAGCTTTCAAAGTAACTCTTTAGTTCGGTTGGTCAATTGAGTTAGATGTTGATGACTAGAAAGTGACTACAGCATGTGGGGAAAGCTTAAGAAACCCATCCTGAAAAACACTGTTGCAGATATTTCAAAATCTCTAACATGATGAGTTTGCTTCAAAATGTTTATATCATACCACCAATGTCGGGGCCCATAAAAGCCAAAACACCGTAACGGAGAAGTGAAGGCAAGCTTGTGCCCATGCCAAAAGGCATATCCTTTTATCTGCCAGTCACAAAAAAAAAAGTCATTAATGCCAACAACATGCAAAAGCATAATTAGAAATCAGCTGCTTAATCATTAAATACATTTTAACCTGGGATGCAATTAATCCTCTTAAAGGCAATGCAATTTTCTAGTTGTGTAACAATCAAAATGAGATCCAAATATGAGAGATGTTCTATAAGTACTTATCTTCTCTTTGAAATTCAAGGGTGATTTGGGCAGATAAAAGATGAAAGACTATCATGGATCCAGGGATTAATGAATTGTAAGATCAAGTCCAAAGCAAATAAAATAGGCCATGACAAGTATGATTTGATGGTGCCAACAAAACAATGGCCCAAAGACACTCGTTAACATTTTTGAAACCTGTCAAACTAATATAGAATTCAAACAGTTAGTTCAGTTATTTTCATACCTAGAATGAATTTGGAGTCGTGATACCTGTTGTCCTCCAGTTTTTAGAACAGTTAATAATTGATTCAACCGTATTTTGAAGCTTTTTTTAAAGAAACTTTATTTTGGAATTTCCCAAGCTTAGTTCGTTTGAGTAAAATAAAAGGCAATATAATTCTACTAAAAAATTGAATCTTACAGTCTTACCACCTAAAATATATGAATAAAAGGACACTCTATACTCCTTAAATGAAGCAGTCTGCGAAGGTCCTTTCAATCCTACAGTAACAGAAGTTATGCTTATCATTCCCAACAAGATAGCTGCATTGGAAGGAGATGCTATGTTCTTCTCCATATTATCACCAATGAGCCAATTTGCAAGCACCTGGCTTCCAATGTAAGAAGCAGACTCAAAAAAAGTCATTAACCAAAATGTGTCACTCATTGCATCTTGCCTCTGCCCTTGCTGCAAAGAAAAGATCCAAAAAACATAATCATTAGCAATCTGGCTATTTCATCACACCCCTATAATTTCACATAGGCATTCACAGTCTGATAAAACACGGTACAAAAGAAACATGAACAAATAATTTAATCAGGTAAAACAAACAAAACTGGTTCACTTCAATGAGGAAAAGTTATGGTACCTACACCGAAGAACTGCCTGCATGAAAAGTAAAAGTGAAGAATGGCATTTCTTTACAAACCTTTTCATGTTGAACTACCACCCATGTCTCAAAACTGAATGAAAATATTGAAGAGGCGAGAGACAAACAGATGCTTGCTACCAGAACACTTGGGTGAGCAATAATCCTCTTCCAAATGCCAACAAACAGGTGAAGGATGCAAAAAATGAGACAAACTTTCTTTTGACCTCTGCACACAAGCATACAATAGGTGACTTTGTTAGGGTTCGTTACATTTTCTGCTCCATAAATTTAAAAAATTATAGCTCCAAAGATGACACCAAAGTGCAGGAGTTTACGCTAGCACTCAGCCAACCTGTATGTTCTTCAAGTAACATAGTTGAAACATGTTTTTTTATGCATAAAGCATGGACTAACGACATAATTTACCAAAAGGAGAGGTAGTTGTACTATGTTCCCATGTTCAGTTTAAAAGGGCTACATAAAAAATGTGAAAGCAAATCACTAGAAATCAAACATCTGGCCTGGATATTTCTCACACAGTATTCTTGCAAAACAAAAGCACACTAGAAGTACACCATTTCATATATAAACTAATTTTTCAAAAGAGAAAACTATATTGAGTGTTTGGAATTTTTAATGTTTTTTTTTTATTTTGATTGGCACCGGGTGTCCGAGAACAAAGTCTCGACTAATCCCGGTGCACAAGCCCTCGGCAAAGAGTTTTCCGCAAGTGCACCTTGGGTAATTCAAGGGGAAGTTTCCCCAGCCCGATGGCCTCTATAAATTGTTTACACCCAAGAGGATTTGAACCTTAGATTTGGAGAGAGCATATCACCGAGACCTTAAATGTTAATGTGATAAACATTTTAAAATTCAAGAAATGGGATTGTTTCCACCATTTAAATCAAGCAAGTGATAGATTTATTTTTTGGAGACACAGAAACATACCAATAATTCAGTATAAAGAAGATCGTAGTAAGATAGAGATTATCTTTTGTAATAGGTGTATGCAATGCTCCCTTTAACCCTTAGATGACCCCTACATTTCTTTTTTGGATAAGAAAATTTATCTTTTGGGATTGCCATGAATTGTGCCACATAAGACATAATGTCCCCTACATTTCTGAGACGGGAATTGCATTTTTTTCAACTTTAAATTCGTTCACATTTCTTTCCAAAAACACTGATCCTTTCTCCCAACAGACTTCAACATTGCAAATAAGTAGACCGCTAAAGAATTCAGAAAATTCAATATCTCCAGTTTTGCTTCATATGAATCATTTTTTATTCTTTTATTTCGTCAATTAAACTCTGAATAAGCCAGAGAATACATAAATAAAAATAAGGCGTTCTGGAGCAAGTGATCGCACTTACATTAGATCAGAAAGCACGCCTAAGAAAGTGCCAACGAAAAGAGCAGCTGCAGAACCAACACAGAGAGACAAAATCATTTGCTCTCTGCTAACTCCATAGTGAGCCAGCTCGAACTCTCCGAAGACTGCCCATAGTCCTTCCATTGCTGCGAGAAAATTAAAAAAACAAAATCATATAAGTGATCCGAAATCCTAACATGATTATTCTCTTTTTCTTTTCTTGCAATTTCTCGGCAACCAAACGGAGAGAACGCACAACGTGTCGTTTCGGTTTTTCTCAAGCCGCATTTTTCTCAGCAACCAAAATAAGCCTAATTCGTTAGGGTTTTAATAGGAAAAGTGACCGACCTGAAGCGAGGGAATAGACGAATAGGAAGTTCCGCTGGAAACGAAAGAAGGAGGAAGAGAATCCATGGTCGAAGAGGGCCGGGGTTTTAATGGAGCTGTTGTTATTGGATGCGTAAGGGAAGAGAAATATGGAAAGGAGGCAGGAGATGAAGATGAAAATGTATAGGGCGAGATTCGGTTCCCAAACGGAGCTTTCAATGACGACTCCCATTTTTTGTTTCTTCGGAAAATTCAGATAGAAGGAAAAACCTGTAAGTCGAATCTCAGAGAACCCCTGAATCTTGAGCCATGGATTAAAGTGACTCCGAGAGAGAGAGAGAGAGAGAAGCTCAAAGGAGGGGTAGAGATGGAGTTCAGATCTAAATAATGGATCTCATTTGAAGCTTCGGCCCTCCAACTGCAACCAAACCGCTAGCGAGGTGTAGGAGAACGTGAGACGTATCCAATAGAAAACCTGCCGCTTGTGGCACCTCCTTCCTCTCTCTCTCTCTCTCTCTCTTTTCGATTCTTCTTCTTTTGCTTTCAAATAAGAACATCTTCATCCACTATATTCCATTTTTCTCATTTGTACAAATTTATTATATTTTACCGGAAAATGAAAAAAATTATTTTTATGAAAAAACTTGCCGCTTATACAATCTAGGATGTGTGTTACCTTTTAAAAAAATTATTGGCTAAATGCGGAATCTACTGTAAAAAAATCTATATTTTAATGGTAGATTACATTCTGATTCTATAATACAGAGAGTTTGAAATTTACATATTCTAAAATTATATTTAATATTATATTATTTTACTACATCGTATATTTTACTAAATAATTTATTATTAAAAAATTATTATTATTCAATCTAAAATATTTTAATTATTTTTTAAAACTTACAAACTCAAACTCATATTACGTTTATTTTTACAACTCCTCTCAACTTATCTAATCTAATTATTATAATTTTTTTAAATTCTCACACAATATAAAATAAACAATTCAACTTTTTCAAATCATAAAATAAAAATAATATTAAAAAAATATATTCTAATCATATTTTATTCAATTTTTAATTTTAATCTCAACTCATCTACAAAAACAAATAATCCAAAAACACTTGTCATCAAATGATGATATGCATTTTACTTTTATATTTTCCCACGAGCATTACACTAGCACAATTATTGAAATTCATGCAGAGAGGGTGAATATCTCCAACAATCACCTCAATATAATTAAGGTGGAGCTTAGACAGTGAATTGAGATGAGATGAATTAAGATGAAAGTTAAAAATTAAATAAAATATTATTAAAATATTATTTTTTAATATTATTATTATTTTGATATTTGAAAATGTTGAATTGTTTATTATATTTTGTGTGAAAATTTAAAAAAATTATAATAATAAGATGAAATGAAACACATTCATTATCTAAATAGGGCCTAAAACAACACTTAAAAATATAAAAAATAAAAATAAAATGTAAAAAAAATTAATTAGTCCCTACCCATCCTCACGATTTTTTAACAATGCCAAGAAGAATCGAACGAAGGTGTGCTTTTACATTAGTTAACACAGTTGCCATCTCAGCCAATTTCTTTCATTTGATGTATAGCTGTACCAAAAATTTGCATCATTAGGATATAACAAATCCAGAACAGGTAAGTACCATTACAACGTCAAAACAGGTGCATGCTTATTGCTTATTCTCTATGCGTTTGGTGAGGAGTGCGCATTGATTAGTGCTTGGTTTTGGCAGTTTCTTAACCCAAAACGGTGAAAATTAAAACATATACATCCACAATTTTTTAACAGCTAAATAGACATCTCATTGGCTCAGATTAACTGTACAAACTAAATGGGCTTCCTATCATATGGAGGAAATTCTAACATTCCAAATTTCCCTCTCGATCATAATCCAAGGAGCCAAAAAAAGGGGAAAAAAAAAAAGGTCCAATGAGGAAATACCTAGGCCTACGATTATATACTTGTACCAGTAAGTCTTGGGAACAAGGCTAAATGGATGCCAGATATACATTTTCTGTTTTTTATTTGCACAGCACATCGTAATATCAACTAGGCTATAAACAGTCCGATGCCTCCACCAGTACTCTAAAGGGGCATCTGCATCCTTGCAGTAAGGATTTAGGAGATGCCATTCTGGTGATGAAGAGCAATTGACATGCCTTTGTCCTGAAGATGAAGAACCATGCCAGGTTAGTCAATGCAATATGGGCAATGTAGGAAATCATCCCTCATTTTTAATCCTATTAACTTTATATTCAAACAAGTTTTGAGCACATATAAAAAAGAAGGATGCCAGCTACTGTAATTACATTATCCAATCTGACTCATTGTAATTGTGCTTTGATATATTCTATATATTACCATGCCAATATTGTTTTCCTCTATGAATAAAAAAGTTATAAAAGGGCACAGCTCTATACAAGTAAACACTCTAATGGTTGATTATCTCTTATCATAGAGAGCTGCAACTGTGCAATTCCGAATCCATCTATTCCATAATTTCCAGCCATCTTCAATATTTGTTCCAACTGATTACAGCTTCGAGGATACCTCCTAAGTGATTCTCATATAGAGCACCAATATTCCATTGTAACGATCTAAGGAAAGATCTAGTCACATTTATGCTTATACTCTAACCATTCCAGAGCACTACATAAGGATTTCTTTTTGTTTTTCAATGCACATTTTTTAAATTAACAGACAACACACTCAGTTTACCGACTATATGCAACACAACCATATCAACAGACACTGTCTGGCTTGCATGTCTCTGAACAAATTAAAGCCATGAACATCTTAACCAAAGAATCTGTGCATACCTAATCATGGATTTTGGACACCAAATCCTGTAACATAAAAACCCTCAAAATGAGGCTTCATCTCTGTTGTCCTGCAGGGAAAAAAATGACTGCCTTAAAGTCGGCTCTTGAAGGATAAGTAGTAATTAAATAAACAAAAGATCATTTTAAACACCATCCACGGATCACCCACAAGGACATATTGGTATTTATTACCTTTCATCTGCAGCACCTAGTTGGATTGATGGCAGTTCCTCTAAATCAGAAGCTAGCTTCCTAAATGCTTCGAATTCTTCTAAAACCTGTTTATTATCTCTCTGAACCAATAAAACTACGTGAGCAATATGAACTCCAAATAGTCCATAGATGAAATCACCCAAAGGAGAATCACTAGCATATGGTCCAAAAGGAGAGGCTTACAACAAAAGGAAAACTTCTTGAAAGAAGGGCGATGTATTGCTCCATTGCTACCTCCGGACTCATATTACCAAGCCGTTGCCAAGCATTCCTTGCATAATGTAATTAGTGCTACATCAATTAAATGACATCAAGTGCATTATATGCCCCACAATCAGAATCAAATTGAAGGGCCAAAAATCTATTTGGATGACTACAGATCAAGCTATATACACTGGAAGGGAAGGCCTTAATGTGGTGGTATGGCATCAAGTCCATTTATGTCGATACTTCGTTTCTTCTCCACCCCTCCAACATCCCTAAGAAACACACACACACACACACTGAAACACCCTTTTGCTCAAAAAGGAAAGGGAAAAAACCCCTTTCTAGCGCCAGTCATCAATAAGAAAGGATTTCAGAATTTGGTGGATACTACAAAATAGAAAGTAGTGGCATTCAACGAAAACTTGGCAACCATAATTAAATAAGGCAGCTGTAAGAGTAGATAATTACCACTTAGCGCGAGCAGAGAGCTTCAATGCCATTGGTTGGGGTTCATGGCAAGGCCCTTGGGTGGCAATCTTGTGAAGCCCATATAACTGCGCCTCCACATCACTGCCAAGACTCGAAGCTCGACCAGCAGTACTGGCAGATCCCGCAAGCACCACCGCGGCGCCGAAGACTTTTTCCAATTCGGTCCTTTCGATCCCCTCCCATTCATCCTCCAAATCAAACACTTTGTCCTTGAACTCATCATCCCCACTTTTGTGGAATTCACATCCCTCATTGCCTCCGCACTCCAATACATCCCTGGCCAAATCCACCTCGCTCTTAACCGACTCTAACTCAATTTCGCAAAGCTTTTCCCCCGTAGAACTTTCATCTACCAAGCTTTCCCCGCACTCTCCCACACAGCAACGCTCTGATACCTCTTCAATATGTTTCTCTCCCCTAATGTCCCTCTCCGTTGACTCAAACCCTTCGTTGACAAATTCTTGAACATCCAATTTGTCCTGAACCGGTTCAGTTTCATTTTTATCAGTTTTTTCAACCAACCGGAATCTTCTCTCGATTTGGAGCTTAAGCTCCTCAGGCATAACCCATATTCCGTTCGCATCCCTACGTGATGTCAACGTAGAGGTGCGGTTTTTGTCACCGGCAGAAGCTGCAGAGAGGAGCTTGGAGAGGAGGAAACAGAGAGTCAGAGAAAGAGAAACTGTCAAGAAGAGTTCAAACAAAAGCTCCATGGGAAAGCTTTGTGAGATGGAGAAAAAGGATTGAAGATCAGAGACTGATTCGACAAGGAAGAGATCAGAAAAGGGTGGGGATATTGCAGAGCAGAGCAAAGTATATTCTGCTGTGCATTTGTTAGGTGTCGGTCTGCTGGCAAGCGTCTACACATAAGGAGCCCTATTTCGAAAAGGACTCTTCCGCTAAAAAACCGAGACCCCTCCGAGCGGTGGACCGGTCCTTCCAGTTTTCCAAATTTCCAAATAAATTCCAATACTTATTTTTTCTCTTATTTTTTCCGCTTTCAATTATAATCTATTTTTGAAAACTTTGCAGTCAAGATTGCATGCGAAGTTCCATATTAATGAATAAGAGTAAAGAAAATATTATTATAATTTTAATTTTTTTTAAATATATCTGTATAGACTTGTATGAGCAATTCTCAAATGAAGACGGTTATTTGTTTTCAGGAAACATCTCATCTCATCTCACCTCATCATTACAACTTTCTCAAATCCCCACACAAAATAAAATAAACAATTTAACTTTTTCAAATTCTAAAATAAAAATAAAATAAACAATTCAACTTTTTCAAATCCCAAAACAAAAATAAAATAAACAATTCAACTTTTTCAAATCTCAAAATAAAAATAATATTAAAAAATATATTCTAACAATATTTTATTCAATTTTTTAACTTTAATTTCAACTCATCTCATCTCTGAAAACAGACGAGCTTGAAAAATGTATAATTGTATTTGTAATTTTTATTTGGATAACAATTTGTAAATATGTGTAAAAATTATTGATACGTTGAAAATTATAAAATTAAAAATTAAAAATTAAAAAAAAAACTGATAAAATAAATCTAAATTATCAATAATATTCTAATAGTGTATTTTTACTCTTCAATTTTTAATGTTAAAAGAGTTAGGTATTACATATCGACTTTATGTCAAAAAGTCTAAAGATAACTTGTGCTTGTACTTTTGTTACCTCCTTCAGCATGCTAGTATTTATCTAAAAAAATAAGTTATTTTCAATCTAAAAGTAGCGGGACTGAGTTAAAAATTAATATACATTAAATGTCTTCAATACAATTTTAAATGCTATTTTTTAGTATTATATGGTGTCAATTCAAATGTGTCTTTTCATTATTCCAAAAGGAAAAAAAGAAAAAAGGTGTTTTTTCCCTTGTTTTAAATGGTCTGATACAAACAAAGGCACGTAATACAAGAGTGAGACGAAAAGGACCATTTTCATAAATTAAAAAAAAAAAAACAGAAAATGACATTTTATTTTCTTGGGACTGATAGAGAGTAATTGAGGTGCTATAAATTATGCTATTTATTTATATTTCTGGCACGTCTCGCTTTCGACTTTAGAGGTTCTTGGTCTGTGCATGTAGAAGATGTGTCTATGTCAAGGGAGCTCAAGAATCCTTTTATTAGCATTATGTTCGGGTAATTATGGCTGATAATGCAGGTGTTCATGATTGTCTCGTGCTCTCAATTTCAACGTCTTTTCTCGATTACCCAGCTCACAAGGAACAACAACAAAAGTTTACGAATGAATTTAAAATCAACTCGGCTTGTTTTATTATTATCAACTATATATAAAAAAAACCATCTCAATTATCTCAAATTAATCATTAATAAAATTTACTACTTTTTTAATTTTTTATAAAAATATTAAATTTATCTCAATTTAATTCATATATATTAAATTAAAAAATTATACATATCTCAATAAAATTTATAAAATATTAATATTCACAAATTAACTCAACTTTTTTCAATATTCAAACCCAGTCCTTAGTAATCAATCTATCATGCGTGTATACAAGTTGTTGGCGGCCTGACCACTCAATCAATATAGTGAAGAGTTTGTCTTGTAACAAAGATTGCAATAACATTCCCCACTAAGCTCCACAATTTAAATTACGACTCTGTTAAATATAACATTAAATCAGAAATTTTATCTGATTACTATACCGATTAGATTTTATAATTATTAAATTAAGATATTTAATTTTCAAGATATTATCTTTTCTTATCTCAATATAACTTTTTATCTATACTTTGTATTCTAGCACACTTAAAAATAGAAAAGTTGTAAATCTCTCCCACTTTCTCTTATCCATTATATTTTATTTTTCATCCTACTTTAACTATATATGTTAGACAAGTTGAGTTTTTAGAAAAAAATTATTCTCACTCTAACTTTGTGTAAAGCACACCTAGTAAAGCGCTTACAAGACATAATTTGATTTAAAAGATAAATTTAAAATTTGAATCCTATAAATCAAATCTTACCATTCAAGCGATGTGAATGGTGTGTTCAACACACCAGCTTAAAAGTTAGGACTGGGCAAAAACTTTGTAACTCCAACTCCGTTCGACACCCGCTCCGACTCTGTTAGAATCATAAATTGGAATCAAAGTCGGAGTTGGAGAGTGAAAAATAGTTGGACTCAGAGTCATTGAATAAGACTCCAAACTACCTACTCCAATAGTTATACTCAATATATTTTATATTAAGGTTGAGTAGACTAATGGTTGTGATAGTTTTTGTTAAGTTGTTAACTCTATGGATGGAATTCAAGCCCCCACAAGAACAATCATTTTTGGCCGAGTTTTAGCTAAAACAGAGCCATATGGACCTCATAAGTCATGAATTTTAGCTTTTCTCCCCATTATGAATGGTCACTTGTTTTCGGAGTCGAGAGAAGCATATCAGAGAGAGTGCGTGTTGTCGAGACTCGCGAGAGAGAAGAACATGGTGTTGTCAAAACCAAGAGAAGAATAAGGTGCAACGAAGATGGTGGCTGAACCGAGATTGATAGCGGTGATATACGTGAGGCTTTGTGCGTGGTTACTGAGTTCAAGAGAGAGGTGAGATGGGTTTCATTAGGCCGAGAAAATGGAGGAGATAAATCGGATCTGTGGGCTAAGCTACGCTTTGTGCGTAGTGGTGGAGCCCAAGACAAAGGAAAACACAACGGATTTGGGTGGCTTCCTCACGATATGCAGTATCTTACTATCTAGCATGATAGGCATCTTTTTAAGTTTTCCCTTCTCGCTGGTTTTGTACACAAGCAATCTCGGTTTTAATTCCCTTGCTTTACATTGGAGCAATTCATATTCAAGTATTAATATGCTGTGTTGGTACCTAATATAGATGCCAAAACCGCCTAATTTAATACCTGCAAACCTCTTAGCAGGAAAATATATTGTTACGGACAATTAATATTAGTATTCATTGATCATCATCATGTGTTTGTTAATATTGGAATTATATCCTCAATACCTTAAATTCATCTTTTATCTCTTGAGTACAGATCGTTAATAAGTATCATATTTATTCCTTTAATTTGTTATGTAATAATCTTGTAAAGAAATTACATGTATTATTTAAGTGACACGATCCATGAATAAATGTACAAGTTAAATACGTTGATATCTGCGACCCATCATCCCGCTCGTAACACATATTTACTAAAAAAAAAATAATAATAATAATTGCTTTTGTTTTACGTGATTGTCACGTGTAACGAAATGTGAGGTGGATAGCTCTACGAGGGAGATAGTGACGAGGGACGGATTGGAATAGACCAATGTTTATTTAAAAAACACTACATGTTTTTTTAGTCAACAGATTAATATTTATTTCAAGGAAAAATCTAATTGCAAGCAAGTTTGTGTACCAATTTGTATACCAATATTGATATATAATATCTATATTTAACAAAATGATGTGAATTAAATATGAAAATAATTTTTATGATATATGAGATTTTCTTCTTCTCTTAAAAAATTTTATTTCATTTTTTTTGAATAAAAAAGAATCATCGGTACGCGATATGGTGTACGAACTCGCTTGTATCTAGCAAAACCCTTATTTCAAAACATTAGAATGGACAACCATGCATGCACCCACCCACCATTCAAGAAAAAAAACTTTTCATCATGACTCCAATTCAACTTTACTACTTTGATTGGTTAAGCTCCACTTATCGTGTAGAATACACATTTTTAAATCGTGATGAGAATATATGATATTCAAATCAGTAAAATCTGTAAAATTAAAACACTATTGTAAATTGACTAAACACGTACCAATTTAAATAAATTAATAATTTTTCAAACTTCCAAATTCAATGGTATCATGCCATGTAAGATTGCTAGGCTGCTTAGTATTGATTCATGGGGCTGCTACCTACCCGACAGGTAGCAACGGCCGGCCTCCCTTGCTCCTACCCGCTTGCATTTGTTCTGTTGCATGAAATGATAGATTGGGAGGCCATTAATCATCGCCGATTCTTCCTCTATAGAATTATTTTAAAATAAAAATTATGTTTGGAATTAATTGATTATCAGCAGCTGAGTTAAAATGAATTAGTAAAAATAAAATAAAAATAATCACACACAAAATATCAAGATTTCAATAATTTACCTCAGTGTGAGCCTACGTCTATTAGTAGGGTCGGTCTCAATTAATTCACTATCAATAAAGATAAAATACAAGAGATCAATAACAAAATCTTCAATCCCAAAGCCCAATACACCCAATGAAATCTCATGAATATCATAAAAGATCTCATTTTCTCTCTTTGTAAATATGGTTGCTCAAAATCGCAATACAATGAAAAATAATATGTATTTATACTGTACAGCGTGGAAAATCCTAATTACGAATATCCGTTTGAGCGAAATGTCGAGTAAACAATTTACCTGGCGTTTGCTCGAGTTGACTGTCGAGCGAGTGTCGGGTGAGCAATCTGCTTGGGGTTCGCTCGAGCGGACTGTCGAGCGGATGTTGAGAGAACAATATGTTTGGGGTTTGCTCGAGCAAAGTGCCCAGCCAAAGTTTGCTCAAGCTAAAGTCGAGCAATAGTCAAGCCAAGTATCTGGAATGACATTATTAACAGGAATCAATCCACACTCAACAAATCTCTACCTTGACTTGAAATCCGTCAAGCCTAAAAAAAAATTCATTAAACCAAGAGCAAACCCTCCACCAAATCTCCAAATGGAATCACAGAACCTGAACACCAATCAAGTCCAAACAAATGTTGAACTTGTATACTGAAACTGGCTTCATCATCATATCTGCTAGATTTTAAGTGGTAGCAATCTTCTGAATTGCTATCACACCCTCTGTAACAACCTCTTGAAGAAAATGAAACTAAAACCTTATTGTCGCAGCAAAACCCTCATCTTGATGCGCCACAAACTGAAAGTGTTTTGACTGTTAAATTTCTCAATTTCAAACTTTGTCATAGCCATCCCTCAAGATCTCGCACAGAGTCTGGCGCTCTAATACCGGTTTGTTGGGATTAACTAGTTATCAACGGCTAAGTTAAAGTGAAATAGCAGAAAAAATAAATAATAATAACTATAATCACACATAGAACATCAAGATTTAAGTTGTTCGGCTTAGTGTAAGCCCATATCCATTGGTGGGGTCGGTCTCAATATATCCACTATCAACAAAGGTGGATCACAAAAGATCAATTACAGAATCCTCAATTCCAAAGCCCTAATACACCCAATAAACTCTCAGAAATCTCACAAAATGATCTATCTTTCTCTTTATGTATTCTTGCTCAAGTCCCAATACAATGAAAAATAACATGTATTTATACTGTATGGCGCAAAAAACTATAATTACGAACATTCGCTCGAGCGGTGTGTCAAGTGAACAATATGTCTGGTGTTCGCTCGAGCTAACTGTCGAGCGAGTGTTGAGCGAACAATCTATATGAGATTCTCTCAGCCAGACTGTCGAGTGGATGTCGAGTGAACAATCTATCCGGATTAGCTCGAGCGCAGTGTCGAGCCAAAGTTTGCTCGAGTCAAGGTCGAGCCAAGGTCAAGCCAAAATCAAGTCAAGTCTCGAATGATGTTTTCAATTCATCTTATCTCATCTCATTATTATACATTTTTCAAATCCTCATACAAAATATAATAAACAATTCAACATTTTCAAATCTCAATACACATTTTTCAAATCTTAAAATAATAATAATATTAAAACATAATATTTTAAAGACAAAACAAAATACAAAATTCTCATCTCAGACTCTCACTCCCACAAAATTATCATCTCATCTCATCTTCCCATACAAAATAATATTAATAAAGCCACACTCAACAAATTCTATCCATCATTTTTTTTAAATTATTATTATTTTCACACAATTTTTTTATTTAGTATCTAATGATTAAATGATAAGCAATGATAATTATTTAATACTACGTTAGAAGATAACGACAAAAATAATGATATATAGCATTTGCGTTTCTTAGAAAGGTTGCACATGATATATGTGCATTTTAAACACCAAACAAATCAAGCCTTACAATAACCAAACAATACCACATGTCTAGAATCCAAACAAACAAAACACAATTTCCAACCCTAATTCAAAAGTCATATTTATTCACCTGACCATGAGAGATGAGGCTGACAGCTAAGATTTTAAAATCATGGTTGACACGGCACAAATAAATTCACTGTTATAGGATAAAAATTAAAAATAAAATAAAATATTATTAAAATAAATCATCAACAGTAAGGACAAACTAACCTTTTCCAACTGTAAGGACACACGTAACTTTTTACAAATTATATTTTAAAATAAGAATAATTTAGTAAAATATTTTATAAAAATAATATTATTTTATTTTATAAAAATATTTTTATTTTAAAATATATATATTGTGAAATATATTGTAAAGTATTGTGTTGATATAATTGGTGAAAGTGAAAACCCATCGGGTGACTCGAGAGTTGTGCACTGTAGTGTGTACCCAAATATAAACGGATCCGATTCGTGTCGAAAGGCGACTCTCTGTCGAAATTAGGGTTTTCAGGTTCTCATCTCTTTCCATTGCAGACATGGGAGGAGGCAACGGGCAAAAGGCGAAGATGGCACGCGAGAAGAACTTGGAGAAGCAAAAAGGCTCTAAGGGTAAAATTCTTTCGCATCCTTAGTCCCTCGTTCTTTTTTTGAAGTTTCTCCGTTGTACTATGCTTGGTTTCTGGGAATATAACCGCAAATTTAAACAAATTAGACATTTTGCGTCTTAAGTTCTCACTTTCTAACACAGTGCTGAACTTTGTAAGAGCATAAATAGTGGGTTTTACTGGGCAATCAAGATAACGTGGAGAATTAGTAAATAATTTTTGTTTTTAGATTCCTTTTCAATTTCATATAAAAACAGCCGTTTGGGGATCGTCCATTATTTCAATCTAATTTCAAAGATCTATATATCTTTGCTGTGCTTAATTGGGTGATTTGATTGATTTTCTTAGGAAGCCAGCTAGATTCAAACAAGAAGGCGATGTCAATCCAGGTATTATTTGGTTGATATCTTTATCGACGTCGCTCTAGTCCCTTTATTAGTGCGTAACTATTGAAATTTAGACCTCTCTATTGTATACGTCTTGTGTAAATGGTAATGCCTATTATCCTCATCAATAAAGTTTTTTGTTACTTCAAAAACCTCTCTCTACAAGTTGTTACCTTGATTTCAGAAATTTTCAAGAAAATCTTTAAAACAAACATATCTTGCTTTGAGCTTCCCTTTTTTGTGTGTGTTTTTTCTTTTATAGAATTTGAGTTTGTTACCCATCTCCAGTTACTGTAGCTGTGGCTGATAGTTTGAAGAAATGATTATGTGAAATGATTAGTGTGGAATAACTTAAATCAGAATAAGTGCCTATTTTGGCATGAGTAGTTTTGAGTCTTTAGACGATAGCAGCATTTTATTTGGTACATACAAGCATCCCAGGTTGATGTGAAATTGTAGCTTTTTGGGCATGAGTAGTTTTTGTATTGCTCTTATTAATTGTAGCTAATCAAATTTTCCTGCGCATCTGGAATGCATGAAATCATTGCCGTAATCCCTTGTGGGTTTAAGGTGAAACATTGTAGTACTAGTTATCTCTATAACAAATCATTGGTCCAGAATATGATCTATTGGTGCAACTGTATCTTCCCTCAGCTAAAATTGTCCTGCATATCGTACTTCCTTTCAATTTTTTGGTGAGTCAGTAATGTTTTTGGTGAAATGTTCAATGCAGTGCAAGGTTTGCATGCAGACATTTATGTGCACCACTACCGAGGTGAAGTGCAGGGAACATGCAGAAGCAAAGCACCCCAAATCTGATGTTTATACTTGCTTCCCTCATCTCAAAAACTGAATGAAACCAACAAAGGAATGTGGAGATGGGTTAAGAATATGTAAATCTTTCTATTACAATTGGGTTAAGTCCTACAGCAAGGTTGCTTTATGCATGTTGTATTACTGTCTGCATGAGTGAGGGAAGTGAGTGCTGTGTATTTCGTTGATAAAGTGGAATTGAGTGTTTAATTGTCATTCGTAATAGAAACTTGTTTAATTATGATGAATGAGTGCCATTGTTCATGAAAGGTTGGAAGAGTCTGTATTCAATCCACGCATCTTCAAATAATGAAGTTGGGTTGCGAAGCCAGAGCGTGGCTATTATTAAACACTGATGGGTAATACATGACTTTGTAATTTCCTCCTCTTAGTATAAGAAGGCATGTATGATTGTTGTCTTCTCTGGCACATCTGAATGCATTATTATTTATATCCTCAGCTGTAGGAGAAATCATCATTCTTTTCTGTTTCAAATTTTCACAGGAATCAGGAGATGGCAGAAACTAGTCTTTATAATCTCAGCCACTCTATATCTCCACTCAAGGAAGGCTGGTAGACATTTACCCTTCTATAGTTTTACTAGAACCAGTTATACTTGACTGCCTGGCATGGCTGCGCGCACCATTGTTGCTACTAACCTGGGTTGGTTTTTCAAAGTTCTGTTAGGCAACTAATTTGGTTCCAGTTTCAATGAACTATACCCATTGAATTGGTGTTGTCCCATATTCCCATGGATATGTGGAATAAATCCTGTGCATCCATCGTTCTTGGAATTGGATCCATTCCGGATTCTGTTCTGATAGGTTGTGCGTGTGCCACAAACATAAACATCCTACTCTTTTAGGAATACGTTTTTTTTTTACTCACTTAAAATCAAAAATAAAATAAAAAGTGAAATAACTACAGAAGTAAACATTAAAATAAAGATTGAAAGAGTAATGATCGCTCCTTATTCTACACTACGTTCGTCTAGAGCAGGCCGGTTGTTGCCACTTCCCCCGTGGCCCCGATCATCATGCAAGAGGGGTTGACTACCCGTAAATTTCTCTACAAAGGGGACCTTGACCCATCGCATGATGGGATATTGGAATTGAGAGTTTTGAAGGGATGAAGTATAGTTCTTTCTTCTAATTCTTGGATTTTGGGTTTTTATTTTTGAAATTTCATTATCTGATGAGATAATATTGGATACGCGGAGCTGAGTTGAGATGGAGGGGGTTGAGGATAGAGCTTATGATTCCATTGACGCTTACGTTGATAGAGACTGAAATATTGTTCTGAATCAAAATGAAAAACCACGTACCAACCTGTGCTTAAAACGGATTGACTTTTCTAAAATTGTATAAAACCCAATTAAATTTGTATATATTTTAAAATCGCAAATTCCAACCTGATCCGGTTTCATGATAAGTATTCATGTACTTGTTCTTAATGAGGGCTTGACAAATTGAACGGTTGCTTTCCTATTTCACCTTATAAACCCCCGAGTTTGAATGTTAACAGGTACACTCATTAATTGACGACAAAATGAATGGTGAAGGGCTTCAAAAGAAAGACTAGCGAAATTGTAAAACTTCCGATATCAAGTAGAGGCTTGAGAACACAGATTAATTCAACCGAAACAACAGACTTCACAAAATCATTTAAGAACCCCTCCCTCCCATACACAAGTTTCACTGCCTACTTCCAGTGCGAGGCAGCCATAAAACTTTATAGGCTTTATGATACATATTCCATATAGCATGGCCTCTGGTTTGTTTACATAAGGACTCCATACGATCAGAGCCTACTGCGTTCGCATCCTGCTACTTTCTGCTGCCCTCACCTGAGAGAAATATGGATGTGCCTGCAGTACCAACATAAGCATGGCAGCACTAAGATTAGTATACCCAAGAACACGAATGAGATTACTGAGCTTGTCAACAAAAAATTCGCATGTCAGGGAACTTTCAATCAAAGGAACATAACAACTATTTCCCACTTGCTCCAAAACAACAAGAACAGCCAGGAATACTCCCTGACAATATACTACTTCTATTATAGCATGGAACTATATTTTGATTGAACCCTTTTTTTGATTGGCACCGGGTGTTTGGGAACAACGTCCCGACAATCCCAGGGGTGCACAGGCCCTTGGTAAGGAGTTTCCCGCAAGTGCACATTGGGTTAATTCAAGAGGAAAATCCCCCAGTCAGATGGCCCCTAGAGATTGTTTGCACCCAAAGGGATTTGAACCTTAGACCTAGGGGAAGCATACCCCCAAACCCAAGGAGCCAACCCCTAGGGGTTTGAACCCTTTTTATAAGTATTTAATTGAACCCAATGAAGGCATTTTTTTTTTATCAGTAACTGAAGCCAATGAAAGCATACATTATGTTATCAATTAATATCAACGAAGGAAAAAGAGAGATAGAGAGACACGTAGTAGTGAATTAGAACAAACAGAATTACCATGGCTTCTCTTGCAGTTAGCCTGTCTTGATGATCATACCGGAGGAGCTTATCAAGAAAATCAATGGCCTGCACTCAAATACATTTTAAAAAATCAATCAATTACCTTGATAAGCTGAAATTTGATTCATATAATAGAAAAAAGAAAATGACCTCAGGGGAAACTAGATGCTGATTATCTGCATTAATAAATTTGGTCCAGGGCTTCCTGCTGTGCCTGCAGAAGGTATTGGACACATTAATAACAAGTGACCACAGAAAGTTTGTGGCTGCTTGTGATGATTTATTGAATGGAAGGGACTTCAATCTTTTGTGTTAATTGCAGCACTTCTGAGGCAAAAATGGACCATTAAATATTATAAATTCTTATGGAAGTCCTGTGTACTTGGGCTTATGCCTATTCTTGGGAATAAAATCTCTTATTACTTATGAAAAAAAACATTCTTATGGAAGTCATGGTTTAGTGAAATTATCTTTTACCAAGAGCGAAGAACTGACTCCACAAGGTTGAGAAAGCTCATCCCAACTTACCTCCCAACAAGTGCATCAAGTTGAGGATCAAGCTCCAGATGGTACTTATTCAGATATGCATTTAGCTCATCAGTCCCAAGAACCTGGAGAGCAAGCAACTAAATTCATTCTGGAATTCTTCTGGGGAAGGAAAGTATTGTAACATCAAAGATCATTTTAATGGAAAGAAGAATTACTGTTTAGCCAAGCCACTTGAATCCCATGAACACCAAAAAAAGGAAAAAGATAGTGAACAGGAGTCATAAACACAGTAACTGCTAATACATTTTTTTCTTTTGATAGGTAAAAGTAAAATTTTATTGATATAAAAGGCATTGCCTAAGTACATTGGTAGTATACAAAAGCATGCCTAACTACATCTAGGTACTAGTGAGAGATACAAGCAAGTCATGAAGATTGTCCATATTACAAATAATGGCCGAGGCCCAAGAAAGTAAAGTATTGTAGAAGAATTGCTCCAGCTCATCCACAGTAACTGCTAATACTTGATAAAAAACAATTTAATTTTCTTGTGACAGATGTATATAAATTCTATTTTTTTGCCAAATCAGAATAATCACTACCTTGGCGATTTTGACAAGTTGATCATGGTTGTCATGACCATAGAAGAATGGCTCCTTGCGAAATATCTACATAAGCAGAAACTGAAATGATCAAGCTAACTATATAATACTCTTCTTTAAAAGCGCAAGCACAAGTACCCAAAGAACAACATGCCATCCAAATGACATTTTAAATGACTTTACACCATATGTATTTTACTAGAATCCCGTCAGTGTAATTCTTACCATTCCAGCAAACATGCAGCCAAGGCTCCACATGTCCAAGGAATAGTCATAGTCTTGCAAATCAACCAGAAGTTCCGGACCCTTGAAGTATCTGAAAAATAAAATAAGAAAATACTCGATCTTTTCAGAAGGATGAATTTTCAATTTGGAGACTCAGCTTAAATTTACATTATGGAACACTTTTTTCAACATTTAAACCTCTTTTGATCTTTCGCTGTGAACACAGTATCAGACAATAATGCAAATTTAGGTTAAGCAGACCCCATAATGAATACACTGCAATTCTATTTGTGCATCCGCCAAAGTATGATTTGTAAAAGATGTTTGTGCACTCATTTGTATCTAAAACCACTAATTCCATTTAATATTATCATGTACAGGCAATTCTATCAAACTGAACGATATACCTTACATTATATAAGAAAGTTCAGACTATCTTTATAGTGTTTTGTAACAGGTGTTCTATGTACCAGATATTCTCCTCATGTTCCCAGCCAGGTTTTAGACACAAGCATACCCCACATCCTGCTTACAAATGTTCTATAATGAAAACTTATAGTAAGATCATTACATGCAAGCTTTCAAAAGATGCACGTTTCAATTTGTAGGAAATTTTTAATGTCTTAGAAAAGTACCTTGAAGCCACACGGACATTATATTCCTTGCCAGGATGATAAAACTCAGCAAGACCCCAGTCTATCAAGCGAAGTTTTCGCAACTCATGGTCAATCATAACATTGTGAGGCTTGACATCTCTGTGCATTATTCCTTGTGAATGGCAGTAGTCCAAAGCCTGCAATATAAAGTTTTCAGAATTAGTCCCGCTGGTAAAAATGCATTTACAACACCAATGGAAGGTCACTACTTAAAGGAAAACAAGTTAAAGAAGTGTTTCAATCCATAACAATGGAAAAATTAAATAAGTGGAAGTTTTTTAATCTACAGCGCATTTTCAGTTAACGTTGATGGACATAAAAATAACAAAAGGTTCTCTTTCTAATCAAATCATCATCGGGGGTTATTTCTATACAAAATTGCTAAACCTATGTATCACATAGCACAGGGGGTGTTAGACCAAATTTACCCCCCAAAAAAAAAAACTAGCCACATAATGACTTCACATGGTTGAAATAAGGGAAAATTTTTATAACCAAGATCCTGTCAATTATGTCCTCTCAAGAGATATTAAATCCCAAATTAAGCAACAAAACTCAAGAAGGGAGCTGGAGAATGCAAGTTTGAACAATCAGCACTCCCGATTCTAAATTTAATGAACGTGATTCCTCTCCTCCCACAAAGCTGTTAACCTTCTATAGTCTTATTTCTTTTCCCATAAAAAAATATTGCAGCATCTCAAGTAAGCAATAGATTTACCAGCAAGATTCATAAATGAGCAATTGTGTCGAAGGGAGAAAGTGTGAGCGCATAAATTACCTTGAGAAGCTCATATATGTAGTAGCGTATGTCATAATCAGTCAATGTGGGGTAAAGAACTTTGAAATCTGTACTGTTCACATACTCAAATATCAAGCTAGGAGTTTTTGAGTGCTGATCTCTGACAATATCAAGAAGCTTGACAACATTTGGGCCCCCACAAAGGTTCTGAAGAATTTTTATCTCTCTCTTTATCTGCAAAAGGAAACATAGGCACATCATGCTTGATCCTTAATTGTTATCTGCCTACATTTACGGAGAAAAACCACATGATAAATACAACAAGATAAAAAATTAAAAAAAAGCGCCAAATCGTGTAAAATGTAGTACTTTAGAAACAAACCAACTCTGCTGACGTGCTAACTGTCCTGAAGGATAGAGTTTACAATTAAAATTCACCTTCTTTTTCTTGACAGGCTTGAGTATCTTGATTATGCACCGCTCGTTGCTGTTGACATTTAAGCCCTCAAAAACTTCACTGTATTTCCCCCTTCCAACTTTCCGCACAACCTCATAATCATCTTGATCACTGAAAAGAAGACAGAATTTTCTCAGAAATTCAAAGGATCACTAACATAACCACGAAAGAAAGAAAAAAATGCATTAACAACGAAAAAGTAAAGATACTTCAGCATTACAAGAACAACATTAATCATCCCCCTCTCAAACCAAATCACGCCAAATATTCTCTATATACCAACCCCAATCCGATAAATAGAACTTCCACAGTTGGAAAATTTTCAAACAATACCTGTAACTTCATAAATTCAAGTGCTGCCTTCTATAATTCTTTTTTTATAAGAGCGGTTTTTGTGATTATCGAAACCAAGAATTAATCAATTGAATCCATTCCCTTCAAACTCAATGTGATCATATCAAGGGGTTTCTCATCTTATTTCATATAGGGCAGAAGATATAATCGAGCTAGGCTAACGATCATAACACCTCACCTCTAGATGCTAATAATCGAAGAAGATACATAATAAACTAAAAATCTTACGCTCTGTATGGTAGTTACGAAAAATAGCAAAAACAGAAAAGGATCTTTACTACCTAATTTTAAAAATCAGAAGCTCAGGTTATTAAGACATAAGGCCTATGATTTAAAATCTTAAATCTTTTCTGTAATCACCATTACAAAATTTTCTAACCAACCAAACAAGAGGGCCAATAAATAAACAAAACCAGAGGAAAAAAAGGGTATCATATTAGGGCTTCCGAAATCTTATACCCCCATTGAACGGTGAGAGACTCGTAATCCCAGTACTCTTTGGGCCGCACGACATTGACTTCAGCGTAAACACGGGCTTTGGACGACATGGCTCCTCGGGCGCGAGAAGACGAGATCTCGATGAGGTTGGTCGTATCGACCTTATTGCTGCCGTTGCTGGAGGAGGAGGTGATAGCTATCGCGTCGTGGGTAGGGCTAGGAAAAGAGGGGTTGCGCAGGATAGGGGACTGCGCAACCGGGGAAACCAAAGAAAGGAGGGTGCAGACTAGGTGGAGGCAGGGGAGGGCTAAAAGTGCTGCATCTCTCATGAACCGCGCCAGAAGCCCATCACTACTTCCACGTTGCACGATACCAAGGGCAGAAATTATCTGGATTAATGGAATTTATTATTGAATAAATATAGATAGAAGCCATTAGGAGCATCCATTTTGTGCATATGATGTGGTATCATCTAGACCACACATCTCTCCAAGTGAGTATTGAGAACAATTAACTAGAAGCAGCTACGCAGTGAGTGTAAAGTGTGCACTGCTATAGTAGCTTCTCTCTAGCATTACTCTTTATTATTGGATGTGGTCCTTTGTGCTAGTGTGTGTAGGTTTGAACTTTAGAATCTGCTGACGTTGGCAATTGATTCTCCATTAAAAAATATTACTCTTTCCACTTATTTTTATAGCCCTAAGTTTTTGATTTTATTATTATTATTTTTTACTTAATGAATAAGTAAATATTTTTTAATAATATTATGAATTTTTGTATTTTTTAAAATATATTTAAATATATTAAAAAAAAAACTCATCCCAAAACCACTAGCAGGAACCCCAACGGTGGAAGTAGCACCGCTCTTCTCCATTTCCATAAAGATTTTTCTTATTTAAATTTTGAAGAATTCTATGCATAAACTATTATTCACTTTCATACTCTATATTTATAATTTTTTTTTTCTCATAAAATGTGGAGGTGTTTTTCATAGATCGTGGGATAGTAAATAATAGTTGATAAAAATAATTTTTCTTAAATTTTAAGATTTAGAATTAAAGGGAGAAGATAGATACCAAAAAATATATATTATATATATTTAAATATTTATTGAGTATTTTTTATTTTTGCAAAATTTAGATGTATAACAATAAATTTTATGAAAATTACTTTACTGTTCTAGATCCCAATTAGATTTTAAGCGATTTTATCATCCTACAAGCTAGAGATATTCTAAACAAATCAACAAAATAAATAATAATGTTTCTCTTCATCTTAAATCTTTATTATTATCAATCATATTTGTTGATATAATGCATTTGAAATAATTTTATATTTCAATCACTACCCGTCAATAATGGGACAAAAATTATAAATTTATAAGGAATAACAATATTTTCTAAAAGAAGAATAAATAAGTAAAAGAAAAAAAGTTTAAAAAGATAATTTTCAGCATCGGATAGGAATTGGACTCCGCTTTAAAAGATATTATTCCATTCGTCATACTTCAATTTTCTTTTTGGAGTTTTGTCAACTTTTATGTTTGATCTGTGATGGATATGTTAAGTCTTTAAGAGAACAACCCTTTTCACGTCCAGCTGCTATGATATTAAAATCAATTGTCAACCCTTCGGTGGCGTTCACGGTAATAATACCTAACCCATAAAAATGCTGCTAATATTCTATAACAACAACGTCCAAACAAAAAATAACAATCCCTCGGGCGCTTTCGCCTATCTTTTTTAGACGAAGAGCACAAGAAAGATATAGCCTTTATCCTCACAAATTGGGCTTGAAGAAGCTTTTCACGTTGGTCCCGAAGCTTGGGTAGTATGCTCCTTTCTTGACACGCCTTCTATATCTAGCAATCAGTCTTGGGGTCCAGATTTGTCAGGAAACAAAAAAAATGCCCACCCGAAGAAGAAATTTTTTTGAACCCAAAGCTTTCATGGCACTTGAGTTTAAAGCATTTGATGGAAGTTTGAAATAACCAACCAACATTACTTAAAAATCTACATTACATAAGCCCTGCTAAGACAAACTTGAACTGGATCTACAACAAGCTGTGGTTGGAAGTATACCTCATTTGTAAAAAAGGGTCAAGTCTGTAGGGAATGCAAATGCTTTCATCATATGTTACCCTGGATTCCTATTCGTGCCCTTACATCTTCACACGGCTTTAGGTTGGACTTGCTCAAAATCAAAAACCTCAAACATGAGGCGTCTTACATCGGGCTTCCCGTAAACAGTGTATGCTAGCCCATGAAGGGCTTGTTGAACAGCAGAAGTAGCTGGGTTCCTTAGTCTTCGATTGTGCTCGAATGCATCTTGAACCTGCTCAGAATAAATGATAAAGCTATGGAGATGCTTGTCCCTCAAATACCTCCCACAGAACTTGTTCATGAGAAGCCGCCGGTGCCTCTCCTGTAGCCACAGACCAGGGGCATCTATATGCTTCATCAACAATTTCTCCGCCATCACAAGATCCTAAACCAGACAAAGACACACAAATATCAAGATGTCTCGTTTCCTCCACATTATATAAGGGTAAAGCAAAATCTGGATTGTGCTTTTAAACCGGGCAATTATGCATTGGTTACTATCATGATGATTGCTTTATTACCTGTATCTTCTGCCCAACATATTCTAATCGCTCGTAGCAAAAGCGTGGATGCTCAAACTTGTGCTTTGACGGATGTAGAAAACAAAGCTGTATTTCAATGAGAAATAAACAGTACATCAGGATACAGTAGCTAAGTAAATTTCACAAATGTCAGACAATTAACCATATATACATAATTCAAACCAGGTATTCAAAAATTAAATTGAATTGACTTCGTATATATACATATATATATCAAAAAAATACCAAGTAGAAGTTCTGAGCCATATATGAATCATGATGATTAGGAGTTTAAGGTGTTGAGAGATGGTTGATAAAATGGTTCACCAAGTGTACACCATTGAACTTTATCTGTACATCGATTGTATGGCACTAATCATAGAACAACAAAACAATTGTAAAGGACATCAGGCAAGACAACTTTATCTACAAGCACGGTTGCTTATATCATTTTTCCCTAAACTTCTTCTAAATTTCATCAGAAATGCATTAAAAAGCACAACATGCTACAATCAATGGGTAATAGACGCATGTGTTTAAGAAGAATGAGGAAAAGTGAAATAAGAGGCAGCAAAAGAACTACCTGCAACCCAAGTCCAAGTTCAATGTTCCTGGCTTCAGTGATACCTGGAATTCGATCTTTCATTGCTAAGGGGTACCCCAGTGCTTGCATAACTTGGGGTCTGCTCTCATAATCCCATATATTGCCTCTGAACCGATGCATGCCTGGTGGAACACAAGCCCTGAAGAGCCTTGGGTGTGCAAAAAGAGCCTCTTCTGGAGGCTGTGAAGAGGTTAAAAAGAAAAATTATGTGGGATTCCTTCCAAAGTGATTAGAGTTAACGTTTCAACATTCAAATTGTATTCAGCAACCAAATATATGCAAGACTACCTACTCACTTTAATATTGATTAACATAATTAGACTACAAAATTACTTTCCTTTTATAATTCAAAAATCCAAATTCAAAACGACCAAATCTAGAAACTTGTCCAGTCTAAAACATCTAGTCCATAGTCCACATCTGTCAAGCTTGGGTGTGCCTATACTGTGCACAAGATTAGACTCCGTGTTTACATTTGGTGGAGAAATAATACAGAAACAAACTAGAGCTTACTTTATAGGCTGCAACATCTTGCCAGCTGAGCTTTTTGCCTTCAAACTCAACAGAGACATAATCTACATCTTCCAGTTGTCTTCGTAATTTTGGTTGGCAGTCCTCATCTTCTGGGTCCATGCCAAACACTTCAAAAAGAACCCGATATACTTCTGGCATACCGAAACAAAGATATATTGCACCAAACAAAGCCCAGAATACAAACCTGCTCCCATCATACCAAAGTTAGAACTCAGTATGTTTTGCCCTTCAATTATGAGCATTGAACAAATAAAAAATCTATCTTCTGCCTGTCAATTATGAATTCTCATGGGAAAAATCAAACACATCATGGTAAATGATTTTACAACAGCAAACAAAAGACTCATAGCTAACTTTTAATCCACTGCAGGAAGGCAAGATATTGCTCGACTGTTCTCATTACATAATAGTTACATGACATTTCATCTGTCAGATATTCATAGCCCTCAGCAAAAGAATAACCAAGTTCATAGCATAGAGTACTGTACCATTGATAAGTCTAAGCTGAATTTTTATTCACACATTTTTTCCAACAATCAAATTTCCACCTCCAATAGATGGGTAGGAAGTGATTGACTTGAACTAATTCTGCCACCATCACATATACAGTTCTGACGATAGCAACCTCTTGCTCATTAGTCGGGACTTTGTCCCGGACACTTGGTTTCAATAACAAAAATAAGAAAAATATGGACACTTTGTCTCTACTTTTGTTTTTCTTTTTCTGATAACCGTGTCTATAGAAACTCCTATGGGGTAAATATGGAGCATAAAGCAAAAAATGCAACCATCTC
This sequence comes from Juglans mandshurica, assembly GCA_022457165.1. Taxonomy (NCBI): domain Eukaryota; kingdom Viridiplantae; phylum Streptophyta; class Magnoliopsida; order Fagales; family Juglandaceae; genus Juglans; species Juglans mandshurica. The sequence continues at coordinate 51,464,889 of CM039619.1, forward strand.
AATGCTCCATGCCATCAGCAACCACATGCCTAATGTACTTGGTTAAGGCATGCCATGTTGGAAGGCAAGAATGTACAATCTCAGAGCCTAACTGTCATTTCTGAGCCTATGTGTGATTGCTTACTTGATGCACGCATTAATGAGCTTTAGCTTTCAAAGTTAATGGTTTATTTCATCGAACACTTTGAAATGAATTTCTGAGCCTATGTGAGAACGTTTCAAGGCAAGAGTTTTTAACGCAAGCAGGTCTACATCTAGGCCTATACTCAAAGGACTAGTCAATGGTACAATTGAAGCCGCTTGGATGCATTATAAAAAGCAAGGACTTCTCCCTTCCAAGCAATGTCGAATCTTATTCACTACCTATACTCCTTAATTCACCACTGATACTCCTCAATATGGGTTATCATAATCTCCCCTCATAAATTCTCAACATCCTCATCGAACCATTCCATCATATAGGTGGCACAGCTAGAATCCCACATTTCTTGTTGAGATTGGCTTTGATACTATTTTGTAACGTCCTAAAGAAGGGTGAGGCCACATTTGAGTATACTCCAAAAGGACTGGTACAATTAGAGCCCTTTGAATTCATTATAAAGAATAAAAAACTTCTACGTCCCAAACAATGTGAGATCCCATTTACCAGCTACACTCCCCAATATGGGATATCATAGAGAGTGCATTAGGCATCCCTATAAAAAGGTGCAGGCATCTGTGAATCAAGCAAGGCTCTTAAGATTGGCACTTAATTAGAAGTAAATTTATGGGAAATTCTAGCAAGAGACACTCTTAACCTCAATTACCATTACAATCAAATCAATGACGAATCAGATGCACAGCAAGTCTTCTATACCTTTCTCGGCCGTTTGGCTAAGATCAAGTGTAGTATCTGTTCTTATCAGTTTAATATCTGATACACTGATAAAAATAAATAAAAAAAAAAAAAGTTTAATATCTGATACGTGGTCCATCGGACCACATCATTTTAGCCTATTCTTGGTAAAAAAAAATTCTTCTTAACCATATAAAAAAAAAGAAGCACATTGTTCAACAGCTAAAGTTTTGCATTTGAACTAAAATGAAGAACAGTAAGAAACTCACTTCGCGGGCGGCTCGCGCTCCTTCCTCTTCAACTTATCCATATCATCATACGGAAACACCAAGTTCTGCAAGCTCGCGGCTTTAATCCACTTGGGCAGGTTCCGCTTCCCAATCAACCCGAAAACCCTCTCTCTCATCGGAGCCGGGGACTCCCTCGGATACCTCTGCAAGAAATATTCGGCAAACGCCAACTCAAGCACGTACTGACCCAAGAACAGAAGCCTCGAGTGGCCCGACCGAACGTGCCGCGCCTTACTCCTCTCGCACGCGGGGTGCTGAAAGGCCAAGTACAACAAAGTATCAAATTGCTTCGCCGGGTTATCGTCCCCGAACCGCTCGTCCGAGGGCTCCAAAGGGTAGCCCAGAGCCTGCTTCGCCTCGAGCAGGTACTCCTCCATCCAGGTCTTGTCAGCGAAGTTGAGCCGCGAGGACGGCAAGCAAGAGCTTAACAAGGGGAACGATTTGAGGGACATCTGGGGGCTGTTGAGGAACCGCTGGGCTAATCTCTGATCGTCCAATGGGGGCCTCAGAATGAACCTCTTAGGGGGAAATTTCTTCTTGGGAGAAGTGGCTCTTTTGCGCTCGGCCAGCTCCTTGAGAAGCCTCTGGGGGCTGTTCTTGGGGAGTTCTTGTTGTGGGTCGACAGCCACCGCATAGATACGAAGGATTCTCCGCGTCGGGTTGGTGGAATTGCAGTAGGTTTGGATTGGGAAGGGGGAGAAGGAGGATGAAGAAGAGCAATTGTTGCATGTGTGAAAGTGTACGAAGGAAGATGAAAGTTCCATTGAGTAGGGGAATCCAAAGTGTAGGAGTTGAGAAGAATCAAGGAGTACGAATTACCTGATGTAGTGGCATTGAAGCGAAAGGGTTTTCGGAGGCAGTGAAGCAGAGAGGGTTTTGAGGGGGCTTTCGCATGGATAGCGGATAAGAAACGACTGATGATGTTATCTACGGGACGGTATGATGGGAGATATTTTACCCGAGAGAGTGGCAGTTTGGGCGAGTGAAACGACGCCGTAATTGAGGCACGTATTTGAGAGATGCCCTTCAAGTTCAGCCATGCTATTAGATTTGTTTTGTTTTTTGTTTTTGTTTTTTGTTTTTGAGTCGAGGGGTTGAACCCTCCATTTTAGAGGTTTGGGTGATTTGCCATGTTATTAGATTTGTTTTTCTAAACCATGCTATTTAGATGTTAAAAAGAAAAATACATCTTTAACTTTCTCTCATTCACATATTTTTTAGGGTCAATTACACTTTGTCCCATTGAACTTTTATTTAATTCACAATATGTCTCCAAAACTACTAATTGCATCAAAGTGGACTAAACATATATTAGATGAAAATTATATTTTTGCAGTGAATGTTATGTACATGAACAGCACGTGCAGTAAATTTTCGTTAGATTTAACGTTGCTGGTAGATGGAAGGGGGAGTGGGAAGTTTTGAAAGTTCGAGGGCATATTTTGATGCAATTAGTAATTTCGGAAGTACATTGTGAATTAAGTGAAAGTTTGAAAGAACAAAGTATAATAAACTCTATTTTTTATATTACATATAACATTTCTAAACTATTATGTCAGTCACATTATCAAAAAGTCAAAAGCGTGAATGTTCAATTAAAACTCGGTAGTTACTATTCAAAAAAAAAAACTCGGTAGTTAAGATTGTATTGTTTCATTTATCTTTCATCCACTCAAATATGCTAAAATTGATAAATATGCTACTTTGACAATGAATGATAGTTATGGTAGTTAAATGAAAAGATCCTCTATACAACTCTCCCTCCCTTGTCCCCAAGCTTTCTCTAAAGCCAAAAATCCCATCCCCACCCACTTTTGTTGTAAAATCTCCCCCCATTTGAGGACTTCTTTCTCCCTTCTCTCCCACTCTACATCCCTTATCTTCCCATCTTCCTCACTTCCCTTTTCTCCCTTTTCTTCTTTCTTTGCTCTTCAATGTCTCTAATTTTCTTTAGATATTAGATGTTATCAATGTTGCTCATACACATCATTGTAGAATACCCCACCAACCAATTCACAATACAGCATCAAGTGGTCCTTATTTTTGTTGGTACTTGAAATCCATCTGCTATCCCATTCAGTGACTATCTAGTTTTTTTCATCCCTTTGAGAAGTAGATCGATATCTTACCCTCACTCCCAATAAAGGTGGATTCGAGTTTCTCTTTTGCTGGGAACTAACGAAATTCATGCTCTCCTATTTGAAAATGTGGAGGATTTGGAAGTAGAAACATTTATATACCATTGTAGTGCAGTTAGAAGCAACATATGATACCATTTTAATGTAATATCCTCTTGTGTAAAACGTTTCAAAGTCAACAATCATCTTTATGTTGGTCGCTTTCTATTCAATTACAAGGACAATAAACTATGAGACTAGACGAACTGTTCAGTATCATTTTCGGATTTACTTTTCTTATATGCTTTATATATTTTGTCCTGAGATGTATATTTCACCTTACATTTCTCTTTCTAGTTTTAATAATGGTAGTTTGCAAAAAATTTATGTAATACTCGGTCCAAGCACAGAGGAAAACCTAGTCCAGGTGTGAAGCACACCATTTAGTTCTTTTGTAAGGGATTAGACTATTCATTTTATTTCCTCTCCCTTGCGCCGACACCCCCTTCCCATTTCCATTTCTGTTACACCCGTGCCCCATTACCATTACTTTCATACCGTACTTTACCCTCTCAAATCCCCACATTCTTTGTGCACTGTTTCTCCTATTTGTGCTCTCTCTCTCTCTCTCTCTCTCTCTCTCTCCAACAGTTGGGTATTGTGCTACATGCCTCCACCTCCTCCTCCTGCTTCTCGATTTCTTGTTGTCGACAAGCTCCATTGTTGGATTTTTGTTGAACAACGGTAAGCTTTTCTCTCTCACGCTTTTTGTTCACTCTCTCTCTATTAGTACTGTTGGTATTTTTAGTACAGAGTTGAAGTAAAAGATAGAGGAGAACTTCAACCAAAATACTTGTTGATTGATTATGATGATCTCTTCATTATAGATGGAGAAGTACATTATATAAATAGCATTGAAAATTACAGAGCATTAAAACTCATCCTGTCCCAAGATGCACGATAACAGAGTTTCTCTATAATAACAAAATACTATTAATAGACTTTATTGAAAAAACTGCATCATAAATAGGCATTATCTTCAATACTCCTCCTTGATGCATTTTTCTGACACTCCAAGTTTGAGCCTCAACAACTGGAATTTGTCTCTTGGAAGTGCCTTTGTGAAAATATCAGCAACTTGTTCTTCTGACTTACAAAACTTCAGCTTCACATCTCCTTTTGCTTCTACTTCCCTCAAGTAATGATACTTAATTGCAATATGTTTAGTTCTGCTATGAAAGACAGGATTCTTTGCCTTAGCTATTGCTGATTTGTTATTACAGTAAATCACAATTGGCAGCTGCTGTTTTGCACCCATATCTTCGAGAATTTTACTCAGCCAAATAGCTTGATTTGTAGCTCCAGCAGCAGCCACATACTCTGCTTCGGCTGTGGATTGTGCTACAGATCCTTGCTTCTTAGATCCCCATGAAAACACACCAGTTCCAAGATTAAAACAATACCTGGATGTGCTTCTCATATCATCCACAGAACCAGCCCAATCACTATCAGTAAAGCCAGTCAAAGTTGAATGAGAACTTGGTTTATACCAAATGCCGAAATCCTTTGTGCCTTGAATGCATCTCAACACTCTTTTAGCAGCTCCAAAATGGATTTGACTTGGACATTGCATGAATTTTGAGAGAAGACTAGTTGCATACATGATGTCAGGCCGAGTGGCAGCCAAGTAAAGTAAGCTTCCAATTAAACTCCTATATGCTGCTGCATCGGCTTCTTTTGCACCATCTTCCTTCTTCAATTTCTCATTTGCTATCAAAGGAGTAGCTACTGATTTGCATTCAGCCATATTGAACTTGTTGAGCAAATCAAGAGCATATTTCCTTTGTGAAATGAAAATGCCTCCTTCTTGATATACTTCCATTCCAAGGAAGTAGTGCATTAGTCTCATATCACTCATTTCAAATGTTTTCATCATCTCTTGTTTGAATGATTCAATCATAACCGAATTATTTCCTGTTATAATTAAATCATCAACATAAAGTGAGACAATGAGCAAACTTTCACCTTTGAGTTGGACATAAAGTGTAGGTTCACTAACACTTCTCTTGAAGCCATGATCACAAAAATAGCTATCTATTTTGCTGTACCAAGCTCGGGGTGCTTGTTTAAGCCCATATAGAGCATTTTTTAACTTAAATACTTTCCCTTCTTCCTTCATAAAGCCTTCGGGTTGCTGAACATACACTTCCTCCTCAAGTTCTCCATTAAGAAAAGCTGATTTTACATCAAGTTGTGAGATCTTCCAACTTCTTTGAGCTGCAAGTGCAACTACTGTTCTGATGGTGTCTAACCTAGCTACGGGTGCATAGGTTTCATTGAAATCTATCCCAGCCTGTTGTGAATAGCCCTTTGCAACCAATCTTGCTTTACACTTGTTTAAAGAACCATCTGGGTTGAGCTTTGTTTTATATACCCACTTAACTCCGATAACATCCTTGCTGTCAGGATATGCAACCAGCTCCCATGTATTGTTTTTCTCAATCATTCTAATCTCCTCCTTCGGCTGTGCCCTTGAACTTTTTCTTGAATTCCTTTTGCTTTTGATTCTTTAGACTAACTTTGGATTGAAATGCATTTTCCAAAGACACATCATTCCTTCTGCCAATCCGTTGTTCATGAGCATAAAGTGAGCTCATTAACTCGGTGACAGAAAGTGAAGATAGATCTTTAGCTTCTTCAATGGCAGCCACCACATGGTCATATTTTTTAGTCAAGCTTATGAGGATTTTCTGAACAATCCTTTCATCTGAAATATTTTCATCATAAGCCCTCATTTGATTCACTACTTCAATGACTCTAGAGCAATATTCCTTGATATTCTCAGATTCTTTCATTTTGAGATTTTCAAGTTCCCTTCTTAGCCCTTGAAGTTTGATAATTTTAACTTTGATATTACCTTGAAATTCTTATTGCAGGATCTCCCAAGCTTGCTGGGAAGAAGAAGCCCTCATCAACCTTGGAAAGATGGACTCACTCACAGCCTGCTGTAGAATAAACAAGGCTTTTGCATCCCTTTGCCTATCAGACTTGACTTGGGTAAGATCAGAAGCTCCTTCAGACGTGCTTTCAGCAACTGAAGAGACTCCATTTTCAACGACATCCCACAGATCAAGAAATAGGAAAATAGTTTTCATTTTTATTCTCCAATAGTCATAGTTTTCACCAGAAAAAATGGGAAGAGTTGCAGATGAACCAGGCGCAGCCATCATATCCCAAAGACCGAAAGCTGCTCTGATACCAACTGTTGGTATTTTTAGTACAGAGGTGAAGTAAAAGATAGAGGAGAACTTCAACCAAAATACTTGTTGATTGATTCTGATGATCTCTTCATTATAGATGGAGAAATACATTATATAAATAGCATTGAAAATTACAGAGCATTAAAACTCATCCTGTCCCAAGATGCACGATAATAGAGTTTCTCTATAATAACAAAATACTATTAATAGACTTTATTGAAAAAACTGCATCATAAATAGACATTATCTTCAATAAGTACCTCTCTCTCTCTCTCTCTCTCTCTCTCTCTCTCTCTCTCTCTATTTGTGCACAAAATCGCAACAGGCGGCCCCACGTCGTCCACCAATCCACACTGCCACCATATTCCTCTCGTTGACACCAACAAGTTTTCAATTGCCTCTATTCATGCATCTTCGCACCAATCAATTTTGTTCTGTATTATTGCCAACACTAATCCTTCTATTTCCCTGCCGCAGACGTTCTCTAGCTCTTTGTTGTGTCACGACTGACAGAGGGCACCTGAGTCAACGTGCGCCTCTCACCGCCAAGGTATACATTGATTTCTCTCTATCGTTCGTCCGATTTTAGTTCCCACTACAATGTGTTACCCACTCTATGAATTTAGTTTTTGAAGTCATTTCTCTATATCACATGACATCTCCAACGCCACTAGATAGTGTCGCATTGCTTTCTAATTCAACGGGCCATCGCACGAAATTAGGTATGGTAATCTCTCCTTCGTTTGGTAAGTAAACTCATTTCAACTCATTATTATAACTTTTTTAAATCTCAACACAAAATATAATAAACAATTCAACTTTTTCAAATCCCAAAATAATAATAATAATATTAAAAAGTAATATTCTAACAATATTTTATCATCTCAACTTAACTCAACTCAACTCAATTCAACATCCAAACGCAGCCTAGTCTCGCTTTTCGCACTATTTCTTTTGTGGCATGTATGGTTGTGTTCATTGGAAAATTAGATAGTCTCTGTTTATACAGTAGAACCTGAAGGTTATGTGATGTGGTTTGCTATTTGGATGGTCTCGTGACTTTAATATTGTGGATGTCGGAAGGGATGAACTTAAATTGTAGAATAGTGTTTGTTTATCGTGAGAGCATTAGCATTGGTTTATGCATATGCATATGCAAAATTACCTCTTTTGTATAACTACTTTGTCATTCAAGTAAAATTTTCACATTGACTTATGCATATTTGAGACAAAATAATAATAAAATATTATTATTTTATTATTATTAATTTTTTGTTAAAATCAATTTTTTTTATATATATTTTGCAATTAGCATCCACTACATACATTTGACATTAATAATACAAATGTAATAATAAAAAATATAATTTTTTATATATTATATTAAAAATATAATAAAATGAAAAATATATATATAATATATTATAATAATAAAACGAATATGCAGGTGAAGGTTTGTTGTGTCATTTAATGAGGGAGAAAATGAAAGGATTGTGAGAGAGAGTGGGAGAAGAGAGAAATAATTATTAAAATATGTTTTGTGGAGTGAATAGTAGTTATCCAAATTTAGATCTTATAAAAAAAAAAAAGTTATCCAAATTTAGAAAAATACTATTCATAACTAACTAAATATTTGGATATGTATAAGCCAATATAGAGGATTTTAAAGTCATATTATGCAAATATGACTTTGTATATACATATGCATAGACCAATGTGGATGCTCTGACAGAAGTTTATGAACAGTAGGGTGCTAGTGGAAAATGGCGAATTCAATGAGGATGGGCTATTTCTTGTTCGGGTTCAAGGCTTAGATAATATACTGCAAGAATCAGGTAAGCGGTGCTCTTATGCTAAATTTTGCCTAAAAACAGACTGAGATTTACTTTATGAAAACTTGTATATTTTGTTACGAAAACAACCTCAGTCGCTTTTCTACACTATTTCTTTGTATCTGAACAAGAAAAGAAATTTTTTTTCTATCATGATTGGTGGAGGCATGAACATTTTTGGACTTTGTTCTCCACTGTTTAGAAGAGCGAGCATTAAATCTGAAAACTTGTATATGATTATATGATATTTAACTGTTCAACACCCTGTTTTGATATGATATGTTGCATTAGAAAACCCTCTGGCATGACATTCTGTTTCTGCTTCCGTCCCGACCTTAGCACGAGTGTAAAACTGTGGTCCCTGTTATTGCGTTGGTACTAACACCTCTATTTCTGAGTTGTCTTTACTGTGAGCACACTCGACGCGCAGAGAATATAAAGAAAGATTTCACTTCTGTTTCTGCTTGGTTTGGCCACCTGGAATAGCACAATCTTACCACAGGATTAAATATAGAATCTGTTCTCTTATGATGCTGCTCAATTTTGCTTATGCTAAATAACTTTTTGCATATCCTAGAATTAAATGTTTCTTAACTGTCATTATGATATTTTGATAATCTGTTTTATTTTGTATTCTGTAACTGACTCATATTTACACACTAATATATATTCATTGCTTACTGCTTTGTTGATAACTCCCATAATACATTCAATAATTTTCAGATGATTATGATGGTTCAACAAGGAATCAAGAATAGGAAGTAAGACGAGACTAGTTGTGCATAGTATAATAAGTACCAAAGGGTACAATAGTTTATTGGCCTGAGAGGCTTACTTGGAAATTTTGTCACTTTCTTTGATTGGTATTTTGGAATCTTTGATGGTTTTGTTGAGATTTTATGGAGTTCTTTATTATTATATGTTGGAAGAGTTCGTTGATGTTTTATTTGTGAACATATACTTTTGACTAAAGGAGTTTTATGAGTTATAAAGTTGTTTCCCTGTGTTATTTGGAGTCTATATATAATTGTATTTGTTGGGATGTGATTTTAGTGACAGAAACTAACTCCTAACTCTTCGGATACGAGACAATACAATTTATATAGCAAGAAGATCAGTTTCTTAATTAAGACGACTTTCTAACCTTAGATGTGACCATGATTTTTTTCCCCTCAAGAGATGATCTTTTCAATTTGAAGTTGTAATAAATCCCTCAATGGTACACAAGGACCTTGTTCCGATCGATCAAATACCTAATGATAGATGTCCCCGTCGCCATCACTCCTACGTACATAACACAGTACAAAATTGCATCTTCCATGCATAGGTATATATAGTCAACAACCCTCATTACTGATCAGGTCCTACATGACTCTGACCCATCAATGTTAAATCTAGCTACACGTACCGTCACACCAGCACCGACAGCTCGATAGCAACCGCATGCATGCAATAGTGACGAGAACAACTGCTTCAACAGTATGCATTACTAAATCAATATATAGAAAGGAGATTTTGATCTTCTTTAAATGAAGCTAGCTAGCATGATTACCAAAATACTAGGCAGGCCGGGCCTTAATTTTGTCTATCTGCAACACCCACGTACGTACGTACACTTCTACTCACTGCTTACTCGATTCAGAACCAACTCCGTTTCTTGATTTGATTTCTACGTTTGTTGAGACACGTTTTCCAATATTAATTACGAAAACTACTGAATAGTTGAAGATATGCATGCATGCATATAATATCAGATAGACCTCATGAATCACATGGACATACAAAGACACGATAGCTAGCCACATTCTTCCTCCTTATCGATGGGCTCGGAACGTTGCTAAACTGAAGCTAGACATGATTTGTGTGTCCACTATATTATACATACATACATACACACAAATAAATAAATAAATATATATATGTTAATATATCTAGCTATCTGTCTTAGATTCTCCACAACTACATACATGATAAAAGAAATGAAAAATTCTTCTTCACACTCTACTGTTTATCACACACTCAACACATTTAGTGTATTGAATAAAAAAAAAAAATTTGAATACATGGTGTGTGGAGAGTGTAGACAGTTATATAAAATTGTTCAAAATAAATTAACTTGCGGGTAGGGCCGTATGTTGGCTTCATTATATATATTTGTGTGTCCGATATATAGCCTTTTTTTCCTCTGCTATTTGTCGTATCATGACTTTGGAGTAGTCTCGTACGTAATTCAGTATCCTTTTTCAGAAAACCACTGAATTACAAGCAAATATAGTGCAATGTGAATTGCAGTACGGTAGCTTCCGGCCAGGGGAACATGCATTCGAATTTTGTGGTGTTGCTTGGCTCGGTTTTGATCTCCTTTTGGCATGTTCCATCTTAGATCTTAATTTGTGGATGAGATCCTTTGAAGCAAGAATTTACCCAAGTCAAGTAAATAAGCTAGGGGACATAAGCTGCTGATCTGAGGTGACAAGTCCGGGCCATATCATCAGCAATTGCCTGGCATGGATAGATTCTACACATTGAAGGTGCCAAATCCTAAAGTCAGCAAGAATCTCGATCGAGTCTATGGAGCTTGTGAAAATTATTGCCTTGATTGTGGGCCTTGTGTAGGTATTATTTATACTATACATATGTGAATTATTACACGTCTAGCTAGCTAGCTACTAATATATAGCTATATAGGTGTCGGATATGCAAATCATAATTAATTTATTGACAGCCCCATGCAGTTCCACGGTCCCTAACCCTCCACCCGCACATAGGGAACCATATTTATAAAGGGAATCTAAACTTTCCATGTAGGTCATACTCGTTATCCTGTTATACGTACTTCTAGTTATAAAATATTGGACATTTTGATATATATATATATATATAATTAGGTTTGTGATGATATTAACATGATACATATTGATGATGAAAAGTACTTGGTAATTATTCATATATACATATATAATATATATAGTTCAGAATATTTTGATCTATTCATTTTATTTATTATTTTTAATGGTGTGTACATATTATATATATATAATACATTTTTTTTTGTGTATACTAAATAAACAATCAATATTATTTCGTATAAGTACATTTCTTGGGACATGCATGCAGCTATAAATTGAACAGTAGATAATTCGCGAAGAACATTATTATCAAAAGAGTACGTACAGACATATTTTAACCATATTCGAACATCAATAGCCCCACTGAAATAAGTTATAACATGCTAGCTGGGCTGAAATATTCATTTTATGGATAGATCAGATGCATAGATCGATATTGGATATATATTGAAATATAATCCGTCCGATGATCAATCAACATATGAAATAGATAGGCCTTAAATTGTATGATGTGAACTGGCATCCGGCCGGAGTGAGGCCCTTGATGTGTACAAGAGCTTGATCTGTTTTAATAAATTCGAGAACCACATTTATTTATTGAGAAGGGACATGCTATCACTGATCATCTCTCCATCTCGATCCCTCTGCATTAACCTTGCATGATGGTTATCAAGATTTGCTAGCATTCAATTCTAAATTTGCTACCCTTTTTGGTTGGTGATGGCCAATTGCCATGGGGACATTGGACAGATCATTTACATTCACATGCTATATAGCAGTAGAATTTAGTACTCTTTCCCATCTGGCCAAAAACTATGTTTTTAAAAAAAATGATATTTATAGTTATAGAGTGTACAAATACTGCACACTTTTTTTTTTCTTAAACAAGTATATATGATATTCACATAAAAAAAAACTAATTTTTTAATAAATGACCCAACTGGAGTACAACGCTTGCTCAACTCATAACTGTGTATTATATTACTCATGTTTTTATCTATCTCAATTTGGACAGGATAAGTCCAACCAACTGGCCATTCTCTCTCTCTCTCATTTGATTGTGTAATTTGTTCTGGCCTACCCTCCCTTGAAGAAGGTTTCTCGGCCACGCACAGAGAGTTGCAAAGCATTTTAGTGAAATCAAGTGGCTTGGCAAGATGATAATTAAGTTCCAAATTAGGAAACCTGCAAATTGATCAGACGTTAATGATGCCCATTTTTTTTTAATCTCCAAGGCCTCTGGTGTCTGCAATTTAACCCCATTAATTGGAGATGGAGAAGTCTAACTTGTCGGTATATTTCAATCCAAAAAAAGTCATAAAACACATGTATGATGTATATTAATTCATATATATTATTACCCGACCCTTCAAAAGAAAGTTTCATTCCCTCAATGTTGATAAGAACGTACAAGTACACATGCTGCATGCAGTTGAAATCTGAACACTGACAGATGAGTTTTTGGGTTCATGGTATGAAGTCACAGTTTCCAAGTGGTCATCACAGTGATCCCCCCCTCCCCGGCTCTCATCTTTCTCTTTCAGCATTCTCAAGATCGTACTCAAACCAAAAAAGTTAATTAAAGAGGAATTCATGAGTTTTACAAGGTCACGAATATAACATCATTTACCAGCTAGCTAGTCCTGAATATTTGAGTTTTTAGGTTTTAATCATTCACTCTGATTAATATATATTAATATATATGTTATAAGATTAATGACAATATTGTTTTTCCTACGCTCATTTCTTAATTAATACTGACATTCACTCCTATTATCATGTTAAAAAAAATCCTAATAACAGCTTAAAAAATGAAAAATAGTGGATAAATGGTATCGACATTGCATCACCTTTCATGTATTATTGATTGATCACGCAGTTCTTTATCAGGGCCGTTTCACTTTTTCTTAACATAATTTTTAGGAGAAATACTACAGTTATAAAAAAGATTATACAAAAATAAATTCAGAAATTAACCGACGTAATTTCATGTGATATGTTAAATATACTTTATAATAAAAATAATTTTATAATATGACATATCACATCAAATCACGTCAGTTTTATTTTTGTGTAATTCTCTTGTAGCTAAAGTATTTTTCAATTCTTAATCAAGCTCGTCGTGTGAACCTTTCTTTTTTGTTACGACTTGTCCTTAATTTTATTTCAGTAGTACTCGGGGTTTTGGCAAGTTATGTAATTTACCCTTTATGGGTAATTTTAGTTTACCTTGAAATTGCAAGAATTAAATTGGAGGATCAGTACCTTTGTGGGTGAGAATAATTCCCACGTGGAAAGTCATACTCGTTAGCCGCCAATAAGCATACAACTAATCTCATCCCTTCAACAACTCTATGAGCCCCTCACCACACACTAAAATCTACTGTTTACCCCTGTTTCTAGTAATAATGGCCATACTGCCATTCATTTCCCTATTATATGACATCTTTAGCAAAACGCAGGAGGCCAATTTTGGGTGATTGACCAAATGGTGGATCATTGATGATTGTTATTGTAGCTGAAGTGGGATAATGCAGTTATTAGAGAAATGTGAGCGGCAGTTTCAGCCTCTATTCTTTTAACGCAGTTTCAGTCGAACTTCTTATTGAAAGTTTGAAAAAAGTGTCAAAAAGAAACAAAAGAAGTACAGGGGATGACATGTTCATGGGAGTTGTTTCAGTACCACAACCTTAGACAGGAATTGCATCTCAGTCTTTCTTTGCTCTTCCTTGCTTCGTCATCCATTATATTATGGAGAGTTGACAATGAAAAGAGGTGCCTCAGTTTCATCGGCTATGGCGGATCTTGCTCAGGAGGAGACTGCAACCACCACTGTTCACATGTCTTCTAAGAAGGAGCTTCTTTCCACTGCCCTGAAGAGAACCAGTGAATGGTTTGCTTCTTTTCTAAATGTCTTCCTAATTGGTTTACTGGGTTTGTTCTAAAACAATGCGGAAATCATGTCTGTTATATCTTCACTATTTGGTGGATTTTCTTGAAAAGGAAATTAGGTGAAGAAATATTAAAGATGGTGTCTTGAAACTTTTTACAGGATTTTCTCCCAGGAGATCCCAAGTGATGTTACCATTCATGCTGGAGAAGGCTCTTTTTCCTTGCATAAGGTACAATCCAATCCTAATTCCTGCTTTACAGTTTCAAGTACCAGATTATCTTTTAGATTCAATAATAGGTAAAATACTCGGTAGTTGAAGCAGAACATGATAACAGGAGCGTATTCGATGGCCTAGCTTGTATTCCTTCTGCTGTTTTTATGTCTTTATAACTCCAAACAACATGAATCTAACATAGAATTCCATTTTAATGCACAGTTTTATTGAGTTTTTCTGTTTATTACTTACTTCCATTCCATTGCAGTTTCCATTAGTCTCAAAGTGTGGATACATAAGGAAACTGGTATCTGAGTCTAGTGATGCTGACCATTCTGTCATTGAACTCCATAAACTCCCAGGCGGGGCAGATGCATTCGAACTTGCTGCTAAATTCTGCTATGGCATAAATTTTGAGATAACAACAGAAAATATTGCTGCACTACGATGCGTGGCAGAGTATCTAGAGATGACTGAGGACTACGCTGTTGGAAACTTAGTGGGAAGAACTGAAGCCTACTTGAATGAAGTGGCGCTCACGAGCCTCGCAGGGGCGGTTTCCGTTTTACATATGTCACAAAACCTCCTTCCAATAGCAGAGAGAGTAAAATTGGTGAGCCGATGCATAGATGCCATTGCCTATATAGCCTGCAAAGAGAGTCAATTCTGCACGTCAAGTAAGGCTGAGGTTGTCAATGAGGGTATCATTTCTTCTTCAGTCTCTCACTCAAAGGCCATTCTTGATTGGTGGGCTGAGGATTTAACTGTTCTTAGAATTGATATCTTTCACCGAGTTCTGATTGCAATGATGGCTAGAGGTTTTAAACAATATGCTCTCGGACCAATACTAATGCTCTATGCACAGAAATCTCTACGAGGTTTGGTGAGATCCTACTCTAAATACATCAAAATTGTTCCACTTGTGGTTTTGTGGCTAACCTCAATTCCAATTTGGTACAGGAAATCTTTGGAAAGGGAAGGAAGAAAATTGAGCCATCACAAGAACACGAGAAGAGGGTTGTATTAGAAACAATAGTAAGTCTTTTGCCGAGGGAAAAGAAGGCAATGTCTTTAAGCTTTCTCTCTATGCTGCTTCGAGCTGCAATATTTCTTGAGACAACAGTTGCTTGCCGGCTTGATTTGGAGAAGAGGATGGGCATGCAATTAGGCCACGCTGTTTTGGATGATCTCTTGATTCCTTCGTATTCCTGTACCGGGGACACATTGTTTGACGTGGATACAGTGCAGCGGATCCTGATGAATTTCCTTGAATATGAAATCGATGGGAACCGCTTGATCTACAATGCAGATGATGAGTATGTTTCTCCTCCACCTAGTGACTTGGAACGGGTTGTGAAGCTAATGGAGAACTACCTTGCTGAAATAGCCTCTGATCGAAACTTATCTGTTTCAAGGTTCAATGGTCTTGGTGAACTCATCCCAGAACAACCGAGGGTGACAGAAGATGGGATCTATAGAGCCATAGATATCTACCTAAAGGTGCAATCTCTCACTTTCAAATTCCTTCTTGTACAACATGGTCGCTTTATTTGCTGTTGCTACCCGATTTTGGGAAATAACTGCTCTCCCACCCCCCTCTTTCTTACAGCATCTTCGCATCTCAAACGATTAAATATGATATAGACCTTATAAAGTACTTTATTCAAACTAAAAGATTGCTTTAGGTGCTTATTTTCTTGAACATAGATAGGGATGGTGATATCTTAACCAAATCCATACAAAATGTCAAAAGGTTTAGACGCTAATTAGGTGGTGATCAAAGATGTCTTCTCAAATTATAAGAAAAAACCAAGCAAAGAAATCTGAAATCTAGTAGCCTTATCAATCCACCATTCTGTTTGCACTTTACAGGCTCATCCTGCATTAAGCGACATGGAGAGAAAGAAAGTTTGCAGCTTGATGGACTGTCAGAAACTATCTCGGGAGGCCTGCGCACATGCTGCTCAGAATGAACGCCTTCCTGTTCAAACTGTGGTTCAAGTGCTTTATTATGAGCAACAACGCCTTAGAGATGTCATGAGTGGCGGCGGCGGCCTCATGGGTGCAGATTCCCCTACCCTACCTTCCAAGTTAAACTTATACTCCACTGATATCCGCCCGGTTTCGGATGAGCTCTCCAGCTTACGAAGAGAGAATGAGGGCTTGAAAATAGAGCTCATGAAAATGAAAATGAAACTGAAAGAAATCGAAAGGTCGACACATAGTTCATCGGTAAGCAGTCCAATGAAAAACGCTCTGCCATCTGCAGATAAGCCTCCCCTGCCTCGAAAATCTTTCATAAGCAGTGTGTCCAAAAAACTTGGGCGGCTTTCTCCTTTCATACGAAGTGATGGTGCCACTGCCAATACAATAGGTCGGATGAAACCCAACAAGGATCGCCGGCACTCCATATCTTAAGACATCAGTAATTTGTTTCTGAGCTCTGTTAGTAGTTTAGCTGTGATGTTTAGTGTCATTGTTGCTTTGTTTGCTTGAAAAGAGGACTTGCTGCGGCTTCTGCCTGCTTTTGTTTTCCTCTTTCAACTTAATTTGTGTAAAATCGTTGTAAATTATGTCTGATGTTTTCCACGAGACTTTAAGTTTATAATTCAAAGCTGGAGGATATAAATGGTGAAATTGTTGAGTGTAATCTTACTTATATTCCCATCAAACTGATATCTGTTGCAGAAATATCATATTGGCATATTCATTGACAAGATTTAGTCCCATTTGGATATAAGAAGTATTTCATCTTATCTTATCTCATCTCATCTTATCATTGCAATTTTTTCAAATTTTCATATAAAATATAATAAAAAATTCAACTTTTTCAAATCTCAAAACAATAATAATATTAAAAAATAATATTCTAACAATATTTTTTTCAACATTTAACTTTTATATCAACTCGTTTCATCTCAACTCAGTATCCAAAGATTCCAAACGCACCTTACTCCATGACCCTTTGGCTATTAAATTCTAAATAAAATAATTTTATATATAGCTAAATTTATAAATATATATAATTGAAAAAAATAGGTTTGGTCCTATTTAAAATAAAGAGTTTTTTTTTACAGTTCTACTTTGTACAATCGTCCTTGCGGAACCGTATGTAACCGGATGACGTAACTCTGACAAAATTTAACAACTCAGCTAAATCACTATCACTCTCTCTCTCTTTATTCTCTGAAAAACCAAAGTGTTTCCAAACTCAAGCAGTAGAACAGAAGCGAAACCACCATGTTATGTTTGAGACCAAACCCTTCGTTTTTTTTTTTCCTTCTTCTTTCTTTATCTGTCTTTCTCTTCATCTCTTCAGCCTTCGCAAGCTCTCGAGTCCACTTATATACCTCTCTCTAAAATTCAAGATCATTAGCCGTTGCTTAGCACAGGATGGAATCGCAAGTGAAGCATGCCGTGGTGGTGAAAGTAATGGGTCGGACCAGATTGAGAGGACAAGTGACTCAGGTGAGACCGTGAGAGTCAAGTTTCTGGATGATCAGAACCGGTTCATCATGAGGAATGTTAAGGGACCTGTGAGGGAAGGCAAAATATCCTTAGCTTATTCGAGTCTGAAAGAGACAAGAAGATTGCGTTAATTGGCTACTCGTTGCTCCCCTCCTTCTCAAGTTTTTTATTTTTTTTTATTTTTAGATAAGATGAAACCATCTTGCAATCCAAACTTGAAGTTCATATCCATCAACTATCCGTCAGCAATTAAATCAACAATAGTACATTTATAAGCGATATATACAAGTAAAAGAGAAGTTCGTATAATAACTTGGTATGAAGTTTCACAAGTGTTTCAATACTACAATTGCATTAGACTTGAGAGGTGACAGATCCATTTTTTCCTAGTTCCCGCTGTCTTGCACGTTCCATCTTCCGTTTACGCCATTCCTCAAAAACTTTCAAGCTGCCAGCATCATTTAGGGAACGAAAATCCTTTAACCTTTTAGAAAGATCAACTGCAGCAGTTTGCTTTGTATCTTTTTGTTGGATCGTCTCTGGCTTTGCATATGCTTCTTGCTCAATTTCCATCACTCTTTTGATCAGTTCCAATGGTTGCATAGCAAGGCGGATCTCTTCAGATTCTTTGATATACTGGATTTGCGCAGAAGTGAAATGAGATGTAGAGATTCTGTAGCAGGAAGAGGCCGAAGAGAGAAGTTCTGAAGCAAGAGATGAGCAGCGACGACGTTCAAGAAGCAGACCACAATGGTTGCCTCTCTCAGCAAATTGCCTTGTTCGTGGTTCCCCAACAAAGACTCCAACTTTGGTTGGATCTTGCCTCTTGGGGTCTTCTATCTCTAGTGGGTGGTACCCCTACGTCTAAGCCATCCCAATAACAACAATTTGCGGTCCTCCTTCTCAAGTTCTTGCTGGTTTCTCTTTGTGGTTAGTCAATGACACTTTAAGTACTGTTGGTTTAATGAAGTTTGATTTTGCAATTACCGAGTCTATTATTCTTTGAGGTGTACACAATACCGTTCCATTTCAGAAAGTTTTGATTGAAGAGGGATTGCACTTGAGAGTGATAAGTTTCATAAATGTTTGCGATATGCAGAGGAGGGAAATGTAGAGTGAAGAAAAAAAAGGTCAAAAAAAAAATGAGAGAGAAGGAATGAAATGATAAGGACGAAATGTTAAAAAAATAATATTTTTCATCAAAAGTAGTACCGGTTGCAGGGGTTTCCCTAGCCCGGTTGAAACTAGAGTTTCTCTTCTTTATATAGTTACTAAATTACTAAAAAGTTCAACACATATAGCCCACAAACTATTTGCAAAAAGGAATGTAACTAGGGTTGGGTATGAAACTCTCTCTTATTTACGTCACTTATAATTTTCACATAAATTTCAATTTTATTGAATTGTTTTATTCTGATAATTGATTAATGTAGTAGAATTTAGACACCTTAGATATGGGTTGATTTTATAATTGTGTTTTTCAAAATTTTGAATTTGAATGATCTATAATATATAGAGAAATGATTTGTACAAGTCTCAAATAGACAAGTCTTGCGCAGAATTTTGAAAAAAAGTGTACCCCACCTTGAAAAAATATAAAAAAAAAAATAGTTGGACCCGCTTAAGAAAGATTCTAATTACCATCTCCTACACTACACACCAACATGTGATTTGTTATTTTTGTCCTTCTATTTAAACACACACATATTGATGTGTAAATATGTGTGTTTAAATAAAAAGATAAAAATGATAAATCACATATTGTTGTATAGTGTGGGGATGATAAGTAGCATTTTTTACTTTTTATAAAATATATACGCAAAACTTATCTATTTGAGACTTTTACCTTGCATTACTCAAAAATTAATAAAAAATGGGTCGTTCTACAGCAACCAACCATTGCTCCCGCTCGCAAATACTGCTTGACATGGCATGACACAATGGTTTTTTTTTTAATTTAAAAATTAAAAAAAAAAAAAGGAAACGACATTTCCCTCATTTCCCTCGTTTCTTTCCCTCTTCAAATCCGAAAACCCCCAACCCCCCAAACCCCGAAGCCTACTCCTCATTTCCCTCCGTCAGACCTCATTACCCTCTGTTCGGCATTGGCATCCAGTCCGCGCAGCAGAAGAGATCCATTTTCGATGCCGTCTTCCTCCGTCCGACCTCTAATTCGAGAGGAAGATTTTTTTCCTTCTTCCTCGAATCGAATAGGGTTTTGATCTATAAGATCTATAAAAAAGTGACCATACCATTTTTATACAAGTTACCATGTATAGTTGAAGGGTGATAAAGGGTGGTGACATTAAAAAAAATTTAAACCCAAAGGCTACAGGATTGCATCTATTGGTACGATTATAATCTGGAGCAAGATCTTGAAATGGATTGAAATTGTGGTTTTAGAATTAAATATAAGTTTTAAAGCTGTTCGTTATGTTATGTTTGCTTGTGTTTGTTTTTTTTTTTAATTTTACGTGGTTAGTTAATCTCTATGGGGATTTTTAAAGGAGTTGGAATGTTGTAATTCTAACAATTTAATAGAAGCTTATAACTGTGTCTTTTGCTATATTTACTATATTTTTTGTCAGCATTTCATGGCCACAATTACAATTTGGATGAGGATCTAAACATGTTTAAAATCATCAGTAATTCTTAGAGTAAGGATAGAGTTGTCTCTTTGCTTTAATTTACAAGCATTCTAATTTGTTGATAAAGAGTTTTCTTGTATTGTCTTTCACATCTAACTTTGCTTCAATTTGAATTGGATATAGACATCTTTATTCCTTTAAATTTACCAATTGCAAACTCTATTTTTGTATCTGATTTAAGATAAAGATGTGTGGCACAGTTGTGAAGGTTAGATGTCGTGAAAAATCCTCTCTTTTGGATGATTTGGTTCCTTTCATGCGTTTGGCCGTGGGACTTTAGCATGGGATTGTTGTTTATATGATCGACGAACTGTAATTTTTATACATCTATGATATATGCTTGAAATATAACCCACTTGGAGTATATGAAAAGTAAAAAGAACACTGAATAAAAAAAAATAATGGAATATTGTGATTAGATAATGATAGTGTGTTATATGCTTTGTTTTTTAACTTTTGCTGAAGTGCATATTTAGTTCAAAATACATGATAATGATATATCATATTGTTATAGGTTATGCCCACCAGTTTTTGGACATTTTTTATTTTTTTTTTCAAACTACATTATGGTATTTTTTTTGTCTTTCTTTTTTTGTTTGTTCTTTCATATACAATGCATCTCCCTTGTTTTCAAAAGTGCTAACAATTTGTAGACAATTCGAATGTTGGATGGGCAATGGATGTCGACATAGAACATTCAGATAATGAGCGTGATGAAGTAGGAATTGACAAGGAGATTCAATGTGATGAAACTATTGAAGAACCTATGGTTGGAATGAAATTTTCATCTATAGAAAAAGTTTGGTCTTACTATATGAAATCTGGTAAGCAGAAAGGGTTTGGGGTGTGCAAAAAGAATTCCAGATAGGATGACGATGTGAATATAAGATGGTTTTGCTTGGCATGTGCGCAAGGAGGCACATCAAAGAGTGTATGGCTAGGATTAACGCGATACTGAATGAAGAAGGTGAACATACCATATCTAAAATGACATTGGATCACACACACGTTTGCAGTCTAGGAAAGAGAAGACATTTAAGATACTTTTAAAAGGTTGAAATTTGTGTGGCTAAGAGACTTGAAATAAATGACGTGGCAGGAATAAGGTTGTCTAAAAATTTCAAGGTTGTGGTTATTGAGGCGGGGGGTTACAAGAATTTGCCATTCGGGGAGAATGAGTGTCAAAACTATATTGACAAAGCATAACAACTTCACCTCAGGGTTGGAGGTGTTGCATCTTTATGTAACTATTTTCAAGATATGCAAAAAAGAAATCTAGAGTTCTATTATAAGATAGACATTGACAATTAGATGCGGTTATAGAATGCGTTTTGGGCAGACGCCTGAAATAGAGCTGCGTATGAACCATTCGAGGATGTGATTACATTTGATACAACATATCTGACTAATACTTATAAAATACTTTTTGCACCGTTTGTGGGTATGAACCACCATGGGCAATCAATCCCATTCGGGTGCGAATTGATATCCAATAAAGACGCAAATACATTCAAGTGGTTGTTTGAGTCATGGTTAAAGTGTATAAATGACCAATCTCCAAATGCAATCATCACAGACTGAGATAAGGTCATGAAAATTACAATTTTGAGGGTATTTTCAAAATTTAGGCATCGCTTCTACTTGTGGCATATAATAAAAAAGTTTTTTGAGAAGTTTGGATCACATTATCGATATGAGGAAATCAAGAGTACTCTACATAGCTGTGTTTATGACTCTTTTATTGAGTATGAATTCGAGAAAAATTGGCGCGACATGCTCAATACCTATGATTTATATGAAAATGCATGATTGGTATCACTATATAATGATCAACATTTTTGGGTGACAGCCGACGTTAGAGACACATTTTGGGCAGGAATGTCAACTACACAG
The DNA here is from genome assembly GCA_022457165.1 of Juglans mandshurica. NCBI lineage: Eukaryota > Viridiplantae > Streptophyta > Magnoliopsida > Fagales > Juglandaceae > Juglans > Juglans mandshurica. Next base: position 51,487,188 of record CM039619.1, read on the forward strand.
CGAAGTGAAGGCATGAATGCATTTTTGACGGATACGTTAACTCTAGAACAACTCTGAAACAATTTGTTGACCAGTATGATTCAGCCCTTAGGAGGAAGGTATAGAATGAAGCAATTGCTAACTTTAATTTATGGAATATGGAGATTCCATGCATCAGTCTCTATCCTCTTGAGAAGCAATTTCAAAAAGCATATACAAATACTAAATTCAAAGAAGTATAAGAGGAATTGCGAGAATTTCTATATTTAACTACCTCGTTATTGGGATGTGAGAGTGGTAGATATACGTTCGTAGTTGTCGATGAGGTTCAAGTTGGTGATGACTTGTTAAAACGTGTAACCTTCACTGTCGAAGTTGATCAAGATCCCCTTGATGTTAAATACAATTGTAAGTTATTTGAGTTTAGGGGCATATTATGCAGGCACGCTCTTCGCATTTTGACTTATCTAGGCAATCATACAATACCATCAAAATACATCTTGGATCGATGGATGGATGTTAAATGAAAATACACCTTCGTGAAAAGTAGTTATGACACTAGTAGCATCGACGATACTCGAAGTTACGATATGATCCAAAATTGCTTCTATAAACTATGTTCCAATACTTCAAAGGCCGAGATCAGCTATGTTAAATTGATTAGATAGATAGAACAGTTGAAAGTACAGTATCCTAGTATCACTGATCATGAACACAGTTGATTGAGCTACTTCCATGGAGGGCACGACATGTAGAGTTCTTAGTCTGTTGGTAGTTTGGAGTAAGGGAAGACCACCGTCTAAAAGAAAAGTACACTCCGTTGAGAACAATCTTAAGAAATCTAGTACGAGAAGGCGATTGCACCACAACGAAGTTGAAGTTCCTTTTTATTAATGTTGTATACTAAATTTACAGTTCAAAAAATATTATAGACGTGTAAAGATAAATTATTATCCTCATTTCAATGCACAACGGAGTAGTCACGCTCCAGATGAATGCATTGTGAGCGGCACACAACATAAGGCTCTTCAAACTCAGGTACATTTTTTCTGTTCACATTTGCTAGATTTTTTATGTTTATAAACACGAAAAAAATAATATACTTTTGCCACTAGGATCAACAAAGTCAAGTTTGAACACATGTACCAGATTTTTTTCAATTCCTTCAACTGCTACGGATTATTTTGGCATTGGACGGACTGCTCCTCCCTCACAGGTAATTCAAACTACATTATGGTACACATGTTTTAACACGTTGGTTCATTTAAAAAATTTTTCATTACACTCACAGTACACACCTCGTCAAGTATACACTACGAATTATTTCGGTATTGGACAGACTACTTCTCCCTCACAGGTAATTCAAAATACATTATTTTGGTATCATTTTTTGTTTAGTGCGTTGTCACTTTTAATATTTTTTATGTCTTCCTTAGGACACAACTGATCAAGTATACACTATGAAAGCTCTTCATATTGGACCAAGTGCTCATATAATACAGGTAATCTCGACGTGAAATATCATATTTAGTTTTTGAGGATTTTTTTTAGATGATAGTAATGACTTTTTGTTTATTTAGGCACAATGGAGATGATTGCATCTCTCAAACCAGGATAATGATCCGAGAAATTAATCATAAATTGTGCAGTCTTAGTGATTGGAAGACGCCATGCTTTTGGAAGATAGCTGGTTGATTTTATATATTTGCTCCATATTTTGTAATTAAACTACATTTGCTCCATAGCTGGAAGGGACCAATTTTCTAGTTGCTCCATATTTTGTAATTAAATTATATTTTTTTAGTAGATTAATGATGGGCGGGACCAATGCAAAATTGCTTCATATATTACATCTTTTTTTCTGGATTGCTGCAAACAGATTACTTGTAGAGGTCCTTGATGTTTTCATAGTTCTTGTGTAGATAAATAGGTTGGTTGCCAAACTGTTATTGTCTCGAGGGAACCTGCATGGAACTTCTATTGTTTATTTTTTAAAATCAATTTTGGAAGTTGAAAATGAATTGCAAACGGTATTTATTTATTCATTTAAATTGTGTAGAAAAATAGTGGAACAATTATGGAAAGCATACTCCTGACATGATAATCGAGTATATTAAATAGATGAACAAAAAAATGCTCAAAATAGTACAAATGAACATCCCAACAAGCTTAACTTTAAAACCTAGTGTTTCTTCAAATTCTCCTCTACAAGTAATTTACCAGACCTTACAAGCTAAAATGCAAAATTGAGGCATTTATTACATCTTTTCTCAGCATTTTTCAAAAAGCATGCTTAAACAAAATACCCACGACATTGAAATTCCTAAAACTACACTAACTCTATCAAACTTTCTCTTGCACCTCTCAGTCTCTATTTCTAGTCGAGTTGTTTGGATATTCATTGCTAGTTGTATCTTTTGAATTTCGATTTTTAAACAGCTGATTCTCTTCTCGATCGCCATATGGTGGTATTTCTGGGTCATACTAATAAAAAAAAAAATTGCAAGAATGCACAACCTACAAAATCAACCAACATATATTAGCAAACAAAGATTACCAATCACTTCTTAGCAAACAAGAGTTAAATAACATACCTCAAAGTTTTGACAACTGAAAAATCAGCTCTTCTCATTATCCTCCGTATGCGCAGTTCGTCGACCTGCTTTAATACCACAAAAACATATTGGGTATTCATTTTGACAAAAGTTTATTGAGCGTGGGATATTGCTAGTGCTACTATGTGTTTTAAACATTAAGTCAATATTAATAGCCTCTATTTCTAGACTACCAAATGATTGATTAATGGCCTCATATATATATATATATATATATATATATATATATATATATATATATATAGGAACAACTGCTAAATTTAAGAACCAACCAACCAATTATATATATAAATTCATGTATTACATTTTAAATAGTTTCTATGCAAGCCACAATCAATTATATAACTGATAATAAAAAATTTTAAGAAAACACATAAGAATGTACATAAGGTTCGAGAATTGAAGCAATTGGATAGAGAAAAAGGATCTCTAGAGGTCTCCTAATAAAGTGTATATTTTCTCACTAATTGAAAGCTTTATTCAAGATTCCCAGTTGAGTTTACGCCATACAAGTGGCCAACACACAACATGAATGTTACTTTAATTGTGCAATTAGAAGTATATATCAAAATGACAAACACAGCATATATATATATATTATCATCATCATCATCATCAATCAGCAAAGCACGCACATGAGGGCTAGCAAAGGAGGAATTAAGTAACCATGACAGTTCCTGGACTAACGAAACTAAATAAAGGTGGATATATATGTAGCCAACAAAGTTTTTGAATTCAGAGTCAAGACATAATTCATATGTAATTTCAATACTTATCAAAATTAATTGAATATGCAACTTAGTTGATATATATATATATGTGTGTGTGTGTGTGTGTGTGTGTGTGTGTGTGTGCCCAAAATTTATGCAATCTATCATAATCGTCGACGTTTTTAAAGTTAGAATAATTTGGAAAGGTGAAACATGATCAGGAATTTGTGTAAATTGCAAAATCATATTCATGAATTCAAAGCTGAAGAAAGCAACTAGTACTCCATGCATGTTAGTACTCCATGAATTCAATTTGCAAGACCTTAATTCACTCTACTTCCCTATCAAGGGTAGAAATAACAAGCCAGAGAAAATGACTCATGGAAGTGGATCGATCATTCATAGGAAGCATACCTACTTTAAAAAAAAAAAAAAAAAACTGAAGCAGATTAGACTTAAGTTGGATAAATTAGTTTTGTTATGATTTGCCAACAAAGAAAACATGAATTAATTAAAAAAAAAAAGATAAAAAAAAATGGAAAGCAATGGCATGAAGCATTTTTTTTTCCCAAATTTTGGGAATAATTTGAGAAAATAGAATGTCTTACATCTGTATGCGTGACAATGGAGGCTTCGATTTCAGGTGAGGAGCTTAGATGGTCTTAGAGTTTGGCGTTGTTAATGGAGGCGATGAAATGGTTTGGCCAGATAAAATGGAGGCGACTGATGGTTTGTTGTTGTTGATGGAGGCGACGGAAACAAGGGAGACACATTTTTAGGAGTGAGGGAGGCTTGAAGAAGACGAAAACAAGGGAGAAGAGAGAGCAGATCTAGCGATTGGTGGTTTGCCGTTGTTGATGGAGGTGACGGAAACAAGGAAGAGACATTTTCGAGAGAGAGGAAGGCTTGAAGAAGATAAAAACAATGGAGAAGGGAGATTAGATCTAGCGACTGGTGGTTTGCTGTTGTTGATGGAGGCGACATATTTTACAAGGGAAAGAAAACCGAAAGAGAGGGAGGCTTGAAGAAGATGAAAAGAAGGGAGAAGGGAGAGCAGATCTAGCGATTGGTGGTTTGCCGTTATTGATAGAGACGACGAACGTTTTCGGGAGAGAGGGGGCTTGAAGAATACAAAAGGGAGAAGAGAGTAGATCTACTTTTTCGCTTGAAGAAGACGAAATTTTTTAATCTATTAAGTCATACCACATGGGATACCATGTCAAGCGGGATGGTCCAGCGGAAAGGTCAAGCGGTGAGTGTAACTTTTTTCCTAAAAAATATTCAAGAAAAGTTGGTGGTTACCTCTATTCTTTGATTTTCGAACTGGAAATGGGATAGTACACTGTGCTCCCTAAACCCATTCGGCCCATAGGGAAAAAAAAAAATCTGATTCCTAGATATAGGCCTTGCATTTATTCCCCCAAGTGTTGGAGGCCATTCCATTTTATGAAGAAAGTAGTCATGCAGGAAAACAACCTCACAAGTCATAATCCTAGAGAGAGCGCATGCATCTCTGGCCCAATAACAAAAATTAGGACCCGACTCTTGACACACCTCTCTCTCTCTCTGTGCTTTTGTGTTTGAGAGTTGTGTACGATGGCGCGCGCGCACACACATATATATAATATATATAACAGCCGGCTAGTAAGTTCTGCAGGTGCATCAAATGAAGTCCCTTATCATTTCTGAAATTGCAATAATTAGTCGCACACACCATTCGCCTATCTCATTAGTTTAAGTAATTAATAGAGCAAGACGTGATATCAAAGATGCATGTACGTAGATATACAAGACGTAAGCGCGCATTAGCTAGGCCGTGTGACAATTACAGTACCTAGCTAGTGGGGTCTTTGTTAAATAAATTATTATAAGTTTGCTCACTGGTGACTTATGATCCTTAGGGTTTTGTTTAATTTAGAACAGATTTTTAAGATGAGAAAACAATTGATTCCTTTGATGTACGTCACAGAATTTTCAAAGTGGTCCGTTTATATAATTTCTTTTATATGATAAAAAATGCTGACACACTCACCATCTTAAAAAAAGTTGTTCTATGAGAGAGGCCGCTAGGGGCCGAACTAGTGCTAAAAGGAAATTTACACCCTCCAATAAATTTGTGACATGTATATTTTTAACGAAAAATATTTATATCTGTTCTACACCGGCATACATTCAACGTACTGAATGTTAAAAAAAATAAAGTGTGTGCAGATGTGGGGCAGATGTATATCATTTCCTGTTTTTAATAAGTGAGAAATAGAAGTGAGTGTAGGTTATCAAATCCGGTAACCTCCACCCCAGTGCTCTCTCCCCACCCTCTCTCTCCCCTCAAGCTCTCACTTTCTCTCATCCTGCAAGCGCTCATAAAAATCTCTTCTTTCGCAAATCTATCTTCTTTATGGGTCAATCTCTTTCATTACCCGCAAGTCAATTGAAGAAGGTAAATAATCCACAACAGCATCAAGCAGTGGTTGAACTCCCTTATTTTTAATTTCGTTTTTTAAAGCTTAGCCGCTTAAAACTGGGACAAAACTGCTTGAGATGGTTCCCTTCCTAATTAATTTCCTAATACTTTCCACGTTAGATTCAACTCCTTCTAGGTAGCTCTCCATAGCTCGATCATCCAACTCAACTATGGTTTCAATCATTTGTGACCGATACTCTTGTGCCAATTCCCGAAGTTCTGCCGGTATATCCTCGTACACAAACTTAGCACCCAACTCTTCACCTGACCAAATTATAGCTTTCATCTTCACAAGTTCAATGACTCCCTTAAAATTATCTTCTGAACCAATTGGTATTTGAATCACCAGTGGTTTAGCACCCAAATTTGTCACCATCATGATTTTTTTTTTAAATCAGTTTAGCTACTGTGAGATATAGCAAATGAGAATCATAACATCATATTCACAACATCAGATTCATAACACGAAAATCACAAGAACCTAAGGGGTGAGAGAAAGTGACAGCTTGAGGGGAGAGAGAGAGAGAGTGGGGGGGACAAAAATACGCGGCTTGAGGAGAGAGAGAAAGAGAGGGACAATTTCTTCGGCCGGCTTGATGAGAGAGAAGAAAGAGAGACGGTGATTACTTGCAATGGTTCTATTTTTCTATTCATAGAAAGTATACGTGTCACAATATCATTAAATGGTGTAAATTAATCTCCACTTATCACTTCACACCCATTCGGTTTGAAGTTTTTATCTTATTCTATATATTTTCAAGCCGACGTGTATAACATATCATTTATATTATTTAAATAGTATTAATATTTGATTTGTAATATGTAAATTTTAAAATTTATTTTATAAATTAAATTATAGTATGTAATTAGCAGCTGAGTAATGTAAAAGTTTTAGAATAGCCGTACTCGTGTTAAAATCAACCTAGCTAGTGACTATTATATACATGCCGGTAAAAGATGAAAGGTTATAAGTTCATCGATACAAGGAATTAATGCACGCGCAAAAGGATTGAATATAATGATATATATATATATATAAAATAATTGTGGTCCCTGTAAGTAGAATATATATCATGATGTCCATGAATACAGCAATTACAGATCACGAAACATCCTTGCATTCAGGTAGATGAATAGGCCCTACTCATGTCTTCCCAGGTGCGGCCGAAAGAGCAATTGCTAAGATATTAATTTAACCCAACCCAACCTAATTTTGTTTTAGCTCTGCAAGGAATAATAATTAGCAATATCATCAACTCATCAATCAACGACATATTTAGTGTCTTTGGCAGTATTGATGATGTTGCATGGATTATAATTATAATTATATGACTGGTTGAAAAACTGAAAATGGGTCACTTTGCAAATGGTGATGGGTTTTCAAGTCAGGAAAAATCGCTTTACACAAAGAGACTCCATCAGTACCCATGCATTATGCCAAAAACTAAGCAGAAAATTCCACACAAACATTAGTCATAGAATTAGTCGCTCGCCAAGGAGTTTAATCCTTAAACTCGATCACCTCAACTTGGTAGATTTTTTCAAGTCATGTTCAAACTCAAGACTTGGAAAAGCCAAGGAGCCTGGTTTAGCCTCTCTTGTCTTAGTTGTTGTTCTTCGACATCAATATTGTTTTTGCTTCTGCTATGGTACCCAGATGTCATGTCGGGCACCTTGACAAGCCCCAGTTCATAGCCATTTAACTGGTCTCTTGTCATCTGATGGATCCAAGAACTTGTTCTATTTATCTGACTGGATCCAGTGGAAGAAGAAGAAAAGCTTGGTCCGGAATCTGAGGTTAATGGAGTCTCGGGTTTCTTCCATCTGTTGTAATTTGATGGACCCAGAGTCAGCTCAATCTCACTCTCCTCTATAAGCTCTAGCACTCCCTCACCATCATCTGGTTCTGCAATATAGTCCTCGGCAGGCTGTTCCAGATCAAGTTTCCAGCTTTGTGGTTTGTGTTCTGCATCACGCTGATGATGATCATTACTATTCTGAATGAAACCAAGTTCATTCTTCAAATTCCATAGCTCTTGGCTCCTTCCAATATTAGGCCTGTTGCTCCTACTGTTTTTCATTAACATCTTCTGGATCCGATATAGACGATGAAGTTCACTTACCTGCAAGGAAAAAAGAAAACCCCTTTGAGGATACAACTCTCAGCCTTACAGAAAACCCCTTCGAGGAAGAAAAGTACCTGCTCCTTGAATGTTTCTTCATGTTTTATCATGGCCATTCTCATGCATTCCCTGTCATATGGGTTAAGAAGCTTCTGATCCATCGAATCTCAAGTTAGCTTCTGCAACGTTAGATTGCAGCTTCTACCCGAAGAATATGTGCGTATAGTAAGACTGTACCTGTGAATTGAGGAAAGAGGTTCAAAGCTAAGAATGCATCAATAATTTGTTATTTATTTACCAAAATAAGTTGTGGTAGCATTATCGAATAACTTTCAAACAGCAATGGATCATACGAATTGATAAGATTAACAGCTTTCCAGTAAAAGTTGTCTGTTTCTTTTCCTGTTCGTCGACTGAGACATTTTGAGCCACACCAATAACTTCTCATATGAAATATCTTCCAACATGACAGCCTATCACATCCACCACCACAGTAATGCCTGCATCTCAAGTACCTACTCGAGACTTTCTTTTTTCTTTTTCTTTTTTTTTTTTCTTTTTTTGGCCCTTTTTATAACATATATCCATGGTCAAAGCTTTCTTTTCTGTACAAAAATATCATCGTATCCTGAAGGAACTGAACGAAATATAGGGGTACGTATAACGGCATTCATAATTATGAATATTATGCTTTAATCTTGGAAACAATTTACGATTAATCTAGACCATTCAACTACTCCGCCCGTTATCTGCAGACCGCGAAGTAGCTGGTTTCCATTTTTTGCTTCGTATACCAATGAATATCATTGAGATTAAACCAGGCCTGTGAAGGGTGATATCACTTTCCCGATTCATTAACGTTTTAGAAAATACTCCATTCTTGCACGAGAAATGTGTTCTGGTATATGCCAGGGTACCCTATTTTAGCTAATACTTCTGAAAATTAAAACATATACCTAAAAACGAGTACGTATACCACCTCAAGAAAGTTATAACAAGACAGAAGACAAACTTTCATTCATTCTCATACGAGTCTAATTTCATGTTCAACTAAGTACGTAATCTGCGCGTGTATTATTTATCATCTTTCGTTGTGAAAGAAATTCCAGGTCGAATTAAAGTTCTGTGGTGCAAACTCAACAAGTTAAACTATCACGGAAATAACGATGGCTGAAATTTCGTCTAATTTCTATATACTTATAGATATACTCCTGGACAGAGAGAGAGAGAGAGAGAGAGAGAGAATTAATTTCCTTCTGAGATGGACTGTCTAAGTTGTTCAGAAGATTAAAACATTATCGCGGGCACACACAAATGCATGATAATTTTGAGGAGGATTGAGCGAGTGATCTAAACATGAAGTTCTTTTATGCCCACACTGTATCTTTTGATCCTATACTCCACACCATTGAAGTGATCATATACAAAAGGTGGCTAAAATGGAGATAAGATACTGACCCTTAATTCTGACCTGTAAGAGTTTCTTGAGCTGATCAGGAGATCACAACTGATCTCTTGTGTTGTCTAGAAGAAGAAGATCGAAGAAGAAGAAGAAGCAAAGCAAAAAGGAGTCTCTGATCAGTGAAAGACTAACAGCTGATCCTTGTCACAACCCCAGCTGCTTGAACAACATGCAGCTTTCTTAGATAGAGAAAGATCACCTTGCCTTCACATTCCCCATCAGTACCTAGCTACTGCGCCAAAAGATAAAATAAAAATATAAGAACAGTTGGAAGGATTTAAGATTCTCTCCCCCCACACAGAAACCGAAGTGCTGTTGCATTTGGGGTTTGAGGCATGCCAAACAAATCTCAGTGTCTTTAGCCAATGTGCTTGAAGTATTGTGAAAGAGATGCCAGAGACAGGTCCAGCAATGCCAGATATATTAAATTGAATATGATAACAATTAGTATGTCCCTATTAATTATTAATTATATAATTTTGAGGATCACAAGGCGGCCTTGTATTGCTCAAGACAATCATCAGAGGAACAGCTTAACCTGTCAATTAAGGCGAATCACATGCACCCAATAATTATATAAAATATTTATGTAACAGTTGTCTCAATAATGTGACGTTGCATATAATATATTGGTGCACAATTATTATCATCATTATTATGATCTGTATTATATTAATGTCATTAACTATTGGATACATTTAAGTTTTGTTTATTGTACTGTACTGTACTAATTTTTTCTACATTATAATTAAGATATATCGTCTCATTTTCCAAATTAAATTATATGTTCTCTTTGTACTTAGGTTAATTAATTTCTATATCAGAAATTTATATAGTGACAAATTAATAAATTTTAAAAAGTAAAAAAAAAAAATTTAAAAAGGTCGTGACTAAATATATCAAATCAAACACATTAATTTATAAATTTATTTTTCTGAAATTTTTTATAGTCATAAAACCATTTCTCCTTTTTAAATAAGGAATTTGATGTGTGGCCACCCTGATCTCTTGACAAGGAAGTGACTATATATTTCACAACACATATTATAAAATAAAAATATTTTTATAAAATGATATTATTTTTATAAGATGTTTTACAAAGATATTATTTTTAAAATATTATTATGTAAAATGGTATAAAAAAAAAGTGATTTGTGTTTATCTTTTTCAAATTTTAAAAACCAAAAGATGTGAATAAAGCTAATTTATTAATTATGAATATGATCTGCATTAATTTGAAATGAATGAAGGAGCTGAAGGTGGCAAATCTGGCCCGCCGACAATTAGATCAGGACTGTACGATAAGTGGGTACCTGTTGGAACAGTACAAAAGTGAAGAACTGGCCACAGGATCTAAAATCAAACGTACAGTTCAGGGGCTTTAAATTTTCATTAATATATAGAAAGGAAAGGAAAATATTAAGGAATAAATTAAAATCAGCCTGAATGCATTCTATCTACCTAATTTACAATGTACGATGGATGTATAAGTGATTGGGGAAGAACATGCCAAGTGGACCTTTTCCCTACCCTTGGGGAAGACCCCCCCACCATACTATACCTTAATTGGCCACGATGGGTATCTAATTATCAATGGACGGTCCAAGCTGTAATTAGTGGTCCGCAGCTAAGATTTTTTATTTTTTATTTTAAGAAAGAAGACTTGTCTATATAATTCTATACACTACTTTTCTAATAGTTATATAGTAAATTATGTTTGATATTATCTTATTTATTTTTTTTAAAGTGATTGTGCGGCACTTGTATACTCACGACTGTAATTATCATTTATATATATATATATATCTATTAATATTGCTCCCTCAATCTGATTGATGTTAAAATTGATGATATTTTAATGATTATCTCTTTTGACTTGGAAATAAAATGAAATTAACAATTATCCCCAACAGCGTTACGTGGGAATTAATGGGATTTAACTAATTTATTTTTTTAAGAAGCAATTTGTCATCGTTAAGATCATGTATCTGCATGTACAGACAGATTGGAATAATAGCATGAAGACCCATTTTAGTCTGTGAATTTGCAAACAGATGGATTTGGTTACATACTAATTTCTTAAAAGTAATTAATAAGATTAATTATAAACAAAGCAATTTGCATATCTGCTCGTACATATCGAGATTAATTAATGAACAATATTTTTTTAATCTTCAAACTAATATCGAGAAGGATGATCACATGATGCTTGTTAGGATTTGGTTATGTACTACTTGCCGATCAGAAGAACCCTACAATAATAATCCATTAGGGAAAGAAAACAACTTGAAGAAAAAGAAAAAAAAAAAGGATGGAAAAGAAACAGGAGGACAGGGAGATAGAGAGACACAGAGGGAGTGGGGTGGACATGGAAGCACGCGTTGTTGGTGTGGAGAGGTGCAGTCGTATGGGGCGGTGGGTCCATTGGGTTTGGCGAAAAGGCTGAGCCACCAGCTTGCGCTGTTCTTAATTTGGTCCCACCTTTTGCAGAAAGAAACTGGCAAAAACATTATCGGAAAAGGGAGGGAAAAGAAGGAAAAAAACACAAAAGCAATTGTCAATTAGCTGTGTTTTAACGTCTACAGTTTCTTGGAGTACTGGGGACGGAGGTCCACGTATTTTTCACTTTTTATTTTTTTGCGTGTGTCTGGGGTTTTAGTAGCATGACGCAATAAATGGATCAGAACCTCTCTATATATATATATGTGTATAGCTGCCATACATGTGCATATCACTGTTTAAATATTATTCAAATATGCTGGTATATATTTAAAGTAAGCTATATATGGTTGTTACTTTTGTTGAATATGTAGGTTCGTACGTACGTAGCTTAATTAAAGAGTGAAATGAAAGTTTTGATTATATCCCTCTTTGTCCCTACTTAGGGTTTCTTTTTAATTAATTCTATTTTCTGGTAGTTGGTTCTCCATTTTCGACCCTAGTTCTTGTAATTAATTGCTTAATTTAACGCTGTATAACGTAGGTAGGAGTTGATGACAGCCATGAACAGAGAAATATCATACGTTTATATTAAAGGATTAATATTTAGGACCCACATTACATATCAACAAGCTGTCATCAGCATTAATATTATGTATATATATATATAGGAAATTTAAAAAAAAATCATATAAAATAGATAGCTTATAACCCACTTGATGCGACAAAGATTTAAGTCATGTACATCTTGCAATTAATATTTATAGCAGCTCTCTTGAAATCTAAACAAATATGGAAAATAAATTATTTATACAAGCGATCGATCACTTCATGAAGTGCTATTGCCGTTTAAGCAATCCGGTACTATTGGTAATAATCCAAGTTTCATGCTTGCATTAAAAAGAATATCAATAAGCGGCACTGATTCATTTTGATAAATTTTAAATTTTAAATTTTAAAAAAATTAATAAAATAAATTTTGTACATAAAATTGTAAATAAGATTATAAACTTATGAATAATGCTAAATATAATTTCTAAATAAACAAATCTCGTGTAAGCCCTTTGTAAAAAAGTGGATTCTACTAAAAAAATATAATAATTTTTTTATATTTTTTTAAAATGGAATCTACTTTTTTACAAAGGTCAGCACGAGATTTATCTATTTAAGATTTGTACAAATCATTTCTCTAAATATATATAGTATTACTATTCACAAATATATATATATATATATATATAAAATAATTAAATGAAAAATTCTTTCAGTTGGATTACTTAATTCTCGGTTGTTTCAAAGTGCATCCATATTGCTTAACCTAATAAACAGATAAAGCAAAAATGAAAAATAAATTAATAATAAAATAAAATCTGCAAGGTGGGGGCAGAAGGAAAAAACATGGTTCAGAGGAAGAATCAAGTGGGGAGGATGGACCCACAAAACTTCTCTATCGATCTCAAAACAACTGGAAGAAAAAGGACAGCATGTACGCCTTCCTACACGCTTTCGTATTAGCACTATCAGGCATTTTGGAGCTTGGACACTAGCAGTAGCCACCTCTCTTCTCTATCTTTTCTCATTATTGCTCTCTTTTATAGCTTAGCTTAGCTTAGCTAGGCTGCTGCTTCTTCTTTTTTTCTTTTTTTTTTTTTAATTTCCTTTCCATAGAGGCAGAGACATTATACTGTGTTTGGTTGTACGTTGAATCAAATTCTAATTTATCTCAACTCATTTTAGATAAATTATTGATGAAATTTATTATTTTTTTAACTTCTTGTAAAAAAACAAAAAAATTAAACTCATCTTCATAAAATTCATAAAATATTACCGTTAAAGGTAGACCTAATAATTTATCATGCCTTGGAACGCTTTCTAGAACCCCTCGTCACCACCAGTACCTTTAGCTCATCAAATCTTAGCCACACATTTCCCCTCGTATCATGTTTATCACATTTTAGAGTTTTTTTTTTTTTTTTTGGGTTTAAGATAGTGGGCTCGCCAACCTTTTTCTTTAGGGACAAATAGATTAGGATTGGCGTGATCACATGCATGACAAGGACCATAGAAAATTCAATTTGGTCGGTTGTTAAGGCCTCTGACTCATGCTGCACCTTCATATATATATATATATATATATATATATATATTACCTTTAACGAATATATATGTTAGCCATGATCAAACTTGCGTTTGTAGACATTTAATGTGATAAGGCCATGCAGTACGAGCTAATTCATTTATTTATTTTTTCACTTTATCATCTTGAGCACGTAAAAATCATGCAAATGAGAACACATCACAGAGTCACAGACAACAGGCCTAAGATGTGATAAGTGGCCTTTAAGAACTATCGTCTAGCTATTTTGAGCATACGCGACCCAAACTTTAATCAGCTTGGCCCAAGGATGTGGACCCCACTCTAAGGACTCCACTTCAATCCTCTTCACAGTAAACAGGCCGAGGCCCATTCTGAGTCAATGGACCAGAACTTCGACAGCCTTCCAGCAAGCTCTTTTCATTACTGCAATAACCAAATTGGGCTGGGTCGGAATCAAATCCGGCACCAGTGGGAATGAGGCCTCGTTTGCATTCAAAACTCACCTCAATTCATCTCATCTTATCATTATAATTTTTTTAAATTTTCACACAAAATATAATAAACAATTCAACTTTTAAATCTTAAAATAACTTTCCTAAATTTCCATACAAAATATAATAAATAATTTAACTTTTATTCTATTATTTACAAACCATTTCAACACATCTCAACTGAATCGAAACACTCCTGAATATTCGTCAGAATTGTGCTGCTTTCAATCGAGAAAGCCTTGAAAATAAGGGAAACTCTAAACGCAAGCGGGTTCGTGGACACCTTGCGCACCCCAGTCTATCTAGCATGCCACACACGAAAGGAAACAGTGCGTTTTGATCTTACAAAATGAAGAGTTGGCCAGTTGGGGGTCGAGTGGGAGACGAAAATAAGAAGGGAAACTCCATGACCAGCTCGGGGGATGAAAAAGGATGAGAATCTACCTTATGATTAGTCGGCACCCATTGACCAGTCCGGAAACTCTAAATTCCAGAAATCAAAATCCATTTAAATCAAAGCATTCTCAAAGAGAATCACCAATTTGAAGTTGAAAATTAGGATTTTGTTGTTTAGGGGGCCAAATGCTTTGAGCTAGTTAAACCCTAACTGCGACGCAATGTGACTCAAACTTATCCTTTGGGATGAGTCGAAGAGAATATTTGGAGCAAAGTTGTTGTAAGATAGGGAATAAAACAGTGAGAATTTGCCCATTTGAGAAACTCGAAATCCTATCAGTACATCAGAGCGGCAAATTTGAAGCAAAATCCAAGATGCAAACCCATGAGATTTTCCCAGGTTGGAGAGAGAGAGAGGAGTGCAGAGATTGGAATAGATGTAGCTCGCAGAGGAAATTAGCTAATATGTCAAGTTAAAGATTGAATACTCGTGATGTGAAAATCTGGATGCAAAAATCTGGGTACAATTTATTAATTTTCTTGAATACTTACTATGCGAAAATGTGATTTGGAGAAGATGAAGAGGTTGACCAAAATCTGGTACAATTTCTTTCTTTCTTTCCATCCTCTTGTCTTTTTCTTCTTCTTTAGTTTTTTATTTAATTTTAATATAATATAACTGTTGATGTCAGAGGGTTTGCCAATTCGTCTGTACGTAGAAGCACTGTAAAAATAATAATTGAAAACGAGCTAGGGGATTGGAAAACGTGGAGTACTACTACATCTGGCTGGCAAGCAGCACATGACATGCAAACCAACATGTGCGTTTGAATGTTGACGGATTGACATTTGGTTGTTCTTTGGCTGTTTGAATCAGACTTGCATACATAAGATGGGTGGCCGCTCCTAGTCTCGTTGGAGTCACACATAGTAAAAAATATAGTATTTTTTATTTTATTTTTTTATATATGTATTTTTAATATTATAAAATATTTAAAAAAAATTAAAAAATTATAATATTATTAAAAAATACTTACTTAATCACTAAATAAAAAAAATATAACTAGATCGAGGTCGGTGAGAATATCATTATTCTACGTAATATATATCATGACAGCTCACGAAATACTTGATGAAATACAAAAGGCGAGGGTCGTTATCCACTTGCGCGCACAAGACTTTGTCGATCATATTAATATTTAGATAAAATATTAGATATATATATATATAAATTTTGAATATAATATATTAAAACATTTATCCCGTCAAAATTGATCATCTCGTAGAGGCCGCCGGCATGCACATGCATAGAGAGTCAGTTCTTCTAATCATTGCTGGAAGCTGCTACAGCCCCGCTCCCTCTCTCTCGCTCTCGGTCCCTGTAAAATGTAATATTTTTTTATTTTATTTTTTTATACATATATTGTTTTAACACTATAAAATATTTTTAAAAAAAATAAAAAAATTATAATATCATTTAAAAATATTTACTTAATCATTAAATAAAAAAATATATTAAAAAAATAATTTTACACTGAACAAGACCAAGAGCGAGACCGGGAGTGGTGAGAATAGCATTATTCAATCATTGCTTCCCACAATAATTTTCTTAATAGAAAATATTGCTCACCTGTATATATTTTGTTTTGAAGCAAAAATTAAACAATATATAGTATAAAAATGAGATAAATAATTTATTTATGTGATATTTTTTAGTTGAGATTAAATAAGTTGAGATAAAAATTTAAAGTTGTTATATTACTATTTTTTAATATTATTATTATTTTAAAATTTAAAAACGTTAAATTATTTATTATATTTTATATAAAAATTTAAAAAAATTATAATATTGATTAGATGAGATAAAATGAGTTGAAATAATTATGAATGGCTTAATCTTGAGAAGTATTATTTCTAATGTGTTAGTCATAGATACATTGCATTTTTTCTAATGAAAGTGTCCCTTCGAGACTCGATCGCTTAGCTTAGTTAAATAATATACCCATCACGTGGTGGAGCCCAAATGTTTCTCCTTCTATCTACCTTTTATGTTTCCCATGCACAAAATGAAGAAATTCAAATATTGTATAAACCTAACAGTACCGTATCAGCCACCTCCTAACTATTTATCATGATTATGTTTAGAATAATGCTATATATATATATATATATATATAATTATGAAGTGTGTAAGTGTTGTGTAATTGTTTTGAAAAATAGTAGAATTTATTATTAAAAATTTTATTAATTTTTTTTTTCATGTAGATCCCTTATTTATTCATTTTTTTTAAAGTGATTGAACGACGTTTAATTATCATTTCATATGTTTATAAGACCATGTCATTCTCAATCATTACTATAGTTAATATATAATATGTAAGAACCTAATTAATTATTATTATTATATAAGTTTTCTTATAGATCATCTAAGCAATTGCATGGCTCTGCCTACCCACAGTAACTTCACCCCTAGAGATTTACTTCTTTAAATATTTATACATATTCTTAATTTGACCGACGCTGGTCTTGTGAACGTTGGTATTTTTTTAATCGACCGCCACAATAGTCGTTATGGTTTTGGATTGATATGCATGAGAAGAGGATGGTTGGTATACATGTTCTAGCAAATAAAATAAGAAGCAAAAAAGAAGAAAGACATGGCTGCTATGCTTTCTAAAGTTAGGAAGTCCCCTCACCGCTGGAAGCTGCATTCGTAACGTGGATGCTATGTTCTTGTAGTTGTTGAGGGGGTGAAATTCACTTTAGCCATCCCCTCTGTCTCTGACTTTTACACGTTTCTCTTTGGACCACTTTTTGTGAGATATTCTCTTTTGGTACAGAGACCATGTTTTGGGTTTTTCAAACTTCTCGTGCTAAACTCAAGCGTTTGGACAACAGAGTAGTGGTCATACTTGTGGATAAGACATTCGAGGCGGCCAAACGTTGATACACAATAACACAGCCAAAAATAATGTCTTAATCAAACTCACTACTTTAATAATTATTGCAATAATGATAGATGATAATATATAACAAATGTTTCTTTGGCTACGTGAAGATTCTAATCCAAATACGTGCTTGTTATACCCACGGGCCACTCTTCCAGTACTTCTCCTATCTATATATACAGGATCCGGTCTTTTCACTCCAAACCATTAACTCGTGGGAGACACCCATATAGTAGAATATAGGAATCTCTCTGTTTTTTTTTTTTCCAATCTTCCTCCTGCATAATCAAGCTTTCGGGTTTCGGCCAATCAAATGGGTGCTCGGTTTCTTCTCATAGCTATGTGGTCACTTTCCATTGGCTTCAGCCTCTATCCTCAAACAGCGTCAGCACAATTAAAACAAAACTTCTATGCCAACATCTGCCCAAATGTCGAAAACATCGTTAGAGATGCGGTTCAAAAGAAATTCAAACAAACTTTCGTCACAGTTCCTGCAACCATCCGTCTCCTTTTCCATGATTGCTTTGTCCAGGTAAAGTACTTTAAGAACAACGCACGAAACGAAAAAGAGTCAGTGTTAATTGAAACCAACCCATTGGTCCATTATGGATTTTATATATGGCTGTGTTTGATGGTTAACATACGTTGCTTTTGTCCAAAACCGTTAGGGCTGTGATGCATCAGTAATCATACAATCCACTGGAAGCAACAAGGCAGAGAAGGATCACCCTGATAATCTGTCGTTAGCAGGAGATGGATTTGACACCGTGATTAAAGCCAAGGAGGCGGTTGATGCGGTCTCAAGTTGCACAAACAAGGTCTCGTGCGCAGATATTCTGGCCCTGGCAACCCGAGATGTCATTGCACTGGTTGGTTCTCAGAATTCCAGAACAACATTTTTATCGTTATTATTCAAACCTCCTCATGTATATGCAACTTAACTGGACTAGCTAGGTTTTAGGAGTGTTGAAATTAAGGTAATGACAGTACTGATCATGATGCCTTGACGTGGCATGCAGTCAGGTGGGCCATCTTATGCTGTAGAGTTGGGTAGATTGGACGGCCTGAGCTCAAAAGCATCAAACGTAGAAGGGAAGCTGCCTCAGCCCACCTTCAATTTGGACCAGCTCAATTCCATGTTCGCTGCCAATGGCCTCTCCCAAACGGATATGGTTGCTCTTTCAGGTACGCAACGCAACGCAACACCCTCCAATCATTGATAAGTCGACGGAGTTGCTCATCACCTGGGTCCCCTATGCAGGAGTGAGCACTGAGTACGTACGTGGGTGACTCCTGCTAGGGGATTTCTGGCCTCTTATTTTTTAACTAATTTCTTGCATCTTTTTTATGATTCGTCACGGGATAAAGTATATATATATATATATGACAAGTAACGAATATCTAATCATAAATGATATGTTTCTTTCAGAAAATGTTACACATATATTAAGTATTTAAATTAGTCTGCATGCAGTCGTTTATTTATTTATTTATTCATCTTAACAGTCAAGATTAAACAATGACGTCATAATTTATAATTTTTTATATATATAGTTGAAACGCACGTAAAACATATAATTAAGTTTTTTGATAATTTCAGATGTAAATTACATGTTTTACGTTGATAGAGTGATGGAAGCTTGGAAAGGGCTCCTAGTTAATTAGCTACGTGTTGATCATATGAATGTGATCATAAAAATGATTTGCATGTTTGATATATATATATATATATATATATATATATATGCAGCTGCGCACACCGTTGGATTCTCTCACTGTAGCAGATTTGCGAACCGGATATACAATTTCAGCCGTCAAAACCCGGTGGACCCATCGTTCGAGCAGAATTATGCGACCCAGCTGCAATCAATGTGCCCGAAGAATGTGGACCCCAGGATAGCCATCAACATGGACCCAAACACACCCAATAAGTTCGACAATGTCTACTTCAAGAATCTTCAACAGGGAAAGGGACTCTTCACCTCGGACCAAGTTCTGTTTACGGACACAAGGTCTAAGCCCACAGTAAATAGCTGGGCAAGCAGCTCTTCTGCCTTTGAAACTGCTTTTGTCACTGCAATTACCAAGCTGGGGCGAGTTGGAGTCAAGACTGGCCAGAATGGCAACATTCGTCGTAATTGTGCTGCTTTTAATTGATGCAACCAGTCCCACAATATTCAAAAGTCCGAAGCTTGCATGAAGCTGCTACATGATATCAAATCAAGAAAAAGAAAACAAATAGAAAAGCAGACATTAATTTCATTATATATGTAACTTGAATAATACGTAATGTCGACTTTCCTTGTATTTGGACTAGTGAAGTTGAACACATTCCATGTTGGGTTTCTATATTTATTAAGAATAGTGTTGCATTAACTTACAATTTTACTTACATTTTTAATTATAATACTCATTTTATTAGTTTTTTTTTTTAATTTCAAATTTCATGATTTTTATCAATAACTCACATGTAGATAAGTAAGTTTTTTAAAGTATATTTAGTATTTTTCATATATTAATGATGAAAAAAATATTTCTCATGTTCGGATTAACGTAAATGAAATTGAAAAATAATATTAAATACTTAATAAATATTATAAAATAGTATTCATATTTTATCTCTATCAGACACCAAATTCATGTCCATTACTTCAAGAATGGACATGAACAAAAGAATCATAAGAGGCTTGAATTATTCAACGCTTGACAGCTCAGATTATTGGCATATTGCTAAATAAAGAACATCGAAATAGTGTTATTATATTTTTTAAATCTATCCAAAGACTTTTCCGGATGCGATAAATCAAGCAGGTGGAAGCGGCAAAAGATAGGGCTGCCCCCTTCCCTCAATCAGTACTATCATTCGTAAAGAGAATATTTAATAAAAATAAATTTATAAATCGATTTATCTTAACCAGTATCTGAAATTGTACAGTTTTTTTTTTTATTATTGTAAAATAGATTTGATATATTACATCAAGATAAATCAATTTTTTGAACTTGTTTTTATGAAATCCCTATGAACCTATCATCTGAAGAAAAAAATCATAGAATAAATCAAGAGAACTGGAATTTTGTGTCATAAATACCTTCACAACTCAAAGATAATTAAATAACTTTCTCATGGTGCTTTCTGTCATATGTCTCGTTAACCTTTACTTATATTTAATACGTGTAGCTACTCTGCACATAGATGCATTTGTCGCACATTTATGTTACCCCGCTACACGCTAAAACTCTTTTTCAAATCTCTTAATTAACAAGGCTCTGTCGCCATGTGCAATTTGACAATGACAATGTCTTGTTGTATTTAAAGCTGCCAAATTAGTTATTGTCTTGGTCAAATATTGCATAATTTCTTCAATCAAAGAGGCATGCAAGGTACCTGTGATTAGTATGTTCTGGCTGGTAAAATAACAAAAATGCTACTCTCGCCGACAGTTGGATTAAAGAAGTATTTTTTTCATTGATATTATAAATTTTTAAAATATATATACAACAGTATAAAAAAATAATAAGAATTTTTTACTCTTATGAGGACCGTCTTGTGCTACACTCTCGATGAGTATAACACTGTTCGTAAAAGAACTACGCCCATAGAAAATGTTAGTAGAATCTGTCAAACTTACCGCTCATGTATTTTAATTTTTAATTTTTAATTAATGGTAAGGAAGTGATTATTAATATAATTATATATTTTTTTTTTATTAATGATTAAAAATATTAAAAAAATGCTTAAAAGAAAACCAAAAGAAAAATAATAACAAATTTATAACTCGCGTATGCCCAGCTTTAACAGCGGCCCGCTATCACCATCTTAAGCCTATACAAGTGGTCTGCAATTACAAGGAAAAGTCTCATAGAAACATCACGTTCATGTGTCACCTCCCCCCATGTGACATGTCATCACAAAATCAATATCAATCCCAAACCCATCCATCACGTTCATGCCAAGAAATGGGCCCTAGAAGACTTCTAAAAGTCTTCGAGCATTTATATTTTTGCTTTTTCAGTTTTCACTGTTACAACCATTTTCATCTTTACTACTTTATTTTCGTAGATGAATAAAATGAATTGAGATTAAAGTTAAAAAATTGAATAAAGTATTGTTAGAATATATTTTTTAATATTATTTTTATTTTATGATTTGAAAAGTTGAATTATTTATTTATTTTAGGGACGTTCTACATCCAACGCTCCTTAGACTAATTTTTTTTTTAATTTTTAATTTTTTTATATGTATTTTTTAACACTTTTAAAAATATTTTTTTAAAAAATAAAAAAATTACAATATTATTAAAAAATACTTCCTTAATCACTAAGTAAAAATAAAAAATAAAAAATCACAGCGATAGAATAAAGAAGTAGAAATAAGCACGAAGAGTAGCATTTTTTTTTATTTTATATTAAAATTTAATAAAATTATAATGATAAGATGAGATATTTTCTAAAAACAAACTAGACGTATGCAGATATTGCTCATGAGGCACCAGCCATCCGGTAAAAGGGTTCTCATAAATATGAAATATCAGTGAATGAGTCTTGCATTCAGTCATTCAAATTAGGTTGTCAATCCTACCTTGCAAAGCTGCATACAAACGAAATTTTATACTGCAACCTTGAATGAAAGACGTGCAGTGCTTGATTGAACATAATGCATCAGAACACACCATGGAATTTTATACCTTGCAGTGCTTGATTGAAGTTAATTAACTTGCTGCCACGCACACGTCTACACACACGTGGGAGGAAATGCCCCTGCTGACTATTTGGCAAAATTTGTGCTAAGGGACACGATCGAGTATGCCACAATACCACGCAGCTATCTAGGAAACTCCGAGAGCTCATTCGCACGGATAAACTATAAATCTTCCCTATTTACGTATTCGGTAGTTAGTGTTTGGAGTACTTTGTGTTACGGTTGATGTTTTAGTACTTTAATTTTTGGTTTCAGTGTGAGTCCTGTAAACAGGGTTTCCCTCTGTCTTAAGTGAGGCTCTAATCAATAAAAATGAGGTACCGTCTTCGTTTCTTAAAAAAAAAAAAACACGTCTACACACTCATCTTTTATGAGAGCAAGGCTTAAACTGATAATCCACACCGTTACAACTTTAATGACAAGTTTTCCTACTTCAAATTTCACAAAGAAAATGAGTCAACTGTAAAAGTTAATAGGATTGCAGCTCGATTATATATCTGCCGGGAGGAATAGAACACGAAATTGGTGACCCAAATTACATGCACAAATTATTTTCTAAGACAGACTTTTAGAGATTAGATGTAAGGTTTTTTCTGAAAACTTTTAACTGTTTTGAAAAAGTCATTTTAGACATGTTTTTATGTGGGTTTGAAAAAGTCGCAGGGTCCATAAAAAAATAGAGAAAAGATACTTACAACTGTGAATTACATAACCGCTACGTAATCGCTTTGAAAAAAATAAATAAAACATGGGACCCACATGAAAAAGATTAATTTTTTAACAGTGAACCCCACTTTTTTTCAAAGCGATTACGCGGCGGTTACGCATTTCACAGTTGTATGTAGAATTACTCAAAAAAATATGTTTGGGAAGAAAATTTTTGTGAGAGCCAATTTTTATAGTTTGTGAAAGTTGTTCTGGTTTTTGTTTACGGAAATCAAAGTAAATCCTTAAGATGAAAACATTTTGAGGTTTTTTTTTTTTTTTTTTTTTTGGGTAAAGATGTTTGGATCAAAAGTGAAATTTTTTTGAGAAATTCCAAAAAGTTTCTTGTTCCCAAAAGATGAAATAACTGTGCTTCAAACTGCAAAGGAAGTATATGAAAGGAACTCAAAAAATAATCAAAAATAAAATAATAGAAAAATAGACTTCTAGTAATCATGTTAGTGCTTTGTAGGAGTCATATTTCACGTCAAATTAAATTAAGGGGAGGAGGTACGGTAGAACCGATCATTTGTGTTTAAGTGCTTTATTTATCTTCATCCCTTTAATTTTACTATGCAAGTTAACTTCAAAAGAATCTTATTCAAGCAGCCAGTATAAAGGGTAATTTGCCAGCAAAACAAGCAAACAAGTTCATGGAGTTGAGGGACATCAGTTTTAGAGCATTACAGAAATGATCCACATGAAATGCTTCAAGAAAATCTGTAAAACAACCCTGGCAAAGTGCCTGGTACAGTAGAATATCCCCCAAAGAATAGTGTTCGATTGCTTCTCCGTTTATTTTTCAACCTTTTACTTTACAAGTTAACATCAAAGAATCTTAATCAAGAAACCAGTATAAAAGGTACCAGCTTTAGAGCATTGCAGAAAGGATCTCCATGAAATTCTTCAATACTGGCATTGTGGACAATCTCCCAAAGATAAGTAAGCCATTTGATATAGGGAAGCCTTTTAGGTGAATGAGCTTTAATAGGTAGATAGTATTACCCTTGTTTGTTTTCATAACTTCTCTCAACTCATCTCATCTAATCATTACAACTTTCTCAAATTTCCATATAAAATAAAATAAACAATTCAACTTTTTCAAATCCCAAAACAAAAATAATATTAAAAAAATATATTCTAACAATATTTTATTCAACTTTCAACTTTAATCTCATCTCATATGCGAAAACAAACAAGGCCAAAGGTTCAGTCACATGCTTGCATATTCGGTACAGCACAGCTTAGCCATGCTGATGAGGATTTGTAAATCTTTGCATCATTAGAATTCCTTCTCACTTTCCTGCAAAGCCAAAATCTAGACCAACCAGAAAACGCATTATAACTCTTAACCCTGTTTTACTATACTCTTCAATATCCCAATGCTTTTGATCATAACAAAAACACAGGTACGAAATGGAAATAGAGGCAAGAGTGAAAGAAACTTAATCAGCAAGAAAATTCTCGGCTATTCTTAAGACTGTTCATCCGAGCCGGATTTTATTAATGACATTTCTTTTTTTCTTTTCAAAACATATTTGAAGCAATGTTAGCTCGGAAAATGACTGAAATACACTAATCTAAAAGTTAGATTAAATTGTTCATAACAATATCAACTTTTCTTACAGTAGCTTCCCTTGGGTCCCTAGGTTCATGATATAATGACAGCCCTGGCAACAAAGAAGATAGAGGATGCACATAGATGCCAAATTATGAGTATGGTTTCTCTTATCTTATACTACCTTTTGGCACTTTCATTGCAGTCATGTTTCAGTCTTATCAACAGTTTTTCAGATAGATTATGCGCGGGAATGTTCCTTCCAGGTGAGTCCTGGAGTAAATACTTTTTTTTTTTTTTTATAAGTAAGTACTTTCTGTTATCAGAATGTCTAAGATCTAAATGAATTACAACTGGTATAGTGAAGCAAGCTAATAGATTAAGAAACTGTTGCATAGAAATTCATCATTGATGCTTAGACTAATATGTAAACTGTAAACAGTAAAATCTTTCAACTCTCTTGGTACAGTCACTTACCATGAAATTAGCTTAGAAAAATATTTGGAGTTCATTTGACTCAGAAAATGACAGAAAACAAGTTCATTTAAAAGTTCAATAAATTGCTCATTACCACTGCTACTTTCCTCTGCACCAGCACTTTCCTTGCAGTGGCTTCATTTTGGTGCCTAGATTTGATCTGATCACTGCCCTGCCAACAAATAAGAGAGAGGAAATGCACAGGGGTACCCAACCATGAGTTTGTTTTGTCTTATACAATTCCTTCTGGCAATACCAATTCAGTTTTCGGTCTTCTCCACAGTCTTAGATGGATGATGTGTAGCAATGTTCAGTGCAATTGTCTAAGATTAAATACCTTCTGTTATGTGTATATACAAATTCTAACTAAACTAAAACTGTATAGCAAAGCATCGGTAGATTTGGAACTAATATGTATGGTTTACAACATAAAAGATTACCAGAAGCAAATAGGACTAACGTGACAGAATTCAGCTGCTCAATCTTGTATATTGAAACATGCAGAAGCATATTAAGTTTGCTGTGACACTCAATGCTGGATGCTTTCCACCACCTAGAATATTGTTTTGCTGCTGGCATTCAATAGGCACAAGGCTGTAAAACAAACATCTTCCAGATGTTTATATCCCTCGGCATCTGTGTTTTCGAGTTTCAACACACCTTAACCACCGACTACTTGTATCAGCATCATCAAGGTTGAATTTGTCCTTCTGGGTTTTTTCTTTACATCCTTTTTTCCCTATTCCCTTGGGTCTGATTATCTTGTACGAATTATTATGTTTAGCCTTTTCTTTTTGTTCCCTCGTTAGAAACTAAATTTAGCCTCATGAGAGAAAAAAGATGGAAAAGGGAAGATAGGGGGGAGGCCAGGGGGGTTTCAAGTATGCAGCACCTTAAAATGGAAGGAATGAATGAGAAACATTATAATAGGGTCTAAATCTTCACCCTCAACTTCTTCAAATTAACTGCCCAATGTATGTGTGTGACTGGGCGTGCATATGAGTGAGAAGAGAGAGATAATAACACTGAGCTGAATAACAATTGTCAACATGGCCATCTATCGGATCTCACGGGATCAGGAATTACAGAACAGTAGGCTGAAAACTTCAAAGGTAAGTTTGATTAACAGGTTAAGTATAACAAAATGAACTAACAAACTATAGATATTAGTCAGAAAAGACTACTGCGCTAGCCATTATAGCAAGATTCTTCCAATTGTTGATATGTTTATAATTTACCATGTCATGGTATCCACCCCCCCCCCCCCCCCCCCAAAAAAAAAAAAAAAAAATCATTGAAAGCTATATACAATCTAATCACCCTCATCTAAAACTTCTGATAACTTTTACTAACATACTTGAACGGTACTTATAAAATTGGTAATTTCAAGCTCACTGTTAAGAGTAGATTTTACAATTGCATTGAGATAACTCATCGAACCCAAACTTATTGCTTTACCGAAATCATGTGCTAATCAGTTCCAGTTCAGTCTTCTGATGCACGCAAGCAAACCTTCTCAAGTTCTGTTGTCCAATCTGCTCCAAGTATTCGGGGATTCAACTCCATTGCAACACAAAAGTCTGACATTGATGCAAAAAAGGGCCGACTTTGGTTTTGTACATATCTCATGGGCAACGTTCTCCTCACACCAGGTATGTCACAATCATGTCTTTGATCTATGTGTTTCTGTAGAGACCTTGAACCAGCAAGATCCAAACAAGGCTTTATCAATCTCTTGAGATATACGTCAAGGCAATTGTTCAATAAGTTGGCACAATCCACCGAGATGTTTATTCCCTCCGTCTCCAACTTCTGCTCCAAACTCTTCCTTAAGGAACTGGTATCAGGTAGCTCACCACTATTCTGACAAGTCTCAGTGAAAAATGTAGTAGCTGATCCACTGCATAACACCTTCCTTGTTCCTTTAGTATTCATGGGTATGCCAAGAGGAGCTCTAACAGGGCTTCTACTATAAATACTTGGGCTTTCAGCAGCCTGATCAACCTCTTCACCATCTTCCACAGAGCCAGGGGGTCTGCTACCCAAAGAAAGCAGCTCAGTAGCACTCTGCTGCTCTTGAATTTTGGGGATTGAATCTTCACAAGCAATACTATGGTTCTTCCCATGAGGCCCAAGAGGACTCGGGCGGTCCCTAAACTTGCGATCACGAATATTTGGGGTCCTCCCCTTTCGAGGGGATTGTGGAATATCTCGGCATAGTGACTGAATACCGCTTCTCTGATACCCATTTTCCACTCTAACAGTGAGAGAACCTTCTAACTTGTGGTCCTTTGAAGGGGGAGTCTTTGAGAGAAATGCATTGCTTATGATTGATCTAATGAGATGGTTATGAAAACGAACATTTTCTCTCCCAATTTTGTCAATGCAAAGTTTATCGAAGTCGGATTTGCTAATCTTAAGACTTAAAAATCTTTTGAGAAGGTCAAAATACTCCTCTGCCTTCGGGCGCCCCACCTTCCTTTCTATACGGGTCTTTAGCTCAAAAGTGTCTATTCGAGAAAAATGCTGACGCGCTGGCATTTTGGTCTCCAAACTCCTCACTGTCACCAGATGAAATATCTTTTTCAGCCATATATATATACAAATAACCATCATTTCACATCCAATTACAAAATCTAAAACCCTAATTTCAATTATCTTTATTGGCAGGAAAATTTCAGTGAAGAACGTCAGCATTGCCTGCAGACTTGAACTAAATTACCCAACTTTGAGACAAGACGATCAACACCCAGATTGTAATAAACCCACAACAAAAGCAATCAGCTAACTTTATGTTGATCATTTAAACATTTAATTCTTTCAATTACAGACCGAATTTTGAGGATATCTACAATCACTCCGAGTCCTTGCCGCTTAATACCCATTTCGCAGAAATAAACATAAAACAAAACAATAAATTACTCTAAAAAAACTAAGCTTCAATAGGTTTGAAAGTCAAGTACGAGACCGTCTTCCGAAGTGAATCAGGAAAAAAAAAAAACACGAAAAAAGAAAACCAAGAAATCAGCCCACGCAAACGAAATCAAGAAACCGATAAAACAAATAAATAAATAAATAACCTGAATTTACCATCTGCGTGTTCGGAGCCTCAATGTATTCAGAGTAATTCTTCGATCACTTCCGCATTGTGTTACTATACACAAGAAAGGGTGAGGGGAAGATTAGGGCAAGAAGGTAAGACGGCCGCTTTTTCAGAAGCTTCTTATTATCAAGTCTTGGGGGTCAAACTCAAAGGGCACGTGCGTTTTATAAGTGTGAGCAGCCACGGAGCTTCGTTGTTTTCTCGACGTGCCAGACACAAATTCCTTTTTCTCTTTTTTTTCTATTTTTTTGGGGAAATTAAGATTGAAAGATCCAACAAATAAAACCTCGAGGAAGTGTAGATCAGATTTCGTGTTATAGTTTGAAACTTTGAAGCCCATAACGTTAACACCCGCAGACAAAGTGCTATTGCTTGGTCACCGGCCTGCAACTTTCAACATTTTTTTCTGTTTTCGGCAAAAAAATAAAAAATAAAAAAGGGTGCGTTAATATTCGTGTGGTCACCAACTCCCAAGTCAACAAAAATGCTTTGAAAGTCAGCGGATTGGGTGTGAAACTGAAATGGCAGCTGCTTCAAGTCCACGGGGGGCCAACCCATTCATGATGAGGGGGGCGAGGGATCTAGTCCTAAATAATTGAATTGGTTGTTCACTCGTCAATTTTTCTGTCAGAATATATTGTTTTTTCGTTTCTTTTTATGCTGTCTATGAAGAAAAAAAAATTATAATTATAAATTATGTAATTATTGTGTAATCGTTTTGAAAAAAATAAATAAAATATAAAAATTCACATAAAAAATTAATTTTTTAATAGTCTCTACTCATTTTCAAAACGATTACACGACAGTTGCACAATTCATGATTGTATATAGAATTACTCTGTCCACAAATATTTGAAAACTATATTAATGTTTATCGTATTTATGTCATCGTCTTTTTATAAGATCAAATTTCATAAATAAAAGACAATACTTTCATCTATATTCCTTAATATAAAATTACCAATCCGCATTTGTTAC